>CP093834.1:1210451-2410451 GCA_033064975.1 Smittia sp. YW1114-2 | reverse complement strand
ATAAGGAAACTTTTGTTGAAGAAAGGAAACTGTCGAGGATCTTCTCCAATGGCAATTCATATCTTTCGAGACTTTTCGATTCAGAAAGGTCTCTCGAGTCGTTTAAGGGGATTTTCGACAGTACTTATCAGTCATTATTTCAGGTCAGAGGATATAACATCATCCAAGTCCCAGCAACGACAGAGTTTGCAACTTCACGTCAGAGATTTTCCGCTTATTAAACTCGGAGCAAGTTATAAATTTCCCAAGCTTTCAACCCTTTCCCTTCAGAGAAAGTTCGCTTGGAGCTTCACGTAGGAGCTCGACTCGAGTCCCTTTCGTTCCAGGAGAGTCGAAAGCCTTTTCCACTTGTTCAGGGACAACTTGAACAGTTCAATTGTCTTTAATCGCTACCTCTTGTTTCTCCTGTCAAGTACTCGAAGTTCTACGAGCAAGAACACGATTCCCAACTTTTGCCAATAAAATCTCTCGCTCCTTAACACGGCAGGAATTATGGTTTTTCATTCACAATCCCGCGCGATCTCCGACGAGGTGGATTTCAATATGAATATCCACATTAAATTGGAATGCATAAATTTCACCAGAAAGTTTTTAATACATTTTCCAGCACTTGATTTATCAGAAAAGTTTATTTTATCTCTCCATCCCACTCACAAAGCAGCAGCTTGCATCTGTTCAAATGCAATAAGATGTGAGAAAAACTGGAGTATTTATCATGCACACCTCCAATGGATTTCTCTCTGTTGCACCTTTGCTTGGCGATGTTCATAAATTGCAAACGGTTTTAGAGATTGCAGCCGTTTCGAGTTTGGATTATGAAGCTTTGCTCTCTGATTCGTAATAGAGAAATTCTTCTATGAGCATGATTGACATTCGAACCCATCGACGCTCGCTCACTGCCAAGAGATTGCGAGAAAACTATGCCATTTCGATTTAATGTTTCAGGGTAACTTAATGAAAATATTTCTTCTCCACACTCTACTTCACCACACCGAGGGCAGACATAATTTATTGGAGCATTTCCATGGAGCAACATTCCGCTTTTATTGGCTATCAGAGAACTTTAAATTCAAATTGCTCTCGTTTTCCTCTGCTCAACTATTTGCAATTTATAAAATGCATTCACGATGTTGCGGCTTATGAGCCATTTATTAGTTTTCATAAAGTGCCATGAACTTTTTATTGCACACTCGTTACATTATTCAATCCATCCGAATGCAATTGACACTTGCAAATTTCATGCAAATCAAAGCGGTCATAACGCTGCAAAATATTTGTTTGGATGCTCGAATTAATCGCGATGGAAACTTGTTATCAAACCTTCCCATGATTTAATGCTCGCGGCGTCTGAGTCTCGGATCGCAGTTTGAATATGAAACTTGCTCAATCCCGTACTCGAGATTTATCGCTCGAGTCGCAGAGGGAAAACTATAATGTCTCCTCAAGACATTAAAGCTCCCACGATAACATCTAAACAAAAGCGACAGTTAATCGATTATAATAAATTTCCTTCGTCTTCTGCCTCGATGGCAAGAAAAACTTTTCCGATATTAGGAGGAGTGAAATGTGTGGTGTGTGGCTTGGGAGAGATAGCGACGTTAAGTTCCAGAGCGATGATGTTGGAGTGAGTTGGCAATTTACATAATAAACCATTTTGTATGCAAACATTCGAGCAATGTCAATTAAAGCCAATGCCAGAGAACATAAAGTTCATTTCAGCAAACGGTGGATGAAGAAGAAGCATCCAAGCGGCTTTGCCTTGCAGAAGAAGCGACGCGAAATGAATTCAGAAGTGCATAAAATTCCTCAAGGTCTCGCTCAACGAGACATCAACGGGAAACTCTCAAGTTCTCTAATTTCGTGTTAACTGCGAGCTGAACAATAAACTGCATCGGGCCGTAAACAGTTCGCTGCTTTATTTCCTCGAATAAATTTGTCTTCACTCCCTCGGAATTTTTATTGCGTTTCCAGAAATCTCATTATTTCAGCTTGTAGCTTGTCTCGTCTGCGATCCAATTTCGGCTTCGCATGCACAGGTGTAGGAACTTCTCGACGAAAGTCTAAAGTCGTCTGAGCAACACTGAAGAACACAATGTTATGAGAAATGTCGAGGGAGCGATATAAACTGTAATGCCTTTCGCCTGCATGGGCCTTCGTCCTGAATGCGTATTCGCTGGCATTAGTCGAAATGATTTATGCTCTACACGATTTTACTGCTTTCACTCCGAATAAAGAATGAAAAACCTTTCGGCAAGAGCTCTCGGAGCGAGAATAAAATTTAATAGACACGCTTTTACATTTTCTCGCACTCAAGCAGCTTACGGCAAGTTTTCCTCTAGCTATAATTTTTACCTCATAATTTAAATAAACCTTCGGATATTAGAATTGCTGCGGAGGATCCTTTCCATTTTCCTCGAGTTACGGGAGAGTCGCATAAAGCGTCTTAGCTGCTCCCTCACGAAACTGGAAATCTGTTGAACGTGTGAGCTCGGAAAGCTGAAAATTATGTTGCGATGACAACAAAAGCTGTGATGAGTTCGCGGTGCTCCGCCGTTGATCCGCGCTGAACGTAATTATTTCAATGTGCGATATAATTTTTAATTAAAACTTTGTTAGTTTCAAGACATGCGAGCTGCGGTGAGAACGTGGCGTGGAGGGTTTTGAGAAAGCGTAGAATTGTATGAAGCAGCAAATGTGTCTCTAATTTCATATATCTTATTGTCTAAATAATCTTTCTTGCCGTAGCTGAGTCTCATAGTCGATTCATTTCCTCAACGGCGTTGACTACAACAAGGTGAGTACTCTAAGTAACTTAAAACCTTTTCATTCCGTCACTCATTACTTTGTGGACTTCAGAAAGGTGATGAGCGTGTACGTGCACTGCAAAACCTGCAAGAAGGTTCACATCTTCTGTCCTTTATCGAACCAATTTTTATGCTCTCACCTTTTTGAAGGTTTCCATGTTGACTTCGTCGAAGATTCCGTTGAATCCTTTCATGTTCTGCGCCATTACGAGGAGCAGTTGAATGTTCTTTTGCTGTGATGGTTTCATCAAATACCATTTGATCTCGTAGATCTCAGCAGCAAGCGTCTCGATGCGATTAACAACGCGAGTTCCAAGCCAGCAGTAACAGAACAACTGAGTAAGAACAGTAACCATCCCGACGTAAATGATCATAGACGGAAATGGATCCAAGAACAGAGAGTACAAAAGCATGCACAGAATGTAAGAGAGACAAGAGAACTCCAACAGAAAAATCAATTCGAGGTAATTTTGCACTTTGTCTCGCCACTCCATGATGTGCAAGCTTCTCTCGACTATGTTCTTCAACTGTTTGTCGATCAAATCGACTTGCAATGGATCATCTCGCTCGTGATTTTCGGTAGTCAATTGGAGCTTCTGTACAAGGACGATCAGGTTGTCGTATCCCCAGCATGTGTGATTGATCAAGAGCACCGGTGAAGGCATGAAATTTGAGAAGTAAAGTCCCACAAACAGAATAAACGAAACTTGATAGAGATAGTTGATCATCCAGTTGAAGGAAATGCCGTCGAAAGGAAGGAAAAAGACGTGAAAGTTCAGCGGCAGGCGATGCTCGTTAATCTTAAACCAGACGACGCTAAGAGCTGTGAAGCAAACACCCAGAAAAAAAGATGAAGAAAAAACCAAATAAATCCAAAATTCGTTCTTGCAGTAGCGAAGTGTCAGCGGCCAATGATCAGAACACGATCGCATTTCTTCTCTGTAATGTTTAAACTTAATATTGAGTGAATGTTTTTGATTTAATCCCAAACCTGTCGGCGAGAATTCTTTTCGCGAGATTGTCCAACTTCGAGTACCAAACAAAAAGCGATGCCTGGTAAACGAGATTGCGAGCAACACACACTGAGATCAAAAGAAAATGATTAGTCCATGGCAAGAGGGGAAAATGCACCTACGAAATTCAGCAAAGATCTCGAAGAAATTGGAGTTGTGATAGTCGGTGAATGCAGTGCACATGTAGATGAACATGAAGATGAGACTTGATGAGTGTTCGAAGAGGACGAGTTTCGACCTGCGGAGATCCCAGATAACAGAAATCATTCACTTTTTCAAACATCAATTCACTAACAATTTGGTCAGCTTTCTTTTTCCTTCGACCTCTTCGTACGGGTTGAGAACTTTCAGCAAAACTTTCCAAACTCGCGAAATTCCAGTGAAGTAAATGCTTGGATCCATTTTCCGTCTTTAGCCGTTGAAGTGTCTGAAGAAACTGACTGAGACTTTCGCACAATAAACTTCTTGACAAGTAAATTGCATTGACTATCGCACCGCCTTCTTTGCGAAGTCCGAGGACTTCCAACCAATAACAGAACGCCACTTGTCCGCCGCTTTGGCTAATTTGTGGGAAAAGTTCAAGCTGACAAAAATTGCAATGGCCTAAATGGCCTGTTTCTGCAACATTGGAAGCATATTTCATATTTCACCTTCATTTGCCATTTCTACGATTGATTCGTCCTGTATTGCTATCGCCTAACGTCTCAAAGTTGAATATTTCATGACGAAACTAAAATGTTTGCAAGATTTTACAGTCTTGACCTCTAGACATAGTTTGAAATGCAACTGATATCGATTCGCGGTTGAAGACACGAGAAGCGAGCACATTTGAAAAACAGAATTAAAGATTCAATCCATTTAGAAAAGACTATCGCGTGACACAGACTGACATGGGCCAGCTTGCTTGCACTTTAACTAACTACAAACTGACTGTATGCAAAACTTTTTTAAAACGAAAATGAAATAAGTAATAATGTAATTCATTTGGGGCAAAGAAATCCACAAGTGGCGACTTCGAATTGTTAAAGTTAACATGTTTCTTTACCTCGATTTCGTAATTTAATTTCTTCTCTCCTTTAATGCTGTCAAATATCTCCATAGGCTCGACGAGTGAGCAGATTTTCGGGGTGGAAAACACTGGGATGCGACACCAGCTGCGGTGAGACGTCGTAAAAATGCTTGCGATCCTTATGGTAATCAAACTCACAGTCATCATTCGGTAACCGTAAACAGTTGCGATAAAATATAAATTTCTCATCGAGCTCGAGTGGCTTCGCCGCTTTTAAACAAAGAAGAAAGCTTTCGCTTTCATCGTCGGTGCGTGTTCATCGATTATTTGCAGGGATAACGCAATGATTAGGTTGTAATGACATTGTTAGTGTAAGAGCCGAGAGAGCGAAAGAAATCAGGAAAAGGAAAGAAATTTCGGATTGAAGAGGCACAGCTTGCGATCGAAATTAGAATGAGATGTGAAATAAAAGCAATATCGTATAATCATCTCCACTGAAGGATAACATTGTGTGTTTCCTTTTGCCGAGATCCCCTTCGAAGAAGACGCACACACACACCTTGTCGCAGCGGTAGGTAGACGAGATGATATGAACTTTATTGGTAATGATGATGGGAAGAAAGACGAGGAAATAATGACGGCAATTGATTTTTGTCTTTTGTTGAGATCATCGCTACGACGTCGACAAATACAGTTGGCACATGCTTCCGGAAGAATGACGGGACTGTTACCGCTTATCATCCTTCGGAAGAGCTCTTTTGGGAAAGTTTAAAAGCTCATAAAAGTTTATCAGCTCTAAAATCGACAAGCTTTTGTCTATCGGAAGTTCAGAACTTTTATCAAATCCGCCTTGCAATTTAAACGATCGAGAGTGCTCCAAGCCTTCGTTACCCGATTGGAAATTCATGAGTCTCATCCTACCGCCATTCCAATTATCATCTCGTTAAAGCTCTTTAAACATAAGAAAGATTGTGTGTCGACTTGGCTTGAACACAGCTCTGAGATGGCTTCAGCTTTGCCTCATATCTGGTTTGAAATGTAGTTCACTGCTTATCACCAAAGCAATTACGAAAGAACTTAACTCGATCACTACCCTGACGGCTGACACCGTCGCTTCAAAGCACTCTAGTTTTGTTAGTCATCTCATTATCCTATCAAATCTCAATAAGAATCTATGAATATTTTCTACGGCTGCGAAAAGTAGAATCATCGTCGTCGGTGGAAACTTTCCCACTTCAAACAATTTTCTAACTTTTCGAAATCATTTCGAAAGCTTTTAAGTTTGGTGAGAGAAGGAATTTTAGAATTATTCTAAGAACTTGAGCAGCGTGATACTAAGTGGGGTGGCGAGCGGAGGGGCATAAAAAATTGAAGCTGGAAACTGGAGCAAGAACTCAGGAGTTAATTAAACTTTTCTCATTTAAAAAGCTCTCTTTCTAGTTTTTATTTACATTTAAAACAGTTTCGTGAAATACGTTTTCCTGCTTCTGCAAAGAAACTTTTCTCTCTTCATAATTTGCCTTAATCGCTCCGAACGACGAGGAGAACTTTAAATTGTTAATTGATTGAGAGGAGAAAAAGTTGTCGTTTGTCGGATGAAAGAAATAAGCTCGAATCGCAGCAGGACTTCCGTCGCTCGTTGCCAGCCCCATGATAAATCTCGTGAGCTCCGAGGAGCTCCAACGTTTGTAATTAATTGCTTTTATGTTTTATCAAGGAATCAATTAGTTTCCTCTCGTTTCTCTATTTTTCATCGCATCCCTTTCCAGTTGCCGCAGCCCCTGTTCAGTAGAAATAAAACGGCAAACAAATTGAATTACAATCAAATTATACAACACGATGATAATTTGTTACGAGTCGAAGGATTTTCCTTGGCTCGACTCTCGTCTCAGATTGCTCACTCTGAAGCTCAAGCTGAAGATGTAATGGAGAAAGTTTAATGGATGTTTTGGCAACGATTTACCACTTTATGTTTCTCCTTCCCGCTCCATCGTCCGCTCGAGCTAGCGAATTTGTCACAAATCAAACCGCACAATAGAAAATCTGAAATACTCACAGAGAATGGCAAACTAAAATGCTTTCATTATTGATTGAAACTTCCCTGGTGGCTGCCAAGAAATCTGGAATCGAAGAACAAGTCGAAGGGGTTTAAAGGCTGAGGGATAAATTGATCGGGCGACGAAACATGCAAGCTGCTTGAATCTCCTCAATCGAATGCACTTGATGGATTAGAAATCCAAGCGGGGCACATTTTATTTAATTCGAGCAATCTCGCAATCCATCTTCAGATCAATCAGCACTCGGTACATGTTTTGATGGCAAGCTGAACAGCACAAATAAATTCAATGAATAATTCATCGCTTCAAATTGTGTCAGATATGGCAAAGTGTTGAAAATAATAAATTAATTTGCGAGCTGTTCACGCTGAATGCATCGACATTTAAAAGGCAAACAGTTTGATGACGATAATTTGAAATGAGCAGCAGAGCAGCAGCGACTGCTTTGCAGATATTTTCGGAACAAGGACACTTTGTAAATCTGAATTATTCTCCTTACGTTGTCGTCTGAGACTGCAAATAGCTTGCAGTGATTCGAGTGCGCTTCTGCCTTCAGGAAGCTCTCACGGCGCCAACAAAACTCTCTGAAAACGATTTTCCATTAAGCTCGAGCTGACGCCTATTTATGATGCAGTCGCTAATTTATTTAACACCATTTCGATCTTTTCGTTAATGAACGCAATGTCGACAAAATGCCATGTTGGTGTTTGATTATTCTAATTCCCGAGCTCGTAAATATATTTAAAAGCTCTTGTGCTGGTTTTCCGCGAGTGAAGTTCATTCAATAATAATAAAACTTCCGTTGAAATGCATGAACGCGGACGTGGAATTACGGGAACAAGAGAAATTATTATCGTAGCGTGAACGTTCGCTCTTACTGATTAAATGAAACAAAAGGATTTAGCCGGTTCGTTGCGGGAGCTTAAATGGTTTGGAAATAGAAATTCGGGAGTCAGTAATGCAGTTTATCGACCGGGTCGATCTCCCACTCGATACTCTCTTTGTTCGAAGCTTCATTATGTGGAGTGGAGCGGCGATTTTATTTAATTATTGCTCGTTCGAGGTTTCAATCATCCAAATTGATCATCGAGCGTTTGCTAGACGCAGCTTAACGTTCCATTGAACTTTCAGAGTTGCTCGAAAAGCTTTCGCATCCATCAGAAATCTCCTTCATCTGGATTTTATCGGGCATCGACACTCGAGTCAGCGTCGGTCAACAGCATCGAATATGTTAATCTTGGCCAAGAAAGTTAGTCAAGGGTTTAAGTGCTTTGGAACGAACAAAAGTTGCCTCAGACCTTTCTTCATCTTCCACTCACACTCGAAGCTTACGTCTCGAGCAGATCAATCTTAAACCTTAACAAAGTTTTTCAATTTAATGGAGGTTATTTATTCGCCTCTGTGGAATCCGCTACTCGTTAAAACGAGCGAGGGCCAACGGGATCGCAAGTGCCATGAGTAATAGACGGGACAATCGGTGGGGAAGAGAAGAGAAGCCGAATTGAAAAAATGGAGCAATCAATATGCCTCAATTTTCTTCCGCCTTGCTCCCATCATGGGAAAAGTCACAACGGAGCAAGGAACCTAAACAAGGAGCTTGTTTTGTAAGAGGGCGAGCAGCAATTTAAAATCAGAGTTTTGTCGTAGCTAATAATGTTGCCGGAGACAAAGATAAAGTGACTTTAATGTCGTATGAAAAATGTCAGCGTTTTGCTATCGCTCCGTCTCTCTTCCCACAGCCAAAGAGCGAAGAATAAATTTTCCGCTCAATAATTTTCAATTTCCCTCGCCTTTTGTTTTGCTCGTTTCCTTCTTTCGTTCGTTCTCGTGGATGCTGAATGGCAATGCGAGCCAAATCGAGAGTGTCGCTCGTTTTTGCTCCACGTCAAGCTCGAATGTAAATGAATTTGCGAGTGGATTATCGGGAAGTGTGATCTTGAGTAGAGTTCTGAGCAAACAGTGAAGAGTCGCGAATGGCGTGACAAATTGTTGAAAGTAGGTTAAGAGCAAGCTCTGCTGGATCGAGCAAGCTCTGCTGGATCAAGCAAGCTCGTCAGCTCAACCGAATCGGAAAGCGAGCAAAGGAAAATATTCGACGGTTTGCCTTTGGCGAATATTTTTGTTGCACGTTTTCCCTTTCAGTTTTAAATTTTCCGCTCGAGTTTCGTTCAAAAGTTTTGGATCGCAGGCTGCTGTTGTTAGGAGAGGAACTTCTCCCTTGCGCATGGAGCTACAACGTTTGTTATGTTGTGCACTTGTCAAACTTTTTTCGCTCAGACTTTTATTGCTTCCAGGCGAGTCGGAAAATTTGATCAGTTTTGTAGAAAAGTGAATAGCAAATGTTGGAGCTTTGTCGAGCGAAAACCATCGAAGCCTGCAATTGCGACGCGACTCGTTTTTCTCGCGAAATGGTAAAGAGGCGAAAACAAACATTTCGCTCGGCGAAAACAAGTTCAAGCGTTTGCTATTGAACTCAATCGCCGGATTTGTTTTCGTTACAAGTTTTTGCTGACAGTTCGCACGCAGAACGAGAGAGAGAGAAAACAGTTTTGTCACCGACAACAAAGAGCTTGCGTCAGCGATTCGACAATCTCGATCATCAGCAATCCACAAATCTTGCCCTTGTTGGCACACACGCAAGACTTTGTTACGAGCCGACTCAAAGTGTCGGCGGCATCTTCGTGACTCTGTCAAAGCTCGTTCAGTCTGCGAAGTAAAAAATATTCTGTCGTCCTGCAGGAAACAAAAAGTATCGCGATGAATATTTCAACGAATTTGTCATTCGAGTTTCGTCCCAGAATATTTTCGGCTTCGCGAACCGCTGCAAACATAATTTTTCATTCATCACAACGAATGAACTTTGCCTCCGCTCGCTGTGCTTGCGCGTGGAGCTTCTCGCTGCCGAAAGGGAGCAGCTCATCAAAAGCACAAAAAGCGACTGTCGGTGAACAACAACAATCTTCTTCGTCATCAACTCAGGCGGTTCCCGCAGCTTGCTTTCTTTATTAATAATGAATCATGAGGAGAGCTTTCGTTGCGGAAAACACTGAACGTAAGAATCGTACAATGTAGAGCTTGTATTCTACGTCCTCCCATGCCGCTCGCCTCATCCTTGGCTTTACAACAATCCACTAAGTTTACGGCGGCTTCTCGTAGACAAAACTTCAGACGAAACAATTCCACGGTTGACGGAGAACTACAATGAGGCGAGCTTGGTTAGGAAGACACGCACTGTTGCTAAACATTCTTCTTGTTGTTCCTGAGCAAATTTGATGAAATATTGATAAAGTTTTGCACGCTCTGCTCGCTCTGGAATGTTTGGGCTCGACGATAAAAGTTCGTCCTCGGCGTTGTTCGCTTTGTGACATGTAGACTCAGACCCACTTCCTCATAATTTATCATTACATTCAAGACGCTTTCCGCTTACTTCGCCTTCTCTGCGGAGTGATAACGATTTGCGTTTCGTCAATTTATTGCCACAAAGTTTAGTGAAGACGAAAAAGGCAGTAAACTTTTCCATTTTATTTCTTCTTTCGCCGTCGACAAACATTTACGTTGAGCTTATCAATAAAAGGGGCAATGAATGAGCGGAAGGCACCGATAAACATTCTTTCCGGAACTGCTGATGAACCGATAGACGTTGCCATACATTATGCAAATTGAATGCTCTTTTTCGGCTGGGAGGCCCAACGCCTAATTGATTCGCAGGTTGATGGATTGAAGGCCATAAACTTCATATGTGTCGTTAGCAGCAGAAACTTTTCACGACCTTTTCACGAAGAATTCCATTTCGTCTTTTCGTCAAATTGGAAATCTGTAGAACTGAAGAAGGTGAAATCAGCGTTTGATGTAAAGAGACAACTAAAAGAGTCCAAAAAGACAACCAAGTGCAAGCAAGCTGGCCTATGTCAGTCTGTGTCACGCGATAGTCTTTTCTAAATGGATTGAATCTTTAATTCTGTCTTTCAAATGTGCTCGCTACTCGTGTCTTCAACCGCGAATCGATAGCCGATGCACTTCAAACTATGTCTAGAGGTCAAGACTGTAAAATCTTGCAAACATTTTAGTTTCGTCATGAAATATTCAACTTTGAGACGTTAGGCGATAGCAATACAGGACGAATCAATCGTAGAAATGACAAATGAAGGTGAAATATGCTTCCTATGTTGAAAAAACAGGCCATTTAGGCCATTGCAATTTTTGTCAGCTTGAACTTTTCCCACAAATTAGCCAAAGCGGCGGACAAGTGGCGTTCTGTTATTGGTTGGAAGTCCTCGGACTTCGCAAAGAAGGCGGTGCGATAGTCAATGCAATTTACTTGTCAAGAAGTTTATTGTGCGAAAGTCTCAGTCAGTTTCTTCAGACACTTCAACGGCTAAAGACGGAAAATGGATCCAAGCATTTACTTCACTGGAATTTCGCGAGTTTGGAAAGTTTTGCTGAAAGTTCTCAACCCGTACGAAGAGGTCGAAGGAAAAAGGAAGCTGACCAAATTGTTAGTGAATTGATGTTTGGAAAAGTGAATGATTTCTGTTATCTGGGATCTCCGCAGGTCGAAACTCGTCCTCTTCGAACACTCATCAAGTCTCATCTTCATGTTCATCTACATGTGCACTGCATTCACCGACTATCACAACTCCAATTTCTTCGAGATCTTTGCTGAATTTCGTAGGTGCATTTTCCCCTCTTGCCATGGACTAATCATCTTCTTTTGATCTCAGTGTGTGTTGCTCGCAATCTCGTTTACCAGGCATCGCTTTTTGTTTGGTACTCGAAGTTGGACAATCTCGCGAAAAGAATTCTCGCCGACAGGTTTGGGATTAAATCAAAAACATTCACTCAATATTAAGTTTAAACATTACAGAGAAGAAATGCGATCGTATTCTGATCATTGGCCGCTGACGCTTCGCTACTGCAAGAACGAATTTTGGACTTACGTGGTTGTCTCTTCGTCTATTCTCCTGGTTGCGTGTTCTGCATCTCTCAGCGTCTTCTGGTTTCGAGTCAACGAGAATCACCTGCCGCTGAACTTTCACGTCTTCTTTCTTCCTTTCGACGGCATTTCCTTCAACTGGATGCTCAACTATCTCTATCAAGTTTCGTTTGTTCTGTTTGTGGGACTTTACTTCTCAAATTTCATGCCTTCTCCGGTGCTCTTGATTAATCACACATGCTGGGGATACGACAACCTGATCGTCCTTGTACAGAAGCTCCAATTGACTACCGAAAATCACAAGCGTGATGATCCATTGCAAGTCGATTTGATCGACAAACAGTTGAAGAACATTGTCGAGAGAAGCTTGCACTTAATGGAGTGGCGAGACAAAGTGCAAGATTACCTCGAATTGATTTTTCTGTTGGAGTTCTCTTGCCTCTCTTACATCATGTGCATGGCTCTTTTCTCGCTGTTTATGAATCCGACTTCGTCAATAATCATGTACGGTGTGATCGTTATTGTCAATGTTCAGTTATTCTGTTACTGTTGGCTTGGAACTCGTGTTGTTAACCGCATCGAGACGCTTGCTGCTGAGATCTACGAGATCAAAAGGTATTTGATGAAACCATCACAGCAAAAGAACATTCAACTGCTCCTCGTAATGGCGCAGAACATGAAAGGATTCAACGGAATCTTCGACGAAGTCAACATGGAAACCTTCAAAAAGGTGAGAGCATAAAAATTGGTTCGATAAAGGACAGAAGATGTGAACCTTCTTGCAGGTTTTGCAGTGCACGTACACGCTCATCACCTTTCTGAAGTCCACAAAGTAACAAGTCATGGAATGAAATCGCGGTAATGCATATATGAGAACAAAACTGTGGGCTGTTTCGCTGGTAATTTTTAGCACTCAAACGAAAGCAATTTGCTTTGTTCACTTATTGTGATTCGCAATTATCAAAGAACAGCTTACTACATTTGCATGAACCTTAAGCTATAGCGATCGAGATACAATAGATAAAGTTTGCGTTGTTAAAGAGATTTATGTGTATGGCGCTTGATATCGCATCACTGAAAGTTGCTCTACTTTTACTGTGGTTTATCTGAGATAACTTAAGACGTAGAACTAAACAAACGCAGTGTAATTACTTAATATTTTATTGTTCTGCTGTATAATCAGCGAGTAAGCTTTTAAATCGGGCCTTCTCATTGAAAGCAATAAAGGCTTAGAAGCATTTCAATACAACGAACAAAGCAAACGGAAGGGCGGCAGCCTGGGGCGAGATCCTGTTTTTCACCTGAGAAACTTCATTCAACTCGAATCTCTCTTTAAAAGCTGAAACTTTTCACGACTCCGCTTCCAATTTTAAGGAGCGAGGGAACGAAACAGAAATTGTTCTAAAGGAAAACGAGCAAAGCTCCGTTCATCTCGTTATTTTGAAACAAATTTAACTTTTTCGAAAAAGACTGAAATGTGAATCGAAGCGGAAGAATAACAAAAATGTTTGGAAGTTGCTCGTTCAACTATTGAGGAAACATTTTTGTTGGGAACTGACTAGAAATTCATTCATAAATTTTTCATCGGTGATCAGAATGATTGCCACGAATATTCAGACTCGAATTTCGAGTTGCAGATTCGAAGCATGTTCGTCTTGTTTATTAAGCGTAGCACAAGAAGGATTCATCGATGCTTAAAGAGCCAAGCTCGCAATCGTTTCATCGTCAATCAGTAAGCTTTCAAAAGCTTTGATCGCTCATAAAAGAGGCGGAAAGTTTTCATAGGAATTTTAATTTCTTCCGCTCAAACAAGTTTCAATATCGTTTACCATCTTTTTTTAACGAAGCAGATTAAATAAAATGTATCAAACGAGTTTATTTCTTTATTTGCCAAGAGCTTTTTCGATAATAAAACTCTTTCGCTTGCACGGATGAAAAATCCAAGCATGGGGAAGCAGTGGAACTTTTCCGCTTTCAGATTGCGAAGAAGCGTTTAATAAGCAAAAGTTTGGTTCATCCTCATTTTTGGGATGAAATTATGGGAACCAGATTTATTGTGTTTAAACTTCAAATTGCTCATAACAATATTAAAACCGTCTTCGTCTTCTCGCTCCTCATAATTTAGGGAAAACTTTCTCGTTGGGATTAGGAATGAACTTTTTCTCATGCTCGACTTCTCCTCTGAATGTTTTCATTTCCATCAGCATATTTCATCTACACGAGCAGAGATCACGGGTTGCGTCACATGCTGTTTCGTAAGGTTTTTCTCGCCATAGCAATCAGTACGTCATGGGCAACGCGCCCACCAACTCGCTCTCATTCATTCTTCAAGCGCGCCCTTAATTCTTGTTAGCAGCCCTCGTGTTCCTTCTCCTGTTAGCGGGCAAACGGCGCACATAAGAAATCTAGACGAGAATACATTTTTTATGGCTTTCATAAAGCGAATAATAATGAATTTCATTGTTTCATGAGGTTTGCTGTTTTTCTTTTATCTCGCTTCCCCTCCTGTCGAGTAAATACATCACCGGAAATGCCTCTGAACATACAAATGAGAAAGTTGTAAAGTAAACACGAGTTAACAGAGTTAGGATGTTACAACAACACATTACGCCTTTATTTTCTTTGGCTCGGCGACAATTTCTCGTTCAAACTGGGAGCGCACAAAGAAGGAAAATGTTTGAAATATTCCGAGCGATCTCGAGATGGCAGCGAGGATGAAGTGAACATTCATTTATTTATTGTAGCCTGAATATTCATTGAGGGTGGAAGCAGAGGAAGAATAAAAAGAGGGAAATTTATCTGAAAGAACTTTCTCTTGATGCTTGGCTTGAAAGGTCTCGAGCGTCTATCTTGATGAAGGTGAACGCTGTGATGATGTAATAACAAGAGAAGCTACAACAATCATTTGTTAATAAAATTGCCGTACACACACTTGCACAAAAGTCATCATGATGCTTAGTTTACATCACATCTTTTGTCAGTTTCATCTTGCTCTCTTCGTCGTTCGTCTATTGTGATACTTCCCTGATGAGTTTCTGAATCCTCGGTCGTCCTCGGAGGGCCATGATGTGCTGCTTTTGAAACGACTTTCGGGAGCTGACTCGCGAAGAATGTCGTAAAAGATACGCTGATGAGAATGCTTAATTGAGATGTCAGATAGCAATAAAAGAATTATGCAAATATTTGAGCTTTTTCAGTGCTTGCGTCTGCCAACAATTAAACTGATCTTGATGAAGCTGAAAAGCGCCTTCCATGCGCCGAAGGAGCTCGCAATCTATTTTGCATTTTTGTCTCGAGAAATCCAATTAAATGAGGGCCTCGCGGTTTCAATTGTTTCACTGCTAAAATTCTTCATTCCACCTCGCCCACCCACCCGAACATAAATCCTTCATTCGTCTTGCGGCGCTTTGAAGCGAGGAATTTCACGCTTTCAGCTGTCATTTCCCTCTAATTGAGACTTTTATTTGCGAGAGATTCAAAGAGCGCTGTTCTAATCCCTTTACAAGGAATCACAGTCGTCACCCGCCTTCCTCCAACCCAGCAAACGTTCTCCATCAACTGACGCGGAAGAAGTAAACACAGAAATTCTTCTCGTTTTAATTTAATCATTTTCCGAGCAGAGAGAGAATCCTTTTGTGTGGTTGAATTTTAATTGCGATACGAAAATTACGCTCTCGTTTATTTTATGCTGATGCCAGATAAATTCTTCCGTTGGGTGAGAAGATTTGAGGCGAGCGGGAGGGAAGCTGAAAGGGTTTCAATCTGATTCACGAGAAGTTTCTTGTTGTGCTGCTCCTTTCGACGAAAAACATTCATAAAAACTCATTCCGAGATGATAATGAAACCTTTTTCATTATTTAAAAAGCATTCTCCCTATTTGGTTTCACATTTCGCAATGCAAAGGTTTCCATAATTCCCACAAATTGCATGAAACTAGAAGAAATTTAAATTAATTTTGTTTTAAAAAGCCATTCGGATTGTTTGTTTCGCTTTGTGTTTGAGAAACTTTCCAATTAAATGAGGATTTGTTTGGGAAAAAGATGATTGGGGTGAATCTGTGGGTGGCGTAACCAAAATTGTGATTAAAAAGAGACTGCAAATTGGCGAGCTTTGATAAGCTTGGCGAGCTTTCAACCTCAGAAAATGTTTTGTGTAGCTAGAGCAGTGAAACTGAGTGAGCTTTTAAGGTTAATAAGCTTTAATGTTTGAGTTTGTATGCTTCACAACCCCTAAAATAAGCGGTCGAACATTTCGGTCGTCGAGCTTTGAAAGCTTTGCCCCAAAACTTGCGCACAAACCCCAAACGGAAGCTTGTGAAAAACCTTTAGAAATTCAACGTCCAGCTGGAGAGCTTAATTGATTCTTAAAGAGACGAAAAACTTTCCAACTTTTAATTGAAAATCATCTTTGGTCATTTTGCTGGCAAACATTTTCTCATGTTACATAAAAAGCGATCGAAAACTTTTATCAATTATCGAACACTCTCGGGCAGTGTTTCAGAAGTTCCAAGTTCGTCGAGCGAGCGATTTGCCTTCAAACGGAGACAATTGTCGCCGCCCTGGCCGCTGCTTCTTTCACACGAATCTCATCGATTATCTACCAAACTAAATTTATTTTCGCACAACTTCAACACCGAACGGCTTCCCCCTGAGAAAGTTTGTCGTCTCAACTTCCGACTTTTCGCTTTCGCCTCAGTTAAATGGATTTTCGATGTAATATTATCATGCAACATCGTCTAAGTTTTAATTAAATATTTCTTGTTTGTGGTTCACTGTGTCCAATTAAGAGCAAGAGAATCCAGAGATTTCCAGAGCTCCATGAATATATCATCTCGTGTCAAAGGATAAACTTTCGTGTTGCGAGTAAATTTTAAACAGTAAACTTCCATCACTTGCAGCTTGTGCTCCGCCACATTTCTGTAGTGGTTATCGTCAAAGCTTGAACTCACAACGCTTAAAGAGGGCAACAACGAAAGCGCCGGCAGATAGAAACGTTCCAAACTTTCGCCAGCGCTTCCCCTCCCCTGTCTCATCTTTTTTTGAAGGTAATTATAAACTGCAATCAACCTCAAACTTTGCTGTGTTGTACACAACGAGAGTAAAACTTTGCCATTTGCTTTACAATTTGTTCGGTGCTTTTCCTATTAGTGCTTCGAAGAACGGTAATTAAAGTTCGTTTTTGTTGTGCACAGTTCTTTGCGGGCGATGGTTTATGGCGAACTCCCATCTCATTTAATTATCCCAACAAACCCGTTGTCATTTCCATTAAAGAGACGATGTCGAGGAATCTGAGGAAGGGAAAAGTTTCGCAAAGATTACCGAAAACTTTTGCAATAAGTCATGGCTATTTATCGGTCGCTCTTGATTACTCCGGCCTTCTTCCCTCGCTCCTCCGGAGTTTTCCGAGTCAATGAAGATCGTTGGCGTTTGTGAGTGCTCGAGCTAATGTCATCAACATAATCTGCCGTCGACCTTCTGAAGCACAACAACATTAGAAAATTAAATTTGATAATGTCACTCTACGAGCTTGTGCTCGACTCTAATCCTTTCGAGCGACAACTCACCCATATGGAAGCCTCGCTCGCTTCGTGTTTAGACGTCTCTCGTGCTAAAATATGAATCGCAAAAAGTTGTAAATGTGTTTTTAATTAAATTTCACGTTATCATAAACAAGTCAAATGAGCGCTCTACCCAGACGCAGTCAAAGTTTCACCGGAAGAGCCTTTTGAGTGATGCTTATCATTCCGGCCGGCCACAAGCCCGTGCCTCCTTGCCATGAGAGATTTATGGCTCGAAAATTACAGAAATGATTTTATTCTTACGGCGCATGATGGAAAACACACAAATTAATATTTAATTAAATTTTCCAGGCAACTCTGCCGTTCGTTCGTAATCAGTTGCTTAGAAAACAAACGTTTGAAGGCCTCAAAATAGCAAAACAGTCGGTGGAAGCGGCAGGCGAAAGCTGGAAAATTTATCAAGTTAGCTGCAAAACTTTTAGTTGTCGCGCTCACTCAATTCGCGACAATATTAGCTTTTGACTAAGCCAACACGAAACAGACTTTGCGATGAAAATACTCCTTCATCTTTTGAAAGCGTCGTCTTGAAATTGATACTAAAAGTCGAAGCTTGGATGAGTTGTCCGCAGTGTTCTAGCTTAGCTTCAGTTTTGCTCAGATAGTTTATCAGTTCGGAGATGAAATCGCTGATGAGCCTCGTTTTGATTGTGTTGCTAGTCAACTCAATCGCTTGTGAAACGTTGCCGCCTCCTTGCTCAAGGTAATTCAGTTAATGAAATTGTTCATCAATTTAGTTGATTATGTTCAACAAATTACTTTGTCTTAATAGTGAAATTTACTGCTATGGCCGGCTCCTGGACACTGTTCAAATGTCCCGCATCTACCCAGACTCCAAATCGTTCGTTGACATGCCAATGAAACAATCACCAAACGATACTCTCGCGCTTTTTGATGAATTCATGAAGCTTTATCCCGATGAAAATCCTCCACAAGCTGACGTCAAGACTTGGGTGGAGAACAATTTTGATCCACGTGGATCGGAGTTTGAACCGTGGACGCCTAAAGACTTCAAGGAAAACCCTGCGATCTTAAACAACATTAAAGATAAAGAGCTGCAATCGTTTGCTAAAGATTTGAACAAAATTTGGCTTCAGTTGGGCAGACAAATGACGACGAAAGTTCGCGACAATCCCGACATTTACTCGATCGTTTGGGTTGAGAATCCTGTGATTGTACCGGGTGGACGATTCCTCGAATTTTATTATTGGGATTCCTTCTGGATCATTCTTGGTCTGCTGAGGTCAGAGATGACAAATGTGAGTCCCGAATAACTTCTCGAGTTAAGCTGACATTTTCCTCCACAGACTGCGAAAGGAATGCTCGAGAATTTCGCTGCGATCGTTCAACGCTTTGGCTTTGTGCCAAACGGAGGACGAGTTTACTATTCAATGCGTTCACAGCCGCCTTTGTTGATTCCAATGGTGAAAACATACGTCGATCACACGAAAGACAAAGATTTCGCTGTTTCCATCGTCGATACGTTGGCTGTCGAGTTCGATTTCTGGATGTCGACTCACACCACGACCGTGAACGGGCACACGCTCGCTAAGTATGGAGACAGGTCGTCAGGCCCCAGACCCGAATCGTACCGCGAAGACATTGCAACGGCTAGTGGCTTCGCTACAGAAGCTGAACGCGATGAGCAATATCGAGAGCTGAAGGCTGCGGCTGAGAGTGGAATGGATTTTTCAAGCCGCTGGTTTATCAATGATGCCGCCACAAATGTTGGAGACCTGAGGAATCTCAAGACTAGGTCGATTATCCCAGTGGAACTCAATGCTGTTCTTTATTGGAATGCTGTGATCCTTGCCGAGTTCTATGGATACAAGAACGATTCTCAGAATCAAGCGAAATATTCGAAAGTTGCAGAAGAACTTTTGACTGTAAGAAGGGATTTTGCTTCAAGCTTTGATCATTTGAACTCATTTTCATCGAACTAGGCCGTCACTGAGGTTCTCTGGAACGAGGAAGCCGGCGCGTGGCTCGATTTTGATCTCATCAATAACAAGTCACGGCCTTATTTCGTTCCTACAAACCTTGCACCGCTTTGGACCGGTTGCTTTTGCCCTACCAAACGTCAACACATCGCTGATCGAGTCGTTGATTATATTAAGAAAACTGGAATCGATAGTTTTCCAGGTGGCGTCCCAACCACTCTCTACGAGACTGGTAAGCTGTCTCCTTTCAGTTATAAGTCAGTTACTGACATTACGATCGCTTAGGCGAGCAATGGGACATGCCAAACGTTTGGCCGCCTATGCAACACATTTTAATTGTCGGTCTCGAAAATCTTGGGGACAAAAGAACGAAGAAAATTGCTAGAAGTTGGGCACAGCGGTGGGTGGAAGCCAACTACAAGGCCTTCCAGGAAACTGGCAACATGTATGAGAAGGTAATAAGAAGTTCAATGATTACTTTACTTTTGTTTATAACTAATGCATCAACAGTACAGTGCAACCAAGTTAGGAGGACATGGAGGCGGAGGTGAATATGGCGTTCAACTTGGATTCGGCTGGAGCAACGGTGTGGTTCTCGATCTCTTGAATACTTACGGCTCCACTTTGACTGCTAGTACAGGTGCGAAAAAACATTAGACAGGCTGCGCTCTTCAAATATTTTCGTGCTTCAGTTGATCAAACAGCCATGCAGCGCAGTCACACAGATGTGAATCTTCTGTTCCACAACTTGATCATGACATCATTTCTTTCCAGCTCCTTCACTTCTGGACTCTTTGAAAGAACTTGTCGAGCAACTGGCTGAATTGGTTAAAACTGTGGTGAGCTTTGTCGTCGGAGCTGTCCGCCAGCTTTTAAACGTAATTTTCAGAAAGTAGAAATCGATTTTGTTGCCATTATAATTTTGAAACAATAAAACCTAGATTAGAGTTCGTTTTCTAAGGCGCTTAGATGTCTTAATTTTGGTCCAAGAGCTTTCAACGTTGAGCCAGTAATATTTAATTTTCTGCCTTCAGCCCAAATGTTAATTGAAATATATTAATGTCTTCAGAGATGGAAAGCACGCAAATTAACATTTATTTAAAATTTCCGTGGCCTCTTCTCGAGTTCTCGAGAGCTTTGTATACTTTCGAAATTGTTTTCGTAGCCTCAACAAGACGAGCGATGAGAGAGCATAAATAAAACGTTGCAAAGCTTTGATTTACTTCATCAGCAGACATCAAAGCGATATCTCGCCGACGAAAGCTGCTGATAAACGAAACGAAACTTTCCTGCTAGCGTTTTCTCCTTCGCCTACATAAATATTACGAGAGAATAAAGTTTTATGGCTTTAACTGTCAGTGAACGGCATGCGACATGAATAAATTCAATTGACTTCTGAACTGGGATAAGGAAACTTTGGAAAGGACGACAAGAGGAGTCGCTCGAACAATGTAAGAATCGGAGCTCCGATAACAACTTTAATGACGGACTCTTAACATTTCATGAGGCGGAAAAGTTTCTTCTGAACGAACTTGACACCTGCGGAGTGCTTGCATTTCACTCCAAGAAGAAGCTCGAGAGGCGGCAGAAGAGGAAAAGTTTCACTGGCGATTAGGAGGTTTGCCATCGCTTGAACACTAAACGGAGCATCAGTAAATATTTACCAAGAAAATTCTGGTTTGTCTGGTAGTTTTTGAAGTGTGTAAAATGAGTTTTTATCAGATAAAACCTAATCGTTCTCTTGGTCATCTCAGATGACTTGAGGGTTGCGATTGTCGCATAAAATAGTTTATTGATTTGAAATTTTCTCAATACTTTGACTTGAGAATTCCAATGTTTTAAATGAGGTAAGGAGTTTTTAGCCGACTAAGTCGTTGATCGAGTCGTTGAAGATTAGCGTTTCGCTTGAATAATTTCCAATTACCGATAAGCGCTTTCAGCTCCTTCCGTGGCTTTCTTTCGAACGAACAAGGAAAAGTTTTGCATCGGAATTCTTCGCCGTGAAGAATCATTTATAATTTCGCCACAAATTGAATCCTTGATAATCATCGTCAATAAATTCCTCCTCTCTCTGCCTCGGAAGATAATCGACTCCAGTGTCTTAGGATTTTCAATTAAAACTCGATTCCAAGTTCCTTCTCTTTCTTGTGGCGAGGCAACGAATCAATTAGAGGATCGACTTGTCTCGAGGAGAACGAAAGCCTTATCTTCTTTCTATCTCATTACCTGAAACATTTTTCGTCTAAAATGGGAACTTAATTAAGGAAATTAACCGCGGCCATCAATTGACCCAAATTTATTGCGGCAAGGGACGGAGAGAAGTTTGTATAAAGCCGATTAAGTTTTAGAGTAATTGCGCAGCTTCCAAACTTCAGAGTCTGAGGCTTAGCTGGAATTTCATTATCCGGTAATTTCTGTTGTCTGCAGACCGCAAGCTTGGCTGCTTCTCAAGCATTCAAGTGCTGCTCAACAGGAGTTTACTGCAGCCGCAGATCTCGAGCAAGACGAAGCTTTCAAAGAGCTCCGTCGAGCGGAAAACCGGATTCCGATAAAGAAACTTTCGAGATTGTCGCACATAAATTCCTTCATTGTTGTTTCAAGACTATTTCGATTTTGCTGCTCGTTATTTTCGTCGATTGAAAATCTTTGAAACAATGGCCAGAAGCGGAGGAAAGTTTCCTCGTTGTGCCTTCCTTTGAGTCGGGAGGAGATGTCTGATAAAGAATCCGAACTACTGCTCGTTCAGGTAGACGACGGTTCATTGAGGCGGCAGAAGGAAAACAAGTTTCGAGCGCTGCGTTCCCTCACTAGCATTGAACAATGCTTCGATTAAACCAGCACGTCCAATTGATAATTTATTAGAGTTTTTCCGAGTTTCATAATGAATCGGTTGGCAAACCAAAGAGGGAAGGGAGAGGCCTAAGGTTGCTAGTGCAGGTGATTTATTGGCGAAACTTTAGAGCAATTTTGATGCCGAAAATAGTTTTCAATCCGAGTCTTTTCCCTCTGGAAGGGAACAAGCAACAAACAGTGAACTTCTTCTCGATCCGCTCCCCTCGCCCACGGTGCGAAACGAGCGGGACTCATTAATCTGCTCGCTCTTCTCCAACGTTTGAGGAACATTGCATTGCGAGGTGACTTGAAGCGGAAATTGCAGAAATTCATTTAGCGCCATAACTCAGCGTCGAGCGCAATAACTTCGTAAACTTGTGCGCCATCGGTGAGTCATTAAGGAGAATTCCCAGCTTTTCTTCCAGCGCTTTCCTTTCCGTTTCTTATCAGCAATCTTCGCCTTCGCTCCGAACTTGATGAAATCATTAATTTTTTCCGTATCAGATTGATTTCCGCTCAACGTCGTCGTCGTCGTCAGTGATTTCCCGCCTTCAGCGATTTTCCTCGTGAAAATCGAAAGAATTTCCCAACAAATGATTTATTCACGAGCAGATTCGGTAAGCGGCCGCCATATGAGCTCCCGCAATAATGAAAGCAGAGAGCCCGCAGGCTTTTTGTTCGCGCCAGGAAACTTTTGAAACTCAAAGCCGAAAAAAGAGAAAATTCAATTCGAAGCTTTTCCATAAAAAAATGTGGAAAACCCTTTTGATAGGATCAGATTCGATTAATTAAATTGCTCAATAAATGTTTAAGCCTGTTGTCTGCACATGAACCCGCGCCGAAAATTATCCTGAGACCTTTTCAGGTCGTGCGGTGAAATTTGTGGATTGCTCGATAGCAGCGAACGAGAGATAAACGTCAAGCTGTAGACAAATATCCACGTCGCTCCACGAAAGTCCTTCGGTCCATAATTCAGATTGGAATTGCCGTTGAAACACGCACTTAAGATTATCATGAGAGCATAAAATGCAAGACGTGGCCGTAAGTCCACACTCGCAATCGAAACATTTCTGGCTCGCGAGCAACTGCGCAAATTCCGTTCACGTTCCCAACGTGATTTTAATTAAATCATTCATTATGAGCGATAAGAAACACTTGGCGCCGCAACTCACTGCTGCTGCCCGAGGAGTGATTCTGGCAATGAATACTGAAAATAATCCAGAAGGTAAATCTCAGCGAGTGTTAATGAACTCGAGAGCGAATCCCTGCAGTTGCGCCAGCAGAAACGATTTTTCTGCAACATTTAAGGCGTCGCAAACCGACCGTGCAACGATTTGCCGTGATGCCGACATTCAACTCGCCCTTGCCACTCGCAACCTTCAATCGATCAGGTACATAATGAGCAATAAAAACTATTATTCTCCTTTATTTCATCTTAACGAGGCCATTTATTCCACGATCGACGCGCCCCAAGCCTTTGCCGATTGTTTCATGTGTGGAGGGTCGACGGCGGAGTGTAGGACGATAAATATGCGAATCGATAAAAAGATTTCCCTTTGTAAAGTTGCTCGATAAATCTTCTCAAAGCAGAAATTATCGTCGACTGACTTGCATGGACGCAACGACTCGCACACAAATCCTAAATAAAGAATGAGATGAAACGAAATCAAAGGAAGAAAAATTAGGCGCTTCCTTCTAGCCGAGAGCGAGTGCTGCGACGAGGACAACGAGGAGAAAAGCTTAATTTACAGCTTTCAGTCCTTTTGTTGTCCGACTTTTTTATGAGATCGCCTTGCCCTCATTCATCTCGCGAGGAAAGACCGTCATAAGTCATGGAGCATTGTGCTCCCTCCTCCGGCCCCTTTATGACTCAACGGTCTTGGCTAATTGATAGGCTTACGGTGAGTGAATCGAGAAGAGCTACGACTCCGATGCCTTGATCGAAAGCTTTAAGGAAACGTGATTCGTTCGAGCGAGCGGCTGACTCGAAAAGCTTCGCAATTTCATTTCGTACCTTTTAGCAACAAAAGAATTTTTGATTTCAATACGAATTTCAAATTATTTACGAACGGGATTTCGCTTTCAATGAGCTGCTGCATTGTGCGAAGGCGATGCGGAGCGAAAATCATTTAACGCCGTCGAAGGAAACTGCTCAAATATCCTAAATATTTATTTATCACCTCTCCTAGATATTTTCCGATCCATTCCTCGCCTGCGAATCAATATTTATAACGAAAAGAATTTCTTTGCGAGTTGGAAATGAGATGCGAAGGGAGGAGAAATGTTTAAACCCTTATCAAATGCTTTCTTTCACCTTTGAATTCCATTCGACTCCCTCGATTCCGTTCGACGGAATTCCGAAGAAAAATAACTTCGTTGGGTGCCCGCATCAAAAGCTATCAAACGAAATAGGAAAACGGGGCGGACAGAACCTTTTCCAGTGAAAGGCTCAGAGTCCTCGATAGTTGGAAGCTTTGAAAGCTTAAAGAATTTTTTTCTTTTACCTGACAAAAGCTCAACGCTCTCAACTTAAAGCTTAGGGAATCCTCAGTTCTGAGAACATACAAATCGAGTTTGCTTTTCAATATTCGACGTAGCTGAAACTCACTGGCGTGAATTATTATTTCGTAAGCTAGTTCAAGTTTAGCACTTGTGTGAAATTGCTCAACTTAGAAATTCCAAGAAGACGATTTTGGTTGAATCAAAGCTCAAAGCTCTCCGTTTGTGGCTCCTCTAATGAATCTGCGTTTGGATACTACGAACTAGAAATTCTCAATTAAAGCATTTTAACTACCTGCAGGTTTTGGTGTTCATGGCAACTTAAGTTTGAGCGTGAGATTCCTGGTAGCTTCAAGGTATAAAGCTCCGAGCTTTGATTCAATGGAAAACAATAAATTCACTCGAAGGCGAAGCATCCAGACGCTCGAAATTCCATTAACTTTTTTTCTGTCATATTCGAGCGTCGTCGAGAAAGCAAACGTCGTCGCTTCCCTCTTCACCCACAGGAGAAAATCCAAGAAAAATTGACAATCTAAAGGAGGGAAAAGCGCTATGAATAATTTATGATCGCGCGTCTAAACATCGATGTGGAGCGGAAAGCACAGAAAAGCTCTCGGCGAGAAGCGTAAATAAATAAAAAGCATGAAAATAAACAATTTAAGGGTCTTACGTACCTCAGATCCAATTCTTTTCCTTCATGCACGCCATGACAAACATGACGCGTTCTCTTCTCTCAATTACAGTTTCATTGAAAGGAAGCCCCGCTTGTGATTGATTTGTGGAAGGGAGAATCAACTCGAATTCGTTTTCGGATGGAAGCCGAGGAACTCAATTGACGCTGTTGCAAAGGTCGTGAGGTTGTTCCGTCAGCCAAAAGAAGGAAATCAGTTGAAGCCTTTCAAGAGCTTCCAGTCTGATTGACGTGCGTACCGACCTCCCCCAGCTCGCGCCTCAAAAATGCTCCCGAAACAACAACCGAATCGTCACTTCAAGATGCTCCAGAAGAAAGACTGCGCTAGACATTTCGGAGCGCCGACTTCTCTGACGAGGAGGAGACCCAGAATGCCAATAAGAGTGAAGCGAGACCCTTTTCCAAAACATTCTAATCTCCTCTTTTATGAATTTTCCGTCGATGAAATCTTGAGTTTTCCTTCTCTGATTGGGGATGTCAGTCGAAGGAGAATTCCATTCGCATTTTTATGATTTCGCTTCCGCCTTATTCCGAACACGCTTTGCCATTGTCGACTCTTTCCGATCTAGACTTTGAAGAGCTGTTGGGCTTTAAAAAGAATTCTCCAGTTCGGGAGTTTTTGCAGAAATTATGAGGAGTTTTTGGGGGTTTGTTTGTTGAGGAAGTTGGCATGAAGTGGTTTATCATGAGTCAAGTCTTCAAGTGGTTTAGCAAGAGCAGTATGAAGTCATTTAGAAGCAACGACTTCTACTGACTTCACAAGCAAAGTATTTTCCAAAAACTGTTGAAGAATGCATTGCGTGATCTCAACATTTGCATTCAACTTTAGGAGGTTTTTCTAAGCCTGAAAGAATCCTCTGCTGATGCCCCAGCCAATTTCACCTTTCAGATCCCATTCGGGATATTTTCCTCCGCTTTCACATTTCTGTCGATCCATCCGCTGCTAAGTAATCTAATGACTCCGTCTTCGAGTCCCCGCGCGCGCTGTGAAATCAGTTTATTATTTATTTTCTCGCATTTATCTCGTTTGCTGGAAAATTAATTCCCCGACATTTATCGCTATTGATAAGAAAATCTCTTCACTTCAAATGCTCGTTACTCGAGGTTTCATCGAGCGGGAAATATCACTGAGCAACGATAAATAACAAATTACAAACAATTTTGGGCTTTCGGCAGCGACTTTGTTCGGGCGAGCGAGGTGAGAGGCTTCGTCGCGTAATGAGATTAACGATTCTGAACCAAAATCGACATCAAAGCAGATTGGGAGCTTCAGAAAGTCTTGCTGACTTTAAGGAGTAATTTGGGTGTTCAGAGATGACTGACGGGAAGCTGGCGACGTCTTGGATGAACGTAGTCAGCGTGCAACCTCATGGTTAACTGCTCCAACCTCCAGCCCAGCTGTTGCTCTTCATTAGGTTCGGAGTTCTTTTCTTAAACGCTCTATGCAGTGCAATTTCCTCCACCGACTTTATAAAACGATCTCACTTCATCCCTTCGTTCAACGACTGATTAAAACGAAGATATTGGATGGGAAACTTTTTCCGCTTACTTTCTAATTGAAAGACGCTTCCTCGAGGCGATTTCCGTTTCAGCGCGGCGGATTAAACTTTTTTCTTGCGATGCTGGAAATTAATTCGAGGGCGAGACTTAAAATAATTCTATTTGTCGCCTTCATAATTGCTCGTAACCTGGAGCGATAATTAACGAAATCGTGCGGAGTTGAAATCTGATTCTTTCGTATTCCAACGACGGCAAGCGGCTCGTTCTGAAATATTAATCTGACGACTAAGCGGCGCCCCCTCCAACGTCTTGTTAACACCTCTCGATGTTGTATCAGCAAGCACATCTAAATCTTCTCATAAATTTCTTCGTTTAACGCTTGCTTAACAACCACTTTCGAGATGCTTTGCCTCACGCGTCTCGGGCGTTGTTCATAAATAATGTAGAAGAAGTCGAGACAAGTTTGATGCAATTAAAAGATTTGCGCAAGCAGCTGGATTGAACACGATTTCCGACCGAACGAGCTTCCCACCCTTGCTGCTTCCAGCGCCTCCCTCAAGCGATGAGCGTGGAAAGGATGATGATTATTACACATCGGAGTAAATAAATCACATCATCATGCTTGATGGCTTCAGGAGGGAGACAGAGACATTAAAATTTCCTAAGCGTGTGAGGGGAAAGAGAACAGTTTCGCTCGTCACGCGTGTAATTAAGGGCAGATTATTTATTATTTTAATGTATGATACAACGACGCGTACATTCTCCGGGAAGGATAAGACGCTGAACACGATACCGTGCGAGTTTAATTAAAATGTTTTATGATGATTTTTTATCCCGCGCGCAACTTTCTTTATCTCTCCAGCGCTCGTTGGATGTTCCTCTAATTAAAAATTATGATTTCGTTGAGCTCGCGTTGTCGACGAAGCGCTGGTTATTTATGAAGCGGGAATTTCTTTTCGAGAGTATAGAAAAATGAGTTCGGAGGATGGGAAGATTTATGAAACTAAACGCACTTATGTGGGCGGCGAGGCGAGCGTGAAATGAAGATTTAGGATCGCAGACTTGAGCTAACTGCATTTTCGGATTCCATTAGCGCTCTCCTGCGCTTGCGATGATTAATTACCATCTCGGAGGTCTTAATGTTCACGGTGTTTTGCAGCAGCCACTCGGCGAGGTTCCGGTTGGTGCGGCAGCCGACGTCAAACAGCAGATTCTCGATGTAGTCCAGCTTGTGTTCGTTCCGCGACTCGTTGCTGGTGTTGTTGCACAGGTCCTTCAGATATTTCATCCTAGCGCGGCATGTCTGATTTGCCGGGTGGAGATAAATCAATAAGTTATTGACAAACGAACGAGCTAATCCCACTCACGTCATATATCATTTTCCCGACAAATCCATTGCGATCGAACGCTGCGACGTATCGTCCGAGCTCGTAATAGTATTTGTTGAGCTTTCCCAGATCAACAGCGGAAGCATCAGCGCGACAGATCTCACCGTAAGTAGCTTTATAAATATCCGGAACGTTGACTCTGGAATTACGATTTGTTAAATGAACAGATGAATCTAGGACTTATATCTTACTTGAACTGATTCCGGCTGCGCACCTGAACTTGCAGAACATACCAAAGAGGCAGATCGAGCTCTTGGCCCGCTGTTAAGTCTTGAGATTCTTGATTTGATGGGTCGAGGAAGCCGAGGTTGGCTAGCGGCTGTTGTGCTACACAAGGAATCTTCTCTTGTGTGACGAATATATCCTCGATGGAGAAGTAGTTCGGGTAGTAAGTTCGCTTCATTGTAACTAAGCTAAGAACTCCAAAAACTTGAGCAATAAAGTTTGTTTACTTCTCAATTTTGCGGTTGCAAGTTGAACTTCAGTAAATCGGATTCGGACGGAGCGAAGTTGTCAGTCAAACTTCTTTCGAATGTTTCGTTCAGTGAGTTTCGTTAAGCCAGAAAAACATCTTTTGATTGAGTATATCTTTTAATCAAATTCACGCGAAAATGAGTGATACTAAGACAAAAAAGAGTAAGTTATCGTGACATGAAGTAGTCAGGAGCTTGAGTATCGTGCCGGTTTTCGCTGTACCTAATTACTTCGACGAGAAAAGCGGAGTGAAAAGTCGAGTGTCGGAAGTGTGGTTAGAATAGGAATAATTGGGGAAAACTCTGTTAAACTTCAGAGGAAACGACGGAAAAGTGTTTGCTCGTGTTGTGAAAAGCGCTGGGTGCATTTCCCTACCGAAATCATCGAATGATACCCGTGACGCAAGACTCGCCAAGTCTGAGGAAATTCCATTGATAATAACTTTTTTGCGAGACGAAATTCGAGTTTAAACGCAAACTAAGAATGCAAAAGTCTTTGCTTCGAGCCCAAGCTGTTTGATTCGCCGATCCCACGCATCTTTCATTCATGAACTCTCGCGTAATGTCCCACGGAAGTGCATTCGAAGCTGAGCACATTTTTATCGCGAGAATGATGGAGATGGGTCGATGGGCCATGTTGGTTACGCAACGGAAAATTCTCTGCCGCGAGGAAACAGCTCGCTGATTGTGACATCCAACTGTGTCAAGGTGTTCGCGTCTGTTTTCTCGAGAAAATCGGCCGTGATTCAAGGAAGTCGACTTATCATTAAACGACAGTAAATGGCCAATAAAAATAATGAAAAGCCTCTCTCCTCTGAGTTCGGATGGCTGTGTGGGTTGACTCTCGGTGTGCATAATCATGTGACGAAGAAAACGAAGTAGAATTGTTTACATGTGAGCTGAAGCATGGTCGAGGAAAATCCTCTCTCTGCGACGACATTCGCGGCCCCACCGCGAGCTTTTCGTCGTAAACAAAATCTTTCAATTCAGACAATCGACGTGACCCGTGATGTTCCCATGGCCGTTCTTCTTTCGTGTGTACGCTAATCAAATCTCTCGCAACGAGTCTCGTTGAGAAACGAATTGAAGAGAATATATGTAAAGCGATAACGATGCATTTCTGTCTGTTGTCGTCATTCCGAAGGCTCGAATGTTTGTTCGGAAGTCGACGAATTATCATGAAGGTGTGACTTTTGAACAGAACAATCGTCCGTTGCCAGGTAGACTCGTTCTTCCCGGTTCCACACGGGTCAAGTTTTATTAACTGCTCGACTCGTCAGATAGCAAGGCTGAACGAGCTCTTACGCTCCACATTCGCTTCTGACAAGTTTATGAATTATTTTTAAACATTTCTGCTTTTCTCGTTGAAGTATTGACTCGAAAAATCGGAGTGAGAAGTGACGGAGAGACGTCAATAAGATCAGCATCGATTGCGAAACTGTTGAATAATTCAAATGTGCGAATTTAAAATTCTAATCTCGTTCTGCTAAACTTCTAGACAACAACAAAAAACAAGCGAAGTCAAATGAGAAGGAAAACGCTCTGAACGGCCACAGCGAGACGAACGGTCATGCATCGGACGACTCGGCAACTAAGACCAGCGATGTGGCTGTTAAGGAAATGAACGGATCAAGCGAGGACGTTGATAGTTTGGAAATGATTCAGGACGTCGGATTTTCAGTGCAGATTTTGAGTCCCGGCGTTGAGCCTCTGTCGATCCAAGTTTCCAGCATGGAACTCGTGCAGGAGATCCACCAGCTGCTCATGGATCGTGAAGACACTTGCCACCGAACATGCTTCTCGCTTCAACTCGACGGCGTCACACTCGACAACTTCGCGGAGCTGAAGAACATCGAAGGCTTGAAAGAAGGCTCAACCGTTAAGGTCGTCGAAGAGCCTTACACAATGCGCGAAGCTCGAATCCACGTTCGTCATGTTCGTGATCTTCTGAAGTCGATGGATCCAGCTGACGCGTACAACGGCGTGGACTGCAGTTCGTTGACCTTCTTGCACACGATCACCCAAGGTCAGTTCCGTTATCTCAATTGCTTTGTATTGTTCGTTATCAACTTAATCTTTCAGGCGACTTGTTGGAGAAAAAGAAGACACGTCCAGATAGCGTCGACTGCACGCCGCCGGAATACATCATGCCTGGGGCCAAAGAAAGGCCTTTGCTCCCGCTCCAGCCAGGCGTCAACAACAAGAGTCAGAAGACGCCTTTAGCAATCAAAGTCTTGACAACATCGGCTTGGAATCCGCCGCCAGGTCCACGCAAGCTCCACGGAGATCTAATGTATCTCTACGTTGTGACCATGGAAGACAAGCGATACCACATCTCCGCCTGCCCTCGCGGTTTCTATGTCAACCAGTCAACGGACGACGAGTTCAACCCCAAGCCCAACAATCCATCCTATCTGTGCCATTCGCTCATCGATTTACTGTCGCAAATTTCACCCGCTTTCCGTCGCTCGTTCTCACAAATGCAGAAGAAGAGAACTCAACGTCATCCCTTCGAACGTGTCGCTACACCTTACCAAGTCTACACATGGTCAGCGCCGTCTCTCGATCACACAATCGACGCGATCCGTGCTGAAGACACGTTCTCTTCGAAGCTCGGATACGAAGAACACATCCCAGGCCAAACGAGGGACTGGAACGAGGAGCTGCAGACGACTCGGGAGCTCCCCCGCAAGTCACTTCCCGAACGATTGCTGCGTGAGCGCGCCATCTTCAAAGTTCACAGCGATTTCGTCACGGCGGCTACGCGAGGCGCTGTCGCGGTCATCGACGGAAACGTCATGGCGATCAACCCTGGCGAGGAGACCAAGATGCAAATGTTCATCTGGAACAACATTTTCTTCTCGCTTGGATTTGATGTGCGCGACCACTACAAAGAGCTGGGCGGAGACGCAGCGGCTTTCGTTGCTCCACGCAATGATCTGCACGGAGTTCGAGTCTACAGTGCCGTCGATGTCGAAGGTCTCTACACGCTGGGAACGGTCGTGATTGACTATCGAGGCTACCGCGTCACAGCCCAGTCGATCATCCCCGGAATCCTCGAGCGCGAGCAAGAGCAATCGGTCGTTTACGGATCAATCGACTTCGGAAAAACAGTCCTGAGCCACCCGAAATATCTCGAATTGTTGAACAAGGCTGGACAGCATTTGAAAATCTTGCCGCACTCGGTCATCAACGACAAGGAGGAGACAATCGAGCTGTGCTCTTCGGTCGAATGCAAGGGAATCATCGGAAATGACGGTCGTCATTATATCCTCGACTTGCTGCGGACTTTCCCACCAGATGTGAACTTCTTGAAGCTCGATGAGGTCGAGCTGAGCAAGGCGGTGAAGGAAAAAGGTTTCCCAGTCGCGCACAAGCACAAGTTGAGCTGCCTGCGACAAGAGTTGCTCGAAGCATTTGTCGAAGATCGATACGTCATGTTCATTAAGTTCGCGGCTTTCCACCTTCAACAGCTGAACAACAATAAAAAGGCAGAGCAGCAGCAGCAAAAAGAACTGCGAGAGATCAAAGATTACGAGAATACAGACGTGAAGGAAGATGGCAAGGAAGAGATCGACACCGAGGAAGCGAAGAAGCTCGTCGAAGGAATGTCTGACGAGAAGCAAGCGGCGGACTCTAAAGATGTTGTCAAGAGAGCTTGCGCTGCTGTCGGATCGCTCAAGGAAACTGAGTTCGACATCCGCTTCAACCCAGACGTCTTCTCACCAGGAATTCGCCATCTCGACGCGCCAGACAGCGGTCTGTCACCTCTGAAGCAACAGAAGAAGTTGGTTCAGGACGCAGCAGAGTTCTTGCTCATGCGCCAGATCCCGATCTTCATCAACGATTGCTTGGACCACTCGTCAGCGCCGATGGACGGTGCCACACTCACGGAGCAGCTTCACAACCGCGGCATCAACATTCGGTATTTGGGAAAGGTCGCAACTCTCTTGGCAGTCTTGCCCACTCTGGAATATCTCCACACAATCGCAATCTCCGAGCTCATCACGAGAGCAGCGAAGCACATCTTCAACCACTACATTCAAAATGCAGACATGATGTCGATGTCAGTGGCCATCAGTCATTTCTTGAACTGCTTGCTCACAACACAGCCGGTCGTTCAACCGCCGCAAATCGTCAGCGATGAGCTCTTCAAGTCGAGCAAGCGCCGATACAACAACAAGAAGTCTTCAGCCAGCGGAAGCGGCTCGAAGAACGACTCGATTTCAAACGAATGGGTCTCGATGACACAAAAAGGACTTTGGCAACAAATCAAGAAGGAGCTGAAGTCTTACTGGGACTTTGACCTCGCGTGTGACTGCAACGTTGACAAGATCGTGGAGCATTACAAGCTGCAGAAGATCAGCCTTTTACGTGCCTTCAACATTAAGATCGGCCTACAAATCCTGCTGCGCGAGTACAACTTCGACTCGAAGAACAAGCCAACATTCAATGAAGACGACATAATCAACGTTTTCCCGGTCGTCAAGCACATCAACCCGAGAGCAACCGACGCCTACAACTTCTACACAACTGGGCAGAACAAGATTCAGCAGGGATACTTCAAGGATGGCTACGAACTCATAAGCGAAGCGCTGAACTTGCTGAACAATGTTTACGGTGCGATGCATCCAGAGAACGCACAATGCTTGAGAATGCTCGCTCGTCTCAGCTACATCATGGGAGACCCACAGGAAGCCCTCGCCATTCAGCAGAGAGCGGTGCTGATGAGTGAACGTGTCAACGGTGTCGACCATCCTTACACAATCACCGAATATTCTCACTTGGCGCTCTACTGCTTCGCCAACACTCAAATCTCAACCGCTCTAAAGCTTTTGTATCGCGCTCGCTATCTTGCGATTCTTGTTTGCGGCGAGAACCACCCAGACATTGCTATGCTTGATGTAAGTTTGTGGCTAAATTTCTAACGAGAGAAAACTTAAATCGAATTCTTTTACAGAGCAACATCAGCTTGATCCTTCACGCTGTCGGCGAGTATGAACTTTCTCTGCGATTCCTCGAACACGCACTCGCTCTGAACATCAAGTACCACGGACCTAAGTCGCTTAAAGTTGCAGTTAGCTATCATCTCGTAGCACGCACACAGAGCTGCATGGGAGACTTCCGGTCAGCTCTCAACAGCGAGAAGGAAACTTTCGCAATTTACAAGCAACAGGTGAGACGGTTCTCCCATTTAATGAGCATTGATTTACAACTTGTTGCCATTCCAGCTTGGCGAGAATCACGATAAGACTCAGGAGTCGTCCGAGTGCCTCCGCCATTTGACCCAGCAAGCTGTCGTGCTTCAGAAGAAGATGAATGACATTTGCACGAACGGAAAACTTGTCACGGGCTTGCCGCCGATTCACATTCAACCGCCATCGATGGGAAGCGTCTTGGACATGCTCAACGCGATCAATGGCATCATTTTCGTGCAGATAAGGTGAGACGATGCTTCGAACAAGTGTCAAGCTCAAGCTAACGTGAGTTTCATTCAACAGCCCCAAAGACATCGCCAACTTGAAGAACGAAATCGAGAAACGTCAGACGGAAGGAGCTTCCGACAGCAGCGATGAAGTCAAGGAAGGCGCATCCGAGTTGCCCAAAGACGAAGCCATTGCCAAAGCACCAGCCGCTGTTCAAAGTTGAATCAGTCTTTTATGCCTTACAAACAACAAAGTTATAACTCGTAGCTTAGAGAATTAGTCAGTTTTTCTTTTCCTATCAAAGTGCATAAGAACTTTCAAAAGTTGCAAGTCGAAGTTGCAACTTGAAATAAATTCGGAATGAAATTCATCAGAAAGTTTTATATTTTTCTTGCGTTAGCGTCGAGCCAATTCGAGCGATCCACTGAAACATTTTTCCTATCTACTCAACTACATAAACGTTCATAGTTCCGTAAGCAGCTTTTTCAAAGAGAAATCTTTTTTACACGCTCGTAGTCTTTTAAACCAAAGAAGAATCAAGAAAAGTGCGAGGGCAGTTGGGACGAGAACATAATCATTAGCCGAAAGAAACTGACGGCCGAACTTTATCATCACATTTGTCGAGATTGCGGCGTCGAGATCGCCGAGCTTGATATCAAACAGTAACGATTAAGCTTCCAATTGGATAACGAAAGCAATGCAAGGAGAAAATATTTAATGAGAATATCGAAATCGGTTCGAATCAAAATTTACATTTAAGAATTCCTAAATATCACAAACTTGGTCGCTTCGATCATCGCGTTTAAGATTTTCATTGGACTTGAGTTTCATGTAGGCAAACGTAGACAATAATTTCACTTGCATGATCAGTTCGATCTTTTGGTTTTGTTTATGTAGACGATAAGGAGCGAAAGCGAAAAGGTTGAGAGCCAAGTAGGAGGAAATAAACTGAAGCAATTGAATGAAACCTAGAATTTGTGGTTGTTGTGGATTATTTTACAGGTTGAACGTCTAGCCGAAGATGTCAATTATGTTTGTGGATGCAAGAGAGCTTCACAAGCTTCTTTACAGAACGGAGGCGAAGAACTAAAATCGAATAAACTCTTTGGATTTCCAAACAAAAAATTAAAGAGGATTTGTAATTTGATAAAATGGTTTAGAGTTCACACCAACTGTGAACATTCGATAAATAAATTAAGCGGATTCTCTCGATAGAAGTGGCGACAATCCAGCGACAGATTCGACCGTCCAAATCAATCGCGTTTCATGCCATAGGTCGGCAGGAATGGAATGTAATAGGCGCACTTGCACTTCTTCAAACAGTCCATGAAGTAAGGAAAATCGTAAGTGGATCTCTCCGTTGAGCTTCGGTCCGTTTTCAGCTCAACTTCTTTGCTCCAACCGATGATCCCACGCTCTTCTAGCGTTCCGGGTATCGTGTGATCTAGGAAGCAGCCAAGGGCTCCGCCGACGAGAATGCTTGTACCGAGAAGAACCGACAAAGTTGAGTCGAGCACTTCGATGTTGGTGGCAATGACGCCGGCATGTTTCTGCATCCACGGGCAAAGCACGAGCGGGAAAAACAGAGAAACGCCGATGATATAAAGATTTCTCGATGATTTCAAGTCAACGAACTGCAACGCTGAAATTCTAAGAAGAAAAAGTTGGTGGAAAGCTCACGAAAAGCTCGCAAAGTTTGACTGACCCGAAAGCTGTAATCATCCCGAACATTATCAGAAACATTCCTCCAACGACCGGATCAGGCACGAGGATGAAGATAGCGCCAAGCTTCCCAAACACTCCCTGGATCATCATAATGATCGAAGCCCAGATAATCACTCTTCGCGATCCAATCTTAGTCACACCGATCGCTCCAACGTTCTCACCGAACGTGTTGGTTCCGTTGCCGCTTCCCTTGGAATTCAAACAAGTTTTAAACCCAAACTTTTATATTTAGTTTGAATGTATCTCACCCAAATGCCAGCCAAAATACAGCCGAGACCTTCAATCAGGATCCCTCGATTTATAACATGAACTGGCGGCGCTGCAGCATCTGATTGAAGGAAGATTGAGCTTAAAAGATATTCGAAATAAAATTGATCCAACTCACCGCACATCTTCGCGACTGTCGGATAATAACTCAGCGACTCAACCGTGCAAGCGATGACTCCAGCGAGCATCCCTAAGCACGCCGAGACTGTGAAGGTCGGCCATCCGAACTGGAATGGATATGGGACCTTGAACCAAGGCGCATCGGTCAAAACCTTGATTCGAACGTCAGTTCTCGCTAAGCTTCCTTCCTCGAACACGTCGTAGGTCGTCATCAGTAAACAGACGAGCCACATGATTGTGATTGATAAGAGAACCGGGAAGAGTTTGAAGAGCTCGAACCACACGATCTCGAAGCCGGATCCCTTGCGATAAGCAATCGTTGGAACCTTCACGCTGACCATGATTTGGGAGAACAAAGTCAGGAGCACCGAAGTTCTGAAATCACCAAGGTCGAACTTCAGTAGCTTGAATCAGAGCTCACTCACCCAACGGCGATTCCCCAGTGAGTTGACGCAGTCTTGGCAGCGTGTTCAAACAGAGTTAAGCCAACTAAACCCACGCAAGGAACAATCGTCAGCGGCGTGATGACTTTTATCGCAAACTTCCCAACGAATCCTGTGGCTCCGATGAAGACTTGGAACAGAGACGAGACGATGATGGCGCCAGAAATTTCTCTCATGCGAACTTGCCACATTTCTTCCTTCGTCTCAGCATCCATAGCTGAGATCTCAGACGTCGACGGACATTTCCACTTGTCGAGGCTCAGAATCGCAAGAGTCGGGACGAGAAACGAAATCGTTCCTCCCTGCAAAAGTTAGACAGAACTTCAAGCAAGCAAGATGGTTGAGTTCACCTGAACGAGCGGCAGACGACAACCCCAAGTTGCTTGAAACAGCGTCACCAACCCCGTCACGAAAACCATCGTGCAGATGATTGTTCCCCGTGCCGGATTCTCATCTTCCATGCAGAGCGCGGGTGTGAGAATGAAAGGAATCGCAACGATCGCTCCAATCATCGTCAGATAGTGCTGGATCGCCATGAAGAACGACAAGTACCACGCTGGGTTGTCATCGATGCCGTAGGTCACGTTTCTCTTTCGCTCCACCCCGACGTCAATCTCGAGTTGGCCGTCCATGATAACACGACAATCCGAGCTCCACGTGACTGGCTTAGTCAGTCGTCGACTCTTCTGATTAAACTTCCACGCAAGACTGAAGGGAAACCGTCCAAGCAGTCGAACGGGCGACTCGCCAATGAATTTCTATAATTGTTCACTCTGCGACAAGAGACTCGTTCGGCTTGTTCTCTCGCCTATCCGTCTCGAGCGAGCTCTCGTTCACTTCAGTAATTAAAGTTTATCAAACGCTTCGATAATTAACTTTTATTAACGCTTTGCTTGCTTACGCTGATTTGAGACATTTCTCTGTTTGATCGCGTCGATTGCACTCAAACGAGAGATAAGGCGAAGCAAAAAGCACGTGGATGCTTTTCAGGTAGCTGTCGGAGTCTCTGACGAGCTCGTTAATTGACTCTCATTCGTTATAGCGCTGGAAATTCTAACGATATTGAGTTATCAACTGGTAGACAGTTGAGCAAATGGCCTGGACAATTAAGCAAGTGCTTATGCCATACAAATAGAGAAGCGAATGAAGCTCAAATTGAGTGTAACAAAGTTAGTGGAATGTCTAGTTTTTACTGCTTGATAAATATTCAAACAGTTAGAATGCAATCACGTGCTGAACGAGATATCGAGACGCCAACGCTTTTGCTGGACGCGTTTGCTCTGGAATATTAAGTTTGTTTGTTCAGCAAACGTTTAGAGACTTTCTTACTATGTTGCAGCATCGTCTTTTGCCAGTTTAAATCCATAGTCGGAGCCTCCAACGCGTTGGTCGCGTGACCCTAAGGACAAATCTTCCTCTCTCTTTCTATTTGCTGAGTCCAAAGCTTTTCCATTCCTTCGAAGTTCTTTGCAGCGATCGGACGTGTATTAAAATTGAATAAAAACCACGTGTTTTGCATAAGATTAACAGAATGGATAATCAGTCAAGTGTCGTTCAGAAGATGAAAGTTGTTAAGAGTGAAACGATCATTGAAAAGTCTGAGTTCACTTTGGAGATCGAAAATTTCATTGAATGCGAAGAAGACATCGTCACCGCTAAGGTTAAATTGCAGAACGTCGAAGCCGAATGGTGAGATAGAAATGATAGAAACTTCTACTTGCAGTCTCAATGTAATGCTATATCTTGTCTAGGTGGCTGAAGATTGGAAAACAAAATCTGTGCGATGTTTTCGAGCTGCATTTCTGTTTTGCACCAAGCTCTGGCTACTCGCTGGATCTTGACAACTGCAAATTCAACATAACTGTGAAGACTTATGACAGCAATAATATCTCATATTCAGTCGAAGATTCACCGCTTCCTTCATGGCTCGAAATGTCAAAGCTGAAGGACTCGCAGCCTCTCGATTTGAACAAGCAATATTTTGATAAACCCGACCTCTTGCTTAACGTAACATTCATGATCAAACGATTCGACTACTCGCTGGTTCGACAGAAGTTCTTCAATCCCATCGCCATCAACCGTGAAATCATTTCGAGCATGTTGAACAATCCAACGTTCGCCGATTTCACGTTCGTCGTAAAGAGTGAAGAGTTCCAAGTTCACAAGAACGTCTTGGCATCCGTGAGCCCCGTTTTCAAACGCATGTTCCTGTCCAAACTGAAAGAAGGCCGCACGAACGTATGCAAGGTTGACCAGATCGAGCCGAAAATCTTCGCAAGCCTCTTGCAATTCATCTACGAAGCCAAGCTGCCCGACAACTTTGAGAAGGACGCAAAGAACATCTACAAAGCCGCTCATTACTACGGCTTGGATCAGTTAAAGGAGATCTGCGAGCAGGAAGTTCGCTCTCAGCTTTCACCGGAAACTGCAGTCGAACTGTACGAGATGGCATCCACGTTTGACTTGGCCGAGTTGAAGAAGGAAGCTTGGCACATCATCAAACGGTGAGTTAAGGAGTTGTAACAGTCGAGCTTTTCCTTATGAGTAAACTCTTTCGTTGCGCATTCTAGAGACGTCTTGAAGATCTATTTCCACATCAAAGGCGAGCCGCTGTCTCCTGAAGCTGTTCAGGAAATCATTGCTTACAAGCAAACTGATCAAAAGTACTGGAAAACACTCGAGAAAGTTCCTGAGTTGAAGAAGGTCGAGGGAGAGCCAGTGGAAGAGAAGAAGGAAGAATAAGCCAGCAGCAAAGCCATCAAATAATTTCTAGACAGCAATTTCTTATTCTCTGTTATCTGTAAGACAAACTATGCAATAAAAATTGCAATCGCGACTAAACGTCAAATCGCATTCGACTGAAACACTAAAAGCATCCGCTGCAACTTCATGTCAAGCTTCGGAAGCTTTTTATTTGCTGCCGATTGTTCTACTGAAGATAAACTTTTCAAGTGGTCGAGCATGTTCTGATGCAAGTTGGATGAGGCGGAATTAGACATTCGCAAGTTGTACAATCATCCGAGTCGACCTCCGGCGTGAGCGAGTCCCCAAGGTTCATCGTTAAGTTTCCGAACGAGCACTGTAAATCACTCGACTCGCTGGCCGCCTTCGCTATGACTGTCGTTGAGTCATCTGGGCATCTCCAGTCGAGCGGGCAGCAGTCGTCGGTTTGAAAGTAGACGGGAATGCACCCCGTGATTATTTTCTCGTAGTAATGCATCTCCATAGCGCACTCGACCTTCCGGCAGTGCTTGTTCTCCTCGACTGGCTTGTCCTCGAAGTCTTCACCGCAAATGCAAGAGTAGCAAGAGTTTGACTCCATCAGCTCTCCCTCGTAATAGGTTCGGCCGTCGAACTCACATCTGGCTAGCGCGTCGACTTCGTTTCCTGGAAAGATTCAAACATGAGCGAAGTTCAAGACGAGATCGTGGAGCTCAACCGCAAACTGTTCTGTCGATGCAGCAGCTGTCTGACTTGTACATGTGAACGCATGACTTGTCCGCCAGCTTGTCGTTTAGGAACTCGAGGCAATCGTTGTGGGTGCAGTGGAACTGGGCGACCGAGTGATCCTCGTCGGGTCCTTGGCAGGTGCACAGGCTCGTACAAGAGGCTTCAAGGTCGGCGCTTTGGTAAGAAGCCCCGACGTCGTAAGTCATGTTGTTGAAATGACATTTCGTAGTGTCACGAGTGTGCAGCGCTGAGCAGTCGTACCTAATGATTACACTTGTTTAAAGGGCTTTGTCGCCTCCAATCTCTTACCGCTGGGGACAACATTGATGCGGATCGATGACTGGAACGCAAGCGAAATCCTCGTAGTGTCTTGGAGGCGCAGGACAAACGACGTTCTGGCAATCGTGGCAATCAACGTTGATCACTGAGAGACATGTCGCAGCAAATAAAATCGCGGTCCGCATATTGAATTAGGAACAAGCACTGGAAAGATTAAGCGAGCGACTGCTTGTGCTCATCGCTGCATCTCTCGATTTATAGGTTCCGAGCGTTTACGTTGATTCACTCACAAAACAGTTTGTCAATTGAAAGATTTTCTACGCTTCTCAGCCACAAACTGAGACTACGATTGCGTTCTCGACGATTGGTCTGCCGAGTACGGAGCTGCCGTGGCGACACTTAAATTATTCGTGGAGTTTCACTGATTTACGGAGTCGCAAATGAGACTTCTGACTCTTGCGACGAGCTGAGAAAGCTTCCGCAAGGTTTACGTCATGTGACATGAGATGTGGAATGAGTTTGAGCCCAAATCAAACTAGCGCTGGTAGTTCAGGACTCATGCTGAACATTAGTGGAGCGTAAAGACCTCAAATGTATCTCAAGCGGCCGAGTTGAATCGATTAAAATGGATGAACTGATCCAAACTGGCCTGGAATTAAGATTTGGTTGATCAGATCAACTCGATCTGAGTCCAATCGAAGGCTCAAAAACTGACAAGTTTGTTTGATTATTCATTTATTCGATTGCTATTAAATTGTTTCCTTTCCATTTATTCTTGATCCTTTAAACTCAAATCCCTTCACCATTTACCATTCCTTTAAATTATTCATCGTTGCTTAGTTCAAAGCTGTTGAAGTGAGAACGGCAACGCCTCGTTCGTAGAAACTGTGCTTGTCTTGGCCAGGCGCGACGGCCAAGTCGACGGTGAACAACAGCTCGGCTCTTGTGGAGTTCAGATAGACCGGCAATGTGAGTTTTCCTGATCGCATTGCTTCGGATGTGGAGCGAGTCCAGCGGAGAAGCGTCAAAGGCAGATCCATCATGATGATCGACGTCAAGCAAAGTTGGTTGTTCTTGCACTGAGCTCCTTGCAGTTTCAATCCGACGACACCGAAGCTGCTGTCCTTGTTCTGACCTCCATCTGAGCCCGAATCTGTGATGGTAACGTCGAGCAGCAGTTCTTCAAGCGGCCAGCTGTTGGCTTGCGCAACGCATTGACGCGTGGCTGTGATGTAAGCTTCTGGGTTGAACAGTCCGCCGAGCCAGACGGGGAAGCTCTGAAGTTCTTTAGCGCCGGCTTGCGACACCAACTGGGAAACCTTTTGAAGCTGCTGCACGCGTTGAGAGAAATCAGTGACCCATTGGATGACTGTGCAACCAGATGGAACAGTGTAACGCCTCCAGCTATTCGGAAGAATTCCTCGAACGAGCTCGCTCAGCATCTGACGATGGTAGTTGGTTTGCTTCTTCTCGCCCTGGCAAATCAAGAGAACGTCCTGAAGATCGCTGACCACAGTTTGCAGCAACTTGGCGCCCGAAGAGACTTCGCGTTCGAAGTAGCGATAGAGAGGATCCTTGATGTTCTCGACAGTGCGACGAAGAGTCTGCAGAGACTTAGGAAGCAGCTCAAGCCAAGTTAGTGCGCTGTTGTGCAAAACTTTGATCCAGGCTGGGCGGCTGTCTTCTTGCGGCAACGAAGCCTTATCAGTCAAGCTTTCATCCTGCTGCGAGCTGTATGCGAGTTCGTCATCGTCTTCGAGCTGCTGCATTTTTAGGAGTTTGCTGATCAAGTCGGTTCCTCGTGTAGTCAGAAGAACCTTCTCAGCGTTGTTAGGCAACCCAAGCCACGAAGGAGTTTGGCGATCAGCCAACGACTCAATCCATTTCAGGAAGTGATCGCGACGAGTTCCGTCGGGCATTGTAATGTGACGTTGGCCATTTGTTGCGTCAACGTTGGCGACCAAAGCAAAGTCAGCCTCAAAGCTGTGAGCGGTGAAGAGCTTCGACAAGAACGAAGACAGCAAGCGTTGATCGAAGTCGTTGTCGATTTTACCTCCGTAGATTGATTGAGAAAGAAGAGTTACGAGGGCGTCCCATGGAACCTTCTCTGGAGGCAAGTTCGTGCGGCCCATCGCTGTTGCGTCAATCCAAGTGTCGAGAGTATCGCAAGCGACTCTCAAATCCGACTCGTTGAATTCGTACTTCTTAGCCCAACCGAGTGGCACGTAACGCAAACGTTCCTGGACGATTGCATGGAACCACGCAAGCAAGAAGTAGAGACGAGCTCTCTCGCTTGGCGCTTTCATCATGCGAGCAGCTGGAACGGTCGAGAAGGTTCGCAGCAAGTTGGCTCTGATGCCGGGTGGTGGTTCGAAGACGAAGATTCTTCCAGCGCGCAGCAAATTGACCGGAACTTTCGGGTTGATCTCCATCGTCAAGAAGAGACGGAATCCAGGATGCGATTGCAGCGAGTGAAGCTTCTTCTCCAATTGAACGAGCCACTGCGGAGCGAGATGAACATTCTTAAGCATAACCCAACGGCCAGTCTTGCAAGCCATGTTGATAGCCCGCTCAGCTTGATTGAAACCTTCAGCCGAACCAATGGCAATGCTTGAGATTTGCTTGTTGATTTCAGTTGCCAAATCGTCAACGCGACCGCTGGCATCGAAACCGGGAACGGAGCAGAGCAGAGCTGGAGTGTTTGAGTTAAGCTGCTGTTCAACACAAGCTGTGAAGTCCAATTCGCTCTCGGCAAGCGGCATAAACTCGGTGCCTAGAACCGTTGACACAAAAACTTGAGCCGCTGCGATGATTCGATCTGGTCTGAATGCTTGGATCAACAGCAGTTGATGGAACGCTGCAGAGATTGGCGTCAAAGCCTTGCTTTCATCCCACAGCTGCGGAACGTTCTGTTCTGGCGATCCTTGCTGGAGCCATGCGACAAGCTCCGGCATTCCCTTGATTCTCTCGAAGAGCTTTCTGAAGATGGGAAGACGAGACGACAACTTCGTGATGGATTCCATTTGCTCGCCCGAGACGCCGTCGATGTGCTGGCTGTCCGGTGCAGCGACCAAACCTTCCTTGTTTCTCAAGAAGAAGTTGAACTCTTGGTCCATGTTCGGCTCCGAAGTTCCCTTGAGATGAATGCGGCAGAGCAAGATTGCGAACGTTAAGCGGTCAGCGTGCAACATTCCTCGGGCCACTCGGTCGTAGCACACTGAGAACAGATCCGATGTGATGATTGCTAGACGTGCTGGGAAGTCCGTCTTCCCTTCGAGCTTGCTGTTGTTGTAGAGCACGGTCGAGAAAATGTCGAGGAACATCTTCAACGAGTATTGGTACAAGAAATGGACTTGGTTGAGCGAGTCCATCGTGAAGTAGATGTTGCTGCAGGCTTGAGATAGCGGCAGATACTGCTGAGAGACAGTTTCAATCTCAGCGATGACCTTGTCGGTCTCTTCGACCTTCTGTCCGATGTCGGCTGCTTCCTTCTTCAAGGTTTCCAAGGTCGTGATGACCGAGTCGTCGTCGAGAATCTTTCCTTTGGCGTCATTGAGAGCTTGCAACAAACTCTTTTCGAGCTGACGGAGACGAAGATGGAATTCGCCTTGAAGCTTCAACAGATCCGAACGTTTCTCGTCAATGTCTGGCCGCTCAGCCTTGAGAACTTGGTTCAAGCACTGCGACTGCAACGAGCTTCGCGTCACAGTGAAGTTGACGAATGTAACGCGCGAGCAAATGTCAGGTGGGAACTCAACGGTTGGATCTCTCGTGGACAAGAAGATGACGAATGAAGGCGACAAATCAATGTCTTGGTCGCCCAACGTAATCAGAACGCGTCCGCCGGTTCGGCGCAGTTCTCTGTTCAGAACTGGGTTGAGAATCGGATCGTAGTTCTCAACGTCTTGCACGAGCAATGGATTTCCGAACCGAAGCGCTGACTCGAGATTCTTGCGGAACGAATCGTCGAGGAAACTCGTCTTTGTGATCTTGCGTTCCTTGAACTCATTCATGATGAACTCGGTGGCTTGCCCAGATGGATCGATGATCAGTGGGTAGCGGTTGAAGCGTTTTAACATGATCGCGTTCTCCGTACACAAATCGTCGGACGGCAGAGCGTTTGCTTGCCAGCGAAGTCGCTCGTCAGGATTCGAAAGATATTCCGTTCGAGCGATGTCTGCGCGGAACTGAATGTTCGCCAACGTCAGATGATGACTCCAGGTCGAGAAGAGATTGCTTCGGTAGTGCTGGTCGAAGTAACCGCCTGTGAATTTATGTATTTAATAACTCGGCCGGTTTGTTTGAAGAGATTCTTACCGTAAGCGATGAAGGCAGCGGAGAGCAAAGTGTCGCCAACGATCGTAGACATCTGCGACTTGAAAGTCTCGCTTGTCAACTCCCAACGTTCTCTCTCGATTACCAAGCTCTTCAACAACGCGATCGAGCGGTCAACCTTAGCCTGAACGTTCTCCAAGTCAGTCTTGATGGCTTGAGCTTGCGAGATGAGCTGCGCGTATTCTTCTTTGTACGCTGCGATCGAGTGCTCCAATTCGGTGACGAGGTTCTTGACTTCTTCGCCGTGAGTCTTGTTGGTGGCTGCTTGACGTTCCAGCGAGCTCAGCTCGTCACGCAGTGGCTCAACGCGCTTCAACATATCAGCGTATTCGACCTGATAGACGAGAAAGTTTAGGCGACAATCGAGATAATGTCAAAGCCTCGGTTTACCTGAGCGATCGCCCATTTAACCATTGGACCGCAAGCCATCGAAGCGCGATTCACCTTCTCGAAGTTGTAGTCGGGGTTGCTCAAGTATCTGTTCTTCATCTTCTCACGAACATCATCGCTAGTTGGGCAGAGAAATATGTTAGTTCATATCCACATTATCATCGTTAGAAAGTTAGGAAGTTTAGTCACACACGACACGGAAAAGCATTAAGTTCTCACAATCGCATTAGAAAGTTATGAAAGGATTAAGTCAGCAACTCAGCACTCATGCTTACTTGATGTCTTCAGTACTAAAGTTAGAGACAATAGAGTTAATGAAATTTTCCCGCATGATGACGGCGCGGATCGACTTCCAATCGGACGCGTTCTCTCCAAGCAGCAGGCAAATCGACTCCAAAGCCAGTTTCACGATCGCCGGTGGATTTGCCATCGATCGGACCTCGACGAGATGTTGCTTCTTGATGGACTTGACAGCTGATAAGTGCAATAAATTGGATTGGGTTGAGAGAAGAGAAATAGAGAAGAGATAAATATTTGATTCCATCTGTGTGAAAGCTTATCATCGTCGTGACGCTGTCAACGACGAATGAAAAGCTATCACGACCTCAATTAAGCACAATTAGTTATTAACAAACACATAAAAGCTTTAGGTGTTCACGAGCGAGCCTTAGGAAGCTTCGTGATGGTAAGAAGCAGATCCAAAGCATTCACAGTTACAAGGCGGTCGGTTATCGTTCGAGTTCACATCCCCATTGTAAGAAATAATAACTGGAAGGTCAAATTACGTAATCTGTTGCGTGTCGAAATTGACAATGTTTGAAATGAACGAGTCCTTGACCAGGACGCCGCGAATTTGCTTCCAATCGACAGCTTCTTCGCCCAGTAAAAGGCAAATGGACTCGCAAGCAAGTTTAACAGGGGCGGGCGGATTTGCCATTGAACGGACTTCGGCCAGTTGCTTCTTTTTGATTCCGCTAACGGCTGATCGGTTGATGGTCAGTTGGTCGAGTAAAAATCAATTTGCAAACTACGAAAACAAGAAGCAACAAACGAGAAACTCACCGGCTTGAGCGTCGATGACAGCTGGCTCGACTTGGGCGAGATCAGCCATGACATCCTTGCGCTTTTCTTCAATCTTCACCGTTTGAACCTCGAGCTGGAGTTGAATCTCTTGCGATTGCACCTTCTTCTTTTCTGCTTCTTGCTGGTCCTTGAACATCTGTTTCAACTTGGCGTTGGCAGCTTCGTTCTTCTGTTGAAGCTCCTGGCTCTTGACAGCCAAAGACTTTTGCATTTCCTCAACTTGCTCGACAGTCTCGGCGATCTTGTTCAAACCGACATTGAGATGCAACTGCTGCTCTTCGAGGTCGCTTCGTTTCTCGCCGTAAAGCTTGACGAAGTGGTGGATGAAGTCGAGATAGTGACGAGGCGTGATGGCCATAGTTCTCGATCCTCGTTTGACCAAGCGCGTGTTCGCTGTGTGCAGAGTTTGATGAACATACACGCAAGCGTTGATGACAGCATCGCGGTGAGATGGACTTGCTGGGATGAGAGCGCATGCCGCAGGGAAGAAGTCTGGTTGAAGCCAGTTCGATCTTTCGAGGTCCATGCGGATTGTGAATTCCTTTCCGACTTGGAAGAGCGCCGAGTCCGACCAGTCGCCGAACCAATTCAACACACAACGATTGAAGAGAGCGGGCGATGTTGCCGCTCGATCTTTGAGGCCGTCGGTCGATGGATTCATTGTGAAGACGACGTGAAGGTTTCGCATTACTTGTTGCGTGAACCATTTGTAGAGTTCGTCATTCGAATCCAACATCAAACCTTCGCGCTGAGCTCCTTCCTTGCATTGCGTCATCAGTGTCGTGAACTCATCTCCCTCGAACAGTCCAGGAACTTCTCCGTTGGCCAGCAGTGTGTTCATTCTCTCCAAGAAACCCGAATCCAACACATTAGACTCGTCGAGAATGAAGCAAATCTTCTCATCTTTGCACCCGGAGCGTCGCAGAACGCTTCGCAAGTCTTCGTCAAAGTCTTCTCCGGTGTATTTGTTGTGGACCTTGATTTGGAAGATGGACAACCCGTTCATCCAAGCGACGAATCTGCTCAGCGTCGTTTTTCCAGCGCCCGACACTCCGATCAGCAGCAAATGTCCTTGAGGCTGACGGAAGATTCTGTCGATTCGCAGAACGTGCTCGAGGACTTCATCGAACAAAACGAGTGGCACGTCAAGCTCTTCCTCGTAGAAAACCTTCAAGCGAGCCTTCGTGTAGTCGCGGAGCTCTTGGCGGTTGACCGGAACGTAATCCTTGGACAGCCAGTTCGAGTACAGAATCGGCCGCTCCAGCGCCTTCTCGCGGTCGACTGATGGGAAATGCTTCATCGCGACGATGTCGATGTTCTCGTTAGTCCAACGACGCTCAGTATCGTCGACCAATCGATCCTGGAACAACCGCAGAGCTTCGTGAGCCCACAAACGGACGAGACCTTCGACGGGCAGATTATCCAAAGGTCGAATCGCCTCGCAAATTCCTCTGACCCAGCGAGTCATCTCACGTGGAGAGTAAACGTAATGCGGCTGCATGTCTTGAGTGAATCGGTCTTGTGATGCGAGGTAGAACTCGACCATGGCGTTGGTCAGCGGCTCGGCGTACCCACGAAGAGCTGGCATCATCCTGAGCATCGCGCGCGAGAAAGTTCCGTAGATTTGCTTCAGAGAAGTCTCTCCAGGGTAATCGACGTAGATGATCGGAACATGGCGCAAGAATCGATGACTCAATGGCTTACGACCAGGATCGGTCGGCGGGTTGCAAGCGCCAACGAACTGGATTCTCTCCAGTGTCACAAACGATTGGTCTGACGCGCGGTAGAAACCTTTGTGCTCGACGATCTGACGCAAGAACGAAATGACGCGTTGCGTGCCGTAAGAATCCATGTCAGGCAAATTGATTTCGTCGCAGAACAAGACGAGCCACTTTCCGATTTGAATCGGAGCCAGGATAACTCCGTTCGGTGTCTTACGATACTCGCAGTAGTGATCGAAGGTCTTGAGCAGCAGCTCTGGTGTCGTGGCCGATGAGAAATTGAGACCAACGACCTCCATGTCAGGGAGAGCTCGAAGGGCTGAGAACAACGTCATAGTTTTACCCGATCCCGGTGGACCGCAGAGCACCAACGGCTTGTGCTCGGCCAGCCAAGTGTACAAGAGCGATTCGTGTCGAACTGTGTCCAACGTTGGCACCACCACGTCAGGTGCGGCGACTTTGTGTGTTTCGACTTCGATGACGGGAACTTTGTTGGACCACGGCGCCCATTCTCCTTGGATTGTGACTTCGTAGTCGATGATCGGAGCTCCAGCTTGAGCTGGCAAGTTGACAGTTGTCACTGAGCGAATGAAGTCGCCAAGATCAACACGAGACTTCAATTTCGAATCTCCAGCAAACGACCACAAGACAGAGTAGACCAGATGTTTAGGAATGTACTGCTCGAGTTGTTCTGGTGCGATCGGGAAATCGGGATGTTGTTGGTTGAACAGGAGAACGTTTCGGATGCCTTGATTGAGCATCGAGAACAGCGAACTCAAAGCTCGAAGGCGAGTGAAGTCCATGATGTGCTCTTGAGTGAGCGCGTACTCCAAGCTGCGCACAACCAAACTGTCGGCGGCAAAGTACGGCTGCATGAGAGCTGCGATTTCTCGCTGAGTCTGAAGGGCTGGCGAGACTTCTTCTTCCTTCTCTTGGTTGGCCTTCGATGCTGGCTGAATGAAGCTGTCGTCTTCGCCCTCTTCCAAAGGAATTGCTTTGATGCGAAGGAAGTAATTCTCGAAGATCATCTCGGTGCTCAACACATCTTCGCTGAACCAAACCATTCCGCAACGAGAGACCGTGGCGAGTGTTGCGTACTTCAAGTCTTGGACTTCAAACATGACGCGTACGTTCGGTGGAAGCGACAGACGTTCACCGTTCGGCAGAGTAAGCAGCTTGTTGTCATCGAGAACAGAATTCAAGTTCTCAACCCATTCGGGATCGACGTCACCATCGAAGATGATCCATTGCCGCTTGTTGATCTCACCGCGAACGTTGTCGATGATTTTTCTGCGAAGTTTGAATCAGCAAATGTGAAACGAAAGTCAATCGAGTCTCTTACCTCAAGATGTGAGTGAACAAGCCATCAGTCCATTCACGCGTGTTCGGATCGAGCACACCATAGAGCGTTTCCTTCGAGATAGCTTTCGGGTCGATGACATGAGCGACGCCTTCGACGCCTTCAAATCTCTCGAGAGCTTTCAGCAAAACTCTCCACGCCGTTGACTTTCCTGAGCCCGACGGTCCGACCATCATCAGGCCGTGATTCAAGCTCGAGATTTGATAGAGTTGCAGAACCTGTGAAATTAGATTGTCAATTAAATTGTAAGGGCAAGAGCGACATGCATTCTAAGTCATTGAATTCATCTGAAGCGCGTGACTCACTTTCGACAACCAAGTTTCACCGAATCCCTTTTTAATGTGCGTGTTAGTGTTTGCATTAGTGACAAGAAATTTTGAATTTTCATTTTGTTAGTGAAGTTATTCAAAGGCTGGAAGCGGCAACCGACGCTTACCTTTTCCATCCAGGCGGTTCCTTGCTCGTCGCCTTCGCCGCTGACGAGATATTCCTCGGCGCAGACCTTCTTGATCTCGTCTTTCAGTCCCTTCATCTCAGCGCGAGTGTAGCCGACGTTCGGGAAAACGTCGTTGAGCAGCGAGAAGAGCAGTGGAATGTCCTCGGCGACCAGCTTTGGCACCATCGTCTCACAAACTGATTGAATGAGAATCTCCTGCTCGGGCAAATTCTCTGCGATTGTTCCTTCGTCGATGTTCTCTTCGCCGGCCTGTCGCATATTGTCCTTGATTCTCATGATGCGGTCTCGTTTCACGTTACCAGCTGACACGAGAACTGATTTCAAAGCTCGCAAGCCGAAGTCGTAGTGCGATTGGTTGCTCAACTGCTCGTCGCAAAGCTTGAAGAACGGAACGATCTTGCACGCCAGCTTTTCGGCTGTTCTGAACCCTTGTGAGAACAGCATGACCTCAGCGATGAGTTGGCGATCTGGTGTTGTCATCGCCAATGATCTGAAGAGTTTCTTCAAGTTGTCAGGCAAGTTGGAGCGACCAGCGTAGCCTGGATTCATCGTGATGAAGATCGCCATGTCAGTTGAAACGCGGACTTGCTTTCCAACGAGCTCGACAGAGATTGAGCCCTTCGTGTTTGATGAAGTGTCGGCCTGAGATTTCAAAGCTTCTTGAATCGTCTGAATCTGTTGCGAGACGGCCGACAACATTCGCTCTTCCAGCCGATTGAACTCATCGAAGCAACCCCAAGCGCCGACCTGGCAGAGACCGACGAAGATTCTTCCCATTGCTTGGAAGTCAAAGGTTTCATCGCAATTGAAAACGAGAACGAAGCGGCCGAGTTGATTGCCCAGGGCTTTGACAGACTCAGTTTTTCCGGTTCCAGCTGGTCCGAATGGTGAGCCACCAAGACGCGACTCGAGAGCTTGCGTCATCGTCAAGTAGCAGCGATCGGTCAACGGCGTCTGAACCAAGCGATCTTGAACTCCGAGATATTCGAATCCGTAGTAGAATCGAGCGTTGGCCATGTGAATTGTGAGCTGCTCGAGCACCTCAGTCTGTCGCGGATCGAAGTAGAAGCGCATTTCTGTCAACCAGTGGAACGATTTCGGGTTGTTGACTTCGTGTTGCAGCAAACGGCGAGTGACAGTTCGTTTATGGACGAACTCGTTGATGAGATGTTCGAGTTTCTTGCGGCGCAACGGCGGCTGCTCTTGCAAAACGGAATCGGCCAGCACGTTGAGGGTTGATTCGACGGAAGCGAGGACTCGGTTCAATGGATTCTTGCCCGATGACTCCGACGCTTGTTGCAAAGCAGCTTCGACGTCTTCGGACCACAAGATCTGAGCAGCGAGAACGACGATCTGAGCCTGATATTTATCGCACCATTCCATGTACTTCTGCGCGTCGATCTCATCCTTGAACTGCTTGATGTCCTGGACAGCTTGAGCCAAGAACGAAGCCAAGGTGAATCGCATTTCCCTCTCAACGAGTGTCAGCCATTCGTTGATTTTCGGGTGCTCGACTGTTGACACTGGGCGAATGAATTTGACTTCTTCACCTTCACGCGAAGCTATACCGAGAATGATTGTGTTGTCTTCATTGAGAAGGATCGAAGCGACGCCAGCGAACATTTTCTTGAAGTGCTTTTGCAGCCGGGCGACGTTCTTGCTGTTTCCAATGATCTCCAACAAGTCCTCGTCTCCGACGAAGTAGAAACGTGGGAATGATGTTCGCTCACGTTCCAAGTATTCTCCAAGAGCCTTCTGGATCTTGCCGAGAAGGTCAGCGAGACGTTCAAGTGATCGCTGAACTGCTGGGATGTTTAGCACGTCCATGACCTTCGGAGACTTCGAGACCTTCTTCATCAACCCCAAGAACTCGCTGCTGATGCTTTGGAATCGACTCGTCTCGACCGGCAGCAGCGTTTTGATGTCAGCGGAACCGCTGAAGATTCCTTCCAGATAAACCCAGCGACGCTGCACGTCAATCCAAACGTCGAAGAGTGAGTTGATACGATTCAACTTCTCTTCCCATGTGATTGCTTCCTCTTCGAAGACTTTGTAGTAAGGCGACAGCTTCATCGCGGCGACCGAGTTGATGTGCTCCTTCACCTTGTTGAACAAGTCGTCCCATCCACGAATGATTCTGCACTTATTCTGATAGTTGATCAAGTCGAGCTCGTAGTTCTGCCAAGACTCGCGGACTTGTTTCAAGAATTCTTCCAGCGCCATTTCTCCTTGAGCGACCAAGATGATATCTTTGACGATGCCTTCGTTCTTCAGCAAGTTGACATCCCAAACTTGGCCGAGGGTCAAGTCAGACAGAACCCAGTTGACGCGCAACTGCTTGGTGAGTTGTTTCCAGTGGCGTTCCTTTAACGCGTCCGACTTCAGCTCGACGATCAGCAAGTTGACCTTGATGTAGCTTTGCAAGAGCTTCTTGACGTACTCGAACGACTCGTACATGCGCAAGCGAGCTGGAAGTTCCTTCAACTGCGTCATCATCGCTTCTAAGCTTTGACGCAACTTCCTAGGCTGGACTGACAACCACGGCTTCTCTCTCGTCTCGTCGATTTGTGACCAAATCTTGCCGAGCTCGCTCCAAACGCCTCGCAAGTCTTGAAGCTCTTCCATGACGACGCTCATGCGTTCGGAGCTGTTGTTGGGAATCGCCGACTCCTGCAGTTCAAGGGCTTCCTTTGCCTTCGCAACATTGTCTCGTTCTTCCTTCAATCGCGAGAACTTGGTCTCGAAAATGTGCAACTGCTGCAGCGCGTCGTCGGGTCGAGTTCTTCCTCCAGTCGGTTTGTTCTTCTCCCAGTCGTTCAAGAAGTCGACTGTGCGGCTCTCGACTGCTTTGTCCTCCGAAACGATCTTCGTTTGCAAGCTGGCGACTTGAGTTTGAATCGCTGAGTCCTTGCGCTTCATGATTTCGTTGAACGCAGACCATTCTCCTTCGATGTTATCGACGTGCAGCCAGTTGGACGGGAACTGGAAGCGTTGGCGCTCGAGGATTCTCTGTGCTTCACGATAGACTTCGACCTGCTTGTCCCAGACAATCAATTCCTTCTTCAGCGACTGCACGTAAGTGATGAATGTCACGGCGTCGGATGTGCTGGCCGCTTCGATCGATTGCTGCTCCAAGTCGCTGCGCGATTTCGAAACTTTGGTGTGGAAAGTTCCCATCTCATTGCCCAGCAACTGGCCAAACTTGCTGAGGGCTTCCTTGTGCCACGAATCGTATTTCAAAGTGACCTTCGCTTGGACCTTCGCGTAGTCGATGATGATCGGCCCGTAAGCGCGGCGCGTGTCGCTGGTGTCGAAAGTTGTGCGCGACTTCTTGATGTCGTTCAAGCACTTGATCCACAGATTGATGTCTTCTCCCAAACGGCCGTAGAGCATATCGGGTTGCAAGTCCCACAAGCTCTGGTAGCGAAGCCATTCGTCAACGTAGACGCGAACTTCTGTCATCTTGCTGTCGATGGCAGCATAACTCGCCTCCAACGTTTCGGAACCTCCGGGCAACTTTGTCAACAAATTTCTGTATGTTTGAGACACAGGCTTGTCCAATCCGACTTGATAACGAGAGCTCTGCAGACGCGTTTGCGATGTGACGATCGCTTGCCAAGCGAACAACTGTTGCATGATCTGGAATCGAGCTTCCTCGATTGATGGGAACAGATACATTTGTTGGTTGGTGATTCTGATCTCATGAACCGCATTGTGAATCTGTGGATCTCCTCCGGATTTGATGGACGGCTGCACTGGCGCGTCTGTGTCCATCGACAAGTCTACGTCCTTCTTGACTCCAGCCAAAGCGTCGGTCCAAGCTTGAACTCCTGACTGCAAGCGGGCGGCGAGTTTCTTCTCAACTTCCTCGTCGAGTCGCTGAACCCAAACGTGCAAGTTCGAGTACTGACGAAGCGAAAGATCGTCAACAGCGTGTTGGATCTTCGACAGAATCTCAGCGAATGTCGCAGCCGAGTAGGGACAAGTTTCGAGCGATCGAACGTCGACATCGAGTTGTTCCTCGACGACTAACAAGTCCTCGACTTTCTCCTGGAACGACGTCACCATCTCCGAGAGACGTTGCACGTAAGGATCCAACTTGTAGCTCTCCCAAACAAGCGCGATTCCCTCCGACACGAGGTTCAAGACGTCAGTGCGAAGCTGAGCCACTAATGGGATAATGCTCGCTCGATCTTCGATCTGTGAAAGGACAACGAGAAGAATTAGTTACCATCAATAGTTGAAGCGCAAAGTTTCCAAGTCAACTACTCGAGAAAAAGCTTTCTAAAAACTTCATCAGCAAGGACGTTTCAGTCTCAAACTACCTGAAATACGGAATTTTGTGCTGTGGTCCTATTGATTAGCTGCATGTAAAATGAAGTTTCATTTATGGCAATTACATGTTTCAGAGTGAATCAAGTTTAAAGAACCAAAGAAGCTAATAAAGGAACTCAAAACTAATCGGAAATTTGGTGCAAACGTTTTGGTGGGAAGAAACCAAACGAACAATTCGACAACGCCAACTCACCTTGTTCAAAGTTCTTTCGTATGTTCGGACGCTTTCGATGAGGGAAATCGCGAACGGGTAGATTTGGTTGGCCTGATGAGCCTTGTTGACGATGGCGAGAGGCACGCGGAAGCCCAAGCTCTTGAGATTGCGGACTTCCTTGTAGAGCGTGATGATCTCGGGAAGGAAATTGACCTTCAGCTTCAACGTGTTGCCACGAGCCGAGCGCGATCTTTAAGATTGAAATATTAAGTTAAGAATCTCACGACGAATTCTAATTTTACCTTGCAGCGTCGATCAAGAAAATCCTTCCAGTGATTCCGTAGTTCCGCTCTTGAACTTTCCGAGCCCAATCTTGGAAGAGATCGGCAGTTGACAGCTTGGCGCGGAAGCTGTCACCGTCGGCCTTCAGCTTCTGGCCCTCGATGTGAGTCTCCCAGCCCTTGCCCAGAACGTCTTCGACGCGCTTCAAGTACATGGTCAGTTGGTTGTCGATCTGACGAGCCCAAATGATGGAGCCGGCGACCGGCGGCAAATCGCGGACGACAGACAAGCGGCAGCTCTTACTTTGCGGATATTGGACCTTGAACTTCTCGTGCAAGGCTTCGATGTCATCCTTGACACGCTGGATCAGCTGAGTTTGATACTCGCGAATCGCTCCACGAATGTGAGGCCGAACGAACAAGGCGTTGAACCGCGAGAAGATGCGGAACATCTCGTTGGCGTTCTTCGCTGTTCCCAACTGGTCGCGCAAGTGAGCGGTGATGCGAGTCTCGACGCGATCAATTCTCTCTTCGTAGCGCTTCACAGCTGCTTCGTAAGCCTCCGAGCCTTCCTTGGTGATGTCGAGACATTCAACCTCCTTCACGTTCTCGTAAGCCAAGTTGACTTCTTCGATGGCATTGGCATCGGCAGCTTCCAACGAGAAAGGTTGTTTGCCTTCGGCTGGCGCTTCAGCGATTGCAGCGGCGGCGAGTGTTGGACGCAAAACTCGAACGATGACAGATCGCAGTTGCTCGTGATGACGTCGGAACTTGCGCATGTGTTCCATGCGGTTCTGCAGCTTCTTGTGCGCTGCGTTGATGCGCCAGATGATCTTCAAGTGCTCGTCACGCTTCTTCTTGACGATGTCGCGCAGCAAACCTTGCAACTTGTCGAACTCATCGTCCCAGCAGCTGAAGATCTCGAAGCACTGATTCATCACGCGCTCGAACTCGTCAAACGGAATGTGCATCAGCCGACGAGTGCCAAGAACTTTCAACAATTGATTGCTCAAGTCACGCGAGATCGCTTCAATCAAGCGGAGAGCTCGCTGGATCGGATACTTGGTGTTGCGAACCTTGCGCAAGTGCGAGAAAATCAACTGCACAGCGGCGCGGATTCGGTCGAGTTCAGTTGCCGACAGCAAGTCGTTGATTGGGAAATCCTTCATCAGCGGGTTGTAGTCGGCGACCATTGCCAGGACTTGCTTCAGTCCAGTGTCGGTGTCGAAGGAAACGGTGGCGTGGAAGCGTTTTCCGTTCTTCAAGAGCTCCAAGGTCAACGCAACTTCGGGCGACTCGCGTTTCTCTTGAATGCGATGCAGAGCTCGTTCCAAGTTTAGCCAGAACGAGATCTCCTGCAACGCTGTTCCCGACGATGGATCTCGGTCTAGCTTGGTGACCTTCTGGATCTCCTTGATCCAACGAGCGACGCTCGACTGCAACGCGTTGAGGAACATCGAGTCCTCCGCCTTTTCGCCGAAGTCTACGACCTTTGCTTTCCGGTTCTCGTCGGCGCAGCGCTTGATGGTGGTCTGCACTTGCTGGTTGATGATCAAGGTGACCTCGGGGATGTCGATGTTCTGTTGCAGATGAAGCAATCCCATCTCCAGCTCGGCCAGCTTCTTCTCAACGCTCGGAGCCATTTTGTCCCCATCGCGATCTGCTCGTCCCGATTCCTTGACGTAGCTCTTGAAGAAGGGCGAGAGCGTCTTGCTGATGATCGAATGGATGGTCTCATAAGGGGAACCGTCGGAGAAGTTGATCAGACGCAGCTGCGAATGGATCGACTTGTCGGCCTCGACGACAGCTCCGCGCTTGACGCAGACGAGCGAATGATAGCGAGGATTGGTGAAGTGCACGTCGTTACTGATGTAATATTGAACGGACTCCTTCTCCTCTTCTCCTTCTTGCGATTGGTCGCTTTCATCTTCTACAAATAGCGAAGAAGAATTGAGAGTTGAATGAACCTTAGAAGTCTTATTAGAATCGATATTTTGCACAGCATTTTACTCCTATTTCATGCAAGACACTCCCGAGAAAGTAAAAGAGAAAGATCCGGCTCGAATTTGTCAAAGTTTCTCCAACGCCCAATCGATTAAACTTTGGTGAGTCATCAAATCTCCATCTTGTCTGCCAATAAAATTGCAGATTTCGTCCGCTTACCTTTGACGGAAGACTTCTGGATGAAGAGCGTTTGCACCTGGGGATCGGAAAGGAACTTCTTGATGCACTCCTGGTGTGACCGGTTCTCATCTAAGGCTTCTTCAAGCTTCGACGAGTTTTGCTCCTCGTCATCGAATAAAATCGCCAAAGCTTTTCTGAGGTAATTGCAAAAAGCCTTGTTTTCCACGACCGCCACGATCTCTTGGGTCGTGTCTATCGATTGATCGATGGTCTCTAATGAGTCTCCCATTGTTATGGGGTTGTAAACGTTGTTTTTTAGGTGGTTTTGATTTAATTTTCCAATTCAAGTTTCAACTTTGAATAAAAAATTCTTCTTTTTATTTATTTTTTGTTCGTTCAGTTTCGTTAAAATATTTGTGATTCAAACGGAAACCGTTTGAAAAACATGAAAAATCAAAAAATTCTGTGATATTTTGCGGAATTGTTGAGCAATTTAGTTGATCAAAGTAGATAGAAAACTTGTTTGTCATGACTTATCAGTTGAGATAATGAGATGACACTTCCTCGTTTAAGAGAAAACTTCAAAAACCGGTCACTGCATAATTTCGTAACGTGTTTTGATAATTTGAACCCGATTTTCGACTTTCGATTGTTGTTTTCGACGCTGGTCACATTTTCTTGTTCAATTTCCAGTTTTATTTAATTACGGCGCTAACGATGCCTTCAGTGACAGACGACAGGATTGAAAATGTTGGCAAGATACTCAACGACAACTCCAGACCGATGAAGGAAAGATTTCGAGCTCTGTTCACCCTCAAAAACATCAAAGGAGATTTAGCTGTGCGATTGATCGGAAAAGCTTTTTCTGACGACTCTGATCTGCTGAAACATGAACTTGCCTACTGTTTGGGACAAATGCAGGACCGCAGCGCAATTCCCATTCTGATAAAAGTGCTAGAAGATGTATCAGAGGTTCCAATGGTTCGCCACGAAGCTGGTGAGTTTGATGATTCATCAGAGCTCATCAGATATTTATTAAGTCACGTATTCCTTCTAGGTGAAGCTCTGGGCGCGATTGGATCTCCTGAAGTTATTGAAATCCTTGAAAAGTATTCAAAAGATCCCGTCATTGAAGTGTCCGAGACTTGTCAAATCGCGCTGGATCGAGTGAAGTGGCTGCAAGAACGGGAAGCCTTGAAAGACAACAATCCTTACGCGTCAGTTGACCCATCACCGCCTCTTGCACAACAGAAATCAGTAGACGAGCTCAAAAAGATTCTGCTGGACGAAGAAGAGAACCTTTTCGTGCGATATCGAGCCATGTTCAGTTTGCGGAACCTTCGCACGAAGGAAAGCGTGCTCGCGATCTCTGCCGGTTTGAAAGGCAAGAGCGCTTTGTTCCGACATGAAATCGCCTTCGTTCTGGGGCAGCTTCAGGACGAAAACTCAATTCCGTTCTTGATCGAGAACCTCCGGGATGCAACCGAGAACGAAATGGTCAGACACGAATGCGCTGAGGCTTTGGGAGCAATTGCAACGGATGAATGCACGAAAGTTCTGACGGAATACCTCACCGACGACAAGCGGGTCGTCAAGGAGAGCTGCGAGATTGCGTTGGACATCTGCGAGTATGAAACATCTGGTGATTTTGATTTCTAGATCGAAATAATAAAAATCTCGCGCGGTTTTTCAACCAGTCGAGACACAAACGAAAAGTTTTGTTTTCGATAGAAACTCAAAAGTAATTTATTTATTTCAGTGTTTTCTAAGTCATTCATAAGACCAAATCTCAGTCGAATATCTTCGTAACAATCTCGGCCATCGCTTAACTCCAAATGGTGCTGTCAACCCAAGTTTTGAACGCTGTAAAGCGAATCCCGATGATCAGATTCCGAAGCGGAGCAAATCATCAACATCCATCGGCACCAGCCTCCACTGGACAGTCTGGATCATCTCCTTCAGTAAGTGTAGACCAGGGAAAGTGAATGTTAAGTCAGATTCCTGAAGCATTCAAGAGAATATCGGGAAAATCTGTGAATAATTTATGTAACAACCAGTGGCGTAGCTGCTGCTTTTTGGGTCGTAAAACATGATCGACATAAGCTGGATTAGTTAGAGAACAATCTAAGATAAGAAATAGAACAAATGAATAAGCCAGTTGTTTATAATTCGTCATAATTCATGTTTATTAAAATCGCCTTCTTTGCCTCACCAAAGTCTCGATAAATCGACATGAAAATTCAAACTTATATTTGTACGTTAAAAAAATTAACCAAAATTTACCGAACATTTCTTATTTCACAGACTAAACATCCATCGAGCGGCGAAGCGATCGAGGATTGGCAACTTCCGAACCGCTACAGAAGACGACCACTTGACGACAAAGAGATTGATGCTATTAACTCTGGAGGCGCCTATTGAAATCTTCACAGAAGTTTACTGTCAAACTTGATGAGATGAATAAAAGAAAAGCTGTAAAAGAAAGTCCGTTCCGTTCATTTGCTTGCAATTCAGTTTCAGACACGGTTTGCCGAAATAAAACCGTATTCAATGAAACCGCTGCGCTGATAAAACGAGCAGAAAAAAGTGAATTACATAAGGACTGTTATCAGCAAGCTATCGCTTTCGCATTTGGGCTGCAGCGCTAAGTAAGGCGATGCTCATACATGTTAAACTGATAACAGCGCTGCGATAACACCAAGCCCACTTTTGCACGGACGCCATGGAAGGCCGCTGATAGCCCTGCCGACGGTTGATGACGAGCCACGATGAGATAATCAAACGAGATGTGATGATCAGACGAACACGAAGCCGATAAATCATCATTGTGTTCGCGACTACATTTGAGGTGATTGTGTCACATAACGTGGCGGATTCCGGACCTTGTGTGCAGTTTTTTCTCGGTGGGAGCGAACGAATATCTCGCCGGTTATTCAATTTCAGTTGTGGTCGTGTTGCCGTAAGTGAAGAGAAATTGTTTGAGCTCCGGAGACGGAATGTTGCTGCAGAGTGAAAGCTGGATGGGCTTCAATCTAGTTCCGGTTGTGTCATTTCTCTACCTCGACGCCTTCTTCTTCACTTGAAGAGTAGTTTTCGGCTGCGGAACGAAGCTCAACGGTAATTTCAGCTTCTGCAGAGACTCAATAAGCCATGAGACGTTGATTAATCTAGCCGGCAATTATTTCGCAAAATCTTCTTCGGAAAATCAACTTTCGCAATTCGTCGTATTGAGCATGCACGGGAAAAGTCCGAGCGTGCAAGGAAATATCCGGAAATGAAGAATTCCTCAAATCAAATGCATAACACTTGCAATGAAAGATCCGACAATCAGTTTCTGAGCTTCAATCGAATCGGACGTTGGTCATGATGTTGCTGACTTTTCTCGTGATTGCCGCCGTTGCTGATCAGGCTGAAAACCGCGGTCTTAGAATTAACCTTCCGAAGACGATGGAGCTCGAGTGCAAGTTCGGGATGAAGTTTGACTTGTTAGTATGAAACACGTGTTATCACTTTAACGGTCTTTCATGACCACGTGCGACTCTAATTTGGAAGATGACAGCGATAAAGTTCTTTCAATTTGCGAACTGACATTAGTTTTCTTCTCGCAGTCTGTCGCCGACGACTTTAGAATCGCTTTACACCTGCGAAAGTTCCATGAAGGTGATGAACGACGATCTGAAAGTTTTATCAATCAGCGGCGAACATTCCAACGAGACGATGACAAACGCTGAGGTGAAGATGTTCTCGAACATGTTCACGAAATCTAAATTCCTGCCGAGCGGAATCGCCAAAATGTTTCCCAATTTGGAGCGATTCAATGTGGCGGCGTCGCGCGTGAAATTCATTTTCCGCAAAAACTTCGTGGGCTTCAAGAAGCTGAGAACTTTGGATCTGCGATCAAACGAAATCGAGAATTTGCCCGCCGACGTCTTCGTCGACTTGTTCGATCTCGAGGTGCTAACGATAAGTGGAAATTTAATCAAAGAATTACCGCTGATGGCGTTTGTGAGCATGATGGAGCTGCGATACTTTGACGCAAGTGATAACGAGATTGCTGAATTCGACGACGCAATCTTTTCGCTCAGTCTGAAGCTCGAGGAAATTCTCTTGGAAAATAACGAGATGAAAAGGATTAAAGCGAGCTTCGAGAGGTTCAATCAAATTGGATTTATCGATCTGAGGGATAACGAGTGCATCAGCTCGTTCTATCTCCGGGATCACACGGAATCTCCTACACTCGAAAAGTTCCAAAGCGTAATCGACAAGAACTGCACGACAGAAGAGGCCAAAATTCAACTTCCAGCCGGCACGAGGATAGAGCGATCGACCCTCCAGTGGGACATCTGCCCGAGGCTGATGCTCCCGACCAACATGTTCTGCCTGTTTGAAAGAAAGTTTACTAAACAAGTTAGATAAGACGTTTTATTAATTAACTTTCAAGTCTCTGTGATTACAAATTTCCATGAAAAGCACAATTAGAGAAGTTTCAAGATGAAGCCGGCAGTGTAAAGCTTTCACTGGAAACGACTTTGTTAGACTCGAGCTCTCATCGTTGGTAGCTTGACGAGTGAAGAGTTTCAAGAGATGGAAAACTTCAGTCAGCTTTCAAAGGATTCATACTTAATGAACTTTCAATGAACTTGTCTCGAAGCGAGATGACCTGAGTCGCAGGTCAAGGGACGCAAAAGACATTTCAAACTATCTGTAATTTCTAGCAGTTTATTAATAAAACTTGTTCAATGACCACGCGAACTAACTGAGCTATTTTGATTCCACTTTCTTCCGCACCTCTTAACCTTTCACCCAGTAAACGTTTAATCTTCTTAGCTGGATATTTTGAGACTTGTTTTAAACCTAAGACGTCCAATTACCTAACAAAGGCTGGCCTTTGTCAAGAGATTAAAATCTTCCTTAGCAACACTCAAGTTTCTTTGGCTACTTCCAAACAAAAGCGGCGAAAAGTTTTACACTCGTCTCCGTCTGCTTTCACTAATTGATGAAACTCCAAGCTCTCTCACACTCTGCTCGTGAAGCCCGCTCGTGTTGATTAAAACTTCTAAATTGATTTTGCAGCGTCGAGATGATTTTCGCGAACAGTCAAAACGGACGAAAAGTCCCACCGACCTTTTCAATTTTACGGCCGATTGGAACTTCATCCGTTCATACCATTCTGTTCAGACTTAATTGCGAGGAAATAATTTGCAGATGATGAATTGATTTATCAAGTTCGGATATTTTCTCTCGATGATGATCAAACTCGGCTCGCTGTTAATTACTCGACCGAATTCGACTGTGTGAGTTAAACGCCACGGCGCGAATGAACGTGAACGACGATCCAACGGCGCCGACCACGATGAGTTCCGGTTGATTTGTGTGCACAAGTGTATTGCGTAACGCTGGAAAGCCTTAATTTAAATGGAAGAGAGAGATGAAAATTCATTAGTGGAAATTATTTTTAGCCGCTTTTATCAAACCGAGAGGAACCAACGCACGGCCTTTTTAAGAATCAGCGAGGCGCAATTAAGTCGTTAAAAGATTGAACATTCCGACGCTTTAGTTTTTGATCGGGCAACCTGTTCAATCGCCGTGGGGAAATTCGCTAATCGGCAAAGGCAGCGCGAGAGCTTTCAGTTCCGTTTGAAGTCGCTGCTAATCACATTTCCGGGGAACACGATCAATAATTGTTCCGCAAGCCCACGAAATCTCGTCTCTAATTCAATTTTTCATGCAAATGCTCGCCTGCTTTCGCTATTGATGTCGAACCGGTAGACGGTTGTTCATCGCTGACCGGAACGCCGTAAATACAAAAATAATAAAACAACGAATTAATTCCTTTCGAACTATTCAAATAAACATTCGCTGAGTGTGCGGGGGCGGTTGGCCAATGAGGGAATCCCCCCGCATGGCTAATCAATTGGATAGACGAACCGCTTGCTCATGTCAAAGGCCCTCAATCACCAATCCATAAATCCCGTGTTAGCTTTGCATGGCGCGTTGCGTTAGCTTCCCGTTCGGCGTGAATATTTCAAGCCGGAGCTTTTTGTCGCTCGTTATCATCCGCCTTCCATAATTTATGCGTGGCATTTACGACGGCTTAGCGCTGCACTCACTGCGCCAAAAGGCAAAAAGTGAGTCCAACGATGGAGCGAAAAATGAAAAACTCCTCGTTATGTCGAGGCGAGTGGCGCTCGAATGCAAAAAGAAGGAGGACTCACGAAGCAAAATTAAATTTAATAAATTATGTCGACTCTCGCCGCTTATGCACTCGATTTATTGCGACACTGTTGGCGAAATAGTAGCGTGAAAAAATCATCCCTCAGCTTTGCTGCTTACGCCTCATTACGAATGTACAATCGACTCATGCACTCAGAAGCTTTCGCCACCGCAGTGCATCAGACTGCATCATAAATCAAACACGAGCTTATGCAAGAGCTTCTAACATGAAACAAGCGCTTCGATTTGAAGTTTATGCGTTGTCGCATCGGCCAGGAACATTAACAGCCGTCGAGTTCGCGCGAGCGAAGGCCAACCATGTCGAGTGACCCACATTGCCGACCCAGACCCAAGGTCGAATATCTGAAGTGCGATGAACTTCGCTCGTCACACAACCGCAGTGTCCGCAATGTTTTTCCATCGGCTATCCGCCAACTGCGTGTGTTGGTTCAATGTGTAACGATAAAAGAGAAAATTTCCCCGGCCTGAAGTAACTGCGATCGACGGCGGAAAGAGAGCCGAAAAGAAAGTCGGCGATTGAGAGTCGCGTTTCACATCGACGCGGAAAGAGAGTGTGCCAATCTATGGCATGCGAGGAATGTAGTCGAAGAGAAGTAGCAGCATAAAGAAAATGTATTTCCAGTTCAATAACGGCATTGGATTTATTAACCGAAGAAATTAAATTCGCTTCGACGTGGAACGCGAAGAAACTTTTTCGCCAAGCGAGAGTTATGGCTTTGCTGTTGTGAAGGGTTGAACGTCTGCTGACGAATTAACACTTCAAGTGCACGCGAAGAGGAGTAAAATCTGCACAAGCCCGAACGTGACGCAATTTTAAAATCAATTTCTCCACCCGGATTTTCCTTCCCTCGCTTCTCCTTAGCGCAGCACATTCCGTTGCGAGCCGCATCGATTGTATATGTATTTCATTTTATTTATGAAGACATCCGGCACTGCCGAACAGGCGGATGGAGCAATATTAAAAACACACATTTGAAACATAAATTTAAATGGCTTTCGGAATATGAATTGACGGTACCTGAGCCCAGATATTCTTTTGAAACTGGGTCAGACAACGGAAGTCTGCGAGTAAGATTTGTTAATTGTTTGCCGTTGACAGCATCGATTGAGAGTCTATCGCGAGAAGACGTTCGGCATAATTAATGGTTGTCACCCTCTCGCTCCCATTTGAAACACGAAGCTTCTAAGACGACAGTCGGCGACGAAGGAAAGTCAAAGGCCGGGGAACGTTGTTGTTAGCCTGGACAGAAGCTTGTAACGACATGATGGCAATAAATTGTCGGACGGAGGAAGTTTCGTCTCAACAGAGCCTGATTCCCACGAGAGAACAACGACAAATGGACAGAGAATGTAAAATCTGTTACAGAATCATGATGTGGAAGTTATGTTCGGAGAGCTTTATACCCAAAGCTCATAACTGGACTAGGAGGTTAGCTCGAGAGCCGTAATTGGGTGTAGCTGTGAATTCGATCTGCCTCGCTCTCCCTCTCGTGATGATTGAGCCAAAAAAGGTCAATAAAGCGCCTCATTAAATTGCCACACAAAACCCGAGCACACACATGATTTATGGACTCTGACTCGAGACTTTTTCCGTTTCTCTCACTCACTCTCCGCCCGCCCTTCCTGCCTCTCTAAAGAACACTAAATTTCCCAGCCCACCCCATCCATTGCGTCTATCGGCAGCATCATCACAATGAAGCGGGCGCAGACAAGAGCGAGGAGTGAAATATGCGAATGGATCTGCATTCACGGAGCTGAGTGAAGTTATGGCCACTGCACTACAGACGGTCAGGCTGAAAGCCATAAAGGAGAGGCTTCTAGAAACAATTGTCGGACGACCGTAGAAAAGTTGGCAATGGCCAATTAATGGCTGTCGCCTTTATTCATGAACACTCTTCATGTGACATTATTGTGTGCGATTACGCTCTGCTCAGGGCTTTCGCTCTGGAATTTTTATGGAAAGTTTCATCGCATAAATCACCGAATAGCTTCCGTATTGTTTCTGATGTCGGCCCCTTCGCCCTTCGGGGGCAAAGCATGTGCTCCACAATAAATTCAATCCTATGCGCACTTGAACATGCGAGCAGCGATCCAACATAATGGATCGAACTGCACTCGCCCAACACCAAACACGGTCGAGCGAAAATTAATTCTCTGACGAGCGGCGGGAAACAAAAAATATTTAATTACTCGCCGGAAGCTCGAGTGAAAATTTTTCATTAACTTTTTGGGTATTTTGTAACAACGCGAGAGAATTTAATTAGCCGGTAAATTAGCGGGATTTAATCCTCGGCCCACCGCTGTCGGTACAGCCGTTTAAATCCGTCGAGCGTTTATTCAAACAATTTAATCAAACACAAGCGCGCTAGCTGCGGTTGCCGCTGTCCCTTTAAAATTATTGGAATTTATTTTCAATCGGAGAATTGTTGTCTGGTTTATGTTTGCTTGGGGGCTTTCGGTGCTGATTCCTCTTCAAACAGATATCTGGAAAAGCGAGTGTGGGTGTCGATGCTCGCAAGGAGAGCGAGCGAGCTTTCAGCCGAAGAATGCTCTGACGATGTGGAGTAGGGGGTGGTGGAAGTTGATGTGGGCTTAGGCCAAAAGCGAAATTTATTCTGAGTGAATCTCAATCGATCCAAGGACGAGAGTGGGATTGCTATGGGCAACGTGATTGACGAACTTTCCCGTCATAAGACTTTTCCAGTTAACTCGAGCACTCTCTTATCTCTTCTCGACTAAGCCCGAGTGTCTCATCGGATAATTCAGTGTCGAGCGGTTTCATTGTTATTCAACGAGTCAAATTATCGCGCCAGTTATGCGAGCTCCTCATAACTTTGGCGAAATTTGCTGGAATTCTTGCTCATTGCGAGCGGAAGGTCATCGCGTATGAAGCATGTTTCGTGTGTACATTTGCTCGCTCTGCTCACAGCCTTAAGCGGAATGCTCGACATCGGCAAAAAAAAAAGAATTTGCTGTGTAGCGTGGCACTTTATGGCGCAAATGTGTGGATGTTGTGTGCTCTTAATTGTGTATGCGAGTCAGCGACGGTTTTTTGTTCGCATATCTAATTTCGAGACGCTGAAGTGCTGCCATGCACGATCGTGTTGAGTTTCAGTCATCGCTTTAAAGACTTCCACTCGGGCTAGGAAGAAGGAAACAGTTTGACGTTCAATCGCTCATTTTAAGAGCGAAAGTTGTCACATCTAATAAGTTCCTCGAAAATTGAGTCGTTAATCCGAGCCGTGCTGTTCAACCCTTTCCTGTCAAGAGCCTTTCGCCCACGCTCCCTCGAGCGACTCTAATAGAAACAAATTAGGTAATTCTATCGCATAAAATAAATAATAAAGCTTTCGTTTGTTCTTGGAGCAATAAAAGTTATGTGCATGTTCATTCCAAAGTCGAAACACCGTCTCGGCAGCATTAAAGTCAGACTTATTTAAGTCGCTGGCTCTGCCGTATATTTAATGCGTATTTATTCAAATTTATGGGTTTGCTGCTGCTTCTAACAACAGCGCCCGTAGAAGGAGAAGGAACGAGCTCCCATTAATCGTCGGACGGTCGCTCTGGCTTCCAAAGATCTGCGTTAACCGACGTTGATAAGTTTGATGTGTGATATCATAAATGCGGAGCTTGCAGCATAAAGCTTAGCCAAGTATATTAAGAGTCACCCTTTCCTTTTTCTAAACTGCTGCCACCGCCCGCTTCATTTGAAATTAAAATTTTTGTTGTGTTTTTATCGCAAAGGGAAATCGTTCTTGTTAAGCACACCGACCGACTCCTTCCTCTGAAGGATGTTTAAGTAGGCAGAAAAAGGATTCGTGATGATTTTTCGTTCGCATTCGCGTCGAGTTTCCCCTGGCCAAAAAGAACATTTCGTTTCAAATCCGTTAATGCCAAACGCAGGGACCATTAGTGAGCAGCCACTTGTGCATTCCACGTGAATGAGACGCGAAACGATTTTCGCTGTCGAGTTGAGTTTTCAATCATCGCAAGATGTAAAAAGTGAAGCGGAACGGAAGCTTTCCGCGGAGCGCTAACAAAAGATTTTTCCCTCTACTGTTGACACAAGAAATTAAAAGCGAGCAGGGGATGAACGAGTTGGGCCAACGGAATTCGGTGAGCAAAGAGAAGTGCGATTTTGGCAGCGAGCTTGACTCGGATCGGGGTTCCGCTGCGTTGCAAATAAAAGCTCAGCGGGTCATCACTTCCTCATCACGCCCACTCACCACGCTTATTTGTTCCCCTTTTAATTCCAATTTCATTATTTGCCACTTTATCTCCTCTTGTGCCTTTCCTTGTTTGACTTTGCCGAACAGAAGACAAGAAGTTTCCAAACTGGCGAGGAAGAAACGTCTGATAAACGTTCTGTCTCACACTTTTCGCCCCGTCTTTTGTGCTATTTGCCAAACAGAAAAATGACACAAAGCGAGCGGGGAGAAAGAAGTTTCAGAAAAACACTTTGGTTTGCTGCTATCAGAGATTAATGGGCCTGGAAGACGGGAAATTTATGGAAATCTTTAAACTTTTCCCGAGCCAGAGAACTTACTGCGAGCCTTATCGCTTTCTCTCTGTCACCGTATGACACATCGGAGCGATTTCTGACATTCGAATACGTTCCAGCGTGCGCTTGGCAACAATGAACTGATTGAGGAAAGTCAGCAGATCATCCCAGGATCATGTTTTATCCCTCCGTTGGTTGCTGACACATAATTTCCATTAGAGCAATCCCAGTGCGGATGAAGGAAGAAGCTTTTTCGCTTAACTGTCCCTTAATCCTAGTCTGCAGATGGAACTAATAGCCTTCATGTGACTCACGGAAAGGATTAAGAATCATTTGCAGTCTTCGCAGCAGCGACGAAGCGGAAGACCGCAAACAGCACAAAAACAAAGAATTTAGCGATGGGGACTGAAGAATTCCGATGGATTATGTAATGTGCTTAAATTATAATATCCAGCTTCGTATTCATACATGGGAGCGAGATTTTCTTAAGTTGTTTTCTTTCCGATCTCGTCGCGATGCGGGGTGTTCAGTCGAAGACGGTTCCAAGTGTGAGTGGATAAAAATAATTGCGTGAGCTTCTCCAGCGTCCCACACCACGGCGATGCGAGAAACAGACACCCGAATGCATAACAACACATCGATATGGGCATGGAGAAGTCACAGAGATGAAAGAAGGTCTTCAAGCGCTGCACACTGCTCGTGGCTTGATGATTTCATTCAGAAATTAATATCTCACATCAATGTGTTTCGACATTCGCTGCTGCTTCGCATCACCATATTTGCACAGTTTGGAATTTCATTCAGTCTGCGTCGGCAACACACAGAGCGCGACGGCGGCAGATCCTTCAAAACGAAGTATAAAGTGTCTTTCACGAGGAGCGAAGGCAAGTTGGCTATAAGAAATCAACTCACGTCATGGAAATGAAAGTGAACCGAGTAGGAAAAAAGATTTCACCAACTGAAAAAATATGCCATCACTCACATCGCATATCCGCATGTCGACAACGAGAGTCATCAGCGCAATTAAATGAGCTGCCAATCCATGCAGAAAAGGAGAAAGAGAGCGACGGATTGGGAAGCAGATGAAGACAAAAGTTCGTCGCTGATTATTTTAAATCTCTCGCGTCATCAGCCGGAAAGCTTGTTTCGTGATTACCGAGAGCAAGAAGAAGTTCGTCGTCAGTGGGAGCTCGGTGACACAATAGTTGGACGGAAAGCTTTCGGGCCAGCTGTGGATCGCAACGAGAACGATGATGGGGAGTCGTTGCTGTACATTGTCGCACCGTCGACTTGGCAAACGAGATTACAATAAATCATCGTCCCATCTCGTCTTTCCTCGCTCCCAGAAAAATGTCTAATGAACGTGCATCACCTTTCTTTGATCTCCCATGAAATTGCACGGGCAGACTCGTTCATCTGCTGCTTTTATTAAACGAAATCTTAATTAACTTTCCGTTGCTGTGCGAGTGGTTTGAAAATAGAAGCGGATTCGCATCTGCACAGAAACCTTATGCAATTACTTCATCGTCAACAAAGCGATGACCTGTCACCTTCACGAATGGCGACAGCAGCAAAATGTTGTTTTGAACTCGACTCGGACTTTACATGCGGCAGCTTCTGGACACGGGAACTCGTCTCGCTGCTTATCAATGATACAAAATTTCAAGTTCAACTTAATGTGAGATTACGAATGACTCGTGACTGGTTGATAATTCGGAACAGCTTCGTAATCTTCTCGCTGAGCTGTTCTCGCTGCTAAATTTAGCGAGAAATGATAATGCTTTGTGCCTGAATTATGTAACAGCTCGTAGCGAATTCGAGGCTCGCCAGATCATGCAGTGGCTTATGTTCTTACCGTAAGTGAAAATATGCAAATTCCAGCCAGAGAACGTCGAGCATTTATTCCGTCATGGAAATATCTTCGACGCAGATTGCCGAGCGAGCGTCTGAGAACGCAAACGGCCGTGAACTGCGAAAGTTCCGGCCGAACATGAAAATATTAAATTTGCTCAACTGTCGCAAGTTGACAGTCTTATCAGCTGGCGAAACAAAGCACTTTGATACGTTCATCTACTTCATCATGCCGTCGTTCCGAATTGGGCTTGCGAGGGTTGGCGAAGCTCTTGCGAAATGTTTTGAACAATTGTGACAAATTAGTCCACCTACCCGAAAATTCCCTCGTAACGCAATGCAGAGGCTCGCGGGTTTATCTTGTGTCGACAGTTAATAGAAACAAAGTCAGCTCGCTCTCGACCACCTTTCAATCAGATTTTGTTCTCGTTGAGCTGCAGAATCTGCGACTCGACAACGAAAAGAGATAAATTCTTACATTGTGTGACAAAACGGAAAAAAGGCAACCGAAAGTCAAATACATTCTTAACCGATTCTGTATGGTTCTGTTTGTCATGTGTCGTCGCGCGGGTTGGGCAAGCTCGAGAGTGTCAGAACCGCAAGGAATTGTTCGGCAATTTAAATTCCATTCAATGGCTTGAATCTCCAGCGATTACGCCACGACAATCTCCAAAATAATAAATTAGCCAATCTAAGTCCAGAGCTCGTCGCACGACGATGACGACAGTTGAAAAATTACATCGCGACACACACGGACGCAGCGAGAAACAAGAAACTTTCGCTTTCCAACGTTTCTGTGTCTTTTTCTGTCTTCCAGTTCCGCTTCCGATTTGTTGTCTTTGGTTCACTTGAGCTCGGCGCTCGGCAATAAAACTGGTAGGAAAATGGAAATTCATATTTTATGGACGAAAATAACATGTGAATGGATCCGTATTATGAAATATTTTGACAAGCAATCGCTATGTACGACGACGAAGACGATTCAAAGTGCTAGTCAGAATGAGTTGTGTGTGAATTGTTTGAACAAATAGTCGTTATGTGTTGTGCTTTTTCTCCGGGCAAGAGGTTTCGCCTTCAAGGAGTTGTTGTGAGAATAAATTTGAATATTACGCATTTTGCTCGCCTCAATCGCCCCTCATCGTATCGAACACGAGCTGGACCTGTGCTCGCACGAAATCACTCCGGACACTCACTTTAATTACTTTAATTGAACTGCAGTTTCAGCTTAATTGCTCCGAACTTTGTCACAGTCACTGATAACGAAAATTTCTTCTTCTCGTTTTCGGAAAAAAAAATGTTTTAAACTTTTTTGTGCCTTCTGTTGCCACAGCGAAAAGTTATCAGTTTAATTTCCAATTTACTCAGACACTCGAACAGAAAATAAATGATTGAAATAAAAAAAATATTTCGACAACGAAAAGTTCGCGATCCATCATCGGAAAAATTCAAAATTCAACTAAAAACTACAGCAAAACACCGACGACTGACTTGCGAAACAGAAATGTGGAATAATATTTATTTCCTCCAAGCTCGGCGAGAGCGGGCGACCCGAGAGCGACACGAGAGCGAAGCCAACGGAGAGTGGGAAATGTTAGGAAGCATTTTGCCGAAAGCTCGCCGAATGTTTCTCCTGCAATAAATCGCAAAGTTCGTCAAAATTATCTTGCAATCGTTCACCACAACAAAACATTGTGTGATCGCAATCGATTAAACAAACTTCTCCAAGTGAATCACATCAAATCCGGCACGAAATCCATGAAAGCTCTCAGGAAAGCTCTCCGATATTTCCTCTCTCTCGTTCGCCTGCCTTCGCTGCTCCACGACGATGACAACATTGCACCACGAAGCCAAAAGAAAAGAAGAAGGAATTCTGCCAGCAGCAACGGAGGTTTAAGTTGGCGAATAATTTATCTTCGCGCTCTCGCAGTTCGCAAACACATGCGAACACACATCAAAGAGCTTTTTGCTGAGCACATGAAAAAATCCAAAAAATGTGAAAATGGAATAGTTTCACGATTAGACAATTCGTTTGAATTTGCTCGACTCTGTGTCATTCGACATTCCGCGATATGTCTTGATCGGGATAAAACTGGAGCGAGAGCTGACTGACAGTTGAGCGAAACACGAGCAAAGCTTTCCAATAAATCTCCAGCAAACCGTTGCAGTTGAATTCGCATTGTCATTCACCCGGCCGAAAGTTTCTTCTTCACTGCTCGGTTTACTTTCCTCTTGCTTTTGAAGCGCGGCCGAGAACGGTAAAATTAAAACTTTTTTGGCAAGTCTCGAAGCGGAAGATTATTTCGAAAGCAAAACGGAATTACTTTGCAACTATTTTATAATTAACTTGCACGTTGCAGTGGCGCTTGTGATTTACTGTTACGAATCTGTCAAAGCACGGTGACGACCACGTGCCACTGGAAACTTCAGCCACTACATTACTTAACCTTCGAGCCAACTCATTTTCCTCGGAGGCCAGCGGGTCGCCTCCTAATGAATATTGTGTACCAAGAGGACACAACAAGCATGTTCCTCGGATTGCTACAACGGTCAGAATATTAGTCTCGTGAGAGACGGAGAAACGACACGCTGGACGGAAAATTAATCTGCTCGTTGGTCTTCCATCAAACCGAAAACGAGGAAGCGACGAAAACATTTTTTTCCGGGAAAGCTTCGTTAACGTTTTTGCGTGAATTGTGGGCGATCTCGGGAACTTGTCATTCAATTAGCGAGCGACAATTTTCAGGCTAAATGCCGAGTTAACGGGTGAGTTTTAATTAAATTCAACTTTGTTTATGGAAAAACGAATGGCACTCAAAGCTCTTTTTAAAGCCATTAAAGTCCCGGAACGAAGAAGCTTAAAAGTTTATCCCTAGAGACTTCTCAAGTTTAGAATCCAAACTCTAATCCCCTTTGTCATTACAGTCACGTTATGATTAATTTGTGTTTTATTTGTTTTAGCATTATCGAACCGATTGAATCGCAGGACTGATCACAAAAAAGCTAAGCGAGCGTTCTCGACGAGGCAAATACGAGAGGAAATTTTTAATGTGCCAAAAATAAGCGCAATAAAAAAGTTTCGATTATTTTACGTTCATTCATTTCGCAGAATTTGGCATCGCTTTCTTCGTGTTTCCTCGAGACTTCACTCGACAAACGGGGCCGTTGCGTTCTTCTTTTTAAATGGATTCAAACTGCAGATGTTGAGGCTTGCCGAAAGTACAGCAATAAAAATCTCTCTTGGGGGAAAACCCGACGCGCCCGCTTTAATTATTTATGAAAACAATGTTGGTATGAAAAATGTTATCTGAATAATCAATGATTGCGATAGGAAGTCTTGCATTTGGGGAATGAACACCGAAGAGAAGTCGTTGGCTTTATTCGGAGACAATAACAAAATTGTTGGGTTTTCAGTTGATTTAGATTTCGTGCCGATTGAAACTTTGTCTGCGATGATTCGGTTGATTTAAGCCGAGCATTGTCATCCGAGTTATGACAGAGAATAAAAGAAATTGTTGACTTTTCTAACTTGAAAATGTTCTTTGTTCTTTCTTCATAGCGAAGTGAAGAAGTTTGAAACCTTTCCTCGTCTTCTCTATTATCTTCAGTACTACTCAAAGTTTGTTGCGTGAACAAATCCTTAGCAAGTCAATGTGAATCACCCGACAGAATAATTGAGAAAGTTTCCGTTGAAGATCAAAGCTTTCAAACCAGTCGAGTTGCTCATACAGTTTTCTAGTTTCGAACTCAGAAACTTTTCAATTTGAAAGTTCGATGAGCTAAACTTCAGGTGACAAATTCGTCGATGAACTAGAAATTTACATTCGAATCGAAGCATCTTTTAGAAGTAACAAGATTGATTCACTTCGTGGAAAGTTTAAACGATGTGAAATCAAGACTTGACGGATCAATTTGCAGCACAACGTTCCTCCGATCCACTCAAAACTCGATTCAGCTTGAAACTTGAATCACAAACAGACACGTGCAGGCTGATACTCAACTCGAGAAACCAAATCCTGGTAGACTTGGAATTCACCTCGCCGGCAAACTTCAAACTCGAACGAACACAGCGAAACTCATTTGCTGAGAGCGGTGGAATGAGAGACTGCGAATCAGGTTTTGAAGAAGAAACCTCGCCCGCTTAGACTGTGTGTCGATGCAGACATAAATCTTGCGTCATAGTCGATAAAAGCAAACTCAAAATTTTATCGCTGAAACACCAAATTGTCGATAACTCAACGGCGAGCGCAGAGGAGCTAATAAAAGATGACGTCGAGCCGTGACAGCCTCGTGACTCATGCGCTAAAAAGCTATCGTCAGCGAATCTCAATAAATCTTGAAGCATTTCTGTGACTGCAGCAAAGTGCGACCATAACAATAAATAAATAATAATGGTGCACAACACTTTCATCTCTGCGATGAAACATGATGCTCACGATAACGACACATCGTTGTAGCTAAATATTTAAAGCGCTAAACTCTCCGAACTGCAGTTTCATGACGGCAGAAACACAAAAGCTCCTAACTGCTGATGTGACGAAACTTCTACCTGCATCAGTAGCACTGAACAACCAACAAGAGATGAAAAGAATTTTCGTCCACGCTGGTGAAATTTTAAATATCTCCGCTGCACCATCGGACGGCGGAGACACAAAAAGCACTTTGCCGTGTGAATGTCGTTAGACGAGGGGAGAATTCTTTCGTCCCGGAAACTGTTCTGATAAAACAATAGGAAAACGTGTGCGGTTTCGAGAAGAGAAAGCGACAAAAAAGCCGGAAAATCTCATAAAGAAGGAAACGTTGGCAAAGTTTTTCCTGCCAAATGGAAATTGTGGAGAATGTTTTAGGCCGACGAGGAAGCCTCCCTTTGACTCGAATGCAATTAGGGCGACTTAGGATCCAGTTTTGTTTGTAAAAGACTGAATTTTAATCACCGCAACTGCGACAAAATTACTGTATTTAATGGTTGGCTCTGTAACCCTACCAGGTTGTGCGAGAGCGTTTCTACAAAGTATCGCGAATAAAAGCACGCAACTCGCTCCGAAGCATTCCCTGCTAACCTTACTGCACAAGCCTCGCATGTAATGGCATGAAAATGGCAATTTCTTTATTAATTTATGCAAAGTAGTGCAAGAGAGCTCGCGAGTCGCAATTTAAATTAAATAAATAACTTCACTGGCACGAAACTGTAACCGAAACGGTAAAACGAGGGAAATTCATGAGGATTTTCTTTCGCAGGCAATCATTCTTAGCCCAACAATAGAATTGAAATAATAAATAACTTCAAGGAAAATGAGAAAATGCTTTGAAAGTTTTTCTCCTCCCGCAGGAATTTTCATACTTAAAAATGTTTCTCCTCAAAGAAAATTAAAAGTTTTTGCTCTTTGAGCTTCTCGATGTAGTTGCAAATAGATTTTTTCCTCGCCAGGAACTCTTTGGACGAGAGCACACAATGTTTTTATTATAGCGGAGCCTTCTTGTTGCACCTTAAGGTTTGATCGATTGCATCACGATGGAGGTTTGAGGCGGGTGGAGGGCAACGAACAATTGAATAATTTACTGCTGGCATGCTTCTGTTGTGCACATTGTGGCAATTTATTGAGGATTCTCTGATTTTCCATGTGGCGGATTACAGCGCGAGAATTGGCTTCGACGTGCAATGATTGAGTCATATGTGAGCTTCGTGAACTCGCGGGAAAATTGCATTTCGTGAAACGTGCGATCGCAACAAAGATACCAACACGTCAGGAATTTCTCTTCGTTTCAACTCACCGACTGCGGAGCTATTTTTAGATTAAACCAATCGACCGTTTACGTCTTTCCAAGAGAAATGTGAGCGAAATTATGTCACGCGCCATAACCAAAGCGGAGAAATTCCGCAATCGACTGCGAGTTGAGTATGCAACGTGGTTCCGGGTCAGGAGTGGCGATGAGATGACAACAACACGGCTATCAAATGTTTTGACGACAAAATGCGTTGACGCTCGTGTCGAACATTAGCGTGATATTTAAAAGCTCATGTCGCGTCTCTCCGTTTCTCCTCGCTCAATAAAAGTCGGTGGGATTTCCTCTGGCATTATGAAAACTTCCACAGGAGCATAAACGAAAATTCCCAAGTCTTTTTTCCGAAAATCGCTGACTCAAGTTTGTCAATTCGAGTTTATCATGTTCACGGTTCGTTGCGTCGCCATCACTTCAATAACCCTTTGATAAATAGCTCGATGTCAATCACCCCTACACGCTTATCTTGATGAAGATTCGATGAGAAGAATATTCAACCCATCTCGTCGATACTAAATTATGAAAGATAATCTTCGTACGGAGATTACAGGTAACGAGCTCATAAACATGTTTGATTGAATGCGAGGATAAAGGCAAACGTTTAAATCAACCTGATTTGCAATTCGTAACGTTTCATTAGAAGCAAACAATCCGACGAGATACTAAAGCTGCCGAATAAATTATTCAGGCATAACTCTCTTAGCATTCATCACCATGAAGGCGAAAGCTCTGCCGCAGCTTTACGATGCAGTCGAATTCTCACCCGAATTTCCATATGTGATTCCTCAACTTTTATTTTACGACAACGACACTGCGAAAAATAATAAATTCTGATTAAGTTGATGGCAGCGAAATTTTATTCTTCTCGCCGGAAATGTCAGAAGTAATTTCGCTGTAATCGCCCGACACTCAAATAATGAAACGTCATAAAAATTCTTTCGGGATCACTTCACACTCTTTTCGCTTCCGTTCGCCGCCAATGCAGTCAACTCGCTTATTGCCTCGCCCAAGGAGCAACATAATTTCCGGGCCGTTTCGTATCACGATGCAGCAATCTTATCGTCGAGTTCACAGAAGCAAACGATGCCGCTGTTGACAAAAGATTGCCCATAATTTGCGTTAACGGTCTAAGACGAGTAGTCTCTTATCTGCTGAGCAATAAACTTTCAATGAAACTGACAGAGATATGAAGCGTTCACTCTTAAGTCACAAGCTGTTTCCCAAACTATGCAACGTCAGCCATTCATTGCAGCTTGCCAGACTTATTAAACAAATTAGTTTCTAATAAGAGCCACCAGGAGCTTCAGCATGATTCATGCCGCATGAAAACGAAACGACTTCAACGGAAAACTATTCCGGTTAGCACGATAACAAATCACTGCTTTTAACTTCTATTCAAGCTATCTGCTAGCACCAACCAGACGAAACTTTTGCTCCTCCGCTCGTGGTGCAGGCTCAGCCTCGCACACCTCAAAGGAGAAATCAATCCTGCTGAAGTGGAAAAGAATTCTTTTCCAACTCAATTGCAATGCGAAAAGCATCGACGATTCGAAAGCTCCGCTTTTTTCGCAATCGGAATTCGTCAATCTCTGCATCATGACCCAAAAAGCGTTCCGTCGCTTGTCTGCGAGTAGAAACACGCTTCGAAGCGGAGCCGTGAGAAATCCAAACGCCCGCTAGCTTCCATGGTGAATGACCATTAAACATCACCTTGCGATAAATTCAAAAGCGTAGACGCTCTTAGAAAACAGTACGAAATTGCCAACTGAATGTGCATCGTCTCTCGCTCATTCGCTCACGTGTGTCTCGTCGGCCGTGTTCCGAATAATTCCAGCGACTCGTTTTCTGGCGAAGAGAAATTAAATCTGCGTCATTTTGCACTAACGACTTGACAAATGGCATACGCGTTTCAATGCTCGTGAAACGAGTTTTATTGTGTAACAACGTCGTCCTTAAGTGAATTCCCAGTGCCCCATAAAACGATTATGTTTAGGGAAACTTGGCTTTTGCGATTGACCATAAACATGACATAATAAAGTGATTGGCTGAAGGACGCAGCGGCTGAGATTCATGCAATAAACGTTCAATTCCCCAAGCAGGCAGTTTAATGATAACGAACCAAGGGTTTGAATTTCACATTCTCATCGCCGAAACGAAGGCTTTGCAACCCAATGACCATCCGTTGAAGTCCAATAGTTGGAGAGCTGATAAAACAAACATTTTATTTCTGCAGTAGGATACATTTATTTATTTTTAAAGCGGAAAATATTCAAATATAAAACTCATATCGAGAACACAGAAGTTCTGTAACGAGAATCAAGAAGCCGAAGCCCAAACCAAAAAATAGAATTTGAAAACAGCCCATCATATTTGTTATCGTCAGTGGCTTTCTGTCTTCTGACTTAAGAATTCTTTTGTCGAGATTTTGAAAGTGCCAGAAGTCAATGAATCCGGCTGAAGTGAAAAGTTCGATTTTCCTGTTGAATTCTTCCAGTAAATAAAAACTCTTCTTCGTGTAGATAACAACAGGCATAGTCAGTAAGACTTCTCTGCAGTAGAGAAGCTGATCATCCTTCGAACTGAGCTGGTTCATATGAAGAAGTCTCGGATATGATCGCCCGATTGCTCCTTTGAAATATGAATCATGTTGAATCTGCTTCATGTAACTGAAGATCTTCAACATTGAATCAACAACAACGAGCCTTGAAAATGAATCACATTAGAACTTCTCGTTGTCCGGAGAATGTTCAGCAAACCTTTTCTTAACGTCTTCCGTAGCTGAGTAGACGTCAGCGTTGCCCTTGTACACGTAGAACGTGAAATCTCTCTCGATCATTTCACTGATTGATTTCACTTCCTTTTGATGTATGTTTGATTTTATCAAGTAGAAGTAAGATCCTTGATAGAGTGTTCGAATCACGAGCGAATAAAGTAGAAACATCATCAGAATATATCGTGCGAAATCACCACGCGGCAGAACCTTCTGTGATCCTCCGATGAAGCCGATGAACATATTCAGATAAGGATTTCCTATCCCAACTCCGAAGACGACGCTTTGAACAGTTTCAGGTCGAAATTTGATAAAGAAAATGACACAAACACCCGCGAGCGAATAAACAATGATGAGAATCCAAAATATCAATGAAAATGGCCAAACAATTTTCTCGAAAGCTGACAAATCACGACCAGGTGGAATGATGAAAACAATTGGGTCGCTCGAGTATGGAATTGTTGAGTCAAAAAACTTCAATCGATTTCTTTTCAGCCACCAATTTGAAATTGTGAACTCGACATCGCCGCTCTGCAAAGCTTTTAGTGCGCCGTCTGCCGTTCCGTTTGGATAAATAAATCCTTGTCTTCCGACAAACGCGTAGTCGATGCTGAAGTTTAAGCTTTCTGATAGTGCTTCAATCAATTTTATTCCGCCGCCACTTAACGCGTAGCCATCAAGAAGAGGATCGACAATAACGAAAGGCTCTGAGCCATTCGAAATTGCAACTTTGATTGAACAGTTGTAGAGATTTTTCAGCTTATCAGGGAAGAAATTGTCGATGTTGGTTTCGAATTTTCCGCTCCTGAATCGGTTGATTATTATTGGGCTCGTGTCACTGCAGTTGTTCTGATGGAACGGCGTGAAAGTTGTCACAACTACTTCATCACTTTTCTGTTTGAATAAAACGTTCACGTGGTAAATCTGGCGTTGCCACAAAGCTTTCATCATTTCACCAATTTCATTGATTTCGCCGTTAATCAAGACAATCAAGTAGATTCCATCGAAGGATGAAAACTCAGGAGTCAACCGACTATAAATGTCCATGAAATTTTCATAGTCTGCAATAAGCAGAACAGTAAAATGTCGCTTCCGCCCCCTCGCTTTGAATCTCTTTTTAGACATCACGGCTGCAGTTTCAATTTGTATGATAGTTGTGTCGAGCATTTGAAAAAGTTCATCCTTGAAATCTTCAATCGCGCAGTCACTGTCTGTTCCAGAAAGGTTTCCAGATGAGATAAAAGTTTTTGTGGCCGTGTCGTTGACGCGATAATTTGTGACAACTTCATAGACAGAGGCAAGAAGTTTGTCATCAGCTCTCGTGAAGTTCACGATGTTCTCAAAGTTCAGAGACTCTGAACGTAACGAATTTGACAAGCAGAACAAGATCGACACCCACAGAATCATTTTTGACAACCTCGTGACGCAGACACTCCGATCCAACTGAAAACTAATCGCTGTGGAACATTTGTCGAGTTAATTTGTAAGGAAGTCGCGATCGATATTGGCCCATTAAATATTTGTATCGATAATTATTTTCTAAATAAAGAAAATTGTTAAACGAAAATTTCCCTCTACGGAAACTGCGTCGAGCGCGCTTGAATTCATTAAATGGAGTTCATGCATATCAGTGATCAAAATATAAAATGTACCACCGACATCTAAAAGTGATAAATCAACAGCTAGTCAGCTAGATCAGTTCAACAACTCTGATGACGCTGAGCGATTGAACACAAAATGTCAACGGGTCGAGCTGACTAATTACGCAATCGATGACAAGAAAACTCGATAACTCGCATGAAATTTTTCGAGAAAATTGGGAAAACTTGGTGTTCTAGAACAGGAGTTCAAAGTTACTCCAGACTTAGTCCTTGTAATCAAGGAGACTGTGACGCTTATCTCTTCAATAATTTTTCATTTGTCGCCACTATAAAATCACAAATTCAATCGTAAGTCAAGTTGAAGTCCTGTGAGTTTTATGCGATCCAAGTTTTTCCAATCTTGCTGTGAAACTTAGTTTAACGTCAGGTCGAACAATGTCGCACTTGACTGCAAACAACGCAGCGCATGAAAAGTGCAGAGAAAGTTTCTGCAGCTCAATTACTGATGACTTGAGGTTCAAAGTTTCTTTCTTCTCTCGACGGCCACAAGACTCTTCCCGTCGGTGTATCTTTCATGCAGAAACTTTTTCTATTCGGCAGATAAGCCAGACACAATTCGAGAGAATATCTAATAAAGAAAATGTTTATCGTCTCAGTATCTAGAGCTGCAAGGAAGGAAAGCGTTTTTGTAGTTTTTCCACTGCAGATCTTTTGTTTGCACTACATTCCTAGATTGCCGAAGGATAATCGCAAATGATGGTTATCCCTCTCAAGCCTTGAGCTTCCGAAAGCTCCTGAGCTCTTGTCCTTTGCTTGAGCTTCCTCCGTGCACAAATGATGCATGAAAATGTGTGACGATTCAAATGGTTTTTGGCACTGCAGATGTTAAATCTGAAACGACTCGACGAAACTGTGTTGAGACGTCTAGCGAATAAAAAAGGTGAAAAATATTTATGAGGGTGAAGGATCACTGTGAGAAGCTCATAAAAAGCGACCAGAATTTTTGGCACTTGAGGCCGACGCTCTCATGAAATTTATTCCTTCTCGCCTCCATCAACATCATTCGGACGATTTGCATAGGAAAGCGATTCTCCGGAAAAAGGAATCTTGTTGACACGAGAAACTATTTTTCATCCGCTTTAAAACTTTGGTTCACTTTTCTGGTTCAAGAGAGTTCACGTGCGCTTTAAAGCTTCCGAAGCTGGTGGCTTATAAATTCAAATAAAGCTTCGATTGGCAAACAATTTGCTCTCGAAGAATATTTAATTCAATCGTTTGAATTATTAGCAAATTTTTGTTTTATTCAAATCGAGCTCATGAATCAAAAGCCAAGTGGAAAGCTCTCATGATGCAGAATAAATCAGATGCGAGTTTCAATGAAAAGCTTTAGGATTTTCCGCAGCAAAATCTTTATTGGTTAAAATGCTAATCAGTGCACGACCAATGCGGAACTTTCGGTGCAAAGAGCTCATAAAAGCATTGCAAAGCATCGCAACGGGCTCACTGCATTGGCGAAGAGAAGTGTGAAGTGATCCCTAACCGACTTTTATGACGTTCGAGTGTCGGGCGATTACAGCGAAATTACTTTTGATTTTTCCGGCAACGATAAGAGGAAAGAAATAAAATTTTCCGCCGCCATCAACTTAACCAGAATTTATTATTTTTCGCAGTGTCATTGTCGTGAAATGGAAGTTAAGCAATCACATGTGCAAAGCTCCTTCGACTCCGAAGCGAACTTGCGGCAGTTTTCCACTTTAATGATGACGAATGATGCAAACTTCTCATGCAAACCGAGAAAGTCTTTGTCTGGCGAATCCAAAGATTAATGGAAAGATTCTAAAGCGAAGTCGGAAAGTTCCGAATTAAAAACTGCGGCAGAAGTTAAACGCCGGTTGAGAAATTCCAGTCGGGTTAATTGTTAAAGCAAAGAACATTAAAGTGGCAAAAAGTTCCTCGCTGCTTTATTTATTTGTTTGTCGAGGCGGTCGTGCAGTTCATGCAGCAGAAAAACTTTTTCCAAATCTCGCTGACTGAGCGAATTTAACTGAACGGAAGAAAATGAATTCTTAATCTAATGAAGAGAGGTGGATTACGTAACTCGCTCCGTGAACTCCCGCAGCGACTCCGCCATAAAACGATTATGCTGAAGGAAACCGCGATTATGTTATCCACCATAAACATGAAATAATTTTAATTAATTGCTAGGAGAGGTCGAAGCTAAGGCTTCGATGCAACAACAACTCGTCGTTCCCCACGGGACAATTAACAGGGAAAGCATAGAACTGAATTTCATTACAACGGCAAGCAGCAAGAAACGCACGAGCCGTAACAATCCATTCGTGCAACTCTCGTCGCTCAGGAATTTTCTTCCCCCCGGGAGCGGAAATATTTTACATTTCAGTTAAGTGACTGAGCGAGAAGCTTTCGTCTAACCCACTCGCTTGCCTGCTTAGGTTTGAAGCTCGAATTTTTGAAGGCGAACTCGAAGCTCGGTTATCTGCATAAACAAATTGTTGTAAAAAGAATCTTCTGTATGTCAAGGCCTTCATTCACATCTGGAAACTGCTATACGAACGCTACCATCACCAAAGTTCGCAGCCTAAAAAACTTGACAATCAAGTCGTCGCACTCTGATTCATCAGCGCAATGAGGCAGTTAGGTTTAGAGTCTAAGCTTCAGACTATTCTTCAATAGATTTTGCTACTGAACAATTTTTCTGAACCATCAAATGTTTGCCAACCTTCTCCCCTAAGTCCAACTCTTTGTAGAATTTTTAAAAGTTTTTGCGCTTTTGTCATTCAACCAGAATCTTCATTCAACCAAAATCTTTAGTCAGTAAGATGGCATTCTTGAGGACGACGAGAAGATCAGTGGAGAGGCTCGTGCTGCTCGCGCTTTGGATTTTTGCGGTCACACTTTTCGTGGCTTTAATAATAACGAATGAACAGGGAAAAAGAAATGTTGTGATAACTAAAGATAGCTATAAATTTAAAAGGAAGTGCAAGGATTGGAATGACTATGAGTTCATGAAAGCTGAGAGGCAGAGGACAGGCCTCGGTGAGCAAGGAAAAGCAGTTGAGCTTACTGATCCTGTCGAGATCGCGTTGAACAAGAAACTGTACGAGGAGACTGGATTCGGTGTTGTGATCTCGAATAAAATTTCCGTTAATCGGTCGATCATCGACACTCGCCACAAAGACTGTGAGAAGAAGAAATATCTAGCCGATTTACCTAAGACTTCAGTCATCGTCATCTTCCGAGATGAAGTTAAGAGCGTTCTTCTTAGAACCGTTCACGGAGTGCTCAATAGAACGCCTCGCGAGTTGCTTCACGAGATCATTTTGGTCAACGATAACAGCACAAACGCTGAGCTTTATGAGCCGTTGCAGCAATACGTCGACAGGAATTTCAACGGCAAAGTTAAGATAAAGAATTTATCGGAGAGGAAAGGTCTGATAGTGACCAGATTGGAGGGTGCACGTGTTGCAACAGGCGAAGTTCTCGTGTTCTTAGATTCACATGTCGACGTTGGGTACAATTGGCTGCCTCCGCTTCTCGATCCGATCGCCAGAAACCGGCGACTCGCGACTGCCCCTGTTATAGGCGACTCCAGTCCTGAAAATTTTGAAATGTACGGTGGCAATGAGTTTGGAATGCGGAGTGGATTCGATTGGCATTTAGTTTGGCAGCTTTTGGACAGATATTTGCCACCTGGCATAGACCGATTGAAGCCATTTCCGAACCCGATCATGCTCGGCTGTGCTTTCGCCATCGACAGAGTCTTCTTTCTCGATGAGCTTGGCGGGTACGACGAAGGTTTCGAGATTTGGAACGCGGAGAACTACGAGCTCAGCTTCAAACTTTGGCTTTGTGCTGACGGACTCTACGAAGTTCCCTGCTCGAGAGTATCGCACAATTTCCGACGGATTAATCCGAGTCGCAGCGCGAACTTTGATTTTGTAGGGAAAAACTTCAAAAGACTCGTCGAGACTTGGTTTGATGAGTACAAAGAAATAGTCTACAGTCGAGAGCCCGAGAGATACAAGCGCATCGATCCTGGTGATTTGTCAAAGCCGAAAGCTGTTCGAGAACGACTTGGCTGTAAACCGTTCCGTTACTTCTTAGAAGAAATCGCGCCAGATTTCGTCATTCGCTTTCCACTCTACGAGAATAAGCCGCTCTTCGCTGCAGGTCAAATAAAAGCTCTGAGCCATGAACTCTGTATTGACAAATGCGGACAAGACGAAGGCAAATCAATCGGCATGTTTCATTGTAACAAGCTTAATGCCAACGGGAAGCCAACGGACAGTCAATATTTCCGCCTAGACTTCCAGAAGAACATCGTGTTCGGTGAAAGCAGTTTTTGCTTGGATGCCTACAAGTTATCGCGAATTCTGTGCTCCAACTTGGGGTTTGGAAATCAAATTTGGCGCTTCCATCCCGACACTCGGCTTATCCAAAGCGACGGGAGTAAGAGTTGTATCAAAGCCAACGCTTTAGACAAATCTCTTTCGCTTGCGAGCTGCGATGAGAATGATTCCGATCAGAAATGGAGCTTCACGTTTGAGAACAAGACTGCGTTGGACAGCTGGGACGAAATTCTTGGCTACGGCGAGGAGAAACAACTCAACCGTGAGAAGTTTCTGCCGCTGGACATTGAATATTGCTGAGATCAATCGGAGTTTATCGCACTGCAGATTCTTTGAACTCTTAGAGAACAAAACAAGAGACCAATAAAATTAGCGCTCGATTCTTCAGCTCGTCTGTTTCTTTTGGTCGTTTGGGTCATGAAAAAATCTGTCTGGAGGTTGTAGAACAAAATCAATTCAGACTTGAAGATTTATTTCAGTATTTTTCGGTTCAGGTCGCAAAGTTTATCGCCGTTGGATTAGCCCGACACTCGTGTGATGAAGCTTCATTTGCATTTGCCTTCGTGAATGATCGTGAACTCTGAAATTTAGTTTTGAATCGAATTTCGCACTTGAAGAACGCGCAATTAAAGCTTACGGTGTTCCTTATGTCCGCAGTCCATCGCCTGGACAAGGCAGCTGTTCTCAAAGGTACGAGCGGGTCCACCGTCTTTGGGCGTTGCGCAGACCTCTGGACCGCCACGAGCACAAGCGACGCATGGAAGATATTCTTGACCTTGACACAATCCAACCAATGCGAGGCAAAACAAACTCAAAACAAGCAGCAACTTCATGATGTGTTCGCGCTTTGAAACGTGAGATTCGACTGACGTGACTTATCAGCTTAGCCGAGATTGTCAACTTACATGGAAAGCGAGCAATAATTAATTTCATGTTTCCTCTCGCACTTAGCTCGGAGCCCATAAAGATAACGATCTTAAGCTAAAGAGTAATTAATTTTATTTTGAACTGTTCAACGTTACTTGACATTTAATTTTCGCTGTCATTGCCACTGTCGTATTCGGCAACGGAGAAGACAAACGACAGACAACCAAACTTCAAGAGATATCCGTGCTGGAGTAGAGCTGTTCCTTCCCATCCAGCGATCATCGGCGATCGGCCTTTGCACTCGCAGTTTGATGCTTCCTTTGCTGCCATTCTGTTAGATAGAAAAGCAATTAGTTGGATTGTTTGATCGTGAACAACGGATAAACTTACGCAACATCGCTTTCAGCTTTGTCGATTCCCTCGCGAATCTTTTTCTTCGCGTCGAGCATGTTCTTGATCTTCGATTGAATGGCGACGCGTTTGTCTTTCAGAGGACTCGCTGGAGCTGCGCAGAAGTCATTGGGATGCTCAGTAAAGTCGCAGCAGTAAAGTTGTCCATTGACTTCCGAGCCGAAGTCGGAGTAGTTCAACAACTCGAACTGTTTTGTTACTTCATCGTAGAAGATTGTCGCGTGCTTTGGCGACACGAACGCGCACTCGCCGAACCTTGAGAGGTCCAAGTCGTTATCGGCGCCATGTCCAATAGCAAAGCTGCGATACCTCATGTGAACCGAGAGATTCAAAGTTGGAGCGACCGAGAACCAAACGCGGCCGGACAAATAGTCGTTGGCGAATGTCAGCACGGCCCTCGACCGGATCTTCGAGCGTAGGATCGGTCGCTCTAGCGAGAGAGCCACCGAATGCGCTTTTTCTCCTTCGTTTCTCACATGGAACGGCTTGTCACTCATTCTCACAGCAGCTTTGCCATCGTTCGGCTCGTCTTTAACGTCGTTGGGAAGCGGAATCGGGAAACGATTGACGTCCCATTTTGCGATTTCGGTGACCGTTTGCGATGCCGTTGACTTGTCCTGGAACTTTTGAATGCAATTCGGATTCTCATTGACGATTTGCTGGAACCTTTGGAATGCAAGAAGTTTGATTGTTTCCTCGCTTAGATTAGACAACTGCTCGTTAATTGATTGCAATTCTGACGGCAATAAAACTGACGAAGCTCTGCTTGAAGCTTCTGGAGTTACAACCTCTTCTTCCTCCTTGATTTCACCTGTCGATACTTCAAGTAAGCTTTCAGTGATCATTGCTTCGGCTTCGGGTTGACTTGCTTCAAAAACTTCAGTTTCCACTTTGATTTCTTCTGTTGACATTTCCAGTTCTTTCGCAACAGATTTGCTTCGCTTGGATCGTTTAGTTGAGTCCCTCGACTTATTCATCTTGTCTTCTTCGTCTTGAACAACCTCAGGCTCCACCAGAAGTCCGTGTAAGTCTTCCTGATCGCCGAAAATACTCTTGAGACGTTTACGAGCTGTTGCTATCGAATCTAGATCCGACTGCGCCTGATCTAACTCGTTCCTTGGCGAATCAACGTGAACAGTGCCTCGTTTCCGCAAGTTGTCAATTCGAAGCACATCACGAAGCGATGGCAACAAGCTTGGTGGATTTTCGTAGTGATGTCGAACAACTTCAGGTACTTCAACTTCGTCTCTCGGCTTTGGCTTCAGCTTGGAGCGGAATGGCGGATTCTTCGTATGAACCTTACGGAAAAATTGCAGCTTGATAACTTCGTGGTCGATCGGCTCCGTTCCAAATTGGTCCCAGATTTTCATTCGCTCGGTTGCTGAGATCGATGAGACCAAATGCCAATCCTGATTGGAACAGATTTAGTACAAAATGATTTTCATCTAACGAGTAAACTTACAATGAAATGCTGTGGATGGTTTGGACACATCCAACGGCCAGCGGGCAGCGCCGTCATCGGAGGGTCCAAGCAGTCTTGATGGAAAAACAGAGTGCAGTAGTCGCAAGATATCAGCGGAGCCTTTTTGCATGACTTGCTGCATGCGTAGCAGAGCTTAGCTGGCAGTGGGACACAGCCGTGAACATCGAGCTCAACCAGTCGTTTGTTCTTCACACGACGTCCGTTCTTTATCTGCTCAACTCTCTCCGTGCCGGGAAACGGAAAAGGCTCCGTCATTTCAACCGGAAGATCAAACTGTTTCGGATTTAACAAGCTGGCAACTCGAATGAGCTCTTGGAACGGCGTCAACTCTTCTTCTTTCTCTTGCACAATCGGCTCCGGCTCTTTTATTTCCTCAACAGGGGCTTCTTCAGTGAGTTTTGACTCGACGGCAATCGAAGTGTCAACTTGCATTGGTTCCTCAGTTTTCGTTTCTTCTTTGCTGCTCCTAAAATAAACAAAGTTCAGTAAATTGCATTTTGCACAGTTCACAAATCTCACTCAGCAATAACTTCCGTTGGCACAGTTTCTATCTCCTTATCATTGCTTTCTTTAACAGCATCTCCTTCCTTAACAGCTTCGCCGATGTTTTCATCTTGAGCAACGGGCTCTGAAGCGATACCAGAGTCTTGCGTTTCTAAAGCGACTTCCGCTCTAAGTGTTTGAGCGCTCGTTGAAGCTTCTGTTTGAGCTGCAGCTAGTTTTCTCATCTCTTCCTTCTCCTTTTCAATCTTCTCCTTCATGGTGCAAGTGTGGCAGAGCCAGAGACCACTCGGAATATCCTTTTCCTCCAATGGTGGATCATGACAAGTTAAATGAAAGCTCGCTGTGCAATAGTCGCAGCAAATCAGGTTTCCCGCTTCAGCGCAAGAGTCACAGGTGTCGTGGTTCTGCCTACCGGCTCGCTTGAAAGGGTTGGGTGGCCTTTTCTTGTATTCTTCGTTCGGTGGTGCGATCAAGCGTTGGATTTCCTTGAAAAACAAATCGTGAGAAGCTAAACTTCAATTTATCAACTCGAACAACTTACGCCCATCAATCCCTCGCTGTAGTCGCTGCTGGTGCCGTACTGAACTTTCTGTCGCGACATGATTAAGGATTCGAGAGTGCTTGCTTACTTGTTAATTCGTTGGAAACCGCGGAAGTTTGTCCCGCTTGTTTATCGGAATTGCAAATTCAAAACGATGAAGCGCTGCGTTGTCTTGATGGAAGTTTAACGTTCAAACGAAATTTAAATATCGAAGACAAATTCAAATTTTCGCGCCCCTCAGCGAAGACAAAATTCTGTCTGAACATTTCTGAGCTCTTGCCAAGCAAAAATCAAATAATTTCACTGCTTTGGCGCTTGCAATCGATGTAAAAATTAGCTTAAGTAGTGAACAATACTCAGTTTTACTATATCAACTGTCGGCAGTGTCAAAATCCATCGTTAAAGTGACAAAATCAGCAAAATACTAAATGTTACTCAACACAGAATTGAAAGTTTTCTTTCTTGACGATTGAGGAGTTCGATTGAGTGTATTGTGAGTGATTAAGAGGAAAGAATCATGCAAACATAAAGTGCATTTCTCTGTGTTTCATCTAATCCGAGTTTAAACAAAAAACAATCTCCGAGGAATTCGGGAGAAGATAAATTGCCATTAACAAAGCATTCTTGTGCGTTAAGTCATCGTAAATAAATTAATTAGTGCATTAAGCCCATTAGAAACACAATGGCACGAGACTACGATCATATGTTCAAGCTGCTGATCATCGGCGATTCGGGTGAGTGTCTAGATTCTTCTTGCGGCTTTGGGGCGAGGTCTGCTTAGTTCCAGAGCCGCCAGACAAAACAACAGCGAAGCGAATATGATTCATCTCGCATCAGGTTGTGATTTAGTGTTTCGGATTCAATTAACTCATGAGAAATTGAAAGATTCGGATCGAGAGAGCAACAATGACAAGTTTCCGTGAAATGAGTCACAACATTTTCTTCGACTCGTCTCACAGTTGCGAGCAAACCTAATCTCCTCCATTCTACCATTCCACTTCCTTTGTTGTCATCATCAGCAAAAGAAAGACTTGGTTTTGTCGGCAGCGTGGATGAAAACGAAACATAATCTGCGCCTGGACTTGATTACGATGCGATTTGATGGGCACACATGCTTTGTTTCCAAAGTGTTGGTGCGATCGGCATCATCGCAACTATTCTCTAATGATGGTCAACTCTCCCATTTGTTGTTCCCTCGCTCGCAGCGAACGGCTCAATGGATAATTATCTAACACACGCAAGTGATGAGAGGAGATCGGTTCTTCTTGAGTGACTTTAAATGCTTGGACGTTACGTTGAGCGGAAGCTTCATCATCAGGGAGGCGTTTGTGGGAAGTTTCGCGTTCTTATCGCCCCTAGTAGAACGTCCGCTGATTCTGAAAGCATTTAGTTCTCGCCTGTTTCTAGTCGCACAACCTTGAGACTCGATTTTCCTTTATCTAATCAATGACGTTTCATGTGACTCAATGTCGATCGATTCGCTGCTATCAGGCAAACTCTAATTTGATTACTCTGCTCAACTGGCGCTAATTGGCCATACCTTCAATGACGATTCGTATCGTTGGCCGCTGAGTCCGCTCTTTTCGGCGCGCCGTGTCAATATTTGATTTTAAAATTATGCTCGAATTAGCGTCACACGCAAGCGACTTTGTTGATAAAAAACGGTCGTCATAATGCGATGATGACGGTAATTTATGGTGTCAAGAGTGGCAGGGATGTCAGCTGATAGTTAATTCACATCACGAAGAGGCGAATATCCAGACAGGCTTGTTGTAATCTCAAGCTTCATTTAAATTCAACGGAGATAAGAAATCGGTAGCGTGTCAACAGTCGCTTAATTTGACAAAACAGGGCCGTGAAAAATTATGAAAACGAATTGGCTCGAGCTGCTCGCATCCAAATGACCATCCTCCAACCGAGCCGATCTATTAATATACAAACTAGAACTTAAATTGGGTCGATAAGTTTCTTCACTCTCCCTCGCTTCAATTCCAATGCGAGTCTGATTTTCTTTACACTTTCAATAAAACTTCACTCTCATGATGGTCGCTCACGAGAGGTTTCTGATGCGTTGCAGTTGTGTTTGGCTTGAATTGGTTTCAATCACGAGACTAAAGCGAATGATGAGCCGAGAATTCCGTCGTAATCAGATCTAATCAAAGTGGGATAGACTCGAATTCGCTTCACGTTCTGCGACCTTGTGGCTTCTTCTTTCCCTCTTCAATATTCAAGTTCTTCTTGATCTCATCAATTCATCGTTTGCCTCCTCGCAAGCTGTCGCAATCAGACGCAAGATGAATAACTGCCGATCGTAAGCAGATGCAATTTCACGTCTGCCGATATTGCTAACGAGAAAGAAAATAAAACGTTCGCTTTTGTCGTTTAATTGAAAATCGATGATGCATTCCGACGACCCACACACTCGTTAAACCTTTCTCGTCTCATTGCAGGTGTCGGCAAAAGCTCCCTGCTCATTCGGTTCTCCGACAACACATTCAGCGGCAGTTATATTACGACAATCGGCGTCGACTTTAAAATAAGAACGGTCGTAATAAATGGCGAGCGGGTGAAGCTTCAAATTTGGGATGTAAGTCAATGCCAAGTCACGTTTCGGTCCTTTGATCTTAATCTGAGGTTCTTTCCAGACTGCTGGTCAGGAGCGCTTCCGTACTATTACAAACACGTGAGTTGCTAGACTGAAAGGAGCGCAGGCAGTTCTTAGAATTTCTGCATCGTTTCCAGGTATTATCGAGGCACGCACGGAGTCATTGTCGTTTATGATGTGACGAACGGAGAGTCGTTTGCGAATGTTAAACGGTGGCTTCAAGAGATAGACTCAAACTGCGAAGTTGTTAATAAAGTTCTCGGTAAGTCTGGCATGCGACACTTTAACTTCAATCCTAACTTTCAATTGGCTTTTGTAGTTGGCAACAAGAACGACGATCCGCAAAGGAAAGTTGTTCTGACCGAAGACGCGCAACGCTTTGCCGAACAAATGGGCATCAACCTGTACGAAACATCCGCCAAAGACAACATAAATGTCGAAGACATGTTCTTATCGATAACGGAAAAAGTTCTACGCCATAAAAAGACAACGCAGCGTCAACAGAACGAGCAGAACGACGATCGGGTGAAGCTCAACGACAGAAGTCAGGGCAAGAAGAAGAAAAAGTGCTGCTAGTGAATGAAAGGTCAACGATTGAATGCATGAGCGTGTAAGCTAAAGTCTATGCAGTCGCATAAGAGAAGGAAACATTTTTTAAGAAGAAACTTCAGTGCCGAGCGTGAGCTGTCATGAACATTCTCCTGTCATATCCAAATTCCCATCAGCAACATCTCAACTTATTATTCAAAGTTTTCTAGTAAACTTTAGTTCGCTCTTCGTGAGTAAACGATGATCAAATGAAGCTTGTCAAACGCATTACTGCATTTCTAAGTGAGCTCCAACCTAACTGACTTTAACCTTTGTATACGCATCTCAGTCTGCTTAATAAATTTGGAGTCCAACATCCTTCGTTTGCTCTCAGCGCGGAGCTTTCTTAACTGAATCGAGCTTAAAAAAATTATTTTCAATGAAAGCGAAACCGAATTTAGTTTGCTTTCGGCATTTTCTCCTCGCTGCATTCTGTTTAGCACAAATTGGTGGCATCATTACCTTTGTTAAAACGTCAATTTACTTCCACGCGTCGAAGCTTGTAAATTCCAAAAACATATTTAAACTTTGAGACGAGAAATCTGTGTTTGATACGAAAAATATTACAGAATAAAAAAGTGAAAATCAAAGAATTCTTTTCATCATTTTATTACGAGAAGCTCTCGAGGGTTCAAATCGTAGTTTAAGCAACAAAATTATGGCAAGCGATTGATTCGTTTCGTGAATTTTAAAAAAGGAATTTTCGTTGTTAATGAGAAAGTGAAAACGTCGAACTTCAAGCGACGGTGGCTTCGGCTGTGACGTTGCCGGCTGCGCCTTCTTGTTTGCCTAGCGATCGGTAGTAGCGAGCGACTGGATAACTCTTCGACTGACGGCAAGAGATCCGAGCATCGCCGGTCAAGCCGCTCGGGCAGGTGCAGACAGCTGAAAGCAGTTTAACTAAGTCAACGATTTCTATTCGTCATGACGAACTCACCGAGATGAGCTTTGGGCTGGCAAATGGCGTTAGCTCCACATTTACCAATGCATGGATCGACGCACGAGTAGTTGATGCAAGCGCGATGATCACCGCATTCATTGTCAGCTTGGCACTCTCCACGAACGCAGGAAGTCAAGGCGTTTCCGGTGTAGCCAGGAGGGCACGTGCAAACTGAAATATTCGATCGAGATCAAGACTCAAGATCAACAAACGTTGTTCTTACCTGGACGTTCTCGTTGGGTTCTGTCGAAGCCAGGGGTGCAAATGGCGTTGGTTCCGCAAGGGTTTGGTCTGCATAAATCTTCCGGCACGAACTTACGGCAGCTGATGAAAGGATCGCCTGTCATGTCTCTCGGACAAGAGCAGATTGGAGTCAAGCCTCGAAGGTTGCAGTCAGCGCCAACGCCGCAAGCTCCATCGCACGGGTTCTTGCAAATTCCATAGTAACAAGCCGGTCTCGATCCAGGGCAATCGACATCTCCGTAGCATTCTGGTCGGCATTCGCCAAGAGGCGATCCAATGTAGCCTTTCGGGCACTCGCAAACAGCTCGGTGGTTGGAGACTCGAGAGCATGACGCGCCCTTGCCGCATTGAGAACAGGCCTTCTCGCACTTCCAGTTGTTACAATATTCCTGAGATCCGCACTCTCCGTCACTCTCGCACTCATGGCGACAGCCCGAAAGCGGCGATCCGGTGTATGATGGCAGGCAGGAGCAGGTGGGCTGTCCACCGATTACTTCGCACTTCGTGTTAGCTCCGCATGGGCTTGGGCGACAGAGTTCCTCTGAAACGAGACACGAGTTGGTGAATGACAAATGGGTTTGCCCTGACGTCATCGCCTTAGTTCCCACACCGATGATGCAACAGAAAATCTCTCAGCACTTTCCATTTAAGGCACTGCATCTTCAGTCAAAATATTCGAAGTCAAACAGCTCGTCGAAGGCCAAACAGTTTCAATTCACGTTCATGACTGTCACGTGTGGAATTTTAATTCGTTGAGCGGATTCTCAGCCAACGCGTTTCATCTGTAGCAGGGACGCGCGAAAATTATGGAAATTGCGAAGAAATCAAACCTTCCGCGATATTGCGCAACGGCAAAGTGCGACAAACAAAGTAACGACGAGCGCCAAGGTGAATTCTTCGCGGTGTGGGCTTTAATCATCGATTGCCAGCGAGTTGCTTAGAATATGTATAAAGCAGCGCCACACGCTCTCGTGTCGCTGCTCAACTTCATGGCGAATTCTCTAACGCGGAAAGAATCAATCAGCAACCTCAAGATCAAGATCAAAGCGTGGTGATCTCTTGCTGTCGTTCTCGCTCTCAGTCCCATCCGTGACATTCATTTGTAAGTGAAAAGAACCGAATGCGTTGGCGTCGACCAGCGACATGGAAACCTCAAAACACAATGGGAACAATTAGGCAATAAAGCGATCCAAAGCGGGAGATCGACATTAATTACAAATTGATCGGCTGTGGGATGTGCGTCAGACTTTGTAAGCTGAGATCTCACCTGGATCCATCAGTTGGCAGTAGCTGAAGGGATCTCCCTTGTAACGGGCCGGGCACGAGCAGACTGGCACGTGGTTTCTGACCTCGCAATTGGCGTTCGTTCCACACTGACCGATGCAGGGATTCACGCAGTTTCCATTCTGACAAGCTTGATCCAAGCGACACTCAACGTGATCCGAGCATTCTCCGCGGCGGCAGTAGCTCAGCGGATTGCCGCTGTAGCCAGGTGGGCAAGAACACACGGGACGGCCGCCCAACGTTTCTTGGCAAAGCGCGTTGGATCCGCAAGGGTTCCTCGAGCATCCTTGTCCTGTATCGAGAGAAGAAAGCTTTTGATTATGACGAGCTTTGGCAACTGAGTTAAATGCCTCGAAATTGTGCATCGGTTAGATAGTTAAAGCGCTGCTGCCCTCCGTAAACGGATGAGGTGACGACACGTTCGCTCTGACTGCTTCCATCGTTGTTAGTGAGGTTTGTTACTGTTGTCTGTGCGCATTGTTAACGATAAGAAGATTTTAAAAGCCAGTTTAGTGTGTCAGCGTTGTGGCGTTAATTACCAAGTTCCCGCTGTTACTCTCTTTGTTCTCTTGCATACCTGAGACGAGCACCAGGCTCTGGTGGAATAAAAAGGCGAAGGCAAGAACCTGAAAAAGAATTAAATCGAGTTGAAGTTGTTTTGAGGCGATTTCCTTAAAAGAACTTCGCGACGGGTAATGATTTTTATGAACGATTTTTATGAGCTTCCAATAAAAGTTTGCTAATTTCTTTTGGGACTAATTAGTCGCGTCAAACTCTCCCGGATGCAAGTGGAAGTTTTGGAGCTTTGGCAGTCACTTAATGCGGATGTGAGTGGCGATCAGATTTTATTCTATGCTGCTTAAGCTAGGCACTGATTTCAAGAGTTCTTCAGCTGAATTGTGCGGAGCTTATTGTTAATTCTTTTGGCAATCAGCATTGCTGTTTGATGTGCCAGCAATCGTTTTGACCAACAACTTTTCTTCTTATCCAACCACAGTCGCATTTCTCGACTCTGCACTCGTTGAAATCTTTCGATTTTCAATTGTTTCTTCCTCAACTGTTCATGCTCCGTCGCTTGATTGAGCGATAATTTAATTGTGATCGACACCATTTAAGGCTTTGTTTCCGTTTGCCTGTCTTCGACTTGTCACAAACCTTAATCATTTCTGAACACAACTTCAACGTCAACCGAAAACTTTACGAGCTCTGATCTAGCAAGAACAAATTCGAACTGACGACTAAACGATCTGACCATGTTTGAGTTGATTTTATACAATTTTCTTCTCCTCGAGCGAGAACGAAGCGCGACGCGAGCAGCTCGATTTAAAAGGCAACGACAACCACCTGTGAGGTGTTCGATGTGGTGCGGGAGAAATCCATTCGTTGTTAGTCGATGTGGCGCCAAAGAGTGTCGAGAATATGAGCTAAGCTTTGATAAGGCGGCTGAGCTTTTTGGTGATTCGACTTATAAAAAGTTTATGATCAACTTTGGCCAAACACTTTCGATCTTGGCTCGCGCCGGTTGTCCTTGAGACTCGCCAAACCAAACGAGAGTTGAATGGATTTTAACGGGCTGAAGACCGAAAGATAATGATGCGTTCATTCGTTCTAAAGCGGCAATATAATTGCTCCCATTGTTTTTGTGCGAGATTTGAAATTCAAATGAGATGAGCTCGTAAGGAAATGAGCCGCCCACGCCAGTTAATTCGATCGCATTAATAACGATTCGTGCTCGCTGTGAGTTGAGATTTTAAAAAGATTCTAAATCATTGGGCAATCGCTCGCGCGATCTAACTAGTTAGGCACGAGACTGACACTAATTTGGAGAGCAGACGATCGTGGGAAAGTTTGTTTATCAGATGAGTTGATGATAGAAGTGAAAGCTCAACCATGCGGCGTCTGATTGTCAACATCCTGTTGGAAGCTTTTGGTGTTAAATTGCGATGCGCGTATTTCAAGAATAAATCTCCGCAGAAACCCACGGGATTCCGAAGTCGTAGCGCCATGACTGACAGTATGATCTAGTCGCAAACGACAATAAATCGTAAACTGTGAAACAAAATCTTTATTTGAAACGAAAAGCAAATAAAACCAATCGAATTTAATGTGAATTTTAGTTTTTTAACGGATTTTGTGATTTTAAATTTGCTGAGCCAAGTTTTCCGGAAATTTCAAACAAGAAATATTTCACAAGATATACTTTCCAGAAATACGCACGATTATTTAATTCCAAAGTGTTTGTCTGACAGTTAAGCCATCGAGGGTCACTCTGAGGTTTGAGAAATGATCAATTCCGTTGGAATTACATGCTAACTAAGTTCTTGAAGTTCCTCAACAGAAATCACTCGCAGCTTCAGAATGAATAAACACGTAGGATCTTGCCGAATCTTATTCATGGGACTACAGCAGCTGCTGCCCGAGGTCCTGCTCTCCTTCGCTGAACACCAGTCTGGAACGAGCGACGAATGCTTCCAGAAGATCATCGTCCAATTCGCAGAGCTCGCTTGTTCAGCAGACACAACTTTGACAGCTTTGGAATTCGCCGACATATGCAAGCAAGTTGCAGAGTTCTTTGAGCCGATACCAGGTGATCCATCAAGCACCTCGAATCAGTTTAATCATCACCTTCGAAAGACCCTTCAAAATATGTTTACTCAGATTCGGTAAGTCATCGACAAACATGTGACCGTCGCTCTGACTAAAATCATATCCTCCTAGCAATAACAAGTTCATCTACAAGAGCTACGATGAACAAATGAAGTTGCAGGAGGCTATTCAAAGCGAGAAGCGCCACGACATGCGTAAAGCTTTGAACATCAAGTACGACATTCGATGCAAAACGTTTGCACGAGCAACTGGTGTCGTCAAACTAATTGCTGCACTCTTCAATGTCGGAATCTTGAACTACCGCATCATTGAACTGTGCGTCAAGCACATCCTCTGCGACCCTCAAGACCCGTCCGAGCTGGACATCGAGTGCTTCCAAATTATTTATGCTATCGCAGGTCCGAAGCTCGAGTCGCAGCCCTCAGAAAACAAGATCGTTGACTTGGCGCTTTCCCGGTTGGAGGAAATCATCGACAAGCGAAGCAAAGGCCAAGGATTTTGCGAGAGAATCAATACAATGATTATTGACATCTTCGAGAAGCATGCAATCTCCTATGAGCAACCACAGGCGGCAGCTAACAAAGCTCAGATTCCAGATGAAGCTAACAAAGAGGCTTATGGATTCTTGAAAGAGATCAACGCAATGATGTCCAAGCTGAACACGAACAACTTGCTCGATTGCTTGTGGCAGCTGACATTCAAAACCTTCTCTCAAGACCAATTGAAAGGAACAGCCACAATCATATTCGAGCGCTCACTTTTGTTGCCAGTTGACTCTTCGTGCTGCACATTCCTATGCAAAGGACTAGCCAACGTCTCAGCTCAGCCTCAAGGATCGACCTTCAAACAATGCCTGTTGTCGTTGTGCTATAGCGAGATCACAGCTCAACGTGATAACTGCTTTGTTTACCGCGAGATCGCTGCAAAAATTGAAGCTTTAAAGGTTCGATATGACGCTCAGGCAAAAGCTGTCATCGAGAAAACGATGAAAATGCACCATCGGGCTTGTCGGTTCGCTGCGTTCTACGGAGAACTGTTCAACTTGGGAATGCTTGAAGGCCGCCAAATCTTCGACTATCTAACCATTTTGTCGTCGCCGACGTTCATTAGTAACACATCGATCGAAAGTTACTGTTTATTGGTGAGAACTGCTGGCACAAATTTGCTTGGTGAGGTAAACGGAAACGCCATGCTGAAGGGAAGCGTCTCGAAGCTGCGAGAGACATCGAAGTCGATGGAAATATCTCCTCGCTGCAAGCTGTTGATCCAAAATCTGTTGGATAGCTGTCGTCATAAGTTGAAAGTAGAAATTGATGAAGAAGACGATTTCCTGGTTTGCCTCAAATTCTCATCAATGATTAAACCAAATCTTTCGCTCCACGAATTATGGGAGCCTTTTGGAACGAAACCAGCAATTGGATCTGAAGTTCCACGATATCTCCCGATTGGATTCAACCTGAAGGTGTCCCGACCTTTAGCCACAACGTTGAATGTAAGTAGTGCAATTGGGGTTGAGGATTTGAAACGAAAAATTCTTCCAGGGAATGGTGGACCAACAAAACGACTTCATAATCAATCGCTTGATTCAAGAGGCCGCATCCCAAACCAAGCACCAAGAACGTCAAGTCCAGAACGGTTTCACTGAGAGCTTTGGATCCCCCAGAAGCTTTGCTAACTAAACACTTTTCCTTATGCAGATTTGCACTACTTAGATTGTCATCCGACCACTGAAATAAAACTCGACTCAAATTAATTTCACTTATACTTTCAGTTTTGATTTGTTGTGAAAGAAAATACTTTTTATTCGGCTCGAAAGTTTCAGCGTTTGGTGGTCACAGTTTGTTGGTAGAAAAGGATTCGATGAGTAGACTACGACTAAGTTTTTGAAATGAAATCTAAAGTGCGAATTCTATCGAATATAATGCGTGGCTGCTGCACGATTTCCGGGTGTCGCTTCTCAAAGTTTGTCAAGAGTTTCAGCAGCTCACATGTCGCTTGATCGGTTATCATTGTCTTAATTATAACACGAATTACATAGAGACTTGGTGAAAGGTATCTGCTAACACTTTTTCGCCTTCCTTTGGCGTACTTAGGACGTTATGTCAGACTAAGTAACGAGCGTAGTAAAATGTTTTAGATAATTTACAGAGTTGTGAACTATTTCGCTAACAGATTTATTTGCAGAAATTGAGCACCGATCCTTGAACTCTAATGAGTTTTGTAGGCTGTGAAAGCTTTTACTTAGTTAGATTCAATTCTTTTCAAGTATGCAACACTCATTTAGGTGTTTACTTCATCGAGCTCATCAATGTGAACAACGAATACGTGAAGTTGATGACCTGTGGAAGATCACAAATATAAATTATTAATTCAAGCAAAAAATAACTATTCGAACATCTTTAAACGTTTCCATGTTGACTCGGTAAAAGATTCCGTCGAATCCTTGCATGTTCTGGCTCATCATGAGAACCATTTGGACTTCCTTTCGTCGCTTTGCGTCCATCAAGTACCAGGGCAGGTCGTAAACTGCTGCGGTCAACTTTTCAACTCTGCTGGCGTATCGTTCTCCCATCCAGCAGCTGCAGAAGATTTGAGGCAAAGCTATCAACGGTACAACGTAGCAGACAATTGAAGCTTTTACACTGTTGGTCAAATTATTCAAACTCAAACCAGTCATGACTGCTTGTAGTGAAAAATCGAGCAGAAACATGTATTGCAGCAAATTCCGCACTCCATTTTGCCATTCCAACGCTTCGTAGCTTTTCCGAACAATTTCTTTGAGCTGCTTCTGCACTGACTTCACACTTTCTGGATCGTTCCGATCGTGATGTTGACAGGATGAACGCAGTTCTTCCACCAGTATCTTTAGGTTGTCGATCGTCCAGCATGAATGGTCCATGAAGTGCAGCATGAGCGACACGAAGCAAACGTAGAAACTGACCAGGAGTATTTCGATGAAGATTTGAAACCAGTAAGTCAAATACCAATTGACAGCGAACACGCCGTCGAATGGCAACAGAAGAATTTTGAAGTTGTACAGAAGAGCGAATTGATTTGGCATGAGAGCAGGCGAAAAAATAATGAAAACCCCGAAGATTGCGAGGTAGAAAGCGAAAGCCATCGCAGCAGTGAATTCTTTTCTCGAATATTCCAGCGTGAGTTGCCAAGCTGTAGCTGATGACCGCGTGGATTCTCTACCGAAGACAAATATTTAAATTGATTAAAGTTCAGATTATGCACCGGAGAACCTGTCAACGATGATTTTCTGAATGAATGAGCGCATCCTTGAACCAAGAACGAAGATCGGCACAAAGTAGCACACGCATCGAGTGTAGACAACTGTTTGAGGGAGTCAAGTTAGTTGTTCCATTAATATTTCAATCAACTCACGAGCGATTGCCACGAGCTCAGCCTTTTCCGAGAGATCGACGTTTTCTCCACCGGAAACTCGCTCGATTGTGTAAGCGAGCGATGAAAACAATCCGTAAAGCAAAAGACAAATGCATGCAACGACACTGATGAATTTATTTTTCGTGTTAGAAAATTCGCAATTGCCTTAATTATTTGTAAAATGATTTGAGAAAATATCACTGACTTACCGCTTTGATAGTTTTTTCTCGCCTTCGACGACCACGTGAGGATTGATGTACCAAAGAGCAGACTTGAGAAACGTCTCAACGCGCTCTAAGTGATTTCCCGATTGGACCGATCCTCCGCTTATGCTTGAAGACTGCCAAGACCCAAAGCCACGTCGTATAAATGACTCAACAACGCGAACAAGTCTTGACAATATTTTCAGTTGCATCCTCACTGGTTACGAATAAAACTGAATCCGAACTAAAGCTTTGAGCCCTTCTCACGTTATAGTTAATCAAGTCGAGAACGAAGTTAAACGCAAATTGTAGATCATAGAATAAAAGGAACAAACTCCTTATTCACATCACTCCTTATTTTCGTTTCCCTGTGAGGAAATCACTGAGTCAAAAGCTTCCACTCTGCAACTTTATTCTTCCGATTGCTTCCTTACTGTCTGCAGTCCTGAGTAAAACTGAACTTTAGTTGGCAAGCTTGCAGCTCTTTGCGTTTAAAACGTGTCGTCACAAGCGATCGAAATGTATCGAGTGAGTCTTCGCCGCTTTGATACAGTAAATTATTTAAACTTATTAGTCGCAACGCGAAGGAAACGAAGTGAAATTTCAAATGCCATTTATCAACTGATTGGGAACTTGTCAAAAATTCTGTTTGATCCTAGCGGCAACGTCTACTCTGTAATTAGAACGAGCGACAAAGCCAAAGCCTCAACGATGAGTTGAATTTTTAAAGTGAACTGAACGTAGCAAAGAGTTACGATCATTTTGTTAATTAAACTATCTTGCAATTAGTTCACTTTGAAACAGTGTTGAACGGTCAGTTGCAGACGAAACTTCATTTTAAAAATTCACGAGTGGGATTCAAATTGTCGTGAAAAGATTCTAACTCATTTTGCTTCAGAATTTATAAACTTTTTTATTCAATGATTAAAGTTTTAGGCTTTCGAGTCTCGAACAGATTTCTTCCTTGTTCGTTTCTCGCTTTTCTCTGCTTCCATTTCGTGGAACTTTTCCTCCTGAGCCTTCCAGATGGCTTCTTGTCGCTGCACAATTTCTTGGTGTCGCTTCTCGAAGTCATAATCTGGAGGTTTCAGTAGCTCCCAAGATTTCCCTTTATCAGAAATCTTGACGAACGAAACTGATTCCATCACTTCCTTGGTTTCTTCATGCGGCAGTTGAGTGATCGTCGAGATTTTCTGCCGATTCAGGAAGCCCATTTCGTTCTTCGTGAACTTGTAGAGAACGTAGTCGCGACCTCGGCACATCAACTCAGAAGACACGCCATTCGTCAAGGACACAAATCCGGGAGGATAAAGCACCTCTGACTGTAGAGTCCAATTGCCTCGAATCAACACTCCGCACAAGGCCAGATTACGGAGAACTTTGTCGACCGACAGCTGTTTGTCTGACAGCATGTCCATCAACTGATTCAACGACAGGATTCTAGCGTCTTTCAGAAAAACTTTGATTTGGTCGAGAAGCGGCAGCTTCTTCACTTGCTTTTTACTGATTGGCCCTCGAACCGTCGTTGTCTTCACTTTCTTCTCTTCCTCGGTCGGCTCGTCGCTAGGAATCGCTGCATTGAGTGTAGCTTCGTCACTGATTAAGTCAGTGAAGTAGTCGTTGGGCGGGATGCTGTTGAAGTTCCCATCAATTGCGTGCTGAGACAGCGGAATCTTTTGCCTCTCAACCTGCGACTGAGTGGAAGTTTTAGGGTAAATCAAAGCCTCGCACCAAGGCTCATCAGCTCCGATGTGCGAGATGAAGTGGTAAGACCTTTCCCGAGCCTTTTTCATCTTCTCGGCGTCTCCAGATCTGGCGAATTTGACCGTCACTTGCTTCAGATCCTCTGCCTCCTCGTCCGAGCCATTCTCAGCCTTCTGCTCTGCTTTCGTTCGCTTGTCACCTTTGTCAAAGTACGAGAAGTTTTGTCTCATTTGATAGAAAGTTTTGACTGGAACCAGATGAAGCTCCTTGTCCAACATCATTCCTAATGCATATCGCGGGTTATCAACACTGATCGAGCTGACGAAACTGACTTTATCCATCCGGCCAGACTCGAACGTTGGATGCTCAGTTTTACTCGACGACGCTCTGTTGCCATCTGCAGTCTCAGCCAACACTTTTCCTTTAAACGCATCGTAATTCCTGGACGCCGTGTCGACTTTGAAGTCAATCTTCACCTAAAACCGAAGAGTTTGATGAGTGAAAATCGCAGAGTTTGATGAGTGAAAATCTCAGAGTTTCATGAGTGAAAATCGCAGAGTTTGATGAGTGAAAATCTCAGAGTTTGATAAGTGAAAATCTCAGAGTTTGATGAGTGAAAATCGCAGGGTTTAATGAGTGAAAATCGCAGAGTTTGATGAGTGAAAATCGCAGGGTTTAATGAGTGAAAATCTCAGAGTTTGATGAGTGAAAATCGCAGAGTTTAAAGACAACAATCGAATCCTAACTAACCTGCTGACTAACTGGCTTAACACAGCAATTCGTCACCGTTGACTTGTCAATGTTGTAGATCCTGTTCTTGATCGGGAACTGTATCACGTAAAGGTTCTTCGCGAGTCCCTTCGAGAGGTAAACGGGAATCTAAAAACAATAACAAATCCAAAATGTCAACTCGAGAAGTTTGCTCGATCTCGACTGAGCTTCGCTTACCTCTTCAACTATTGGATCGTCGTCGTCCATTCCGCTGTCAATCCTTCTCGTGTCGGCTGTTGTTATTGACTTGTTGTGAGTCTCGGGTGTCGTGCGGGCCGCTTGAAAACCCCGTGGGCTTCTTCCGTACTCCAACGCCCTCGATCGTCTTATCCGAACGACGTCAGATTCGCACGTTCAGTTTTTCAGTGTGCCATTATTGAGAGTAATACGCCTTTGAAAAAGTCAAAAGTAAGTAAAACCTGCTCACAAAGGCTTTGCCAAGAGGAATTAAGTGTTGATAAGTGTCGGCGAGTAAAATTTGAGACCGAAAATGAAAAAATTGCGCACTATTGGGGAATGTTCGGAAGTGACAGCTAAGGAGCTCATTGAATTTCGGTGAATTGCGATGGAATGGCGCAAGCGAGGCAGTCACGATTGGGATGATTGTGAGGGCAGGACACGCTTGTGAAGGAGCCGCGGAACGTCACCCACGAATCGAGCCCTTCAAAAGCAAATGGCCACTCCCGTTCCAATCTGTTCAAATGTGCTCGTTCTTAACTGTGACTAATGAATTAGACGTGCTGGTGGTGCATTGTAAGTGATCGATTGAGTTATCAGCCACCTTTTGGCGTTGGGAAATTGACTTTTCATCGTCGTCTTGAGTCACTTTTTCGCCGGGTTTCGTTCGACTTAGAGTTAATCATCGTATCACTTTTAAACTAGCCGATGATCTCAGAGGGCTGACGCTGTTCACAAGTGCCAGCTTGAGCTCGACAGCTAAGAGAGAAGCCTTTGTCAAGTGCAACATCGCTGTTACGACAGCGGCTTCAGAATGTGTTGGATAAGTTCACGCATTAATCGAGCTGATAAGAAGCAGCCGTCGGGTTAAAAGTGTACTAAGACGTTGCTGATTTCGAGTCGCGTAACTGAAGCGACTCCGTTGGCGGTTAGAAACGGCCCGAAGCTTCTTAGAATTCCGCAAAATGAGCCACAGCTCTCCGATGTCACGAGTCCGCTTAGGAATTATTAAATTGTCCAATTACACGGCTCAACAAGGCTCAGGAACTCACACAGCGACAGCCGAATTCCTCGGCGAAGACGGGAAAGTCTTACAGAAAAATGTATGGGTCGATGACGTAATCGCGCCCGAAAAATTGCTCGGAGACTTTTTTCGTTTTTCAATCAGGGCTGGGGGAACGAGCCGCCGATATTGAATCATCTCATCCGCTTCGTCTTGCTGGCCGATGATTGCGATTAATGATCGAGTGCTTCTCTCCCCTGGCAGAAGAATGAAAGCCAATTGTCACCCGTAGAATTTCGAGCTAGTCGCTAAGAAGAATTATCATAAATATTTAGTCAGCTTTCGGGGACTTCGTGCTGTTTGCGCTGTGCAGGGCGATTAGCGCCCAAGTTCAATTCCGCCGTAACGGCTCATAATATGTATATTTATGGAATGTTTGAAGCCTTTTTCCTCTCTTTCGTTCGACTGCACATAAAAGCGATCTGATAGAGTCGAACGGAAAGGGAAAAGCATGTATGGAAGTGTTCAGGGCTGACACCGAGCGGTGACGGCGTTGTTTGTTTGCTGCTTCACTTATCCTAATGCCGCTAATTTCAAGCGATTATTTATTTGCATATCTTTTGTGTGGTTGATCGGATATAAGAAGAGCGACGCTTAACGAGCCGTTGAAAATGCGCGGAAAAGTGAATGAGAATTAATGGTCGCGCCCCGCATGTTGTTATCGTCTCGTTATCACTAGCTCACTGCATTCATGCATGTGCATTTAATCCAGTCACGTAATCCCGAGCGTTCGATCAAAATTAATTTGTTCACGCGAAATAAAACCAATCGGTGTGATTGAGCCTGATTGCTGTAGAACGAAGACGAAACTTTGTTGTTTCGCCGTCTGTTAGTTCCGTCTAATTGAGTTACGAAATGAAAAATTGTGGATCAAATCGATGAGCTGAGAACGAAGAAAGGCCTTGGAAAGAAATCTATGCGGGAGAAGGATGAATGATTAATCGCCACTTGTACTGGAGCCCTCGTGATAGAGCTTAGACGTCTTGTAAGCTTCTGTTTCTCTTCTTCGACGCGTGCAGTGAATGCTTGATGCTCCAGACGTAAAACCTGTTGGCGATGATTTCATTTCGCAGGTCTGCGGAGCGCTCACTGTTCGCATTCTCTAGAGGCCGAGTGAGCTGTTAAATTGACATCGACACGCGACGTTGCAGGGCAACATTTTCGCTTTTCTATGTTTCTTCTTGACGGGACGTAATGAAGCTTGCTGTGGGTAAATTTTCCTTTTCATGATTCGAAAAGCTCATTAATTCCGTTGCCCCTGAATCGAAATGGAAGAGAAAGAAAAGCTTCTGCTGTCGATGTATGTTCGCTCCTGACGTCATTATAACAATTATTGTTTCTTTTCCTGCTCTTGTTCCGTGGGGCAATTGGAAAATTGTGCTTGGTTTTGGCTCGAGGGGAGAGGAGAATTTGGCACATTTGATTGACGTATTTATTTGTATTCAATGGCGGGCGCGCGATTTCGTTTTCTGCTCTTTCGCGACTCGATTCGTTCTCTTCCTACCTCGCATTTACGACAGAGCTTTGCTCTTAACAGACAGCGAGCAATCTTGTTTGACAACGGGAAAGAAGCGTAAAGTTAATTTCGGTACTACGTACTTGATAGCACAAGCATTACATAAGAGATTATTTTCGTAGCGACGCAGATTCACGCCGCGAACCGAAGTTATTCTAAGAGATTTTATCCGGGAAAACATTGATTGCGACGGCGAAATGTTATATATTTTCATTTCAAGCTTTATTGAGGCGAAGGAAGTGAAATCGCGGCTTCGATCGGCTGCCACATGGCGACTCGCGTGCGTGCTCGAAGCTCCTTGAGCAACGCTCAACGTGTTTCAAGGACATTCACGACGTTCAAATGGAAAAAGTTTCGTTCGGTTGCAAGCTGCATCAAGAAACGTGTCTGCCTCCTTTTCCGAGAAGAAAATATTCTCATTGTCGTGCCAGTCGCTCGGGCTTAAAAGCTTGTCTGTTCCAGCGAACAATGGCTTTGTTGTGGTTGCGCAAAGCAGCGTCATTCGATCCACTGCTTCACATTACCTTCCACAAATGCATCTTCATCTAACAAAAGAAGCAAAATCTGCAACGAGATACAAAGCTTTAAATATTGAATTCCTTTTCACTCCTCCGCAAACAGATCGACGAACTTTACATCTGATAAGATTTCGCCTTCTCTTGTTTGCTGAAATCTTCGCTTTTCGTCTTGCCAATTGTTGCTGCGAAGTAACTTTCCCATCGTCGCCATAGTCTGGCGCAGAGATTCCTCCAAAGAAGATTCACTGTAATCAAATCTCTCCCTACAAATTACATTGAACTGCAAAGCGTGATGAACGGCAGCGCTCAGTTTAAACGTTGGGTCGAACGATTATTGCGGGTGTTGGTGGCAAGCGATATGAGAGCTTTCAATCGAAATTGTGTGGGTGGAAAAGCAGAGCTCCCGGCTAACGCTGTGTGTGTTAATGGAAAACCGTCTAGGGCACACCTAATGCGCTTCTCATTTTCTCGTGAACGTGTACATAGAATTGCCGCATCGCATCCTCGTGCTCTATCGAACTAACACCGACAAACGTCGACACCGAGCGAGCGTTGGAAAATCTTCGTGTCTCGAAGAGAGAGCGTGAAAAGCGCTGGGAAACTTCGGAGCTCAGTTTCTTCTCTACTGTTGCTTCGGTTAGTTCTAAATTGGGATAAGAACATTCTGGAACATAAAATTTACTCTAATTTCTAAGAAAAGTATCGCGCGCGTTTGAGACCATCGTCGGTGAAGTAATCGGAGACATTAAAGATAAAGAAAATTCTCATTCTTCCGCTCGAAAATCGAATGAGTTTGTCCCACTTGTCTCGTTGAGCCCCTCGCGAGCAGCACGAAATGCTGTGTGCCATTTAGCCAGAGAGCTCTGTGTTCCGTCTTAGTATCGAGCGATTCGTTAGAGAAGAACTCAAGTTCAGAAGGTAACTGGATAAGGCAAACGACTCGTAGTGTGTTGGTGTGACTGCAGAACGTTCTCGTTTAAAGTGAAAAGAAAACTGCAGACGAAAAACCGACGTGAAAATGCTTTCACATTTCCCAAATATTTGAACGGGTTATCGATTTTCGCTCTCGAGAAAGAAACTGCTGCAAGTTCGAGTTGCGGTGTTGCTTGTTTTGCGAGGTCACTCGCCGTGATAACGTCGCAAATGGTAAAACCAAAACGACGCTGAGCTCGGCTCCCCGTGTACATCAAAAAAGCTTAAACGTTGTCGCTTTTCCACGCCAGTACGCACGAATCAATGCGGGAGATACGGAGCGAAAGTTTAAATAAAATTGCTTGTTTTCCCCGCGGCCGGGAAGTCAGTTTCGTAATGGAAATTCAATTATAATTTTCTCCTCAGTTTCTCGGTTGCCATGTGGACGTCGTTTCGAATTCGGGTAACATCATCGTCCGCCGATTCTAACGCGAGATAAAAATATGATTTAGAGACGATGATGTAGGAAATTTTTCTTCTTCCCGCCGCCTTTCGACAGCAGAACATTTTCTTTTCGTCAGAGAAATATTGAGGGAAGAGAAGCAAAATGCTTTTAATAGAAAATCGGGAGAAAGAACAAGAAGCGATTGTGTTTACGTACATTGCTCTGTGGGCTGCATGTGTGCGATGAAGCTGCTCTGCTGCCGCGCACGGCGTGAAGCGACATCAAACGAGAAAGTGTCTGAGTTCGAGGAAATCTCTAAGCTTCTTCTTAAGTCACCCGAAACCATAGCTCGACAGTTAATCACCAAGCAGGAGCTCATGCAATCCAACTCGTTAATCTCCGCGCGAGATCCGTTGAAACCGGAGAGCTTTCGTTCGATGTCTAATTGGAAAATCAATGTCTTCGGCGCCTTTGCTCGTTGGCATGTGCCAATGTCCTGATTCTCTTTCTTGCTTTGACCTTTTTCGCCTCCGAGTGATAAAAGGGAAAAGGGACGATTAATTGATGGACGAGGGCTCACAATCGCTGGCCGCAGGGTAGAAAATATTGCTCTCCTTGTCATGACGAAACTTCATTAAAACTTTTTAATTAGCGCACAGCTTTGATAATGTTTCGTTAGCATGATGATAAAAATAACGACGCAACCACTTTAAAGCTCGGTAAATGGAAATTGTTTCTTTCAAGGCTAAAGCTTGCGATTCAGATCATCTGAATCGGATGAGAGAATGTTTGTTAGACATTCCTCGGATTGTTACAACAATCTCCCGTGCGCCAGTCCAGGACAATTGTCGCCCGTGTCCTTCGTTCGGTATTTTTAGCGAAAATGTCCCCTGCATTCCGTGATAAGCGCTGTCGACGATTCGATGGCATTAGCAGCGTTTATGCAACGTCAAACCTCGGCCTCTGGCATTGAGAGTTCTGCGGACGCCAACTCAACCTTGTGGGTCGCGGTAATTGATCAAAGGTTCGGCTGGGGACGAAGCTCGACGGCGGCTCCTTCGAGACATTAAAATAAATGTTTTTGTGGTCCGAGACTCATGTTGGGATCAACTCGTAATTCTCTGACTGTCGACATCGCAACGCAAACTCTCCTCGCCCTTGTACGCAAACAAGTTTAAATGTTTCACTTAATGTCTACCGAGGTTTCGTCGGCTCTTTAATTGAACTTGCTGCTCGCACAGGTGTAGAAAGACTTTCATTGTTGCTGAGTCACTTCTTCGTTGCCTTTTCGAGGCTCGTTCCATGATGAATTGCTCATTGTTACGCAATGGCTTTTCCTGTTTCGATGTGAGCTTCCTGTAGAGGTTTTTGATTAATTTTCCGGTCTCAAACTCAATCCATGTCGTCGCGTTACGAAGTATTGTTGACATAAAAAGTTTAACCATTTTCCTTCTTACACTTCCAGGGTTCAAAATTAGAGACTTTGATTAGTCCCCGAGCAGGTGCACGATAGAAAGGAATTCAATACTCTTCCCACTCACACACGAACTTCAAGGAAGGAAAAAAGCAAAGAGAAGCTCATCCCGCTCCCAAGCACTGTCCCAAATTCTCGAATCTTTCAAAGAAAACTTGAAAAGAAAGCAAACATGTCAACCGTCGACAAAGAAGAGCTCGTTCAAAAGGCGAAACTCGCCGAACAGTCTGAGCGGTGAGTGTTCTCGGTAGCTTGATCAATCACAAGTTCAATAATCGTCATTTCCAAATGTAGATACGACGATATGGCGCAAGCCATGAAGTCTGTCACAGAAACGGGTGTAGAGCTCTCAAACGAAGAACGAAATTTACTGTCAGTTGCTTACAAAAACGTAGTCGGTGCCCGCAGGTAAGCACCAGCAATGCGACTAACGCCATCAATCTAAATTCCCATTCCCCCGCTTCGTCTAGATCATCATGGCGTGTAATTTCATCAATTGAACAGAAAACCGAATCCTCAGCCCGAAAGCAACAGTTGGCACGTGAATACAGAGAGCGCGTCGAAAAGGAGCTTAGGGAAATCTGCTACGAAGTGCTGGTGAGTAATCCCAGCTTACCTCCGATGGCCTGCTAATTGCATTCTCTCTCTTATTAGGGACTCTTGGACAAATTCCTCATTCCCAAAGCCAGTAATCCAGAAAGCAAAGTCTTCTACTTGAAAATGAAGGGCGATTATTACAGATATCTGGCTGAGGTTGCAACCGGCGAAACTCGCAACAGTAAGTACATTAGCCAGCCTAAACCTCCTTAGCTTAACGTCCTCGAAGTCATCAGCGAAATGAAACTCTAACCGATAAACAATTTACAGCCGTAGTAGATGACTCCCAAGCCGCATACCAAGATGCCTTTGAAATTAGTAAAGGCAAAATGCAGCCAACACATCCCATCCGATTGGGTTTGGCATTAAACTTCTCGGTCTTCTACTATGAGATACTGAATTCACCTGACAAAGCTTGTCAATTGGCGAAGCAGGTACAAGAAAAAGTTGCTCGTCGATCGGGAGAAACTTTCACATCCAAAACCTTCGCTGCTCTTCGTTATCTCTGATGGTTCCTTTTGTTGCTAACTCTTTACCCAAAACCGTCACCGCTGTCGCTTTAATGTTAAGGGAAACTTTCATGTTTCTTTATCATTTTCTCTCTCTCTCTCTTTATCTTGATTTATTCCGTAGCCGTTGTCGAGGATTCGCAAAAGTCTTATCAAGAAGCGCTCGACATTGCCAGATCCAAAATGCAGCCGACGCATCCGATTCGACTCGGTCTCGCGCTCAATTTTTCCGTGTTTTACTATGAAATTATCAATTCGCCAGCGCGGGCTTGTCACTTAGCCAAACAGGTCGGTGGTGTTGCGCAAACCGAATGGCCGGAGCAATTATCGTTTTCTTTTTTTCTGCCATAAAACTCGTTAATGTGCCAAGAGCGACGAACTAACAAAACTGTTTTTAGTTGAGCATCCTCACAACGCACCCACAATGTCACCGGAACTAACAAGCGAAGAGTCTAACATCTCTTTGTAATGCGCTCGATGTATTTTGGCTTGTTGTTTTTGTTCGTTTGTGCACCACTCGGTCATCCACTTCACCGTTTCTCCTCCTAATTGGTTGACCGAACAAAAAGTATCATCAGAAATCGAAGTTGTGTAAACTAGCTTAGAGCAACAGAAAGTTAAAACACTAATGGAATGTGAAATTTCTCTCGACCAACAGCGAAAACTTATTCGACTTCCGATCGCTAATTCCCATTTCCTCTCTGATCTTTAGGCTTTCGACGATGCCATCGCTGAACTCGACACACTGAACGAGGACTCATACAAAGATTCGACGCTCATCATGCAGCTGTTGAGAGACAACCTCACGTTATGGACGTCAGACACACAGGGTGATGGAGACGAGCCACCAGCCGGCGACGAGAATTAACCAAACTAAATCTTCAATGTTCGAGATGATAAAACCAACTATCAACTAAAACACAAAAAAAAAAGTTAAAATTTGCGCAGAGAGAAATGAAACAAAACTAAAACTAATTCGCAGAGAGAAAACATTGGATAACACTTTGGGTCGTGGAACGCGCGCGCTTCTTTATCGTTGCCACGACAGTCGATCTTCTTTCGCCTCCCGTCTTATGTTCATTTTTGCATAATTAGTTAATTTATTATTATTTTTTCGTGTCAGGTCACATTCTCTTCCCCCAAAATCGTGGAAAGAAAAGTTTTCGTTTCGAGCTTTCGCACTCGTCTTCTGCTAGCTTCACGAGCCTTCCGCCAAGCGCGTTCTCATCCGGTTTTCCCGAGGAAGGTCTCGCTTTCAAAATGAGAAAAGTTGCAAATTTAAATTCAATATTTTTAACATCCAACTTGATAGTCATTTATATTTTCTGTTGAACTATTTTTTTGCTTTCGGAATTCTTTGTCATTTTGAAAATAAAAGCTACACACATTACACAAACAAACCAACCGACGACCGCTTTTGTGGGACTTGATGGGGTCTCGAAGGGATCGACACGAACAAGTTTAGCTTGCATTTTATTTTGTTTCCACCAACCCCAATCCAAAGCCACCAATTCTAATCCAAAGCCAACACCTCCCAACCTCCCCAGGCTCACCACCTCCCCCCAAGCTCCTCTGTCTCTCTGCTTGATCTGCGACCAAACTTCGTCTCTGCCAAATTAAATTTTCGTCTTCGCAACATCGACGAAGTGAGAAAATCGTCTCTCGAAAAGAATTTCTCGCGCAGGAATTAAACCAAAAACTAAACAAAAAAAAAATATTTGCTTCAAATATTAAGAAAGAAAAGTCGGAACATCATATGGAAAAATTATTACTCTTTTTCATCAAGAAAAATCGCATAAACTTAAATTAAACGATGGCAAGTTGAAGTAATTTTGCTATTAACGCAAACGAAAAGGATTAGGAGATGCAAGCATTTGGATTTCTTAAAAGCTCTCTCGTGTTTATGGCTCGCTGTTCACAGAAGAAAAGTCTTTAAGTTGTCGTTTTTTGTCTCGGGAAAATAATGGAAATAAAAACTGTTTCGCTGTGCTCCGCTTTAGTGTGAATTTAAACAAGAAAAGGTTTGAGCGAAGCCGACACTTCTTCTTTATCCCTCAACCGTCTCTTTTCCTTTTTCACGTCATTAATAAAGAACTTAATCATGAGAACGACGTCGTCGTCGAACACTTTGCGGGGTCGTCGCGTAAATGTAAGACGAGATATTTGCATTCGTGTATGATGATAGTCAAAATTATTGCGCAATTTCGCTCTTCTCTTATCCCACACGCCCACGAGCCAACGTTTCTCCCCCACACTTTTCTCAGAAGCAAAGACTTCTTATCAGAAAGATAAAGCAAAACTCTTGTTGTCGGCGCTTTGAGGAAGACGAGAGAGAGAGTTTTCCTTCGTCTCAACATTTGAAAACTTGTATTAATGGATGTGATGAACCTTCATTGGATGAAAACCATTAAATGTCATCGTGAAAAAAGTTGTTGTTTATTACTCCGATGAGAGGGAAACGCAGTGGGGAAAATATAAATTTTCTTACGTTTCCTCGCGCTTCCGCGGCGACGTCGAGAAGTCAAATGTTTTATTGGCATTCGGAATTGGAGTGTATTGGATCTTATTGTAAATTGTGTTCCTTTAAATCGCGAATGTTCACCCGAAAGATAAATTTAAAATAGCCAAACCCGCATTCCTTCCGATGGAACTTTAAAGAATCCTAAGCCGATGTCGACGAGTCGCGCGACAAAGAAAAACTTTTCCAATAACAGAACAAGAAACCAAACTTCAATTAAAAGGTTTCCCGAAGTGAGACGAAAGCAAATAGCTTAGCGCCAGCATCTGTTTGTTTGTTTTTGGACGATATTAAGATGAGCCGATCGGTAAAACGATTTTTGTGTATTTTGGATGAAAAGCGAAAGCCATTAAAGAAAAACCAAAGGAAAACGAGCGATTTTCATTCCCAACTTTGTTCTCCAAACTCAATCATAAGTTCTGGAAACTAATCACCAGCGTTGCTCTCCCTCAACTGACGACGAGTCCTCGACTGTCATGAAATCTCATCAAACTCCTTTCATCGCCCACGCAGCATCCGCTCGCTCTCGAGAATTTGATTACGTCGTTCGCCTTTTTCAGCCGCTGTCGTCGTTTTGCTCCCTTCAAAGCTATTTGTCATCCGGATGGAAAACATTTCCGCTTCGTGAACGAATGTTTTCGCTTTAGCGAACGAGTTGTTGAACTCAAACGACCCGCGACAACTTGTTGAATAATCTTCCACGAGAGAGATTAACTTGAAGATGTCTCGCAACAGGTAAATCTTGACGTTGAACTCTTTGAATATACAGATTAGATTCTTTGGAAATAGCGACGTTGTGCATTGATAATCAAACAACAAACAAGGTAAAGTCAACATCAAGGTAGTTAAAGCAACTAAGCTACTATCTAGGACTTGTACGAAATCAATTTTCCTTTTCGTTGCAGTAATTTTATTCAGGTTGTTGGCATGTAGTCTACATGATGAGAATGAATTATTACAAAAGGCAAATCGACCTCGCGTTATTTGTTTCAAATCAGATAAGTTTTCGATTAAGGAAATTAGTGGCTCGGAATTTCTGGCTACAATTAGCGGGTAGAACTTCCTTTGAGTTGGTTGTCTGGTTTACAGAGTTCGGTGAGTCTCGAGAATTCGAGAGATTTCGTTGATATATTCGTGCCAGATCTCGATCTTCGTTGTCGTTTCCTTCTCGTTGAGATCCTGTTCGATAGCGTCGAGATGTTCTTTGCGTTTAATCAAAGATTGGCGACTAGCGTCAGCAGAGATCTTGAAAGTTCTGACGAACTTCTTAGCGTTCTCAGCGATGTCATCGCAGTTTTGCTCCATTTGACTCTCCAATTGATGGAGACGTTTGAACATTTTGTCGTGTTCGCCAGCGAGGCGTTGCGATTTGTTTAGCAGTTCGCGGCCTTCATCGATTGCTTCAAGGACCGCAGCTCGTTCTGGTGTAATCTTGGCCTTGCCATCTTCTCGCAACTGACGAATATCTTCAAGAGCAGCGTCGGTTTCTTCGCAAATTTTCTGCTCGAAAATGCTTCGAAGAACGCCGTCAGCTGGAGCTGCTCGAGTCTGTCTGTACGTGACTTCTCGGATTTGAACAGTGTGAATATCTGTCGGCGATCTCTTGCAGATCGTGTGAGTATTCATCGCCACAGCTTCGAAGCTTGGACTTCTGTTCAGTTCGCGGAAGCTCTCGGCAATGCTGGCCGCTCGGCTGACTGAATCGTTGAGGAACTTGTCCAACATTGAACTGTTCTGAAGTGGTTTGCTGTTTTGAACTGGTCGCGGCTCTTGAGCGTTCTTGGGAGTTTCAATTATGATTGGCTTTGCTTGCGGCTTGAACGAGTTGTGTGCGTTAATTTGCTTAGTCTCCAGTTTGCGAGTCGGTGGCTTTTTCTGAATTCCTGATTTCTTTGGAGCCTGCGTGTAAGGAATGAAGTCATCAAGCTCTTCGATTTCTTGAGATTGGTTAGCGTTAGGTTTGAGGTGCTGAGCTTCGAATGGAGATTTCTTATCATCCAAAAGCTTATCGAAGTCTTCCTTGTAAACTCGTTTTGGCTGAAGCTCCACTGGAGCTGGCTCGGCTGCTGGTCGCTTGCGCGACTGACGAGCGTTAGCTCGAGGAGCATTGTTATCCTGTAAGTCAGCGAGTGGATCACGCTTGATTGGGCGTTCGTTAGAAGCTCGCGGCATCTGATTGCTTGCGACTTTTCCCGTCTTGCTCGATTTGACGTTATGAGATTCGCGATTTTCCAACTCTTGGATCACAAGAGCGTCCAAGTCTTCTTCGCTTGAAGACGTTTCGTATGTTGTTGGCTTGGAGATTCGTCTACGCTTTGGAGGATCTCGGAGACTGATCTTGGCACGGCTAGCGGGCTTCTTACGAGCGACTTCGGTAGAACTTTCTCCAGTTTGTCCATTCGGGTTTGATTTCTTAGCTTCCGTCTTCTGCTTCTTTGCATTTGGCTGCTTCGTTTGCTTCACTGTCAAGTTTTGATCTTGTGCATTATCGAGATTAATCAAGTTTGACCCTTCGACGAGTTGACTTGATGTAGTTTTATCTTCTTGACTGCGCTGGTTGCGAACAATTCGCTTGTTTCTCATGAAGCTTCTGAACGATGGCAACGCTTCCTCGTCGTTGGGAATTTCGTCATAGTTCACTTGTGAGCGTTGAGGAGACGATCTACGCTTCGGAGCAGTTCGAACATTGGATGGACGAGTTGAATGTTGAGTAGTAGAGAAAGTTGGTGTGATTGTTGCTGTTTGGCGCTTCGATTCGGGTTCAGGCTTGACGAGAGGAACAGACTTGATTGGTGGCTCACGTTTCTTCAGTGTATCGCGCTTGTTTACCAACTCCGACTTGATCAGTGGCTCTGGATTCTTCAGTGGTGCAGACTTTTGCTGTATTTCTTCTTGTCCGACGTCCTCAGTAGGTTCCTTCGTAGCTTCAGCAACATTGACGTCAGTAGCTTCAGCAATGCGCACATCCGAAATGATTATTATTGGATTTGGAGTGAAGACATCTTTAGTTGAATTTGTCGTGACGGTGACGTCGGTCTTTTGAGTTTGAGCGCAATAATTCATGTCAGCAACGATCGAAGTGTTCACCGTTCTGAAGCTCAGTATGGATTCATTATCAGTGAAGTTGTTGGCAACCATTGGACATTTGCTTTCAAAGTAATTGTTTACTTTGCTCATGAATATGTCGTCTTTGTTGATTACGACGAATTCCATCGAGCTGAAAGTTGCGTGGTTGACTGGGCTGTCGTCCTTGTCGAGAATTTGATAACGCATTGGTTTGACTTCAAGATGAATGTGCTCTGGGTTCATATAAGCCGCAGTGCGAACGTTAATGTCGCAGTCTTCAACCTCGACAAACAAGATTTTATTGGTTTTGAAGTGAGCGGAGAAATCTTTAGCTTCGATGAAGAAAGACATCGAGAGATTGCCAAGTCCGAAGTTGATTGAAATTTGTGAGACTCTGTGGCAGTTCTTTGTGCCGACTTTGAGCAGAAATCCGTCGACAGGCTGCACGAAGCCTTTCTGGATGACTTCTTTGTTGTAAAAGTCCAGGAAAGCGCCCGACGTCTGAGGAGAAATTCAGAGTTAAACAATGAAGAGGAAGAAGAGTCAGTGCTACTCACCAGAGTGAAATTGTTGCAATCCACCTGATTAAACAATTCGACAGCTTTGTCGGACAGTTTTTTGGCCAAGAAAGCTTTTTCTGATCGAATAATCAAAGTTCCGCCGTCTTCGAGCACTGGTAAAATCGTCTTGAGCACCAGAAGCAGCTTCATTTGAGTGTAGTGCGTTTTCACCTGCCCGAACTTATGTAGAATGGCAGTTGCCACTTTCTGATGATGCTTGACCAAGTTCTTCAGCAATGTTGGTGGCAATGAGTTTGCGAAGTCGACCAGCAAGCTAGCAGTTTGTCGGACAACTCCTTCGTCGCGTCGTTTCAGCAGCAATCTGATTATCATTTGAAGAACAGCGCTGTAGTCTCGGTTGGACCATTTAACATCATGTTCGTCGGCGAGAGTCTGTGAAGAAACAAATTATAATATGACGATCCTCCTGTTATCAGGCGACACTCACCAGGAAGAGTCGAGAGACCTTCAGCATCGTTTCGTTGGATTCTGGAAGGTTCTCAAGGTTCTTGCCGAAGAACCGCACAGCATTTGCGATCTTTATTTGAGTCGATTCGTGCTGTAAACATTTCGGTGTGAATAAATTAACCTCAAAGTATGTTTGCACAATTTAAACTCACAATTTCTCCATTACGGAGCCGATCAAACATTCCATCGACTTCAGCTTGCTGTCTTGCTGCTACCAAATGAATTTGATCTGATTCCTCCATCGTTTCGTCGACGACGACGCGTTTCCAATAGAAACTCTGAAAAATTGCGAAATTAATAAATAATTGACTGAACTTCGATCGCTTTGAATAGTTGAATAACTTGCAATCAAGAAACTCACAGTAATATGATTTAATTTAACTTGTTTATCGACAAATTTTCCAAGAAATTTCGAGCGCGACTTTTGGTTCAGATTGGTTCAGATTTTTGAATCTGCTTCGTCCGTTAAAATTTGTGAAGGATTTTTTTTTGGAGCTGCTGAAGCTGCGGACTGCAATCATGCAATGCCAAGTAATTGAGAAGTTCCCTGGTTTACCCTAGAGAGAAGCACAAGCTCTAAGGTAGAGAGAAGCACAAGCTCTAAGGTAGAGAGAAGCACAAGCTCATCCCTCAAATTTACTCGCTTATTCCGTTCGAGTTACGCAGCTGATCGACCAACCGAGCTGTCGATAAACCAACCTCCTCGGAAAAGCTCTGAAAATTAAGTCGCTGGCGCACTGAAAATATAACGAAAATGACTTCGTAACACTCGTAATGAGAATCCGTTATTTGATAGTCACATGTGCACTGATGGTCAACGCATAAATGCTTGCAACTGTTTCTTTAGCTCTGCGTGGTCTTATGTGAGTCCAACAGAAGGAAAATCAACAGCACGTTGTTGCTGAATGATTTATAATGAATCATGAATCGCCGCATTACAAAATGACAAGTGATTGCGTTAACTCGAAGAAACGTTTCTGTTCACACGCACGTTAATATCGCCTGTTGCTCTACTCTTATCATAATTCTTTCATGCACTTTCAGTGACGGACATTTGTGCTTACGAGTATTAGGAATTTAAAAATTCAAAGGTACTTGCTTGCTTTGAGTTCCTGTCATCATTTCATGTAGCTGTGTAACAAGCACAGTCCAGCCGCTCAGTGTAGGTCTTGAATTATCCATGTTGTCTATATTGAATTTTCAGTTTCTTCAGGACATCGAAGAGCTCGGATGGAAATTTATATCGGTTCCAGTTGTTGATTAGGAGACTCAAATGAATGAATAGAAAAAGTTATGAAAAGCTTTTTGTGCTCGCTTGTTGATGTGACCGACTGAAGCTTCTTTCAAGAAAAAAGCTCAAAACAATTGTATCGTGTTCTGCAATGAAACTTTGTGATTTAAATTAAATTACTGAATTATTTTCTTCAGTCTCATTCCTAATTAATATTTGTGATCTTTTGCAGGTCATCAACTTCACGTATTCGTTGTTCACATTGATGAACTCGATGAAATGATCAGCTCATTGCAGAGCCTACAAAATTTATTGACAAACTCGTAGAATTTAATATAACAAGATAAAACTGACAGCGTATTAGCTCACAACTCTGAATATTATTAGAGTTAAGCACAGATGGAATTATCAGCTCACTTTTTAATATCATCAGTTAGGCACTGTACGAGATTCGTCGCCTGTTCTGGCACTGATCGTTGTCGCCGTAAGCGATGCTTGATCCGTTGTTTAAGGAGTGTTTGATCAGTTGATTTATGTCGCTATGTAACTCGTGTTATAATTAGGAAATATTCGGTTATCAAGTGATATGCGAGCTAGCGCTCCAAGTTGTGTAATAATGATGCAAAATTGCAACATTCTTCTATTGGCTGGAATAATTTTTATGCATCCAAAGAACACAAATGTTGGCTTTGATACATCTCATTCATGTTAGTTTTGCTAGCTATGCTTTAATGTTCTCCTTCGCGCCGTTCACTTTCCCAACGTCTCTGCAACTTTCATAATATATTACGACAGAAGAGAATGAAAACGCCATGCGCCGCTCGGGAATCAGCAGCGTTGAGACAAAATTGAAACAGCCAAGGCGCGTATTCGAGAAAATATTTAGACAAATCGCTTCGGAATCATTGGAATAACTAACAACTCCAAACACTTTCGCCCACACAGATTTTGGATAACTTTGCCTCCCCCACATTCGCTCGACTTTGTCTCAAGTGCAACTCACGAACACCGACAAGGCAAGAAGGTCAGCTGAAAGACACAGAGCTCGGAAAATCCGCAGCTTTCTCGCTCAAAACTCTTTGCTCTGTTGAACTATAAAGATCCACCCGAGGCAAGTCTGGAGGATCGTCTTATTGAGAAGTGAAAAGTTATACAAAGTGAGCATTGCCGAGTACACTTCAGCCTAAATCGCTGTAAGGGTCGTTGTGAAACTCCGGCCAGGAGGAAGACGAGTCAACAAAAATCTGATTGAGCAATTTTCGAGTGAAAGGAAAAAGTTTCTTGATAAGAAAATTACTCAACACGGTGCGCTCGTTCTCGGTGAACCTTATCAGCGACGAGGCTATCGCTGTTACTCTTCCCAAACAGTTTTCTCCTGCGACATAAACAAGAACTCAATCGATCCTTTCTTTCCTCAACCTCTCCGTGCCATTGCAGCTAGGATGACCGACGAAGTTCAAAAGTTTATTACGCGCGGCAGTCGCAAAGGCCATGGCATCGCCGTCTTCACCAGCGGTGGAGACTCGCAGGGAATGAACGCAGCTGTCCGGGCCGTCGTTCGAATGGGAATCTACTTGGGATGCAAGGTGAGCTCTTGTGATGTAACTGCAATGAAAAATGATTTTTGCAATCGTGAAAACTCTCACGAGAGGAGAGGAAGGCGATGACACAAGGTCGGAGCCGGCACAAGTGAAACGTGGGCGGTGACGTGAAATCAACTTCGTTATCGCCTCGAGGATTTAGCGCTCAACGAATTGAAATTTATCGATCGGCGGATTTTGTTTTGCTTCTGAACTTGAACTCGATTTTATTTAAAGCGGCAACGTGACCGAGTTGAGCTACCGGCGCTTGACATCGCGAGATTCCACAAATTCCTTTTGCTTTTTCTCGCTTCCTTAAACGCGGCGCAATATTCAGTGACAAGCCCTCGACGAGGAAAAATATTTATAGAGTGGAAAGCGCTCGATTTGTATCACGCGTGAAGGAAAATTGTTTTATTCGTGAAATTGAACCAACAAGAGAAATTTTCTCGCAACAAAAATCGGTTCAATGTTGCGCTGAAGGTCAAATCAATTCTTGATGCTCGGCGACGAGTTTTATCGTTCATCACTGTTTCCCTCTTCAATTACTAATGTTAATCAACAGTTGCTCACGAGATTGGAGACCAATGAACTCACTGATTCGACCGTTTTAGGTATATTTCATCAAAGAGGGATATCAAGGCATGGTCGATGGCGGAGACAACATTGTTGAAGCCAACTGGGCGTCAGTGTCGAGCATCATCCATCGGGGTGGCACAGTCATCGGCTCAGCCCGTTGCATGGACTTCAAAGAAAGAGCCGGTCGCTTGAAGGCCGCTGAGAATCTCGTGAAGAAAGGAATCACCAACTTGGTCGTCATCGGAGGCGACGGTTCGTTGACCGGAGCAAATCTCTTCCGCGTTGAATGGTCGAGCTTGTTGGACGAGCTTTTGAAAGCTTCAAGAATCACCAGCGAAGACCGACAGAAGTTCAAGAGTCTGCACATCGCCGGAATGGTCGGATCCATCGACAACGATTTCTGCGGAACGGACATGACCATCGGAACTGATTCAGCTCTCCACCGCATCATCGAGGCCATTGACGCCATCGTCAGCACAGCCTACTCGCATCAAAGAACCTTCATCATGGAGGTCATGGGCAGACATTGCGGGTGAGTCTCTATCTCTCACCGAGAATGGACAATCGAAGTTTCTCCAGCCTTCCCTCTTAACTGCGGTCCACCGATTAATTTTTCTTTTACTTTTTTTTTTCTTTAAAATTTACTAAATGTCCCTCCGTCCAGTTACCTGGCTCTCATCTCCGGCATCGTGTCCGAGGCCGATTATGTTTTCATTCCAGAGTCGCCACCACCCAATGACTGGGCGAGAAAGTTGTGCGATAAGTTGATGCAGGCAAGGCCCATTCTCACTCGCCAAGACCTTTTTCATTTGAAACGAAATTGTTGCCTTGAGGATTCGGTCGCATAGTCTCACATCTCACTCTTATTTTGCGAAGAAGTTTGTTGACTGTTCCCCTCTGCTCATTATCGCTGAACCCTCTCGACTATTCTGTAAAGCCCACCGTTGATTTTTATCGCCGCAATGTTGTGTTGATCCTTTAGTGTCAGGTCAATCTAAATCTTGTGATCTAATCTTTATCTTGTCTTTTAATCTCAATCTCTCTTCCCCCTTCTCTCCACAAACGATTCGTTGACGGAAAAATCTTCAATCGGCGCCACGAAAATCTCGAAATTCTGACAATCGAAATTTCTCTCAATCCATAAATCCATTTGCACAGTTATTTAGCCGTTGTCGCTGGGCTGTGCTCCGAGGCTGATTACATTTTCATTCCCGAAGATCCGGCGAAAGTCAATTGGCCGTCACGTCTCTGTGCTCAATTGAAGCAGGCAAGACGATGCAAATTTCTTAGTTAAAGTTTATTTACTCAACCGACGGTGAACGTCGCCAATCAAGAGCGACTGCAGTTCCAAGCTCATCTTGATCGGCGATCGGAAAACTTTCTACCTTTCTAGTTTGTAGAGACTTTTCTCAACACGTTCATGTTATGGTTGCACTTCACGTTTCTTATGGTTTTGAAGCCTTATGATTTGCGAATGTCCTTGCATTGCTTCTTCTCCCAGGGAACTCTTTAGACCCCAAAACATAGGTTCAGGTGAATGCGATTGTCTTGTAGTGAACTCTCCTCGTAACAACTTAATTAGCTGATTGGTAATTAACGACACCGATTCATGTTCCAGTTACTTAGCTTTAGTCGCCGCTTTAGCCACTGAAGCTGATTTCGTTTTCATTCCTGAGGATCCAGCGCCCGCAGACTGGAAAGTCCATCTGTGCAAGAAGCTGCTGCAGGTACAAGTTATGCAAATCGCCGGCGGAGTGGAAAATTTAAAATGTGTTTGATGAAGATTCCAATGAAAAACGCGGGAAAAGCGGGCGAACCATTGGGCACTAAACGGAATCACGCCTTAGCTTATGCTTCATGTTATCGTTAAGTGCACTGCAATCGGTAATTGGACTTGAACATTACTCGCGGCTCATCACACTACAACGAACTTCATGTTTTTCCCTTAAAATCTGTTTGATGTTGTGGACTTTTCAACTAACTTCCTTTTGATTAATTCATTTTATCGCCCCGCATCAAATATCATCGTTTGCCCATCAAAGTTATTTGCCATCAAATCACATTTTTCAAATTTTCTTTTTGCTGTCGCGACTGTCACTGTCTGAGGTTTAACGCTATCTTCATCGGCTTTAGGAACGTTCTTCGGGTCAACGCTTGAACATTATCATCGTCGCTGAAGGCGCGACAGATCGCGAGGGAAATCCAATCACAGCTGAGATGATCAAGAAGGTTGTCGTCGATGAATTGAACCAAGACACAAGAATCACTGTCTTGGGTCACGTGCAACGTGGTGGAAATCCTTCTGCATTCGATCGTGTGCTGGTTTGTCCTGCTCGCTCAATTTTCCGACCTTGCACTGACCATTTGTTCTCTTAGGGTTGTCGAATGGGAGCTGAAGCAGTTATGGCATTGATGGAAGCAACTGACGACACGGAACCTTGCGTCGTTTCTTTGGACGGAAACCAAGCTGTCCGTGTGCCATTGATGGAATGTGTACAGCGCACTCAAGCTGTCGCCAAGGCGATGGCTGAAGGAAAGTTCGACTTGGCCGTTGAGCTGAGAGGCCGCTCTTTCGTCAGAAACTTGGAGACTTACAAGATGTTGACGCGCTTGAAGCCGCCAAAGGATGCTTTCGACGAGCAAGGCAAGGGCAAAGAAGGCTACACACTCGCCGTCATGCACATCGGAGCTCCAGCTTGCGGCATGAACGCTGCAGTCCGCTCGTTCGTGAGAAACTCGATCTACCGAGGCGACACCGTCTACGGCATCCACGACGGAATTGAAGGCTTGTTGACTGGCCACGTTCAGAAGATGGAATGGAGCGAAGTCACTGGATGGGTCGGACAAGGCGGAGCTTTCTTGGGCACCAAGCGTACATTGCCGGAAGGAAAGTTCAAGGAAATCGCAGCACGCTTGCGTGAATTCAAGATCCAAGGCTTGCTCGTCGTCGGCGGCTTCGAAGCTTACCACTCGCTCGGACAACTCGTCGATCAACGAGACAACTTCCCAGAGTTCTGCATCCCAATGTGCATCATCCCATCGACAATTTCCAACAATGTTCCCGGAACTGAATTCTCACTTGGCTGCGACACTGGCTTGAACGAAATCACTGAGATCTGCGATCGCATCCGTCAATCAGCTCAGGTTTGTGCTGCTTCATTTCTTATCAATTGAAAGTCTCACTGAATTCTAATCAAGGGAACCAAACGCCGTGTGTTTGTGATTGAAACTATGGGCGGTTACTGCGGATACCTCGCGACCGTTGCCGGCTTAGCTGGTGGAGCTGACGCCGCTTACATTTTCGAGGAGAAGTTCTCGATCAAGGATCTTCAGCAAGACGTTTACCACATGGCTTCGAAGATGGCTGATGGAGTTCAGCGTGGTTTGATCTTGAGAAACGAGAAAGCCAACGAGAACTACAACACAGATTTCATTCACCGCTTGTACTCCGAGGAGGGCAAAGGTTTGTTTTCGTGTCGCTCCAACATCCTCGGTCACATGCAGCAAGGCGGATCTCCATCACCCTTCGACCGTAACATGGGCACGAAAATGGCAGCGAAGGCAGTTGATTGGCTTGTCGGTCAACTGAAGATTCATGGAAAACCTGGTGGAGCCGTCAACGCCAAGTCAGCAGACTCTGCTTGCTTGTTGGGCCTGGTGAGACGACAATACAAGTTCACACCTTTGAAGGAGCTCATCGCCGACACTAACTTCGAGTGAGTTTCATTTGAAACCGTTAATTGAACAAACCTTGATGCTCTGCTTCCAGCCAGCGCATCCCAAAAACTCAGTGGTGGCTAAAGTTGAGACCGTTGCTGCGCATTCTCGCTAAACACGACTCGACCTACGTAAGAAATCCTGCTGAAGTTATAAACATCGTTTAATTAACAAACTTTTATTCTCCTTTTTCTATCTAAAGGAGGAAGAAGGTATGTACATAACAGTTGAGGAGGAATGCGCGAACGATGCCGCTGTTGTTTAAGCTCTCTACCAAATCGCAAACATGTCCCGATCACGCACTAAACTTCTATTTTTTCATCAAATAACTTTAAGTTCGAAATAGCGAAGCAAACAAGATTCATGAAACTTCTGCGATGCTTCGCGTCTGTCAAGAGTCTACGAACGATTCAGATAAACTATGATGAGTAGCCATTAACATTGAGATCAGAGTTCAAAGAAATTAGGTAGCGAGAGTACTCGGCAAAGTGATAAGAACTGACAGCATGAGAATAGAGAGCAGCATGAGAAGTTACCGTCGTTAATCGAGCACGTGTTGCAAATAATTTGAATGAGTTTCAGCTCTTTTCGGTTGCCTCGCCATAACAACTAACTGAGTGAAGCTTTCCCTGATTTCCGATGAAGCTTGCGTGACTTTCATTGAAATGTTTCACCGCCAAACTCCCCAACAACTTTCATCAAACTCATCCCTTTTTAAACTGCAAGGAACTTAAAGATCTTTCTGTGGAAATATTTTCAGATGTTTTGGAAATTAAGATGGACGCGTTGAGAAATGAATAAGTTGGCGCCCAAAGTTCACTTTTCTTTAACTGTTTTGTGGCGGTTGCCTGCCTGGATTTGCGATCAAAAACTGAGGGACGATTGGCGAAGCTCAAAAAACCGAACCACTGAACTCTTTCCCATTTTCTCGTTGGGTTTGCTACTAACTTATGGTGTTGTTTGCGCTGTCTTGAACTGTGTCCCTTGTATTGATTTCCCTGCAAGTTCCTAACTCAATCGTCGTCCCTTTCATTGATTTCTCTTTGCCAAAGCTTTCGTGAATGAAAGCTTGACCTAAAGAAGCCAAAGTTCCTCTTAGGCTCGACCTTCAAACTCTCTGCTTTCGTCCCAATCTGTGTTGAATGTGATAGGCAGGGATCATGCCATAAACTCTCTCTTGTCACCTTCTTTGCTTCGCTTTATGTTTTCGAGTATTATTTGATTATCTACGAGTAGAGGTGAGCGCTGAGCTGCTTCCAGTTCGCTAGTCGCGCTGCCAATCTCTTTCCGTGAATCGTTCGACAGTTTGTTATTTATTGCACCATCTAATCTTAATAATCATCTCAAATAATATCCAGTGACAACTGCAAAGTCAAACGATGTACAATGAGAAAATAAAAGAAATGGACAAGTTACTGTTGTTACGCAAATTTATATAATGACTTTTATTGGCTAATTGTGAGCTATAAAATATCGACAGTTCCGTACTTTGAATCGAGGAGATAATAGTAAGTTCCTTGGTCGTTCAGCATCTGCTGCAGTTGTCCCTTGAGACCGAGAAGCGATGCAAGCCGGAACTTTAGGCCTTTGTCGCTCACCATCATCGTGAGCTCGTTTAGAATTTTCTCTTGCCTTGCGCTGATGCTGTCGAGTTGCGCGAGCTTCACGACGCTCTCGATCATTTCATCGCTCAGCTCGAGGCGCGACACGAAGTCAGTGAGATAGCTTTCGTCCTCGAGAAGAATATGCACGAAGATTGCTTTCGAGAAGTCGATCTTCATGTCCGTGTTCTTCATGAGAATCATCGTCTGTGGCACTGAGAGCTCGTAGTTGGCGAGATATTGAAACTTCTCAGCGTTCTGCTCTTGGTTGATGACACACGGACAAAGCTTCGAGTCGCGCTCGATTCCAGCTTTCATCAAATGAATTTGAACGGCAATCAGCTCGCAGAACGACGAGAACTTGATGGCAAGATCTATCTTGCTGTCCATTGCGACCATCTCAGTTGCGTGGATCATTCCAGTCAGCACTTCGTTGAGAGTCACGAGAGAGTTTTTGCTGCATTTGAGATAAGGAATGTCTACTTGTTGCAGCTGATTCGAATTGATCTTTCCGTTCTTCGTGATCTTCACTTGACGAGCGGTAAGCAGATTGTTGATTTTATCAAGCGATTCTGCTCGCCAAATGTTTGCAAGCTCAGTGTGGAGCAGGAAGTGACTCGCTGCCATCTTAAAGTATTCCTTGTTGTTCGGATGGTATTCGTTGAGATAGCTGAGGATCGCCATCTTCAAGCTGTTGGTCTGCTTGTCGCTGAACTGACCGAGAAGCGTCTCGAACTGCTCGTTCTTGATGAGAATCTCAAAGCAATACGACATTTCTCGATATCTTCCGATTCCACACAGCAACTTGACAATCAACTGGAAAGTTTTCTTGCTAGCGAGATGGCTGACGAGCGTTTTCGCGACGTGCAAGACCGCGCCGATGCCTTCGGTTGAGCACTCGTGGCAGAAGCACTCGTGAGCTGTGATCAAAAGCTCGACCCGGATTATGTTTTGCTTCTTAAGCGACATCATTTGTGGGCTGAGCATTCGATTGAGATGCTGACAGATTTGATCAAGCTCTTCGTCTTCGGAGTGGAACGGAATGTCAACTGTTTCCTGCGACAAGATTCCGAAATATTTCAGCAGGTAATTGCCGAGCATCGTTGTACTCGCGCAAAGTTCCAGGATCAAGTGAAGATCTTTCGTCAGGTTGAAGCCCCAAAGGTCGTCGATGGTTGATCCGGTTGAAGTGCCCGATGACGTCGAGACCGATGCGAGTTCTGTGTCTCTAGTGAACTGAACGAATCTCGTTCGAATGATGCACGCGGCGATTTCTTTAGCGATGAACTCGGCAATTTCTACGTTCGTCATTTGGTTGGCGACCATCACATCGTTCATGACCATCAGCTTGTTCTCGCAGTCAGACGAAGCAGCGAGCTCGAGCAGCTCAAATGAGTTCTTCATCTTCATTAGCCTGACAAAGTTCTCGTTAAGGAAGAGCGACGCTCGATAGATAAGAGCGATTCGATGAGCCTGACTGACGCCGTGCTTCATCTTGCACGCGAGTCCCTGAAGGGCTTGGAATGTTTCTTTGTTCTCTTTGTAGCAGTTGCGAGTTATTGAGTCTTCGAGCAGAATACTTTCCGAGAGCTCGTTGGATGGCGACGATGACATTGAATCTGTTAGAAAAGAAAAGTTAGTTAAAGAATAAAAGAGCTGAATTCGAACTGACTTGAGCTGTTGGTTCTAAGAGAACGCAATGTTAAACGATTGAACTTGTTCGACATCAGTCCGAAGCTGCTGATCATCTTTCTCTCCTCCTTGGTGATGTCGTAAATGGAGTTGATGCCTTCAGCGATCGACATGACGTACACGAGAAGCTTGAGGTCTTCGGGAGCTCTGCCAAACATTTCCTGGATTCGTAAAACTTGCACAATATCACCGGCGTCGAGGAGATCAGAAATTAGCTCGTCCAACGCCTCCAGTTGCTTCTCATCGCTCAAGCTTTTCTGGCTGACCGTCAGCTCGTCGACTTTTGCGATCGACTTGAGTTCGAAGAGGGAATTATGGATGATCGATTTCTCTTTTGAAATCACAGCTTCGAAGTATTCTGAATGGAGTGGAGTCAAATCCTCTGAAGATCCTTCAACCTTCAGCTTCAGATAGAGTCGAACAACTTCATATTCCAAAGCATCCAACTCGACAGGATTCTCAATCCAGCTATTGCGCAAGACAAACGTCATCATCATAAGCTTTTTGGGACTTGGTTCGAGGTCCTTGATGACGGTGTTTAGGAATTTGATCATCACGTCGATGCTGAGATGATATTTGGAAATATACTTCGTGTACTTCTTCGTGTCGAAGCTTTGGCTTTGCTTGTCCTCGCAGTCCCAAACGTGAAGCCACCACTTGTAGACGATGTCGCCTTTGGGAAGGTTCACTAGATCCGACAACTCGATCGCAGCTTCGAATTGATGATCGTCAATGAGTGAGCCGCAAATTGTCGCAACAGCCTCGGCGAGCTTCTTCTTGTCGAGTCCACTGAGCTCTTCGTAGTCGACGCGTTTGTTTGTTCTCTCGAGGATTTTGCACATTTTCTTTAGGAACATAAAATCGACCTTTTCGCTGAACTGCGAGATTTCGGATCGGCAAAGAGCTTCGAGGTATTTTTCCTGTTGCAAAACCGAGGGAAAGTTGACCTGGAGGTGTTTGATGATGCAGCGGATGATGAAGTTGATCGACTTTTCCTTCCCGGTCACCAAGAGCATTCTGTAGTTGGCGTCGCATAGCTTCACGATCAATTGCTTCATGAACCATTCCATCTCGTTGATGTTTCCTTCCTGGCTTTGGAACAAGAAAGACGTCAAAAGTTTCAGTGGCGAGTGTGGGTAGAAAATGCTTAAGCTCTCGTCAACCGTCCGAATAAATCCAATTCGAAGGCAATGCAGGAAAACATCTTGAGCCAGATCTTCCACTGATCCGAACTTCGTTTCCCATCGATAGTCGCTGCTCAGCGTCAGCCAAGTGATCCAGCAGAACTTAAAGCGATAAAGCTTCGTCGTAGCTGCCAAGACGGCGATCACTGGCCAGTCGTAGGCTTTGGCGAACCAGAGAAGATCATCAGCTTCGTCCTGCTTGTGCATTAGCTTCTGGAACTCTTCGAAATTAATTGCGTGTCTGTCGAGAGTCTCGTCGCACTTCAGAAGAACTGCGAACAGATCGTGCTTCATGTCGAGAAATTTTCCTTTCGGAAACAGCGGAGTTTCCTCGCTTATTTGCGATCTTGCTCTGCGACGCTTTGAAAAACTGCAACGTTTCTTAAGCTCCGGCGATGAGTCGAAGAGAACAGCTCGAATGATATTGTTTCGAAGCGGCTGGTTGTCGATTCTTTGCTCGCATAGCGTGATGAAAGACTTGAGTGGGAAGTCGAGATATTGGGCGAAGAGAATCAACCGGAACCAATCGCTCGAGCTGATGAAGGAGTTCAGATAGAGGCGAGGTGGATCCTTGATCTTCTTGACAGCGCAGTACACCTCAAGAGCTTCGATGTTGGCCAAATCACTTTCGCTCGACTCGCTCAACTGATATTCAAACCCTTTGGTTTCGTCGCCAGGCTTGAGCTTCAGCAATCGCAAGAAACATCGCAAGTTCCTCGAGTCGACCGACAAGACTTCAAGGAAGGAGATGACGTGACTCACTAGCTCTCTGTTCTCAGGATTCTCCACAGCCAACTTCGCAACCTCCTCGCAGCCCATCAGAATTTGAGGGCGTGAGATCGTCATGAAGTTCTTAAGAATGTCCTTGAGCAGCAGATAAGTTCCGAAGGCGCTTTGATTCTCCCGAACGTAGTCGACGTAGCTCAGCTTGATGGTGTCGCCGTGGGCGTTCGAGAGGCTCTTGTCGTTGAAGCCGACCTGAAAGTCGCTCTCGTCTCGTTCAAACTCCTCGCGGATGAAATCCAAGTTTACGCTGTGGTAGTTCTCGATCAGTTCCTCGATCGTTGGCAACGTCTCGTCTTTGGCTCTCAACTTCACCATGAGATTCATCGTGAATTGATTTGTGTCGGACACTTCTTCGAAGCTTTTAGCTGAGAGACCTTGGAAGCTTTCGTTGATAAACTTCAACTTTGGGCTGTTACGATCGAAATCAGCGTCGAACTCTGCGATGTAGTCGCTCGTCGCAATCATTATTTGATGAAATTCGCTGAGTTCAGTCTCTGGCGCCATGAGATTCTTCATCTTCTCGATGAGCGTCAGCTCGTCCCGCATGTAGATCAGATCAACGTTATCGAGCAGCAGTTTGACGTAGCGAAAGTCGATGAATTTCTCAGGCAGCAGATCCAACAGCTTATTCTCAATCACGAACTTCGTCACTTCGTCTGTTTTAAGGTTTGAAAAGTTGTCGTGGAATGTTTGGGTGGTGAAGAATCGATTCAACTTCCGGCAGACAGATTTGTTCTCTCTCGATTCAAACAGGCCGAGCTTGGCGAAATCATTCTTGACGACGTCCTTCTCCCGTCTCGCAATCAGCTCCATCATCTTAGGCTCCAGCTGCCACTCTCGGAAGCAAGACATCAAAGCTCCTTCGAAGGATTCGGGCTCGGAGATCGTCGACCGCATCATGTTCCCTGCGCGAATCCAGTAAGCTTCTTGCAGCCACTGCTTGAGGATTGCGTAGAATTCATTCCTGAGAATGTAGGCGAAGAAACAATGTTTGTCGAGGATGTGGCGAAGGTGAACGCACTTCGATTTAAAGAAGACGTCAGTGGCGAGTTCCTGAAAATATCAAATTGAATTCACGTTCATCATTAACCGTCATCGCCTTACATTCCGCCAGATCAAGGGCTGTTTCATGAACGTCCCAAAGATGATCTTGTCGATGTTGTCGCTTGTCACAGCGTTGAATCCAGTCGATCGATTGACGCTCGCGAGATATTTGCTGTGCCGTTGGAAGTTGCCGACGAGGAGTTTGAAGAAAAGATGATTCGCTTTTAGGATTTTCTCTTTATCTTCGAGATTGGGATCCAGATATTTCAGGCGGTCGTTGACGAGGCTTTTGATTGCGTCGTCTTCCTCTTCCTGATAACGAAATTGTAAACAAACTTGATCGCGACAAAGAAGAATTTACAAACCTGACAGAAGTCGAAGAGATAATAAAATTCGTTCAGCTGGACATTTTTCAGCACGTGAATGGCTCGATGAAGCTGTTTATTCTTGATAAGGTTGTTGACGAACTGTCGCACTTCGAGGAAAAACAATTCTTTGGACTTCTCGATGGAAATTTGGTTGCGGTTTGAAATGAATTGTATCGAGTTGGAAATGTATTTTCCCTTCATCACTACATCCTTGATAAGCTGCTGGTCGTCCAGTGTCCACCACAACCCTTCCACTATGGCTAATTCTGAGTCTCGCTGACGATCAGCCATCGCACAACAGAAAATTGACTTAAATCGAAGACGAAATGTTTACGTCAGGGCGAAAGAACCAAAATCCGTGGGAAGATTTCGAATTAATTCATTCGTTCAGTTAGGAAACGAATGATCGACCTACGAACTGACGACTGAAAAACAAAACGCAAACTATTTCATTATAAATATCCTCAGATTCCATCTGATCGAGCATATTTAGGTTTTACATAAGAAATAAAAAAATTAACGGCAAAATAACTTTTGAATTTTCTGCTTCGCTCAAATGTTTTGCAGATTTGTTTACCGCAATTTAACTCGGAAAATAAGGAATTTTCATCGGTCGACGATGGCTAAAAGCCGCTACGAATATGTCAAGGTGAGAACGAGTTGCTCCGTTTTACGTGACAAGTGCAATGATTGGGTTATTTCAGGATTACGAGACGGACGACAGAATTCTTCAAAATTGTTGGCTGATCGTGAGGATCGACGGCAAGAACTTCCACAAGTTCTCTGATGTGCACAAGTTTGAGAAGCCAAATGACCTGCGAGGTCTTAACTTGATGAACCACGCAGCAGCTTGCGTGATGAAGGAGTTCAACGAGATTATTCTGGCTTACGGACAATCCGATGAATATTCTTTCGTGTTTCATCGCAGCGCTGACGTTTACAACAGAAGAGCATCGAAAATACTCTCGAACGTCAACAGCTTGTTCACTTCTTCCTACGTCTTCAACTGGAGCCGCTGGTTTAATGAAGAAAAGCTGAAATATCCTCCTTGCTTCGACGCTCGCATCGTTCTCTACCCAACGATAGAAAACCTTAAAGATTACTTGAGCTGGCGGCAAGCCGACGTTCACATCAACAATTTGTACAATTCGTGCTTCTGGGCGCTCGTCAAGAAGGGCTTGACCAACCAAGAAGCAGAGGAGAGACTCAGAGGAACCGTTTCCGGTGACAAGAACGAAATCCTGTTCAGCGAATTCGGCATCAACTACAACGCGTTGCCTCCAATGTTCAGGAAAGGAACGATTTTAGTAACGAAACAAATCAAGGTTGACGGTGAAAAGAAGAAGAAAGTTATCATTCCCATTTACGATGATCTTATAAAGGAAAAGTTTTGGATAGACAACGACGAGCTGCTGGAGAAGAAAAGTCCGAAACTTTATGAGTTTCCAGACCAAGAATTGCCACAGCTCGTGAAAGAAATCTTGAAAATAAATTGAACTTTTCATAATCACAATCTTTTTAAGCAACTGAACTTTATTTCTCACTTTCACGATGCCATTCCCACGACGACAAATTCCCGCCCGTTCGTTTTACGGCTTCATAAATGTCCACAGACTCGCCTGGCGCAATTGAGTAGCCAGCTGAGAATCCGTGTTGGTTCGATGGCGTCTTGCAGTCGCTCTCAGCTTCCTTGCGAAGAATCGAGTCGATCTCGACTGAGGTGAAGAAGGCGATCGATTGCGGCAGATCATTGAGGCCAAGTCGAGACACACAAAACGCCCTCGTCAGAAGGTTCGTCACATGCATGGCTAGCGCTGCCTGGTCAGCGTATTCGTCCTTGACTACGTAGCGAACTTCGTCGTGAAAGCTGAGGCAGAAGCGGATCTTGTCGCCCATCAGCCATCGCATACACACGAGCATCAAGTGCAGGAAGTCTACGGCGCCACTCTGCACAACCCAGTTGATTCTTGTCGGGAGAAATCGATCTTCAGTTCCAGGCTGAGGCTCCAACGCTCGACTCAACCGGCCGTGAAGGAACGGCGTGACTGGCGCTTCGCTCTCAGCGATTTCCTCGAGCTTGTTGAACATCGCGCTTTCACTTCCGCCGTTCCATTGCGCCTTCTTGTACATCTCAAGAACATTCTTCCGGTTAGCTGAAGCTGTTCGAAGGGCTTCGTAGGTCGAGTATCCTTTGTCGTTGTAGTCAGACTGATAATCTGGCAGTAGATGGTAAAGCTTCTTGCCCTTAGTCAGAGCGAACATCTTCATCGCTTTCGATTTCGCTTCAGCGTCGGAGATCGAAGGGTTGAACTGCTTCAGGAGAGTTTGTGCGAACGTTTGACCTGCGCCATAGATTCTCGCATAGTTGATAACCTTCGCGTGGTCTCTCGATATTCCAATGGCCTTCGCTGTTATTGTGTGGAGATCAGTTCCGTTCGATTTGCTTCCACTGAGTGTCATCCAACCGAAAGGTGTCGCGCCGTGGATCTTCGTGCCTGAGTCGCCCAGAACCGAAGCAATCCAAAGCTCTTGAGAGTCGACGTCGGCACCGACGATCTTGTAACCGGAAGGTGCTTGAATCATTCCTCGAAGCTCTGATCCAACTCTCTCGAGCTTTGAGTTGCTGGCCGTCATCCACGTGGGCTCCATCGCTCGTCGTGTGAGAGTTCCACAGACGACAACTTGGGGAATTATCGCGCCGTATTCCATCTCGTTGTTCGTCAACTGTTTCGGCAGCGAAGACGTCGGCAGCCAGCAGACTGTTTGCCCCATAATTCGATCTCGGTTGTTCCTCCAGTACGACAACATTCGAGCGATCTCAATGATTCGTTCGGGAACGTGACCCTCGCCCGACAAAACGTTTTCAGAGAACTTGTTGATGAAGTCTTTGGCTAGAGGATTGCCGACGTTCTTCGACTTGCCGTCCTTGTGGGGAAGCTTGAAGAACCAGCAGCAGTTCTCCAGTTCGATGTTGCACCACACACCAGATCCGCAATACAACTCGTGAGCATTTTCTTGCTTAAAATTCGTCTTTTTCTTCTTGCTGTAGTAAGTTTTCTTGCTCAGGTTCTGCTCGACATCCTTCCAGAGATTCGTCATTGCCTCCGAGCTTTCACTCTCCGAAGCTTCGTTCCGAGACCCTAGAACAGGACACTTTGCTACTAGCTGTTCAAGCGGTATGTTGCCGTCTTCGTCATCTGGCTTTTCGGACTTGTGTGGAATGAGGAATCCCCAGCCTTCGCCTTTGATGTAGTGGAGCGGGTAGCCTTCCCAACACAGCGACAGAAGCTTAGGCGCGACTTGCATGCCAGTGCCGATGTCAACGGGACCGGCTTTCCAGTCGCCAGTTTCGTTTGCTTTCTCACAGAGCTTCCGATACCAAAGAGGGTAACCGGGAAGAAGCGGACGGCGAGTTGGCAGCAAATATTTCTTGTCCATTAAGTGTTGAAACTTCTCAGCCAGCGACTTGAGCTCGTCGGAGCTGTTTTCAGGTAGATTTGTCTTGGGAAACTTGGAGACTGCAGGTTTGCCTTTCTTAAGCTTCAACACTTGCTCGCTCCAGTCTTGGTCCCACATCCAAAGATCCTTCTTGAACTTATCGTCGTGCTTCAGTCGACAGGCGTTGTCAGCTCTTTGCGACAGCAAAGTTTTCGACTCAATGTCGAGGTCTTCGTAAGTCAGATTGGCCTCGTTGATGTAGCGATTCCAGTTGGAGTTGACGGGAAGATAAGCAGTGCCAAGCTCGAGCATGCCAGCCAACGTCGCCGGGTGGGAGAATCGCTCTTGGAACATTGGATACAACTTCTTTACCACCTCGTTCGTTGCCACAACGTCACTCGCGCAATAGTTCATGAGGTTCTGGAAGTCGCTTCGGATGTCTTTCAACGTTCCTTCCATGAAAATGTTTCTTCTCTCTTTGTCGAGTCGCTCGTTTGGCTCGCAGTACAACTTGTGCACTTCCTTTAAGCTGTTGAGCGACGTAAGACTTCCCCAGTTCTGATCATCCTCGGACAGCTCTTTGTGCGCCTTCAGCATCGCTCTTTGGTAACTCGTGACGCCACTGACGCAAACGTGCAGCGACATTGTGTCCAAGAACCTCGCTGCAGTGTTCTCGATCCAATACTGCTCCTTAACTCTCGCTCTGTCGTATGAAACGTTATGTCCAATGATGATTTTGGGCTCCTTGAACCTGCCGGTGAGATTGAAACCGCAATCGTCCTGCGTTGACTCTAGCGGGATCATGTCGTCTGGCGTTAGTTTCTTCGCTCGCTCTCCACGAGGAAGGTTGATGAGCTTGCTGCTCGTCCACGAGTACCAACGAGTGGCGCCGACTGCACAAGCCATGACCGGCGCTGCAGAGACTGGAACGCAAACTTCCACGTCAAACACGAGTGCGTTTTCTTCGGGATAAGGCACGGGATGGGCGCCCTTCACAGGATCGTAGCAAGTCCAACCAGCAGTGAATGACCAACTCTGAAATAAAAACAATCAATTGCAACTGCAGAACTTCGCCGAGAACGATTAACTTACCGCTGGCATTGCAGGCATCGTCGCTTCGACTATCGATGAGATGAGCTGCTGATAAGGCTTAACCTGTTGCTGAGCAATGATCTGGAAATGCTCCTCAATGGTTTCACCCTTGAGTTTCGGAAGCGTCAAGCTCACGTCTTCCGCCTTCGGCGTTTCGAGGCTTTTGATTCCATGTCGCTCGAGCTCCTTGCGATATCTTGAAAGATTTCGATAAATTACTCGATGTCAACAACCCGAAATGATTTCAACTTACTTTTCGATTGACTCGCGATCGATTGAACTCGTCTTCACGTTGCGAAATATCTGCTCGAAGAGATTTCTCGAGATCATTTGGATTCCCATCTCGTTGACATTTTCTCTGTCGGCTTTGGGCGATTTCTCAGCTTTGTCTCTTCTGGCTTCATCTTTCTGTGATGACTTGTCGCTCTTCTCGTTCCTCGACAACACTTTTATCACACTGTGAGGCTCAAAATCGGGATGAGCGATCGAATATTTTCGCTTGCAGAATCTCAGCATTGTTTACGTTTTTTGGCGCGGAATGAAATTCAAAAACGAAACGTGCTCGTTTCCGTCGGTTGACTTTCGAGGGTAAATTGTTCAATTCTGGGAAGTTGGATGGATTTTGTTGGCAAGGCTTCAGCAGTCTGCACCGCAGCTATCATTCTTAAGTTTGAATATATTGTGCGAAACGCTTTCACGTTGTTACAGTCAATCAACCGATCTCGATAGCTCAATGGCCTAGGAGAGCTCGCATTGCCAAGCCAACCGTGAATTGTTATGCGAGTGGGATTTTCTTTATTAAAGCTCGACGCCTCAATCGACTCTAAGCACCATAATATTCACTCGAGGATTCTTCATCATTGGCCTAGGAGAGCAGCCAACGTTTGGCTTGGCGTTTCGACGTGAAAGTCTTTTAATAATGATTTCCTATCATCGAGTTTAAGCTGAAAATGTTTCGACAATCTTGGCGAATTGCTTTCAAATCGCAGCAAGATTAAGAACGACAAATATTTGTTAATGTTTATTTATTCATCACTTTGTATTCAGGTTCTGGATATGTTCAAGTTTTTTGACTTCAGAGATAATTCATGTAAGGAAATATTTAGCGAAAGCTGATGAAATTCTTGTACAAAAGTTGCAGCAGGCAATTGACAACTTTCACAAGAAATACAACGAGCGAACGAGCTTTTCGTTGACCGGAGCTTGAAGGGATTGCGAGGTCAAGTAAGCCAACTTCTTTGCGTATTGGCAGACAGCCGGAATGCGAGTTGTTCCGGACCAGTTGTAGTAAAGGTGCGTGAATTTGTACGTCAGAATCTCCAGTTTGTCTTTGCTAAGTCCGCTCGTGTTGTAGATGACGTTGTAGGCAGTCGGCGAGACCGTGCCCTGGCCGACGTGTTGCGAGATCAGGAAGAAGCTTGAAGGAACAAACGAAAGTTATTTGGGATCATGAATATCTTGACAGTTCACTTACTCGTTGCGCTCTGGCAAAGTGATTTCGCGATCGACGACTGTGCCGGGTTTCGGGTTGCTGAAGGTTTGGCCGACTCGATTGAACATTCTGCTGTTGGTTCGTTTGTTCACGATGATATACGCGAGCTTCGATGGTTCTTGGAAGATCGAATTCAACTTCTTCACCAAAGGCTCAATCTCCTTGCTGTGGACTATTTGTTGATGGGATAATTATTGGTTCTTCAAATTGTACAAAAGGTTTTCTTACCTAATTGAATTTGTCCCTCGCCAACTCCATCGCGATAGAAAACAATTTTCTCGGGAAGTGCGCCACACGTTTCATTGTAGATTTGAATTGCTTTTTCCATGTGATGGGCGAGCAACACGTTCATCTCGTTGCCGTCGGAATGAGAGGCTGTGATGCTGTAGAATGCTCCAGACTTCTTCAAGTCCATTGTTGCGACGAGCGCGCCGATCGAACGACTCTTGTCGCGAGGGTGCAAAGACACGTCGAAGCCGACAGTCATCAAACCTTTGACCGGCAGTTTGATCATCCAAGGAACGCCGCCCATCTTGGCGTTCATTTGGATTGCGATCTTCTCGGCGATTGAGCGGACATTTTTGTGGTTGATCGTTCGCTTGACAACGACTTGGCAAGGAATGCCGAAGTCGACCAAGCAAGATTTCTTTACGGCAGAGTAGCGATCAGCGCGATTTGTCGGAAGAATCATCAATATCATATTTGGAGTCTTGTGCGCGATTTCCTGAATTGTTTTGATGTACGAATCTGGTTGATCGTTTTGAAGCTCTCTCCTGAGAGAGGAAATAATTAGATTAATGTGTCAAAGGAAGCTGGCGAGTTCTCACTTCAATGGTTCTTTGTACTCCAACGACAAGTCTTTGAAGACTTGCAATAAAATGCTCATGAACGTCTCAACGTCAGCTTTGAGGGATGAAGGATAGAGGACGATCCAACGCTGAACTGTCACCGACTTGTGCAACGTCGTGCCTCTGCGAAATGCCCACTCTCCTCTGTCGTTTGCTGGCATCTCGTTAGAGTTGCCGAATACGATAGTTTCATTAGGCAACTCGCGGGCTGGAACAGCGAGCAAGTCACGGTCGAGCTCCATCTTCCACTCGGCGAGTAATTCTGTTGAAGCTGGAGTGCTTTGAATTCGATGGTTGAACTTTTGCAACGCTTTGACGCGATTAGCTGGATTGAGTCGCGTGTAAGCCGACAGATCTTGCATGAGTTTAAAGTTGTTGCGCATTGCGTCAGTCATTCCGGTGGCTCGGCAGAGCTCTGGGATGAGATAGATGAGATCGTCTTGGCCAGCACGCACGTTTCGCTCCTTTGGCTTTGAGACCAACAAGAACTGTCTGGAATCCTTAATCTCAATGTTGTATTTCCGCTTGTAGTATGCGGCGTAGGATTCGGTCTCGGTTGAATGAACTGCCGTGAAGGTCGAGGATGGCGAGAGTTGGAAGTCGATGTCATCAATTAAGTAAGTTTTGTTTGTGTATTCAGTCAACACCGTCGTGCCGATGATTTCGCGTTTGAGCTTGTCTTGCCAATCTCCTGGGGTTTCTCGCATGATTCGTTTCGTGATATCCATGACAGTCTCCTTACGCATGAACTTGTGAGAGATCTCAGCGCACATGAGCACGTCGTTCTCGTGACTGCGAATTGAAGTTAAATATCCTGGCCACAGTTCGAGATTTCCTGTAGGAACGTCAATCTAGATGGAAGACAATAAGAGTTCCGACGCTTGTTCACCGCTATGAAACTTACCTTTGCTTGAGGATCGAAGTAATCACGACGAATGTTCTGCAGTTTCAATCCAGCCATCGCCTCGCGAAAGATCAAATTGTAGAGTTGGAACGCGATGGGATTCGTGCTGTCAATCACACCGGTGCGTCTCAACACGATTTGCATGGGTTGTCCATTGAAGTTCGTGTCGATTTGGAAGGAGGAGAAGTTCTGGGTCAAGTAAATGGAGCCGCCGTCGAAGATGTAACGTTTGCCGACTGCCGCGCGGTTTTCCCACATTAACTTCTTGCGCGTTGCTGTCACATCGAGCTCTGGGACGAAGTCAACGCGATACTGAGTGAGTACGAAGTCCGGCTGCTTGTTGACGCGGAAGTAGTTCGCCAAGAGAGTCACCGGAGTTCCTGAGGAGCCGTAGCGATCTGACATAACCAAGAAAACAGAATTCCATGAAAATCCTCGTTTGTTCTGAGTCAGAAGCAACTCAATACAATTGCTGACAACAATCTACAGCTCTTATTCTACCAACAAACGCTTTGTTTCTTCAGTTTTCGTGAGGAATAAATTTTTCTGTGGCGGAAAACTGAAGAATTTCACTTGTTTCTCACCTTCCATCTTCATCGTTTTGTTAGGAACGTCAGAGGAGCTTGAGGGCGACGATCGTTTCGTTGCGTGATCCATGATTAATTATTCTGCGAGCTTCACAAAATTGCGACCGCTCACGAAAACTTTCGAGGAAAAAGAAAGAAAATTTTTTTTTACCCGCGAGGATCACAAAATTTTGAATTTTTCGAAGCCGTTAAACATGCGAAGGATCAAATTAGCTTTGGGTTCATCACATCATTTCAGTCTTCTCTCACAATCTCCTGCGTTTTCTTACTTTATCAAATGAATAAGTTGTAGCTTGTTGTGTCAGCTTTATCCTGGACACTGAGCATGAAACCAGAAGGTATTCGTCATCCCTAATTTGAACACGATAACTCCTAAATTCCCATCGAGATCTTGAACATTGAAATTTTTCTTCGTCGATCCTTCACTTCTGGAAAAGGATTCAAAGTTTATCAGGAAGAAAGCACAAGCAGCGAGTACATAAAATAATTATTTTTATTTCTTTATTCTAGCGTTCTCAGTAGTCATTAGCTGCATTACACTTAGTCTAATGTAATTATTTACTTCTCATGTTTCGATAGCTTCAATCCCTCGTTTGTCGTCAATGTTTTCTCATTTGTATAACTAACATGTATCAAAATAATTTCTGTTTGTCGTCGCAAGAAACTTCAACTTCAATTCCCTCTTGAACAAAGAAACCGTCAAGAGTCGAGTCAACGTTTTCGTCGGTAAATTTACAAAATTGGGATAAAAATCTACGCAGACTTTCCATGTCGCATTGTGGAATTGATATAATTTTATGTCGTCGAGAATGCGACGCTCTGATACCTGATGAAGCTCCGTTCGGTCTCTCGCCTGCTCGGCGATCGAGACGTTTCCTTAGGCGGAACCGATAAATTCTTACACTGCATTGAAACTTGATAAACGACGAATAGACTTGTCAACATTGATTTCTCCTAGGGATGATTGAACATCGATATAAATTCATCTGTCGGCGGAATATTTTGCTTATAAAAACGATCTCGCGCTGGTGCAAATTTCATTAGTTTCGTTTCATTTGGAAAAGTCCAAAAAGCTTTGACACGAGAGTTGAATTTGGCGAACTCGCGAAGGTCAGAAATCGTCTGACGTCGAACAAAATGCGGTCAGGGATAATACTTGGAAATACATTAAATTCTTTGATTTGAATGGAGTCGAAAGGTTCAAGTCGAGAGAGCGAATGTTTAAGAGGGTGACAGCAACGGGTTCTGATTTTATATTGCGCGTTTAACACAAAGGAATTCCGACAAACATTTCCTAATTACTGTGATTCGCATCTGTGCGTGGAAAACGTTTGTGCTTTTCGTTTTCTTCTGTCTGCTTTGCCTTGGGTGTGGGTGAGCTGCGGTCGCTTGTCAGACGCAGAAGAGCTCAACGAAGCGTGGGTGGCGATTACGTCGCTCGCAAAAGACGAATGCCGATGTCAGTTAATGAACGCTTAATTGAATAACTCAATTTTCCTCACTTGCCGCCCGAGTTGAGCAAAGGAAGCGAAATCAAACGACACTGATGGAAGCAGCATGCAGTCGATTCCGATCAGTTTCATGTTCGTCGGCGACCTTTGACGACCCGGAGCTTTAATCACATCGACTCGCTATCGTTGCTGATAGTGAAATTCCGTTTTGTGCATTGAATCTCAGAGTTGTTTCGAATGAATCTTGAGCTGCTTGATGTCTCGAAAGAATGAATGGACAATAAGAACTAAATGTATCACAATTAATCGTAAAAATTAGTGACATTAAAAAGGATTGTGCGGAGTTTGTACTTCAATCTTAGCAGTTGAAATGTTCCACTGACGATGAGAGTAGAAAATGACTGAATGTCTTGGGGGAATGAGACTGCACAGAGACGCACGAAGAGTTGATTGCTTGGAACAATCAGCGATTTGTTCGAGAGACTTCGTTTGTCTAACGATCAGCTGCTTCACTCAAGCATAATCCTTCGCTATCTCCGAACAGCCCTGCACAGAATTGTTTAGCTTGAAAAGCAGTTTAATATATTACAGCATAACTTTACTCTCGCATTACCGTAAATCATGATATTTTATCAGTGTTGTCCATCAATCGCCGATGGAGAAGAAGCAGTGAAGCCTAAATTATTTGGCCTTAATTTAAAGTAAAATCTGAGGGAGCGACGACGCTATTGATGCTGCACAAAAGCAGCAAGGAGACAACAAGGAGAAGCGTAACAAGCTTGAATGTCTTTAAAACAGTCCACAATCTTTCAGATTGTTTTTAATGATGACATCGGTGACAGCGTCGAAGACGAATTGGATGTTGTTCGTGTCGGTGGCGCAGGTGAGGTGCGTGTAAATCTCTTTCTGGTCTTTCCTCTTGTTGAGATTCTCGAATTTCATTCTAATGTAGCTCGACGCTTCTTCGTACGAGTTGGAACCTTGAACGAGACACAGAGATTAGCATTGCGTCGAGTGGGCTGGTTGAGGCTCAAGCGCTCACCTGTGTACTCTGGGAAGCAGATGGTCAATGGCGATCGTTGAATCTTGTCCTCGAAAAGATCCTTTTTGTTCAGAAAGAGGATGATGGACGTCTCGACGAACCACTTGGAATTGCAGATGGAATCGAAAAGCTTCATCGACTCAATCATTCGGTTCATCTCCTCGTCCTCAGCAAGCACCAAGTCGTAACCTGGATAAGTCAACGTTAGCCACAAGGTTAAAGAGTGTCGAGAGATTCTTACCCGACAGAGCCACGCAGAAGATAATTGCTGTAACTCCTTCGAAGCAATGAATCCACTTTTTGCGCTCAGATCGTTGTCCGCCGACATCAAACATTCTGCAAGATTTCGACATGTAAAATTGCCTCAACTGACTCGACGAAACTCACTTGAAATGCAACCCTTTGAAGCTGAAGTGCGTCTCGACGATTCCCGTTGTCTTGACTCTCGTTCTAAGGACATCTTGTTGAGTCGGCACGTAGCTCGGTTGCGCGATGCGGTCCAAGGAATTTAAATAGTAGGCAGCTGAGTCGTTGAGTTGATACTCCCGCGAACGGGCGAAACATTGTTGAACGCCTTGATCCGACCAGAGTTTCTTCATTAGGCTGACGAGCTCTGGCGTCAGTTCGCCTTCTTCCGCCGCCGAAGCGTATGTGAAGAACTGTCTTGCTACGTCTGTCTTTTGTGGATCGGCGAAGTCAATCCTTAGCTGCCCCATCGCCCGAATAATTGCCATCAGACTCTGAATTGTGTTACTGTAAACCACTGGGCGGTACTGCTCACACTCTTCGTGTGAATATCCCGTCTCGTGGATAATTTTCATCTGTTTGACAATCGTCGATTTCCCCGACTCGCCGGCACCTGAGGAAGGGCGGAAAATGGTTAATTGAAACTTGACTCCAATCGGCTTCGTCGACACGAACGCGCGAGCACCTCGTCGGCAGAAAGTTCAAATCCATCCGCACAATTGGAATTGAAGTCAATTAAACGAACCCCGAAAAAAAATCGTTTCGTTATCGCCCATTACGAGGCTATTAGAACGAAGTCAAGCGAACGTCTCATTCATAAAATCATCTCGCGACGTTCCATTCATGAATCTTCAATTTGTTCGTGCGACCATCAAATTTGCTGAACTTTTTACTGCTCATTTAATTGCGAAATGGAAAGATGATAAGCATGGCGACAGTGACAATCTCAATCGTTTCGTGACAGCGAAACACGCGCATGCTTCTCTCTAATTGCATCAATGAATGAGATTTTAATTGGTTAATTAATCGACACGAGAAGAAGAGAAAATATTTCAGCAAAAGCTTTCCCGAGAGTTCCGGAATTTCTGCACAAATTCTGTGCTCATTACACAATGCACTCGTTGCCCTTCTCACCCGAAAGACTCGAATTCCTCTCCACTTAATCACGCATTCTTCAAGCGACAACGCATTCGCTTACGCCTTAATTGAGTGATGATTTCCACAAAAGACAAAAGAGAGTTTACAACGAAGTCGACTGATAACAGACTCGCCCGATGTTTGTCCACAAATTATTCAGCGTGTGTAGTCGAACGACAAATGTTTCATCTAATCAAGGTGATGTGGGGAGCCAAATGAGTGAGCTGGCCATAATAAAACTTCCTCTTGGCTTCCACTCCGCTCCAAACCCGGCGAAAGCATTTATTTGCCATCTAAATCTGGCGAGCGAGCACATTCACTTGCCGCTTTTATCAATGAAACGTCATTGTACGCGGCTCGGAGTCTCATGTGCGCACACAACCGCAACGAGAAGCGACTTGTTGCATGCTCGATGGCTAATTATAGCTTGTGGAGAAATTTATCGAGCAATATCATAAATAATCAATTGTTAGGCGATGGAGCTTCGTTATCACAGCTCGCACGTCTTCGTTTATTTGCCGTTCGAGGCGGGGGCGGAGGCGAGAAAGCTTTTGTTTATTGTTTCATCAGACTCGAACGCGGCAAAATAAGGTAAAACTGACGTTTGGGTGTGAATGGGATTGAGTTACTCAATGCGTACGGCTGGGAAATTGATCAATTACTTCTCGATCGAAACTAGAACTTTCCAACGGTTACGCGGATTAAATTGTTTTCAATTTCATCGAGCCGCGAGTGCTCCAAGCACAAAAGCGAAAACGGAATCTGGCTGATGAATCAGTCAATTAAGTTCGAAGCGGCGCAGCGTGGAGGAATGTGGGTTAAATGCATCGAAATTATCGCCTGACTTGGATCGCCTCGAAAGCTTTTAATTATTACAGCACTCACGTCGCTCGAGTATCAATCGAAATCTGTTGTTGTCGCTCGCAATCTGCGTTCTTTATCAGGCACGACCACCACCCTCCAGTTGCTGTGAGTCTAGTTGGCTTCGAGAGAAGTTAATTGCCGACCACATGTGAGCATTCTCATCTCGTTCGATCGCTGAGAGAAACCGCCTCGACCTTTCCACCGCAATCAATTAGTTTTATTGTCTGTTTACATTTTGCCTTTCGCTGTGTTTACACTTTTCGCAAAGTCTTTTCTTTGCTCTCGTTCTCGTGCGTTATCAGCTTTGGCCTAGCGGATCGCACACTCGCGTCGCTCATCGTTCCGACTCAATTTCAACAAAAGGCAACCACCGGGAAGTTTGACTTGTAAATCCATCAACGGGGGAAAGAGTGAATCATCATTTGAGCGGAAGGCACGCCGAAGTGCCAATGAAGCTTTTAGTGATTTAAATTTCCTCTCTTAGCCGCCCGGAGGGAAAGAAAAACAAACTTATTAATTAAATTGCCATGAGACTTTGTTGTGAATGGGAGGATTGCCCGAGATGGCTGAGAACTTCACGATTACTCATAAGAACTTCTCGGTATCATTTGCACTACGCCGCACACTGTCAGAGCTCTCGGCGCAATGTAACAGAATGTGAATGGAAACGGAGTTTAATTGTTTCAACCCAAAGAAATTGCTGTTGAAATTAAAGAGAAAAAATAGATTTTTCCCACATTCGAAACTTAATTATGGAAACATCAGATGGTGGGGTCTGCACACAGGTTGCGTCAGCGCGTTTGTTTGGGTGTCGCCCGGCTTGTGAGTGACTCAATCTGCAGCACTCGAGCATGAGATGACACGAATTCAAACAAATCAAGTTGAGACGAGCCACATGTGACGCAGGAGGTGGACGGCTCTAAGCCTCAATTGTTGGGTATTTAAGTAAATATAAATGTGTCTGAATCTTGTCTGAATCGCTTCATTTCTCTCTACTCTTTTTCTTTTGATGCGGCGATAGGAGCTCAAAGATCTGGCGTGAAGAAGAAACATTAGACGTTCGAATTTTCGTGTCGGATGGAGATTATGGATGGAAACTTTTCATACTTTGCGAAAGTGAAGTCTTGTGTTATGTTTCCCGAGAACGACGCGAGCTCGATGAATGGCTTTTTGTTCTTCCGATCAAAGTGTCACGTACTGTCGGCGCAGGGCGAAATGTCACCGTTTAGAGCGACAAAATGTTTCATTTAGTGGCGTAGTCGCTGTTGATGAATCAACCGCGGCAATTCACGACACAATTGATGCTCAAACTCCCTCTCGATAGACGAGCGAGTTGACTTAATCGAGTCATAGCATGCAAAAGCCAAACGACGACACAATCCGGTCGTTGCGTCACTTCAACTTCCTCACTCACTCGTTCGCCGTCTCCCTAAAATCATTCATGCAAGCAGCGGCAATCCGACCGTTATCCATTCAACATGTTGTTCTGTCATTTACAGCCTAACCATCGTTCTCGCACACACAAACACCATCGCAACGAGACGCGACACCCAATTCTTGTTTCTGCCGAGATCGTTGGGATCGCAGGCCTTTCAAATGCTTGGAGACACACCTAGCAGCAGCAGCTTCACTTCCGATGTGAGCTTCTCGCCGTCCGCACGCAGGATTCTGTCGATCTGTTTACTCCTTGTAATCGCTTCCTTTTGGTTTTTTGAATTGATGCAACCCATGATGGAAAATAAACTTTCTACACTTTCCACTTCTGTACACTAGAACTTTCGCTAACTAGCTCTCTCGGTGCAGCTCAAATTTCTCTGTTACACGCTGCGCTTCAGCTCGCTCTGAATAAATTAAAAATCACTGAATGACGAGAGTATCGGAATTTGTGTTTTCGATATTTTTCGATGATTTTACGATGCTCAGTAAGAAATCTAATCACGCGGACATCCAGCTAGATATTCTTTATCATTTTTCACTACTTTGGAGACGTTCTGACGCGAGTTACTAATAAAGCCGAGAGCGACCGAAACCAAACTGAACTCAAACTGCGACTGGAAACTTGCGGACTGCAAAATTAAACAAGAAAAGCGCTGACGATTTCGTCTGGACTTAGCTGAGACGCGTAACGGTTTTTTATCTGTTTGAAAATAATTCGAAAATTGATATTCCGTTGAAAAAATTGGTTTTGAAAATTGATCGATGGAAAGTTGAAATTGATTCAGGTTGAAAGTCAGGATGTTATCAGAGCCGTTCAACAATCTGATAGCCATAAATCTTGTTTGATCCTTTGGGGTTTATACTCCAGATGAGCGCAAGAAAATCGAGGATCCGGGACGAAGTTACAGTCCTTTGCGATCTTGTAGCAAATCAAAAACCAATCGACAATCTGGTCAAGCTCAGATGTTGTTCAATTGCAGACTAAAAAATTGTTTTGCATAGTTTCCGATCCAATTCATCGCTGAGCAAATAAATCACTTCGATCCTCAAATTTCGCCATGCGAGCTAACGAATTCCGATTTGTTGTTAAAACAGCAAGGAACGATCAACTGGAAATTCGACTCGATGCGAAATATAAAACGTTCTTAATCAGTGGCGCTCAGAGATCAAGTAGGAAGTTCACTTGTGTCTGAAAGCTCTCGAGCTCCGCGTCTGATTCTTCGTCATTCTGAGCGTTCCATGCTCACTTACTTCAGTCTGAAATTGTCGTCGTCAAAGCAAGAAGCAACGTGAGTGCGACCGCTAAGTTTCGTCAGCAATTCGGAAACATTTTTCCGACTTTAACAACTTTCTGACGACTCAACGAAAAGTTTAGAGAAAAATAAAATTTTGTGAGTTCAGCAAAGTTTGAAGTGAGTTGATAGACTTTGAAATTTAAAGTAAAATCTCTTGACTTCGTTGACCCTTCAATAACTTAAATTGACTCAACCGCATTGCCTGCTGACCAGCAAAATTAATCAGCCTGTCTGGCCAAGCGTTGTCATGAAAATTCCCCAAGTTTTCTATCGAAAAATGCTAATCGATCAGCGCCACGTGCAATTATGGCTATTCACTAATTGATCGATTTGTGCTCGCGTAATCAAACAAGCGAACGTTTGTCAGCAAACGTCGTCGGTTCTCTCTCAAAACACCATTGAACTCTAATGACGAAAGGTTAATAGCAACGATGAAGGAGAAATCAGTTAATCTCCGGCTCTAATCGCTGCATTAGAATATCGAAAGATCGACAATCATTGCACTAATTGACAGCTCGAGATTTCCAGCGATTGCAAAGAGATCAGAACCTTTTATCTAGAGAGCGTTTAGATCATTCATCAACGCACGCATTACACGACAAGCTTCATAAAGCTGACAACGGTTGTAATTAAGCGATTTACAAAGCGTGGGCGCGTCAAGAAAGCAAACGTCAATTAAAAAATTACTGTGAACTCAGCCAAATTGTGTGATGTAAGGGTCTCGGTCATTTTACAAGATATTTCAAAATCTCATCGACTAACTTTGCTGTCCGCTTGCGACAAACTTTTATTTGCATAGAGAGAAACTGCATGTGGAAACTACATGATCGTCTACTCGCATATTAAATTTTCCAACTGACTCGCGCACGTTGTCGATGACGAGTTTTGCATAATTCTCATTTAGCCAGAGAACTTTGTTCGTCATCATTCGAGCGAGCTCGTCATTGCGGGGTTCCCTAGAGTAGGCCAACGAGTTTCATCTTCTCAGAGTTTTCACCTTCGATTCACTGCTTGGTTCACTCGCTGCATTGTTAGAAAATCTCACAACTCCATAAACGGTTGAATTGCATAAAGCCGATCTATGAGCACGCTACCACAAACCTGTTTTGCTTTATGTTTATCTTTTCGATTAGCTTGCTCACTCTCTCCGCGAATCTTTCTTCAATTGCAATTCGGTTGAAAGCAAAAGTGCAGCGCTGAGATTTCTTTCTTCTCGCATGAATGGACAGTCGTAAGATGAAAGGAAGCGTGTGTAGACCGCACGTCGTGCTGAGGCTAACCGGGATCGTGTTGATCGTAGTTGGAGTCGTCTTGGCGCTCTTCTGGCCAAACATCTTCGATCTGCTGTTAGCTCGGGTATGAGTGAATTAAGTTTAGTGAACGACCATTAACCTTCAATCAATTATGTCACTAGGAACTCGCGCTCAGCCCGCAAGCAAAGTCGTTCGAGCAATGGAAGAAGCCGAGCGTGCCGCTCTACTTCGACGTCTACTTCTTCAATTGGACCAACTCGGAAGAGTTTCTCGATCACTCAACTAAGCCAATTCTGCAAGAAATCGGTCCGTATCGCTTCAGAGAGATTCGCGAGAAAAAGAATATTACATTCAACGACCACAACTCGACTGTGAGCTATCGAACGATCAGCACGTTCCACTTCGACGTGGATGGAAGCGTTGGGCAGTTGGACGATGAAATCACGCAGTTGAACATCGTGGCAGTTGGAGCATCGGCGCAGGCGTTGAACAGAGATTACCAGCAAAGGAAATTGGTGTCGCTCGGTTTGAACCTTTACAAGCAACAACTGGCAATCACTAAGACGGCGCGTGAGCTTCTGTTCGAAGGCTACGAAGATGACATGGCAGAGATGGGACGAACGGGGGATCTCGAAGGCTTCGACTTCAAAGACATTCCTTACGATAAAGTTGGGTGGTTCTATCTGGTAAGTCTTAATTAATATCTAGCAAGCCAACAAGCTCTAAGTCCTTTCACTTTTTTAGCGAAATGCCACGGACAAGTTAGGCGGCGTGTACAACGTTCACACTGGCAAGAGCGACATCAACAAGCTCGGAACGATTCAAAACTTCAACTTTCTCGACCACAACAAACACTACGCCGGTCGCTGTTCGAGACTTTCCGGTTCACCAGGCGAACTTTTCCCTCCGCAGAAATCGCAAAACTCGATCGAGCTGTTCGCGCCAGACATGTGCCGATCGATTCCCTTCGACTACGAGTCAGACCAAACGATTAATGGAGTCAACGGCTATCGATTTGTAGCTGGTACGAGAGCAGTCGACAACGGGATGAACTTCCCCGACAACGCTTGCTTCAGCGGCGGCGAGGATCAAATCGCGTTTCCTTCAGGCCTCATGAACATCTCAGCATGTCGCTACGGTTCTTCAGTGTTCATGTCTTACCCTCACTTCTTCGGCGCTGACGCCGTCCTATCGAATGAGGTCATCGGGTTGAATCCAAACAAGGATAAGCATGAGTCTTATTTCACGCTCGAACCGGTAAGGATTTAAACTTTCGGGATTGACGAAATATTGACGCAAAGTTTAACAATTTTAGTTGACCGGCGCGCCACTCGAACTCGCCATCAGATTCCAAGCGAACTTCCTGGTTCGACCAGTTGAAGAACTTGCGATCTTTCAAGAAGTTCCAACGGTTTTCATGCCTGCGATGTGGTTCGAGCAGAAGTTCGCGATGGACGAAGATATGGCGAGACAAATCAAAACTGCTGTGAAGATTCCGTGGATCGGAAGGGCCGTTGGTCTCATACTGGTCGCTCTCGGCATCGTCTTGTGCGTAATTTCGTCTGTGATCGCTTGCGTTCAAGCAAAGAGATCGAGCCGCGAACAGATGGAAATCAACCTTGCCGACCGTAAACTTGCGCCTAGAGTCAAGAAGGAAGTTTCGCCGCTGCTGATTCGCCACTCGCGACCGCAAGTCTACCGACAGCGACCAACGTCTTAAAACTCTTGAGATCTTAGATTTGTGCTTAAAATATTTTCTACGATTCCCCAATAAAATTCGTCGATAAGTGATCGATGATCATGAAACATTCTCAGATAAAATCGCTCTCTCGATTCTTCTTCTCGTCGAAGGCGGAGTTTGAACGGAAAGTTTTTACATAAATAATTTTTCTCGCTGGTGTGCGATGATCTCTCCACCCTCGTCGTCGTCTCTGATCTTTGCTTTGCATGTGAAGCTGCGAGGGAATAAACGCGTAAGCTTTGATTGTATCCTCGTGGAATCATGATGGAGATCAAGGTGAGTTGTAGACCAATGAAGAAAATTGAAGGCAGCTCGTATGATAATTAATTATAGGCGGCGATCACCAGAAAATATCTGGTGAATTTAAAATTGATGTGGCTTACAAAACAATTCATTGGAACTCGTTCGATCGTCGCCACACGTTTCTCAGAGCCGTCAAGTAAATTATTCCTTGGTGCGATCGAAGACAATGTTATCGAAAGGATAACAAACAATGTTTTGAGAACGGAGATTGGCGAATAAGCAATCTCGTGCGAGTCGGGTGTCCCGATAAATATTGTCGCGATCGTATTATTTTCTCACAGCGGCGACGACGAGCAATGCAAAGGAAATTCTTGCGCAATGCGTCGGGAGCATCGCTCGGGAATGAATGAATAGTAAACTCGGACCTACGATAAAGTTTACAAATTGCAAAGAGAGGGAAAGTCGATTCGTATCACCAAAATATTTACAGAAATCCATTGGATTCTCTAAATATTATTGTTATTATCAACTCACTGGGAATTTAATCAAACAGCCGAGAGAGTGAAACTCGATCAGCTGAGGTGCTGCCGATGCCGCTGATAGTGTTTAAAGAGCGAGTCTGGTCTGGTCGGGGCTCGTCTGGCCTGGAGGATTTTCTCGCTTTTTGTGTATTAATGTTTACTGAATTGTAGGCAAAATTTACATTAAGGGGATTCCGTAAACAAGCTTCATGCAAACCAAATGATGACGCTGATAAATATTTAAAAGGTCATCGAAATCATAACAGTTCGACTTGTTATCAGGTGCCGGGGGAGCTGGCTCAGGCTGGACAAGTTTGTTTCTCGTCTGCTCTTCTCAGTCGTAAACTGAAATTCCTTGGAAGAACTGAAACATTTTATTTCTTTTTCTGTTCAGCTGTGAACGTCGAATGGATTCAAGTGCAGGGTGAGACTCCTTCTGACCCCATGTGTTCGGTATCACGTTCGTTTATTATTCATAATTCTCATTCTTGAACAATAAACAAGTTTCCATCCTTGGCTTTCGTCATAAAACGAGAGAAGTTGTAGCAGCGCATTAGCGCGACTCGTGATCCTTTCTGTGAAAATAAATAGAGCAGCGAGGTTCGGGCGAGAACAGTTTTTCCATGTGCTGCAATATGTGGCGATAAAGTTCACTTTTTATTGTCGGAAAATAAATATTTTCTAGTTTTTAACAGGCTTTTATTGCTTCCATGTTGCTTCAGATTGCGCTGCTCCGTCTCCCAACAACAATAAACAGTGCTCACAGCCACGAAAGGTTGGCTGGCTGGTCGGAGTTCGCGTCTGCGTCCAGTGGACCACCCAAACCTAAAGTCAAGTCTTCTTCTTGTCTTGGCTCTGCTCTCAAATTAGTTTCTGACTACAAAGTGACTCGACTACAAACAGATTCGTCCGACGCTGGTGCACACATGGGTTGCCATATGTTGGCGAGGGACCATCGAAGTTTGGTCGATCACGGCGAGATATCTCTTCCTAAACTGTGGATCGTAGTCTCTAAGGGTTAAGATTGCATTTGAGTTTCGTTTCACTACTTCTCCCCACACTAGATCGTCAGCCTTTTCACTCTGAGTCACAGATCGCACTCACCCTGTGGCCGTCGTTGTTAACCGATTCTCTAGAAATAATATCGATTTCAATAAAAACAAAACAGCACTCGCTGCCGCTTCTCTCAAATGCTGAGCCCTCTGCTGAGTGGTCAAGTTACAGTAAATCTTCAGTCTGTTGACAGGAGAACGATTCTGTCGTGTTGTCTCGCAAAGGACGATTCGCTGTCAAGTGGTTTCTGTGGCGCCACCGGCAATTCGCTGCGTCCATTCAACCCATGTGTGTGCAGTTGTTTTGTGGAACTCTTAGCTTTTAACGACGAAAACAATCGAGCCCGAGAACTGTGATGATGAGTCGTTGGGGTTTTCTGAAATGTCAAAATATTTTTATGTGCTTGAGAGGAATTTTTTCGCATGCGACTCAATGCGGTAGGTGGAACATGAGTCGTCGGAATTAGGTCATCGTTGCCATTTGTGTGGTCAAGTGAAAGATCTTTAAATGAGATCTACGACTAGGATTAAGACAGGAGCTTTAGGAGAAATGAATAGCGACGGGAAACCAATTAAACTTCATTGTTCTCGGCAATAACTCAAGCTGCTTCGGGAAAATCGAGTGTAACACTTTTTACGACCATCGGACGGAGTTTGTTTATCTTACACGAGCATGGATTCCGTGGTTGCTTCAGGTTCAGTTTCTAGATTTCTCCTCCGCAACATCGTCGGGTAATTTCGAAACGAAAGCGTCTGGATTATGTCTCAGATTTCAGCCCCAGAAATCTTTAATTCGAGTTTTCATCAACACGCTTCCTCTCATGACTCGATTAATAAAACTCTTCGGGCGATGTTAACGATTTCGTTGGGAATCGAACGAGTTTATTGACACGCTCGACTTGGATCGTGCTCCATTCATCAAGCGATTCTCCGTCGGAGAATCGGAAAGCTCAACTACAAAAGATCTAATTGAAGCAGAAATTTTGATCTGAAATGAAAATTAATGAATGAACGTCTTGTGGATGAAGCGATCTTTGATCTATTTTAACGCTTGGCTTGCGATCTTTATGCTTCGGCGGGAAGATTGTTTATGTGTTGAAGAGATGGAAGGAAAAAATCGAAAAGACATAAATATGTAAACAAAAGATTTTAGATTTTCCTCGTGAAAGTGCGAGCGATTAATTCGTCAGTGATGGATCGCTGAGATATTCGAGGAATTCTGCCGTGTGCTCGTTTAATCATTGGGAAATTCAGTGAACAGTGAGAAGAGTCATATTGGAATTTCAAACGAAAAGGAAATCCTTTGAGGAAAATCGATGGGAAAATCGCTGGAAAAGTCTCGTAAATCGCTCCGAAATAATTTTGCGCTAAAAATCTCAAACGATCAATTGACGTGAATCATTTCACGACCTGAAAAGTTTTCTTTGTGAAATGCCAGTCAGTCGAACGTCAAAGTTCTCATCGCGACAGAAACTGAAAACTTCGATCAGTTCGCGTTCAAGGTTTAAACCTATCAAAGCGATGTGGAAGTTCGTGATCGTTTCGCTGACGTTGGCAGTGAGTTTAGCAGCAAGTGCAAGAACTGATCTGCTAAGAAGTCAATCAGTCGACGCCACACAACTCTCAGTACCGCGGTTCATCGAAAAAACTTTCAGCTTAGCGACTCAGCTCTTCAAAGTCTTCAAATCGCTCAAGTCGGAAAGCAAAGATGAGAAAAAGATTGCGAACATCAAACACGATTTGGTTCCTCACGATGGATTGAACTACGACCCAATGCACGCTGATTGGTATAACCAGGAAGCGATTGCAGAGCATGAAGAGAAGGAGAAGCCAGAGCCTCAATTTTGGGTGTTCGACAACTTCTCCAAGAAAGTCGATCTGATCTTTCTAACGAAAGTCATTTTGAAGATTATCGTTTTCAAGAAAATCGTGAAATTTATCGCTCTCGTTTGCCTCCTGTTCTTCCTTCCAACGTTGAAAGATGACAGCACAACTCACACCGACAGCAGCGAGGAGAAGGACGGGAGAAGCTTAGACATTTATGGTAGGAAATCATTGGAACTGTTCATGGAAATTGAAACAAAGTTTAACCTTCTGAATAAAAACTTATTTGCTTGATTATTTTAGATCACATCGACTATCGAACGAAGGAAATTCTCTCTTTTGCAATTCATTCTGTCGAAGGTTTCTCTCTTGACAAAATGGTTTGGTGCGTGGCAGAGCACGACGCGTTCTGCAGGTTCCAGACGATGTTCGATGTCGTTGATCAAATTTACACGGTGGATCAGTAAGTTCATCTGATGAAGCAAGTGAAAATCGTTCAAAGTCTCTGGTTTTTCTCAGGATAATCAAATGGTGGTATCCAAAGTCAGCGCCGGTGATCCTCAAAGTTATTGACAAGTTGAAACTGCCTGAAGTCACGTCGACTAAGCCTGAGGCATATTTGCAGCTGCCAGGCGACTCCGACGAGTTTCCCATTGAAGTTTCCGACGGCGAGACGTTGGATGAAACGCCGGGAAGCGACGAAGAATCGCAAGAAGCCAACGAGATTGATTCAGAGGAGAGAGAAAAGGAAGACTTGTGAAATATCAAGTTTTAATTTCATTAAATTATCGGCTCGGAGTTGTGAAACGGAAATCAATTTCATGTTCAAAAGAAAAATTAATTAAAAAGTCATTTTCGAGTTTTAATATGCGCGATGAAAATAAGAACAAATTTGTTTACATTAAAGCACAAAATTGATCTGAAGGCATCCAGCTACAGAGCTCCATACCCGTTGGCAAGTGAAGCCGTTGATGAGTCTCGACGCAAAGTTTCGGTGAAGATCTGACGATCCATTTGGATGAAAAATAAACATCAAGAACTTTGTGGTTGATCAAATCAACTTGGGCTGCTCTCGAAAGTGCGATCGTCGAACGTTAACTTCAGTGTCGAGTTTCGTTCGAGTGCTGCGCTTGAACATCGCGACATAAGGCCGCAACAGTCAGCTGATCGGAGCAGGTCTCGATGAACTTCTAAACCAAATTAAATTTAAATATTTATAAGTTGATGATCGTCAGTTTGGTTTGCATGAAGCTTGTTTACGGAATCCCCTTAATGTAAATTTTGCCTACAATTCAGTAAACATTAATACACAAAAAGCGAGAAAATCCTCCAGGCCAGACGAGCCCCGACCAGACCAGACTCGCTCTTTAAACACTATCAGCGGCATCGGCAGCACCTCAGCTGATCGAGTTTCACTCTCTCGGCTGTTTGATTAAATTCCCAGCTAGTTGATAATAACAATAATATTTAGAGAATCCAATGGATTTCTGTAAATATTTTGGTGATACGAATCGACTTTCCCTCTCTTTGCAATTTGTAAACTTTATCGTAGGTCCGAGTTTACTATTCATTCATTCCCGAGCGATGCTCCCGATGCATTGCGCAAGAATTTCCTTTGCATTGCTCGTCGTCGCCGCTGTGAGAAAATAATACGATCGCGACAATATTTATCGGGACACCCGACTCGCACGAGTTTGTTTATTCGCCAATCTCCGTTCTCAAAACATTGCTTCTTATGCTACGTCTCGATCTCATCGAACATTCAAATTCTCGAAGATCGAGATACTCTTCTGCATACGCCTGAGATCATCATCCTACAATGTTGTGGAACGATTCTTATATTTTTAGTTGGGACTTTGACTCCTCCCACTGCAGCGAGCATCACGAGAATATCTGTGGCTTTCGTCTGTTAACAAATTTTATAGTCGCTCGATGTTAAATCCGATTTTGATTTTAATTTCTTTAAAGTGTTAACAGCACTTTACTCATCGATGAATCATTAAAGCGATCAATTGACGTCACAATGAGGGAAAACAACCGTTCGCTGCCTTCAGCCCGCAGAAGAAAAATCTCTTAAAATCGAATTGAAAGGCTAATGATGTAAACAAAATGTCGACCGAGAAGAAGAATCCGAGGTAATTAATTTGTTTCGTGTGAAGACGATTTTCTCGAAGAATTTTCCGTTTTCCTTCATCGTTCGCAGCTCAAAGAGAAGAGGAGAGATCAAACGAAAGAAAACCAAGCCCCAAAGATTCTTCTCGCACACATTGAAGATTGCTCAAGCCATTGAACGCTGCTCATCTTCCCGTTTGTGCGATCGAGCATGAACTTTTCCACAATTAGTATTCGAATGTTTCTTCAACCGATCGGACGCTTCTAACCAACCCTCGACTAATTGGACGTGAAATTGCTTTTCCGTGAACGCTTAGACATTCGTCTCTTCCTCGCCGCTCGGCACGTGGATAACTGAAGAGGTTTACATTGGTGAATAAATAAATAAATATCGGAAAACCCCGATCAGTGCTCAAGTGGTTAAAGATATTCACAAATAAATAATTAGAGTTGCACAAAGTGAACATGAAACAATAGTTTGAACAGGAAAGAGTAAGAAAACTAGAGAGAAAATGGAAAATCGATCACCATCGCTCTACTCGCACATCTATCAGCATCCAATCAATATGTCCGACGACACGCGAACCATAATAGCGACGATCGGATCGATAGGCGAAATGGCAGTCGAACCGAAGACGGAAGTCGAAGAGAAGCCCGTGGTGTATCATATAACGGAAGTTGGCGAGCAGCAGCACATCCAAAATTATCCTCCGCACCCCGTGGTCGATGATCGGCACTCGCCCAACTACCCGCATCACCCATCTGCTCAATATTACTTCCCCACGCCGCACCACAAGTACATGGACGAGAAGATGCAAAACTCGCACTACGTTCGATATCCTTACGTCTTGACATCGTCAGCGCCAGTCTCGAGCACAGACAACATCCCGTCGTCTTCCGTTCCGTACCATCATGTTCCGTACTTGCCGCACAATTTGGATTCATCCATCAACGCGATGAAGCTCTCTTCGCCTTCACCGTCGGGGCATATCGTCAACCGCTTCGGGATCAACTCGAACGCGACGCCGAACATCAAATACTGCTCCAACGGGACAATGATGGATTACGAGAGTGAGAACATGATGTTGAGAGAAAATCACAGCAACATGTCATCGCCAGCTTCGTCAATCGCTGGACTTCCAGCACCGTCAGCAGTTTCTTGTATCACCACAACATGCGACATGAAGATTGGAAGCTCTGTCGCTTCAGCTCCAGCTTATAACAATAACAACGCTGGCGAGAATGACTCGTGCAAAAACAGCTCGACAACGTCTTCGACGAATGTCGAGCAGCAGCTCAGCAGCACAACAGTGGACACCGTGAAAAAGACAGGAGGGAGAAAACCAGAGAAACCTGCGATGAGCTACATCAATATGATTGTTATGGCGATCAAGGACTCGCCGCAGAAGCGACGAACGCTCAGTGAAATCTACAAATATCTTCAGTCGAAGTGAGTGGGAAAATTCTGTTGTCCGGATATCTGACGGCTGGCTCGGTTTTCGGCAAAAGCCAGAAGATTTTTCCAGCGCGATAATTCACGATCCGTCGGTAAACATCTGAAAAATTTCCTTTTCGCAGATATTCTTTCTTCAACGGCGAGTACAACGGGTGGAAAAACTCAGTTCGTCATAATTTGAGTCTCAACGAGTGTTTCAAAAAGCTGCCGAAGGAGTGTGGGAAGCCGGGTAAGGGTCACTATTGGACGATCGATTCGAGTGCGGAGTACATGTTCGAGGACGAAGGAAGCCTCCGGCGAAGACCGCGAGGCTTTCGACGGAAACAGCAGATCAAAGCGTACACCAACTCGGGAACGTTTTACCCGCCAACAAGCTACGAAGGCCCGCCGATAAATGTGTCGGATATTCAGAACTGCTACACGACTCCATATCCCTACGACTCGTACAGTTCCGCCCCGCCAGTCCCCACTGCGCCTCCGACCTTCGCTGAAGCACCTTGGCAGTACCAGTCGGAATATATAAGAAATCCGTCGCCTCCACAGCACGTTTCGCCACAGTCAGGCGTGCTCGAGTACAGCGGAAGCTATCAAAGTTATCAACCGTACGAGAACGGAGGCAAGTTTACACGAAAGATTCCAGTGCCCCAGATTTGTCTCGGAGATTAATCATAAGAGGTTTCTAAAAGGAAAAGATTTTCCAGTTAGCGTGTGCGCGTTATCATCTCTCAACACCACTTCTTTCTGTTCTCATCGTCGAGAATTAACTAAAAATTATCTCTGAGAAATTTCCTTTCGCCGCACCGTTAGCTTGTTAAGAGCCACTTGAAAGGAGCCAAATAATTTACGATCTCGCTAATGAAAGTATGCTGATATGTCTCGAGATCTAATTTATGCTTTATTTACTCTTTTTAGGTCTCAAGATGACCCAAATGTCAATGGCACATTCTCAGCAGGGCAGCTCCATCGTCACGTCGAGTCCTCCAGCTAGCGTCCTGATGCCAAGTGAATGTAAACCGCCTTCAGTTCAGAGCACAAATGCGAATCCTTATCCTCAAACGGCAACACCGCCCAACGGCTATTACAGCGAGCACGTGAAGTACTCGAATTAGTTTAGAGTTGATTGGGGGGCTTAGACTCGCGTAGACGGTTTGGCCTTCCGATAAGGATTGATCCATCAATCTCTCGACACTTGAATTGCCATTGACGCTTTGCGATATTTGCAATCGAAGCGTTTTTCCCCATTCGCTCTCGCTCTAAGTTAGAGCCTCTAACTCAAAAGCCATAAATAAAAATAAAGAATCGTTAAACTTTTCTCTTTCTCTCGGAATATGACGGCAATGATGTAAATATTTAGACGAGAATAATGCTAGAAATCAAATGTAAACAAGTCGCTGTGAATTTCTCCTCTCTCCCGACTCTACATCAGTCAAATGTGCGCAAGCTGGAGCTTCGAGTCGTGGGGATTATCAACTCGTCAATTTTATTTTAATATTCTTGTTCGATTATTCTACTTGGTCGGGGTCAACGTTAAAGCAGATAAAGAAGTGATATCTGAAGAGATCTGCATTCTCCTCGCTGGTGATTCTCGCCAAGTCGTTGCGAAGTCTGTTGCCTTCGAAGAGAACCGATGCGGTCCACGTCGCCATGCAGGCTTGTTGCAGTCGGTCATTTGTCATTTCGTTGCAGCGTCTTCTTTGTTCAATCAAACGATCGACGGTCTCGTAGGTTCCAACCACCCATTGCAAGAAGGCTGCACTTTCTTCGGGAATCGCCTCCACACCAGCTCTGACACAAGCCATGATTGCATCTCCGTCGATTTCTGGAAGTTCTCCTGGCACATCTTGCGACGCAACGAGCTGGAGGACAAAGTTTTGAAACGTTTTTATTGACCGATCACAATTAAACTCACAGCCAATCCAATAACGGCACAGAAAACGAGTAAACTTTTCATCTTCGCGACTTAATTTTTAATATTTGACTGAGTCGCTGATGGACGACCACAACGATTTTATATCACTTTCAGTCTCGTTATCAAGTGACGGAGTGCTGGGATTAATATTAATAAAAATAGCTCGGACTTTTGAAAGCTTTAGATAAAATTCTTCAGAACGACGTGCGGAAAGTTTTCGCGATTAAAGTTTATTAGTTAAAATCGACAAAGCTTTTCACGCAGCTTTCCAACGAACTCAAATCTGAGAAGATGTCGCTGTACATTTTACTATGGCTGTGAATCACGGTCTGTGATCGAATATCTTTCTCGTTTCTGTTCCAGCAGCGAAGAGATGGCGTGTGAACACGAAACAATTTTCCCTTACAAGATCGTCATCGTCAAATCTTTATTTCAGCTTATATTTTACAAAATGTTTTTGAAAGCGTTGATGAAGAATTCGCGGGCTGGTGCTTGCGAAAAACATTCAGCTGAATGCTCGCGGAGCTGAGCAGCGAGTTCGGGATCAATGGCGGTCAAATCAGTGTGAAGTCGATTGAGCTCAAAAGCGAGGGAAGCGGTGAACGCTGCGTTGCATGCTTGGATCAGACGGTCTTGGAGGGAAGTTGGTGGATCTGTTGGGCGATAGTTTTCTTAGAAAAAAGTTAAAACCTTCAATCTTTTTGACTTTACCATCACGTGGAAGGTCGTTGCATCGCTGTCGCTGCTCCTGAAGACGAACTGAAGTCGCTCGCACATCTGCCGTCCATTCTTGCAAATCTTCTCGGTTCGCGTTCGAGTTGTCCAACACCGGCTACGAATTGAACGTTTCGTACAATTAGGTGCGATAAAATTTTGTTTAACTCACCGCGAAGCATTCCAAGAAGTCATTGGCAAAAGCCTGTGAAGCGCAAACCGCCAACAAAAATAAAACCGCTGTTTTCATCCTATCGCCGCTTCCTCTCACGTCAAACTGAGCTCTTCAGTTATGCCAACGAATTATAAATAAAGTTTTGTTATCACTTAAAGCCACGGCAGATCAATTGATAAGATTTCTTTGCGTGATTTTTTGTCGCGATGCCGAAATTATCTTCATCGCTTATCTCAACTAACGATTCGAAGGTTTACGGAAGACATTCACTCACCCAACCACAATCTTCGTTTCTCCTCCATTCGTGCTCAACGGAAATGTAAACTAAACGGCATGAAGTTCCCTCGACATGTGACTCCTTCAAGAGAAAACGCCGCACGAAGATTCCGGATAGAGGAGTCGACGAGAATCGGAGAGAAAATGCCATTAAGGAGGTCAAACGCTCATGATTTATGTTCGTCAAATGAATATTTGTTGTTCTTCGTTTTGAAATGGTTTAGCAGTTTGGAGATAATTTGTTTCACATTTCAACAGAGAATCGCTCAGACCAGACAGATTGTCGCCAAGCATTTTAGAATCTGAAGTTTTTATCTGAACAATAAAAAAGTTGTAGACAAATTTTTATTCATTCGGCTCACTGCAGAGTTTAGCCACTCGAAGCCTTTATGACTTGACTTTACATAATTTAGTTTTGGCGTCGAAAATCCAACCTGGGAAGCAATTTCTGGGCTTTCCCACCCACTTCCGTTGTACTCCGTCGTAAACGCACTCGTAATACTTAGTGTCGTCGCCAGGGTTTGGTTTTCTGTCAGCGCGCGTGCAAACAATTTTACATTCGACAGGCAAAGTGTTGAGATCGGCTTCGAAGCCAGCATCACAACGCCAGATATAAGGAACTTTTCCCGCTCCCCGGCAAGTTGCCACGAGCTGTCCCTTGGCCTTGGGGAAATAGAAATACTTCATCAAAAAATTCGTCGCAGCATTTGCAGTGCAGTCGGCTTCCGTGATTGTCGTGCAGAACCTGTCGTACGTCAACCGGCAGTATTCTTCTTTCGGAGCACTGGGATCGAAAACGTATAAATTCTCGCAAGTATATTGCTTAAACTTTAAGGTAGTAGAAGTATCAGGATCCTCGACGTAGCAGAAGTAGTATTTCTTGCAGTCCGTCGGATCGGGGAAAACACCTTTGCCTGTACATTGAAAGCCATTGGGATCGACAGTGGGTAAACAACTTCCATCTTTAACACTTGAGCAAGTTGCTTCGCCTGGTGTTGGCTCTACGCAATGCGGTTTGGCAGCAGGGCAATCAAGCGTAAATAATGAAAATCTCCCTGCACCTTCACAGGTCTAGTAAAATTTGGCGTGGAAATCAGAATTATTATCAATACTATTTTCGAAAAACTTAAATCTCTTACTTTGACTTGCGTTGCATCGCAAATGTCAGTCCCTCTTCCATCTTTGTTACAGAATTTTTGCCCGACATTATTTGCGGTGCATACCGTTACCGGTGTATCAGCTCGGCCTTGTCTACTCTGTCCCACTGGACGTCCTGCCTTGAAAATCTCATCACTCGCTACTCCAGCAAGCAAGCAAAAAGCCTGAATCGTTTTCCATTTTAATCTTCAGCGATCATTTGCCACTAACCGTAACTCACCAATGCAATGTAACTGTTCACTTTAACCATTTTTAGCAGCTAAACCGACTGAAAATAAGTGAGAACTAAGCAGAAGACGGTGACTTTTATACACTGCGACTGCCTGAATGCGTAATTGCTGCAAATTTATGGCTCTTTTTATCAAAAGGCAAACACAGCAGAAGACAAACACGGATGAGTGATAAGCAGCTTTGCACCGTTGACCTTACGCTTGAATAATTTCGTGGCAGAGGCGCAGAACGAGGTTTAGGTGAAGATTTTTGGGTAAAGAAACTCAGTCAAGTTTAAGATAAACCTGAGGTTTCGCAATCTTTATGATAAATTGTACGATATTTTCTTGGAAATGACGTGCGTAAAGATAAACGCGCACAAGCTTCTCACTCGTGCCTACAATTGAGATCAGAAAAAAATGCATTTGAACTTGTGAGTTTGATAAATAACTTCGTAGCTTAAGAAGCTAAGGGATTCAGAGTTTATGTGATCTCCGCAGTGCGTAGATGTCAGAAAGGTTTTTCTACTTTTGATCGTTTATTTGCGTAAGATATGCTTCTAATTCATGTATTTCATACAGTTGTGGTTGCTGCTGTAATTGTAGTTGGCGCCAGGACGCATCGTTTTAAGCTAGAGTTGAAAACATAGCCTCTGAAGCAGCTTTTCAATCTCGATTCCCATCGCGATCCGTTGTAGATGCATTCGTAGTACATCGTTTCATCATCAGGGTACTCTCGCTTGTCCGCGCGTGTGCAAACTAAATCACATTGAACCGGAAGAGTGCCCAAATTGGCTTGAAATCCACTTTCGCAGCGGAAGACGTAAGGCGACTTTCCATCGGCACGGCAGCTGGCAACGATTTGCCCCAGTCGCGAAGGGAAAGTTCTGTAACTCAACAGGGTGTTTCTCACAGTTCCGTCGCACGTAATTTGGGTACAGAAGCTGTTGTCGTTGTTGATGAGTCGGCAGTATTCGCCGTTAGGCCCACTCGGATCGAATGCGTAAAGTCGTTCGCATTCGAAAGCTTGCGAGACCAACGCACCTGACTCCTCTGAGCAATAATAATATTTCTTACAGTTCAAAGGATCGGGGAAAACTCCTGAACCCGTACATTCGAAGTCAGGTTGTGCTGGCTCGCAACCCTCAGCTTGAGTGCTTGAACAGTACGCTTGTCCGGGTGTCGACTCAATGCAATAAGGCAAAGCTCCAGAGCATCCAAACTGTGTTGAGGAATTGATAAAACTTCAGCATAAAGCCAATTTTAGGTTTACAAACCGTCAGGCCGCTTCCAACTCCAGAGCAGTGCTGAAAGCTTTTCAGTCAGTCGATGTTCGAAATAAATATTTTATGATCTCACATAAAGCTGCACGGCATCGCAATAGGGAGCGACGTCTGATCCACAGTAACGTTTACCGACATTCGCAGCGCTGGTGCATTTTTCCGCCAATGTTTGAACGGTGCGGCCGGATCTTCGTGGAACAATTGCTCGACCTGGAGCAAAGGTATCGCCATCAACAAGAACAACACAGCAAAGCCCCAATGCCTGACATTTCACAACGTATTATTGATATCCGGCGAGCCTGGCAACTTTCACTCACCAAGAAAAGTCTCATCTTCATTTTGCAACTGGAAACTCAACTGCAATCTGACTGAATTGGAAAAGCGCATGTCGCAGCTTTTATAGCAATCTCACGATTTGTTATTTACTTACATAAAATAAACCTAGTTTACAGTGGGTTTGTAAGCTTAATGTAAATTAGTGGGAAAACTGATAAGCAATCTGAAGTAAGAGATAAGCAAAAGCTATTCGCATAGATAACCTTGGGACTGTAGAACAAATATTTGACGTTGAGGTGTTAGACGTAGGCGTTGATTAGCTAACGGAGACGACGACCAGGAGAGACATTTACATGATTTTAATTCATCTAGCGTCTGTAAGAATCATTTTTCAATAAAACTATTCGTATTTGCTTGGAATAGGACTAAACTACTTTATTATTTTGTTCGAAATGTTCGCTTCGTTCTTCGATTTAAGGTACTGTTGGAATTGCTGGTACATTACCAGTTGTTGCTGCAATAGTTGTCGCTGCAATAGTTGTCCCTGTAACGTCAGAATTTCCAGTGCTTTCAGTTCCCAATGTAGTATCAGCAGACAGAGTAGTATCAGAAGGAGCTGAAGTCGCACTGTCTCCTGTTGTGGCTTCGGAGCTGGTTGTTGATTTGGTGGGCGGTGCTGGTGTCGGATTCACAACGCACTTCTTCGACTTGGCGTCGAAATAGAAGTCTCTGTAGCAACTCTTGACCTTCGATTCCCACCGCAAGCCGTTGAAAACGCACTCGTAATATTTGGTACTGTCGCCAGCGTAAGCTTTCTTATCAGCTCGGTTGCAAACTAGATCACATTGGACTGGGAGAGTGTTGAGGTTTGCGACAAAGCCTTCATCGCAACGGAATACGTAAGGTGTCTTTCCATCTTTTCTGCAACTGGCAACGATTTGTCCTTTGGATTTAGGCAAGAATTGGTATTTGAGCAGAATATTCTTAGATGTTCCATCGCATTTCGCCACAGTGCAAAATTTATTCCGCGTCAACCGACAGTAATCACCCTTCGGCGCACTTGGGTCGAAGACGTATTGGTCGTCACACTCATACTGATCAGCGATCAATCCACCTTCGCCATCATCCGAGCACTGATAGAACAATTTGCAGTTAAACGGATCGGGGAAAAATCCTTTGCCGGTACATTCGAAATCGGACGCGGGTGGTGCGCAGTTCTCGTCGCGAACATTCGAGCATGAAGCTTTGCCTGGGGTTGACGAGGCACAGAACGGAACGGCACCTTGACAGTCAAACTTTTGATGAAATAAAGTCAGTAAAATTATTTGGAGAATTCATGAAACAATATACGAACCGTTAATCCTTTGCCAACTCCTGTGCAACTCTGTCGAATTATTCCAAAGTTTATTTCTAATTTTTTAATCACGATTCTCGAATAATTCTTACGAAAACTTGTGCAGCATCACAAGGTGGAGTTAAGTCTGAGCCACAATAACTTTTACCAGTTTTGCTTGCATCAGTGCAAACTTCTGCAATCGTTAGAACTTTTCTGCCCGAAATTCTTGATCCTGTGCTGCGTCCTGGAACGAAGACGTCGCAGTTAACTCCAACGAGCAAAACAGCAATCTGACGCAAAGCAAATTAGATCCACAAAATTTTTAAAGGAAATTTGAACTTTTACCAGAAAGTAAAAAGATTTCATTTTAAGTAAAACCTTCGAATAGATGGCCAGGAACTGAAAAGATTTGCGTAATGTAGCGGTTTTTATACAAGTGAATGATATCTGAAAGTACAAAGGTTGATGCGCTAGCAAATATTAATTTGATAACGGAGAGCAAACAGTACAAAATTTTACATAAGGTAGATTATAGAAGATTATACATAGCCAACTGCAAGTTTGCTCTTTTTCCGCAGAATAATTTAAGACTTGAAATAAGCAAATATAATTTGAAGACAAAAACGTTTTAATTTTATTTACGATATCTTCTGCACAATCTTTCTACATTCAAGCAGTTTTGAAATCTGGACAACTCAAGTTCCGCGAACACACCGCGAAGCGAAAATATTTTCGTACTGTTAGACTTCAATTTACTTGAAATGTTTTCGGGAGAAATTATTTGAGACGCAGGCAATAAACTTGAACTGTCATTTTAACCACCCTCACTTCACTATCTGAAGATAAGAAGAACGAAAACTTTGATAAGGTTCACGGTGGTTCGCTTGTGATTCTGTCTAGGGAGCTAATAGCGTGTGACACCAAGATCAAGCTTAACCGAATCCAGACGAAGGTGAAGCGCAATCAACAGACGAATAAAGTTTGGAAAGAGACGAGACGCACAATGAAAGAGTAAACACTTACTGGGTAGAAGGAAATTTATATCAGTTTCAAGTGACGGTTGAGTGGGTGATGTTGGAGATTCGAAGAGATTTGGCTTTTCGTCACGCTTCTGGCTGAAAATCTTGCGTCACAAAGTGAAAGAGTTCACACGCTCGTCGCAATCAGAGGCTTCGAGTAATTGCAAACGAGAAATCTTCCATTCTTCGTCTTCGTTTGTGTGACCAATAAGCAGGATAACGGATCAGGAGATTAACTTCGTACTTTATGCATTCATCATCTTTCCATTTTCGTTTGTGGCAGGAACAACAGAAATTTGAAAGTCAAAAATCACCAAAAACATCGTCGAAGCCTTCGACTCGAAGACCAGAGCGGATGTATTTAAGACGAAATCTCCGATGATCCCCAAGGCGGCGAGAAAATTATTCAACTCACGCAATTAAATAAACATCGTTTTCGGTTTTGGCTGGATGGGTGGATTAAGGGAATCATGGCGATGATTGATGATTCGATAATAAAGCAGGTCTTTATCGCTCTTACAACAACATAATTGAAATACTCTTAAATCAACAACAGTCGACGAACGATGACAAGAATTAATTTTCGACGGATCGAGTACTTTATCGCGCGAGATTCTCCATAGTCGATTTCTTAATTTATAAAGTCTTGAGCAAACAACAATTAATAAACGGCAAAAGGCAACAGAAATTTATGTTTCTGAAGTAGAATTAAGGTGAGTGCTTGACGAGACGAGAGCGACGAGCTCGTTTTAGTGGTTAAATAAACAACTAGCGACGACGTCGATGGCTTTCCGCTGCCTTGGCTCGAAGCATAAGTCATTCAGATCGTTACAAAACCCTCGGTTGACCAATGTGCGGTTGGAAATCATTCTGAACTGCTGTTGACACAACGATGAATTTATGATTTCATCGCTTCTCTCGAAAATTCATGAATGAAGGCAGAACGTGAAAAATTCTTCGTCATCGTGAGGGTCACACAGAAACTACCTGGAATCACACGTTTCTTAAGCATCTCGACTAATTTGGGAGCGCAAAGGGTTCACCCCACACATAACGCTTCAACATGCCACGGAGATCACCGAGAGAGATTAACATGATCCGAAACTGATCCCCCAATTCAGCTTCTCACTCGACAAGAGTTCTTCGTGTTCATGCCACGATGAGAATTAAAGTAACTCGTCGCATCGTAAATTAATCACTGGAAATATCTCGGTGTCGTCGGGATTAATGGAAAATCTTGTAAAGTCGGAAACAAATTGTTGAGTCAGAGATTTCCAAATCCTAGATGTTAAGCTTGTGTGACTGGGAATGAAGTCTTGAACTTTCATCGTTCCTTTCAAGAGCAGACGAAGTCATAGACGAATTGATTCGTGCAGAAACTGCGCGTCTAGCTAACATCAGGCATCTTTGGATCAAGTGATAATCGATGAATGTTTAATGACAACGAGAACTTGCTTAAAGAAGGGCGCGAGTATTTCTGGTGACAAGTGGCGGTTATCAACTGAACGGTGATCGCAAGACAAATGAGATTAACGAGAAACTTTTGAAAGTATTTACTAAACAAACATCGCGTTACGAGGAAAAGCAATAAAAGGCGATACAGAGAAATCCATTGAAATATTTACACGTGAACTTTTCAGAACTGGAATCCCTTTGAAATCAGCTCGTGATTGTTTAAGTTCAGCTTTCCATGCACTTCATTTGGAGCTTGTGAAGCACTCCGCCGTTCGTTCAACGGATGGGCTCGCCGCTAGTCCATCAGAAGCCACAAAGTCTAACGCTCGTCTCATAATTCTTCCCTTGATTCTTTTATTGAGTGCGTTTTTATTACTTTATGCGTAAACATAAACAATCAATTCTGGAAAATCATTAAAGCGATTTGAATGCGCATAAAGTTTATAAATACGAAAGCCAACCGACGGATTTCACAAACGAAGCAGCTCTCGTTTCGTTTGATCCGCTGTGTAAACCATAAATCGAGAGGGTTTTTCTTATGCTTTATTGCGTGAAAATGAGTTGGAAGATGGCATTTCCGCCTTCGTTTCGCCGCCGCTCTTTGTGGTTTACCGACGGCGCTTCCACACAATCTCTCAACTGCTGCAAACGCTGTACGAAGCGCGATGACAAAACCGCCGAGTGCGATAAAACGAGGTGTGAACGAGACACTAAAACGGAGGGGAAACTCGCAGGCTTGGTGACTTTTCACGCCTGGTGAATCTTCGTCGAAGCCAGACATCATCAAAACATTGCGTTTCGCGTAGTTTAACTTCTCACTTGAGGGACGAGACAGCGAAAGAGAGATGAACACATCACTAAGTTCTTTGGCCTTTATGCAAATCATTTGTCGCCCTTCGCAATTCAATTTAAATCCGCCGCTTTCTCCTCCGCTTATCAGCGCCGCACCAGCGAGAAAAGTTCCTTTTCTTCTGTAAATTAAACCGCAAACAATGGAAACTCAGTTTTCAATTTCAACTTCAGCTTAATTGAGTTTGAATGGGACTTTGCCGCACAGGCAGCTTTGATGCGTCCCGAAGCGAAAGGATCTAAAAAATTGATATTTTGTTGATGTGCTAATTCCCCGCTTGTTGAGAAGCAATCGACTGCTCGTTTGCAGAGACGAGAGTGGCAGGCGGGCGATGAACGCTCCCATTGTTAGCGTTCCATTGTTTGGATAAATAATATGCGGTTTATGCTGTTTGTTATGCTCTGCATGGGAAAGACTGAATAAACATTTAGTGCGAGCTGGATCTGTTGGGAAGTCGACGTCGTCCCTTTTTAAAAAGCGAAGGGAAGGCAGAGCAGAAAATTGCCTTCACGAGATAGGACGGCAGAGTGAATGGAATAAAGTAATGGAAGTCGCAATCGTTCTGTTTGCAGACGAGCCTTGCATGATCATTTGCATATCGACGATCCGCCCGACGTCAAACGAAACAGCTCAATCTATTTCTTCACTGTAAACAACATAAAACTCTTCGATAAAAGATCGCCGGCGATTTAAAATCTTCCTAGACCACCCAAAGGCGACCATCAATCGATCGAAGCGTGGAACAATTTTATTTTGTTGCGAAATTTAAAATTAGATCGAATGTTACTCAAGGTGAATTAATCGCCAACAATGAAGATTCCTCGGGCTTATCCGAGGCTGCACAAACTCGGATCAGAAAAGGTGCAAGAAAACTGAGCAGTTTGATTGATAACCTTGTAAAGATCGCATTAGGTTGCATCACGAAATCTGTTGTAATCGTTAAATTGGAACATGTTGCGAAGATTCGATCGAGAGAGTTTGCGAACCTTCGAGCCGAGAAAGTTATGTTTGACTGTAATCCCCGCAACGCATCCCTGCACCTAATCCGCTTCTTATGGTCTCCGAGAGTGAAAGAAATCCTTTCAACTATTTTCTTCTTCACAACTTCGGAGACAGAACTGTTGATGCTCATTTAATAATTATGTTGTCACCACAGAGTCTTAGCCGAACTCGAGTCTCAGGCAATAAAAAATGATAAATTTACTTTTAATAATTTCTAAGCTGCGAAGTTCATAAATCATTCACGAAACTTACTTTCTTTTAGGAGCAGTTAGGGTGTTTCGTGACGAGAGTTTGTCGATATTCCAAGCGACTCGATCATCGACTAGACTGCAACTTGAGAAATTTTGGAAACCTCTCTCCGGACTCTCGAGAAAAGTCATTTAAATCTTCCGTCGTCATTCTCCGTAACTCGATCCGTTCTACTGGAGCAGAACCAGGCCTCGCACGCAAAATAGACACAACGTCTCCCTGACGAAGTTTCTTCTTTCGGGTGCTCTCGTCTTAATGTTTTAATTTATGGGTAAATAACTACAAGATGTGACTCTTGTGCTGGATTTGGGTGAGCGAGAAAGTATTAAGTTATTAGACCAAATTAGTCGGAGCTGGTAGATTTGTGAACGAAAGGAACTACAACATATGGTTTCTCGATACCCGAAGCAGGGAGATTGTCAAAATAGACGACAATATTCAATATCTCAGAGGCTTCGTGAGTAAGCGTTCGATGTTGCACGTGACGGAAGAAACCTTGAGAATTTAGAATTCCATTCAATCCATTCATGGTCCAGACAATTTATGATGTCGCCTATGGAAAATCATAACGCGCGTTTGATATCTTAACGTCTTCATTCATCTGAAATCTTGAATCAACTTCGGATTTGGTTTCAGAGAGTCAAACAAAGCCAGTGGAATATAAATATTTGCGTGGGGAACATTGCAAGCAATGTTGAGAAGACTTCAGCTCAATTTCATTAGCGTTTGCTTCTCTAGAGTCGCTTGAAGTTACTTGCCGAATCTGACTAAGTCGTCGAACCAAAATATTTCCGAGAACATGAGTGACAATATCCATAAACATATTATGAAACAATGCTGTTGAATACAATTTCGTTGAGATTGTAATTTGACGCATCAACGGCGACACTCGCCAATTCGTTAAGCGGAAACAAATTCCTCTCGGTTATGTTGCTCTGATGTTAAACTGTTATTTCAGCCACTACGATGAATTATTTTTTGCTGGTTCATTGAAGAAGTTTAAAATGAGCGCAACGTTATGCTCCAGCCGAAAAGCTTTGGCTGGCAATGTTGTTACAAGAGATTAAACTAAAATCTTTCTGTTACAAAAATCCTTTTTCGGGATTTTCATTTTCGACGCTTTGCGCAATTTCGGAGCTTGGAGCGAAATGTGGCAGAAGGTTCGGCGTGCCATCCGCTCACGTGTGTCTTCGTTAAATCTGTTCAGAGTTTTCACGTTTGCCGATCAACGCAATCCCACACATACGATCGACTTCAGACCTAAACCTCGCCAGCTAAAAATACTTTTGGGGAAATAATGTCAAATCGGAATGATGAATCTCGTTCGCTTCGAAAGGTTAAACTGTCTAAATTACAATTTCGGATACGTCGTGTGCTGCATGTGATTGTGATTATACGTTACACGAAACATTTGGCCGCTGTTTACTTTACTTCCGAGAGGAACTAAATAATTTATGTTAAGACGAGAGGCAAGACGAGTCTGAGAAATGTTTAAACTCGGCAGATTTCTGCAACATTTTCTCCTAAACTGCCTTCATTTTCCGACGACGAAACTCATTTCCCATGGTTTTATCGATTCTGCTCTAATTCATGCGCATTCTGTTTGTTTGCTGGCTGAACGTAGGAAGCGCAGACAAGTCGGAACCTCGAAAATTCAACGTTGCGCCCAATCCAAACAAGCTTTGCTTCATCTGTTTCAACTTGTGCGGAAACAGAAATCACTCAGAGATTGAAAAGAAATTTCGTGGCTGTCGACGTGACGTCACGAGGGAAATGAAATGGAATTCTCGCGCCACGGCCGAGGAAAAGAAATATCTCATCGCTACTAATTAGACAATTAGCTCGTTTAGTTACCCGTTGTCAGCGTTCATATGTGGAAAATGTTCTGACAGCTTGAAATGTTTGTGCTTTCCTCGCGTTTTATTCGAATTACCAGCACGTTTATATTGTGTTTTAATTTTATTTACTTTGAGATAATTTAATTTCGAGGAAAACAAATTGATGGCCGACACAAATGTGGAATTTTCACATCAATTTATCAACTTAATTGCGGTGCGAACGGTGCTCTGGATTATTTTTGTTTTGCCTGGGTAAATAGCGAAAATATTCGAGGATGAGCGATGAAGAAATTGCTGAAGATTTTCGGGAATTTTGATTAATAGAACGAAGCAGTTAAGTCGCAATCAATGCCACAACATTTGAAATGAAATTTATCTCAATTTTCTGCTCTAAAAATTTCGCTTCAACTTTCTGTTCGAGCCCAAGGTGTCCTTGAGTCAAGGATGATCTCCTGATGATCGCCAAGACTTTCTCTCGGAATTTTCTTGGAAAACTGAAACGATTTTGAAGGAAGCGAAGAGTGAAAGCACTAAAGTTGTCAATCAAAGACTCGCAGCGACTGAAAGAATTGTTTATTTAGCGTCCGGGAAAAGATAGAAAACTAAATTAACTAAGTTGGAAATATTTTTATGCTGCACATTGCTCGCATGTGAGAAGAGAATTCCGGGATCGAAATGCGAGTGAAAGTCTTGAAGTCTGATGGAATCGGAGAGTGACCTGAAAAGCCAGCGACACTTCCAGATGTGCTGAGATTTAGATTGTTGCGTCGAGGGCATTCCTTACCTTGAATTAAATTGCTATTATAGCTTTCACCATCATCCGTACCGGAGTCTGTATTTTCTTTCAAAATATGTTTTATTTGTTTTTTAAACTTCCAACGAAAACATTTTCATCTCGAAATACTCGAGCCAGAGCGAGTAGGAAAAAGTCTTATCGATTTCATTCATGAGCGTTTGTAATTTTTTTTAGCTTACTCGAAGCAGAAATAAAAAGAGTTGCAGGTTCTCAAGTGTTTCAAATTTTCTGTGTGTTTTCGTTTCAGGACCGAGCGAGATGTTTGTAAACGAGATTGAAGCTACAATAATAAATGGCTCGAGTCAATCGGTCTCGTGTTAAGCCGTTTGAAATGGACTCGGATTTGGTCAGACAGTTTGAGCTCACGCGAATCGTTGAGGCGTGGTCTCTCCGAGTTAACTAAACTTTAAGCAAACGTCGAGGTGTGTTAATCATCGCTGACATTTCTTTCTCGCCGTGCTCGGTCATCGGAAACATGGAACGTCCATTTTGAATTCATTCCGCTAAACGACCGAGGAATGTAAGCCTCGACAGCATCGACCCACTGCTGCTAATGGATTACTCGATTCCAATGGAGTTTCACCGCTTCACAAACAGAAGGGGGAGAATCGTTGTCGTCGTCATCGATCGTGGACAATAAATTTCCACTCTGAGAGTTTCCCACAATTAAATTAGACTCGCTCATCGACATTGGAAAATATTGAAATCCAACGGCGTTCCTCGCCGCACGAAAAGAACTTCAACTTAAATAAACAAAGAGGGATGCTTCATGATTAACTATAGTCAAGCACAAGGGAGCTTGCCGCAACGAATCTCCCAATCATAATTTTCTGGCCATTTGTTTGAACGCTTCAAGGATGCTTGTCGAGTTTGATGGGAACAAAAAGAGCGGAGAACTGGAAAATTTCAATGAATGGAAGCACTTAGAAGGCGATGAACGAGGGTTCCGATGACTCTCATCGAGCTAATATTTAAGTTTCAGACTTTTGATTAAAGATGAGCGAAGATTTCGCCTCAAACTCTCGGAAAAGCCACAGAAGTTCGAGGGCAAAGTTTTAATGAAACCCGAAAACTATGCGGTCGGACGCAAAGTGAACCTGAGCATCGTTCTGTTTACTTTGTAATTATGAGTGTTAAGTATGTTTTTAAAATAAATAAATTTAAATGAAACTCTCAGACGACTCGATACGAAAACATTTCCGTGTTTTAGCGACGGAGAAATCGTTGCGCAGAAAGCAGCGATAATCGAGTTTATGATTTATTTATTTACCCGATGCGCATCACGTTCATCGACAGTTTTTTGCTCCTTCCAACACCATTAAAATAAACATTGCACATCATCGTCCCCAACGAAACGTGCCGCATTGCGAGCGGCCGAAGCGGGAAAATATCCAATCAAAATTCACCGATTGGCCCCAGGATAGATTTGGCGCTGAATATTCAATTTGCCACTGGAAAATCGCACATGCTGGCCGTGTTGATGCGCCAAATTCTCCCGCTTTGGTGTAGATTTCTCGCCACGGGGAATTCGAGGAGGCGGGAAAGTGTTCGTGCGGCAGCGGAAAATAAATCAATGCAGTTTGCGGCAGAGTTTGATTGACCGTCGATATTAGAAAAATTAATGAGATTCTAATTTAGATTGCGAGACTTGTTCAGACTGCTCATGGCAAACGGCCACGTAGAGTTGACACTGCTTTCGTTGATTGCCTGCGAAATTAAGCTTTAAATGAAAGAACAAATGCTGAATTTCTCATCGTCGTTCAATGTTTCAATTTTCCTTTTTTTGTTGGGTCGATTCGTAAGTTTAAACTCAGTAAAAAAATTGTGTGAAAAATTATTTTAAGAATTGAAAAATATTTTAGAGCAAAGCAGATGAAATGAAACGATTTCAGCTGAGTTTTCTTCTACTAAAACTTTCTAAAACAAAAATTATTTGAACAGAAAAGTTGAAAATTTCTCAGTCTTTTCCTAACTGTCGCTCGACCCTCCAACGCTCGAGTTCGCAGTTCTTATTACAGAATTCGAAATCCAAACCTTGAATCGTTTCACTGCTTCAGATTCTTCTGATGCGGCTAAAATATTTCCAGACGAACATGTGAAAATCAAGGGTGAAACTTAAATCGAGGAAAACTCCATTTAAATCCCCTTTTTGTTTCAGCCATGACAAGCGCTCAAATATTTTCAGGCGTTGTTCGAAGAGACTCGTAAATGGGATGAAGGTAGCAGGCAACACACATTTCTACTCACTGACTTTGTTTGGAATTTCAATTAGGGTTGAGAGCGAAAAGTAATTTTGGCTCGACAGCAGCGAGGGTTGAACTGAAGCGCTCGTTGATGGTGGTGCGTTTCAACGTTCCCCGGCAGACAGCGAAAAATGGCGGACGGAGTTGCTACCAAGTTAGAAGCGAAAAAGTGGAACACGAGAGCAGTTAAACGTCGAGCGAGTAAACACTTCAGCAGAAATTGCAATTCGAATGCAGCGCATCTGGATGCGAAAACTAATTCCACTCGGAAAGCGAGCAGGATTAATTGAAAGATGTAAACAATTAAAGAGATTTTAATTGTTTCTCGTTGCTCTCCCTTCTCGTGTGCGTGAATTAATGGGCAATTTCCTGATCTAATTAATTTATTTACACTTCTGTTCTCGACCCAACAATTCTTCAATCATATTTCTGTCGAAGCGAAGACGAGTTTACGGTTTGGTTCCCATGGAAATGATTTTCCCTGGAGCTCTATATACAAACAATAATTTCCTTCACCATTTCCACAAATTATTCTCACATCGAAGTGGAACGCGAGTGATGATTAATTCCTCAAAGTGCTCAAAATGATTCAATTAAAACAATCGAGATCAGCGGAATTGCATTTCAAAGCGATCCGCTCAATGCCATTTGCATAATTAAGAATTTAAGAGGAGCGTGGAAATCTTGCAGCGCGACTGAGTCAATTCGCACGGCCGATGCCAAATGTAAACACTCAAGTGCGTTTACCTAAAGTGAAAGATGAGTCTCGCTTTGTATCTCGTCAGTGTCGGCTGCAGTCGCATTTTTGCGAAAATCAGATCGTGCTGGGCTAATTGCTGTTCACATGAAGCAGATGGGACGAGACTCGGGGCAGAGTTTGGCTTGTTTCGATGATAAAATGCTCATGCACCTATGAATACTATCGAAGATCTATCAACGACTTCACTAACCTCAAGTCGTCAACTATCGCCTCAATCTTCAGGCCACTCAACCCAAAACTTTCGCAGAATTTCGCTGATTTCAATCGCCCGACTCAACGACATTTCAGTTTCTTACTCACTCCATTGAAGTGTAGCCTATTCCGCAAATTAATCTCCAAGCGATTTCGTTTGAAAAGTAAATAATTGCTTATTAAACTGAAAAACATTAACACGCGTGAAGTGTTTACATTGCAAATTACAAATTAGTCAAGTGTTGTATTGACCCATTTAATTATTAATCCATAAACAGCTTGTTTGTCTTAACCGAGCGATGCTCCCTTTGTATTTACATTCAGCAGCGTGCCACGAGCTGAAGTCGATGGTCTGTTTGCCGATAAGATTATAAAGTCGTTGCAGCAGCGAAGGGAAGCAGAACTGTTTCTTACGAAGTGTCGAGCGACAAATATTTGATCGTAAATTAGCAGCGCAAACAGTTTCTCTCGTCACTTAACATTCCGGCTAGGAAGACGACGACAAACTTCGAGTGACAATGTACGAAGCTGTTCGCTTAACGCCACACGAGGCCGAATGAATGAAACGATAAATCTTTCCGAGAACGATTTGAGAAGCTTTGAAACGATTATGAAGTAAAAGATGAATCATAATTTCTCTTTGATCTCTCAATCTCAGGCGGCTCGAGCTTATGACGGGCGCAGTTGATGTAGACTGGAGATATTTATATGCGGAAAATCTGATGCGGAGCTTTGATGCTTCTGATTTGAGTTTTTGCTTCTGGTTGTATCCAATCAACCAAACAATAAACAAAGTGATTTCGAGCCTCTCTCACTCGTTAATTTCTTCCTCTGCCGGCTGAAAAGTGGTGAATTTGATTCAACGCGAAGCCGATTAATGAAACATGAATAATTGAATGAATTTTCTTTTTAATTTATTATATTTTCATATCAGTTTGCTCTCGTCATATTTGCATGCGTTATAATTTTTGTTTCTCTTTAATGAACGCGATGCGCATCGAGAGAGCTTGCGATTTAAGGTTTAATTTAATTTTTTATTTGCAACAATTACGACACAAAACTTTGCTGAAGCTTTTTCTTTTACAAAATATCTGCTAATTGATTCGGATTCCAATTAATGCTTTGTATTTACAGTTCACACTTATTGCAAGAGTTTGATTCAATTAACTTCCAGTGATTTACAGTTTGCTCAATCGAATATTTTTATAGTTGCTTTGAAAAGGAATGAAGTTGAGTTCGAGGAATTTTCAGCGATTTGCTTGACAATTCTGGCGACTAAAAGTCAAAATTTGAAATGAACTTTGCTTCTAATTTGCTTAGGTTTTGTTCTTCTGCACTTTCATTGACCAAGCAACAGCGAAAAGACGGCAAAAGTGAGACTGAACTCTTTCAAAAATTCAAATGAATTTATTTAAATCGCCAACAAATTTTTCAACTAAAACTTTGCCACTTTGCACTGTCAAATTTTTTCAAAAACTTTTCTCTTCAACTCCTCAAAATTGTCTAGCAAATTTCAATTCATTCCTCGTGTCGTCGAGAGCTCTTTCTCTTAATAATCTCGTGTCTGTAACTTTTCGTCTAAACCTACATTGAAAAAGATCATCGTGAAATCTAAATTAAGTTTTGCGTAATATTTTTTTCCTTTCAAATTCGATAATCAGTCAAAGAAAAAAGATCCGATGAAGTTTGGAAGCGGCAAACGCTTCCGACGGAAGTTTAATCAGTTCCGCTTTTCCGATGTTTCTTTGCTCTAACTTTACGAGTATTCTAACTTCTGACTTAACTAAATCACAAATTAAAAAGTTGTGTGAAGCTCCATCATTGCGCAATTGAATTCTTTTCCGCGCTGATGCAACTCGAACACAGTGCAACACCGCTCATACCTTGTTGACGCTTCAGACGCCGTATTTGATGCCGCAATCCTGGTAGCCGTAGCTGTGCAACTGATAATGATGGTGCTGTCGATAATGATGGTGACTCAAGTTGCCGTTGCTCGTCACATTTGCATTCCACTTCGGACTCAAATGATGATGGTTAACATGTGTAGCGTTTGTTATGGGTGGACTTGCTGAGTTGATGCTGTTAGTCGGACTGCTTCCGGTTGTCTCCATGTGGCAGTTGTTCTGGTTGTGATCAAAGACCATGTTTCTAAAGCCGCCCGTGTTGTGATTGTTGTTGGAGGCTGAGGTCGGAGGCTGAGAGATTCCAGGATTGCCAATGATGCTTCCACCTGACGTGTTTCCAATCGATTCCGGCGGCGTTTCAGGAGCTGGAGCGTACCAACTGTGGCCGTGGACCGCAGAAGCTGGCGTTGAATGGTGTCGAAGCTGCGCTGATGGGTTCATTAGACTCTCGTCGTTGAAATGATATGCATAAGACGTTGGATGCAAGCGAGGATTGTATGCCGCGTTCATCAGCGAGTCGACGGTAAAGTTGTGCTCGGTGCCTTGCGTTAGGTGGTTCATTTGCGCGGTTATCGAATTGTTGCACGAGCTCAGAGCTGTCAACTCGTCCTTGCAGTTGATTAAGTCAAAGCCAGGCTCTCGTTTTAACTGATGGACGAACTTATTCGCGTCGATCATCGACTGGTTCAGCAGCTTGATTGGCTTGATGTCCGCTAACTTATCCTCTAGCATCATATTTTGTCTTTTTATCTGTTCGTCTTTCTCCTTCATCACATCTTTCTTCTTGAAGCGTCTTCGACGTCGGAGAAAGGAACCGTTGTCGAACATGTTATAGGAATCCGGGTCAAGCGTCCAGTAGCTTCCCTTGCCCGGTTTCTTATCGTCACGTGCGACTTTCACAAAGCATTCGTTAAGGCTTAAGTTATGGCGAATCGAGTTCTGCCAGCCTTGCTTGTTGTCGCGGTAGTAGGGAAACCTTTCCATGATGTGCTGGTAGATTCCGTTGAGAGTTATTTTCTTATCGGGTGCTGCGTTGATTGCCATCGCTGTTGGGAAGAAAATGACGTTAGATTGTTCAAGCAACTTGGTCGGTTTCGATGGATCAATTTGAGGTAAAGTTGATTGAGATTCTTACCGATTAATGCAATGTAACTGTAGGGCGGTTTGACCATCTCCTTGCCTTGGTGCGGCGCCGATAATCCATAAGCTGCTGGTCCATAGTACCGCGTGTACTGATCGTATGGATAGTGATGAGCGTTCGATCCGCCGTTTGGCGGGTAGTTCCCTTGACCGTAGTTGAACAGCGTGTGCATATCGCGAGTTTATTTAATTTTTCTTTTCACTCAATTTTCTCTGCACTTGCAGTGCGATAAATTTCCTTTTATTTTTCGTATTTCGTCTCCTCTTCTTTCACAGAACAAACAGTTTGCACCTCGCCAAGATAAACTTTTCCTCGCTTTCTTTTCGCTTTACAGTCGATAGATTTTCTTTATAACTTTTCCAACTTTTCCACAGTTACAAAAATAGCCGTCGCTGTCGATTAATTTCACTTTTCGGTCGCCTTATCCTCAACGGGACAATTTTCCAAATGAACTTTACACCGTCGTCGTCGTCGTGCTGTAATCGACACAACTTTTCCACGTTTTTCCTTTCGATTTTCTATTTTCTCAAAAAACAAATTGCTGCTGGTTTTTGTGTTCACTCGTCGACGTCTGAATGGCTTTGTTATTTCTTAAAATATTTTCGCTACTAAATAGCAAAATATTTTCCTAACGACTAAATGAAAATGTCTGATTTCGCCCAGGCGTACTCGCTGGAAAACCCTCTCGCTCTTTTCTTCTTTTTTCCGACTTGATATTTTAACACCTTTTTTGTCTTTCTTTCACACGAGCGTCACGCGAGAGCAAAAAGCTTACTAGCGAGCGCTACAGACTTCCACTAACAAAAACAAGAAGCGACAACATCGTGCGGCAGTCCGATCCGAAAATCAAAAATAAAATAAACCCAAGAAACCGAATCGACGAGTGTTTGATGCTTTTTTGCCTCTCGCCTCTTCCCCTTCGCTTACAGAATCGTTCCATCTCTTACGCACCAACAGCATCTGCCTCGATCACGGAATAATCGGATGCTAATAATAGCAAAACACGAATGGGAATCGACTGGCCATCCTTGTCGCTCCGCCGTTCGGAGCCTCTCTCGCTTCGCAGGGAAATTGGTTTTATGCTTGCGAGTAATCCTTCGCAACGTTTTTTCATGCGCATGGTTATTAATGACGTTAAAGTAACGAGATGGGTGTTAATTTACATGCTTGCCTTGCTTGATAAGAGCGAGCAGTCGATGCCGTTTTTTGCAGGCTCGAAATTTATTCGATTATGAATTTGATGTCGACGGAAGAACTCGAATTTAATTTCATTTATTTTTCTTATTTTTGAACCCAAATATTATTTTATTTATACATTTAAGAGATTTCTGCTGTTCATGAACATTTTTTATGTTTCAAAATATGAAAAATGATTTTCGTTTGGCTGTGAAAATTCATTTTCCGAAATATTTCACGCAGATTAACCTGAATTTCAGTCTCATCGAATGTTTTTCCAGCAGTAAATTTTCATCGTGAATATTTAGCTAGGTAATCCATTATAATTAATTGAAAACAAAAAACTTCGAGCCGCTAACGAAAGGAGAAAATTTTAAAATTTTCTTTCTCGCAGCGGTTTTGGGGACAATTTGTGAATTAAGTTTGAAGTTGATGAGAAAACTTTGCGTGCTTTTCTATCAAAAACTTTCCAGCAAACTTGAGCTAAATCTTGTCAGATCTTTGAGTCATTTTTATGTTGAATATTTCGAGAATTTAACTCGCTTTCTCCTGTTGACACTTCTGCCGATTTTCCCCAATCGTAAGAGAAACCTCTCTAAGCAGAAGATTTCCAACTTTCCCTTCTACATCTGACGATTTTCTCATCGCTGAGCTCGCTGGCAGCTCTGACTGTTAACGATGGAAAAGTTTCGGGCAAAGTTTAAACATTTTTGCATTACATGTTTTAAACTGTTTAAATTAGTCATGGAAATTGCTTCCAGGAATTTGATGAAACCAACGACGATGGGAAAACTTCAATGAAAACCTGAAAGTCGTCAGCTGCGATGGAATCGATTATCAACTTAATTAGTTACAATTTCTGACAATCGCTCGACGTCGAAGCTTTCCAGATCTGAAACCGAGTTGAGATTTAATATCGAAGGCTACAACGAGATTGAGCTCTTCGGTTTCTTCCAATTCAGCCAAATGATTTCATGCGAAAGCTTTACAATTTTTAAACAACTCTCAATTATCAGTCGAATAATTTCAATTAAAATTCTCCTAGAAATAACATTGCTCAGGTTCTGATAACAGAAGTTCGCAAAACAATTAACATTTTGCCTCGAACACTTTCGAAATTTTCCCCAATTTGAATATAAATTGGTTTGAATTTTTAATTTTATGGACAGGAAATAGAAATTTAATTGTTTCTCGTAAAGACAACCTCTTGAGCAGCCTCAGTGGTGCGGGTGCTTAAGCAGAGCCATAAAACAAGTTCCCTCGAGACAGATTCATTCATCGTTTCAGGATGGAAACGTAAATTTTGGGAAACTCCTTGGCTACCTGATCTCGCCTCATTAGTCTATTAATCCTCTTCTCCCTTTCGTGTTTTTCTTTCCTCGATCATCTGAGCGAGCGAAGGAGGCTAGAGACGAGTTTCATGAATGAAACTATCGTGATGTGTGTGTGGGTGCGAGATTAGACACTTAAGAGTTCGATGGTTTATTGTTCTAGGGCTGCATCTTCCACCATAAATTCCTCATCTTTGCCCAGCTCCATTCATCGGAGCCTTCGTCCGGATATTCGGGAAAACCCGGCTAAGAGGAAACGTGCTGGCTCTTAATCCCTTTCAGCGCTGTTGATTTGTTGTTCTAGGCGCTCTTCCTTATCCATCTTCAATAAATTTATTACGACTCTCTGGCACCGAGAAGATCTCGAGGAAACCTTTTTATTGGATTTCACTCGCTGGCAGTTGAACGAGCGAGCTTCCATATCCCGGAAAAGAGTGATAACTCAGCTGAACACATGCACGACGAGTTTAGGTGGAAAAGTATTTAAAGAACTGCTGTTTCGACAATGGTTGAAGCGGCAAAAAGTATCGAGGGAATGAGACGAGCAATTGGATGGAGCGACAAGCCACGCCTTCGCTCGGGAAAGCGGAATCGTGTCGTCTCGTTGGCAGAGTTTTCACTGCGAGGGAAATTCAGAATTAAAGCTTGAAGTTTATCGATTTTCCGGGGGGTTCGAGATGAGTTAAGAGCTTTGGATTGAGCAAGAGTTTCCATTAAATCTACTTGATAAGTTTTTTGATGTTCGTTACAACAAACCGTTGAACTATCGCTTTATAAACTTGACCAACTCTTGCCTGGCTCTGACCAAGCATGAACGAATCCTCAACCCAATTCTTGCTTGGCTCTGACCAAGCATGAACGAACCCTCATCCCTCTTCTCGCACCCTTCGTGTGTGGCCATTCGCCGGCCTTAATTGGACAATCATAAACACCATGCGTGAGCAATAAAAATCATTATGAATTTGTTACAAAAAAATGTTGAGCATAAACAAACATTGGCCGATGGAAAGTCGCGGTCGACGGCTGCTTACGATCGGGGAAAGTTCCCATCGGGCTCAGTCGACATGTGAGAACAATTCCAACCGAGATTTTCCATAAACAAATTACGACGAATGCACATCAACACCTCATAACTTGATGAACTAATTAATAATTTATTCTCAAGTGGGGATTTTTTTAAATAAACATCGAGAGGCTCTGAACGTGGAAATTGCACAGTTTCCTTTGATGCGATTCACGACGTCTGGAAGTCTCTCTCGATCTGCTTTTTGTGAAAATATTTATAGCCACCGCGTCTAAGTCAATATTGTCTCGGAAAATATTTTCGTATCCACCTTAAAACTGTGAATAAATAAACTCGACAAGATGAATGAATCTCGAGCGCAGGAACGGCAAGGGATAACATCACGTTTAGCAAGAGAAGCTATCGTCAGACATTCCGATGCGCACGGAATCTCGAAAGGAAGATCTGTTTCAGCTAGAACAACAAATAAATATCAATTTGAGCTTAGCGGAAGCTGAACACATTTTAAGAGATTCGATTCGTCAACGGCGTTTCGAGGATTATGATAATTTTTTGATAACAGTCTGAGCTCGACCACCGGAACAGACTTTTCCCACAAGTCTCAGGAGCTCTGAACGGTCCTGACGACAATGAGAGTCGAGATTAGAGAGCTGACTGCGTTCTCTGCTGGCTAAGATGATAATTGAGTGAATGCGTTGCCCGATCATCATCCGCCTTAATCCCATTCTGCTTCCTCGACAAAGGCAAAGCCAAACATCATCGGGCCATTGTCACGGACCCTGGAATGACTTTAGATGAATTCCTCTGTTTGCTCGAACGTCATGAGCGTTGCAAAATGCAGCAGAAAGCAATTTGTGTGGGTGCTGCAAAGTAAACACGCTCCATTGTGTCCGTCGTTGCCATTTAAATGGATTTTCTGCCTCCATGACTGGCACCATCTTCAAATCTGTCAAACTCGGTCGACCACTTGAATATTTTCTTTAAATTAATATTCCCATTCAGGGCGCTGGAGGGCTGGATGACGATGGAATGTTTTCATAGGATGTGGTCATGAATAAATTTCCAATGATTTGCGAGAATGCGAAAGAGAAATTATCGATGGAAATGTCACGAGAGCCTCAAGTGTGCAAAAGAAACTCGCAGCCTGTTTACTTTTCATCTCTGCTTCACTAGAAAATGATTATCTCGAGGACGTGCATGCGACAGATGGACGAAGCAAACGACTTTTCTACATAAATTTCCGACTTTATTATTTAGTAAATAATTAAATAAGAAAGTGGAGCGTCACGAAGGGCGACGCGACCATGAAAGAATATTGCGAACGACATCACCCGATGATACTCTTCACCTAACAGTTAGCGTGGTGTGGATTAAGGAGATAACAATAAGTTTCCGTCTCGCAGGCGAGCGGAGCGAATGACTTTGGGTTGTGGGAAGTGATGAGCCATCCAAGGTGAACAAATGTTTCAATAGAGTTGGAGAATTATCAGATGCATCGGAGTGTTTATCTCAAGTAGATGAGGAGGAGGATAACAGCCAGTATAACGCCCAGGATGAGCGCCAGAATGATCTTCTTCTTTCGAGCTTGACTCTGCAATTTGGCAAAAGGAAATTCGAATAAGAATTCGGCAGTCAAGTGAGCAAACAGGAACTCACACTGTAGCGATTAGCCTGCCGAAGCTGGTCAGTTCCTTCAGTCACGAACACGCTTGTGTTCTCAACGGACGCCTCGATCGAGTCGATCGTGTTCCCTTGCTCGTACACAAGAGCTCCAAGCTTCTTGTAGATCTCGTTCACGCCAACAATATTATCCTCGAGCTCGCGAATCGTTCTCTCTTGCTCCTCCAGCGCCTGCAGGTCGATTTCTTCTTGCATTTGCATCTGCGTCGGTCCCTTGCTATCGATGAAGTTGTTCTCGAACGGTCCCGAAGACTCGTGGTAGCTGTTGCCAGTGGATTTGTTGGAGCCTGGAGGCTTAGGGATCGAGGCGTTCGCCGACTTCGTTTGTCGCACTGCATTTTTCTCAAGGTCAATAATCTTCCGCTGCACGGCCTGGAATGCTGTGAGCGCTGCGGTGAACTCATCGACGAGTCTGTCGCGCTGGATCTTCAGATGGCGGTCTTTACAGCTCACGATGTCCTTGAGTGATGTGTCAGTATCTTTGATCAGCTGCTGCGTGTAAGTTCGGATTTGATGTCTGCGAAGAAGTTCAGTCAACTTGTGCAATGTGACAAAGAGCTGTCCATACTCACAACTGCTGGCGAATCTCGGGCGTCTCCTGAGCGGTTCCGACTTGATTGACCATCCGGTTCATCGACGAGACTAAAAATAAACCAATCAATACACCGAAATGTAATCGAATTATGACGTTCGGCCTCACCATTCTGATAAATCTTTTGCACGCTGGAGCTGATAAACTGCGAGTGACGTTGGAACTCCGCGTCGCTGGTATCGAACGAGTTCATCTTCGCTGAAAGAGAAACGATAAGAAATAAAAACAAAAGAATGAATCACCCGAATCGACAGCCAGATTTTCGCCTTCTCACCTTGATTTACGCGAAATATTTAATATTCACTGATGGAGGAGGACGCGAGATTATTCGCGGTTGCTGCTACGAGATGGAAATCCTCTCAAATATCTTGGAAAATGACAAACAACAGAAAATATTTCAGACGACTCGACGTAGTTGAATTTCCTTTGGGAATTTCCTTCGTAGTTTTTGTCCCTCGAAGTTTGCGTCTTCAGTTCAAATTTCCCAAACACGTTACAGAAATTCAACATCTCAGTTTGAATCGAAGAGCAGCCGTTAAATTTTTATAAAGCAAATGGAAAATCTCGATCAACAAAATAAGAAAATTCTTCGAGGAAAATTGAAGAAAATAGATTTTCCAACAGTGTTAAGCTTCGATCGTCAACTGGCGCACATAACTGTAAGAGAAGTTACACAAATTTCCCACCGGAGCTTTCAATTTTCCGGCCCAGTTTTCCAAAGTTTTCTCTCCCTCGCCAGGACTCATTTTCTCCTCGTAAAGCGTAAACAACAAAGCCACTAGAGATTTTCCGAGAATTTTCATTTGTGATTGCCGGTGAAATTGCAGTGAGGCTGTTCGGAAAACTTGGCGTTGTCATCAGGGCAGCAAGCTGAACATCGAGTTGGCAACGTGAAGGCCGTGGAAATCAATCAAAAGTAAAATACGCACTTAAGGAGTAAACTAGTTACAAACTATAAACCTTTTTTTCGCAGAAAATCCTGAAAGCTTTCAAGGTCTCGCTCTAATAATTCGATAAACGAGTCGACCATCGCAATTATTCGTTGCCAAAGCTTAAAGCCAAAGTCAACCAAATGAAGTTTTCGTCGAAAATTTGTGCCAATTGGAAATGAAACGTTTGAACTTAATTGATTGATGCGTTCAAACTAAACCAGCGGTAATTGAAAACCCGCATAGCGAAGCTCAACAAGCTTTATTGGCAGTCTAACTTTCCACAATTGCTTTAAGCTTCGAGTTTTAAAAAAAGATTAACTTTCATGGTTCGCTTTTGCATTTGCGCAAAAGTGCAGTGAAGGAAAATGCAACAAGTTCACGATTGCACCCTTGCAGTCGTCAGCCTTCATTTTGATTCCTGCTTTCCCTTGGATTGCAGTCGCGTTTCGTGAGTTCGCGCTTGACAGTTGAGGCAAGCCTTTGAGCCTCGCGGCCGAGTGGAGAGTTTTAAAATGAGTTAAGATACATCGAGAAAGTTATTGGATTGCGTAATTGTAACTTGCCAACAGAAGCTGAACCTTGACAATGAAAAGCACAAAATTGTTCTTGAAAACCTTCATCATCGCTTACACTTGGCTGCGACTGATCCAAGTGTTCATCCATGTGACGCTTTACTACATCAAGTGCGGCAGGATTTTGGCCCCGAGCACCTCGTACAGCATAACCGTCGCGGTTTGCTCGCTGCTGCTCTTCTTCGGCGTGATCTACGAGTATCCAGTGCTACTGCAGAGCTGGATGCTGTGGACGGTGCTGCAGTTCTTCCTGATGGCCTTCGGAGTCTTCGACTTGAAGCTTGAGACGGATACATTTTTGCCCAACTCGCAATCGATAAACGTCGCAATATCGTCAAGTGAGTTCAAGTGTTTGCTCTTCTTCAACAACAATCTCACTCGAGCGATTCCTTTTCAGTTCTTCAAATTCTCACGATGGTAGCCGTCGTCAAGTTGACGAGAATCGTCGACTACATGGAGGAGACTTACGTGTCTGAGATCGAGGAAGCCAAGCCAACCGAGCCAGCGGCCAAGGACGTAGAGGAAGCAGTCTTCCTCGAGCCCGCACTATTCACTAGCTTACTGCTCCATTGACTCCGTCACGACCTGATGGACTCAACGATTAGCGAGCAACTTAACATTTTTATTCGAGTTTTCTTAGACAAAGTTTCTTTTGAAGCGCGTTTTCCATGACGACCTCCTTTGTATAAGACAGAAGAACCGGTAGAAATCCCACCAGAACAATGAATGGAGCTTTAATAAATGTTTTAAATGAAAAGTCAACCGTTTAGATGATGCGCTTGATCCTTCAGCATCTTTATCTTCCACCTCAACACTCGAAGCTCAACTGAGACTTTCAAATATTCAGACAAACTCGTCATTGACTTAAGGAACAAAGGAATTTCCTCTTATCAGTCTTAGCACAGTCACGAGCGTTGTTTGATCAGCAGGCGACGATAAAGTTTTAGTGAGCGGCAATTCGACAATTTTCAGAGTTCGCTCGAGCGATGAACAAGTCGAAGATCTTTCTGGGTTTCGTCGTGACAGTTTTGGGCTTGGCGCTGGTGGCGGAATCGATTTACTTCTCTTGGGTCGCCGCGTCGAACTTCCAAGACTACGAGGCGCTCGATCTCGCCCTCACGTTCTTCATCAACTTCGCGACTTTCTTCTTCGTGGCTGTTTTATTCATCGGCATCTCTCAGTTCAACGAGCAGCTTCTGAAGACTTGGCTGGTCTACTCGCTCGTGGAAACCTCAAGATCTTGCATGACGCTCTACGATTCTCTGATGGATCTGAACAGCGAAGCTTTGGAGAGAACGCTCGTGATAGCGGACACCGGAATTCAGTTTGTCTTGATCGCGATCGTGCTGATTTTGATTCGGATAATTCGGAACGAGGACAAGGAAAACGAGCTTGAGCTTCCGCCATCCATCGAGCTGAACGCTATGAACAAAAATGAGTCGCAAGCTTAGCTAAGTTTTAAGCGAACAATTTTTATATAATTATTTTAAAAGTTTTGAAATCATCACAAGCAACGAAATTCAATTCATAAAAAAAGATTTTTCATTTGTTTGAAGTTTAATATTAAAAGTTCAAACATTTGCAAACTTGTGATGTCAAATAATTGTGATCAAACTTCAAGCTTTGGGATGGAGATTGGAGTCGATTTTCTAGTTTTATTTTCTCGGTGCAATTTTCCTTGTCTTCATCGACTGACTGGAGAAGTGAAGCGAACTTGTCAAGGTAAACTTGGGAATAAATTGAAGAAGAACGACGCAGATGTTCGAGGTTTCCCTTCATTAAGATTCAGGCACAGACATTAATCAAATCTAAACGTTCCTTTAAAAGATCGAAAGAGAAATATTCGAAGTCATCGAAGAACTTGAGCTGATCAGCGAAGATCTCAAGCCTTGCATTGCCAGTCTCTTGATCCAGCGGATTGATCAAAAGACTGTCAATGTAAGGCTTGAGATCTTCGCTGATCAGCTCAAGTTCTTCGATCTTCGATGACTTCGAATATTTCTTAAATGAATTACGAAAAACGCTCAGCTCACTTTGTCATTGAAATCGATTTAATAAAGTTCTAGATAATTGATTCGTAAAACATCGAAAATAGTTCAACAGCGAAGCTTTTCACGGAGGAAGCAATTTGGGTTCACTTAGGTACTCGAGATTAGCGAAGCAAGTCCCGTCAGGTTGAGCCTTTCTCGTACTTGCAGATGGCATCGAAGAGCTTTCCGCCCAAGCGTGAAGCTAAGAACTTGTTCTGTGGAAGAGAAAGGTTGAGTTTCCATCTTGACAAGTCGCAGCTTCCGCTCACCTTAATGACTGCGAGCTTTAGCGACTCACACTTGAATCGCGAGTTCAAGTTTGTGTGCAGACTTCTCCCCATTCCCTCGATGACGATAAGGTCAACTTTATATTGCAGCATCGTATCAACGAGATCTCTGCAAGAATAAATCAGTTAGAGTGCGACAAACTGAGAACTAATTGAAGAACTCACTCGTCAAGATCGAGGAAGTTTAAACAGCAACCCTTCTGACCAGATTCACTCACAACCAGACTTTTACTCTTAAGGCATGACTTGATGATTGAGCAGCTCTCGCCGGCCTCCTCGACAACCTCCGTCAGCTCCCTGCACGTGACGTCGTTGAGGCTCGGCTCTGAATTTGCACATAGAATCACTTTGGTGTCTCGCCGTAAGAGCTCCCTGACGAAAGGAATCACGCCGAGCACGATGTCGACGCCTGAGTTGTCGCAGAAGACTGCGGCGCAGCTGTGCATCGGTTTCTAAAACGAAGTTATCGATTATTTCCTTCAACGCGGAAGGGAATAAAGTGTAGTTACGTTTTCCAGTCTTTCCATGAAGTCGTCAAACGAATCGATCAGCCAAGGTCGCTCGGGGATCTTGTCGAGCGCGTCGCTGAGTCCGAAGCTTTGATTCTCTTGCAACATCTCTTGAACTGCTGTTGCGCCGGAGTCGAAAATGTTCCCGGCGAGAATGCCGCGGAAGAGTTCCAGCCATCGCTGCTTCTCGTCCTTGACTTGATCGATTTGTGTCAACCTTGCGGGAAGGCTCTTCATGGCTAGCGCGTTCTCGAACATCTTCTGGCTTTTGTAAATGTCCTTAAACCCGAACTGCTTGAGAAGCTGCTCGTTGAGCTCCATTAGTATTCTAACGCTGAGAAAGTCTGTTGTGCTGGGGGCGAGAGAGAGTTTACCGAAAAGATGTTGATTAACATTCGAGTGTAGCTCACTTGTTTATCATGTCATCGACCTTCTTTAGATATTCAGCCTTGTATTTCTCCACACGAAGCAGGCCGTCGTCGTTCTGGCCGCATCCCGATGACGCCTGGCTCGAGAACTTGTCGATCAGTATGGGAAGCTGCTTCTTCCAGAATGTCTTGGCGATTTCATCTGGATTAGAAGTTATCAGTCATTGTTTGATCAATGATCAAGATTATCAACACCAGAGATAAGATATTAAAATACGAAGGGAAAATGGAAACTTCTCGTGAAGCGGCTCAGCTTCCTCGATCGGCCAACTCACCTTTGTTCAAGTTTGCTTCGAAGCTTTCAGCATAATCGTCTACATTAAGGAAGAATTTAATTTTTGTCTCGAACATTTTCCTGAACTTTTTTAAAAAACAAACTTTTGATTGTGTTAGTGAGCCAGGGCGCGCGACTACGAAATTCAAATTCCGTTTATCAGTTAGAGAAATTCAAATTAAACGGGGCGTGAAAGTGAAATTTTTGCAGTGAAATAAAAGTAAACAACGATGAAATTGTTTTGCAAGGAGTTACAAGGCACCGAGATCAGCTTGAGCAGCATTAATGAGGACACACAAATCGGCGACATCAAGGCACAGATCGAGAGCCAGCTGAATATTCCAGGTGAGCCAGAAAAGCGAGAATATCAAATGTTTCATCTCGTTGCATTTTTTAGTGTCACAACAGAAACTGTTATATCTCGGCAAAATACTGCAGGACTCGTCGAAAGTGAAGGACTACAACATCAAAGACAGCGCGAAGCTCATGCTGACGCGAGTTCCCAAGCCGGATTTAAAGAAACTCGTCTACACTCATTTCTCGAGGTTCTACGACACCGAGACGGCCAACCAAATGTCCAACAACTTCATCGACAACATGAAACAGAAGCTCAACGAGTACTCCCTCGATGACTTGGAGCGGCTAGCTGTGGACGGAGGCTTCGTCACCGATCCCGAAAGCAAATAACCATCGAGTCCTTAAGGCTTTGTTAATGATTTATTCTTTCTTTCTCTCTTTGACACATGGCGTGCAAACTAAACATAAATTAAAGTTCAACGTTAAAGGGAAATGCGATTAGCTTGTATTCTCTCGATGCTTCTTTAGAAATGACTTAAATGTTTACTAAAATTTTACATCTAACACGAGAGAGGGAGGCTTAAAAAAATTGATAATAAACTTGGTTTTGTGATTCATTGCGTAGAAAATAAAGGGCGGCGAACGCTGATAAACTTAGCTCGACTGAGCTCCGTTAATGAGTTCATCACAAATCTTAACGAGCTCGGAATTCTCTTTAGATTTTTGTATCAGCTGCTCGTTGACCGACGCTCGTGAAATTTCTTCTTTCTTCAGCTGCGCCTTCAACTTTGTCACCTCTGCGTGATGGTTGCGGTTCATGTCGGCTAGCGAGTTGTTGGCACTACAAACGGGACAGATCAATAAGCGGCTAATTGGATAAGCTCGCGAGTTCTTACATTTCAAGTTGGGCCATGGCATGCGACTTCATTTTGTCATAACGCACTTCCTGCATCTTCAAGTTCTCTGTGAGTGTCTTGCGATCTTGGAGAATGCTTTCCTCGCGGTCTTTAAGTTCCATGGCAACCTGCTTGGTTCGCTCGTATTTACTGTAAATGGATCGAAGATTAACGCGACAGTCTCAAGGCAAACGACGAGGGAAAACCTACGCGTGCAAGTCAGAGAACGTTGCCTCCAACGAGGCCAAGTGGTGAGCATTCTGCTCGCTGTCGTGCCTTAGGTCCTGGCACTTCTTCTCGTAAGTCAGCACCACCTGCTCCTTCTCCGCGATGAGCTCTGAGATCGCTTTCTCGTAAGCTTCAACGACGCCACTAAAACAAATTCACCGTTAATGGAAAAGTCTTCGATTTGATTAATCGATCTCACTTCATCTTAGCGATTTGCTTGTCCTTCTCGCTGATTCTCTTGAGTAGCGATTCTTCACGCATATCAGCTTCCTTCTTCACCTCTGCCATCTTCAAGTTGTTGCCGTTCTCTTCGTTATGATGCGAGCTGCAAACGAGAATCGTTAAATCAGCGGCTAAAGTGTTTTTGATTCGACATTTTACCTTAATTTAGTTTCTTCGTTTAATTCTGAGGTTTTGTTTTCAATGCTGATATCCTTCATTATATCCACACTCAAGCTCATCTCATTGTTTATCTGTGAGAGCTGTTGCGATGATTGCTCGCTGACCGACTCGATCGGCTCGACAGCGCTGCTGTTAGGCGACGGCTCTTGACGCGACGGTTCAGGTATCTTCAGCTCGAAATCGGCAACGTAGTCGTCTTCCTCGCGGGTCGCGGGCAAGGCCAACACTGGCTTGTTAAGCAACGGATCGAACTTCAGCAGGAGTGAGTCACGTTCGAAGAGCGACTGTCGCTGTTTAGATGACCCGACGCCCTGCAGATAGTCCAAGTCCGACTCGCCGAAGCTGTCTGCAACATGAAACGATTCGCATGAGTCACCAGAAACATCTGAGCACTAAAGTCGATCAATTGGAACGTCTCGGACGTTTTCCGAAACAAAATCGAACGGAATGTTGAGTAGGAACGCAAGAAAAACTAACTTAATCACGAAAACATAAACACAACTCAAAGACGGCCACCGTAAACAACTTTAAGACTTAATTTCCACTCCACGCTCGACGATCTTTCATCAAATTAATTTCTCCTCTCTCCACGAATATTTCAAGAAAGTGACGTCGTCTCTTTCGCGTTTCTTCTTACTCAATGGCAACAACACAACCCACAGCCACGCACACAAGCGCTTGGATATCTCCAGCGCCGTAATGTTAGTGAATGCACTTTTCTCTCCGTCCACACAAAACTTTCACGACCGTAAATGCCTTCCTTACATGAGCTGCCACATGCTTTGAACTCCTCGTTGCTGTAGCCGTCGTTCGGCTGCTTGAATACTGGAGCGGATGGCATCTTGAACTCGACGTCGAAGCGGTTCTCCATCTTGTCGACGAAGACGTTCTCGCTGAGCTTCGTTGGCGAGTTGAACTTCTCGGGAGCTCGCTCAGCTGGTGAGTTGAACTTCTCAACTGATTCGACGGGTAAACGGACCGTCGATGTCTGCATGTTGTTGGCCGATTCGTCTGAGAATGACTCGTAGTCCATCGGCTCGTGAGAAGGAACTTCATCGATGTTTCTATATACAAGTTGATGTTCAATTCGATCAACATTTTGTACTGCTGGAACTTCTGGTTGAGCTGCCGCTGTTTGTGGCTCTTCCTGTTGAACTGCTGAGGTTTGTGGCTCTTCCTGTTGAACTGCTGAGGTTTGTGGCTCTTCCTGTTGAACTACTAAGGTTTGTGGGCCTTTGATATGAGTTGCAAATTCATTTGTAGCTGCCAAGGTTTGTGCGTGAGATTCTTCAGACTTCAAAGTTTCTACTTCGGCTGACGGAGCCTCTTGAGCTCTTGCAACTGTCATCATTACTTCAGTGGCTTCCTCTGTCTTAGTACTGCTCTCGTTGAGCTTAGGAGACGTTGATTCAGGCGACTGAAGTGCCTTGACAACGGTCACGGGCTCCTGAACCTCGAAGTTAGTTGGAGTTCTGTCGAACTCTTCAGTTTCGTTCTGTAATCCGGCTGAGAGCGGCTGCGTCTTGTTTCCATCCTGAGGAACTTCACTGCAGTCAAACGTAACGTTGTTATCGCTCGACAAGATCTCCGTCTCGTTGAGATTTGGCTCGCCAGCATCAAACGTGCCGTTAATGTTCTTCACATCAGTCTCGATGTTCACTGTTGTGTTCACTGACTCTCCGTTGAGGGCGGAGCGGCTGCTCAAGTCACTGACATTCGATCGGCACTCCACAAACATTTCCTCGTCGTCAGAGAACGTCGCGTTGTTGCGACTGTCATGATCACCTGAACCAAATCATAAACGAAATCATAAAAACTCAAAATCGATAACGAACTTAAAGGAGAAAGGAAATGTCAAAGAAACTTTCTCACCAGAACTCTCTAAGCCCAAGTTGTTGAGCCCGTTGGTTAGGAAGCTCAAGCTGAACGAAGGGTTGTCAGCTTCCAACTGTTGTCTGGGATAATTTGGCTCTGAAACAGGAAATTTGAGTCGCGTCAAGTTTCAGCTGAGCTGTCAAACTTACGAATGTCGAGCGTGCAATCGAGATCGAGGTCTGACGAGTCCAACTTCTTCACTGAACCTTTCTTCGAATGCTTCGCTGGGCCGTTGGACACTTCAACCTTAGGCGGAAGCTTCGATGTTGTGTCGGCTGCGATTTCACTCAGCGATTTTGGATTGAAGTTTTCTAAAATTTAAATGAAATTGTGTTCGATTCATCCACAGAATTCTCTCACCTTTTGATGTGTCACGTTTCTCTTCTTCGATTAGTCCCACCGAGCTGTTGTTCTTCAGCGGCGATTGCTGTCGAGTTGTCCAATGACGAAGCGAAATGGGAAAGAAATTATAATTATTAAAAGGCAGCTCGATCAGAAAGTAGTGCAGGGAAAAGACGGCGACGTGAAGGGCGAACATCCCGTAACTGAGAATTTGGCGTGGAACCTTTGGGGAGCAAATTGTCCGAAGGCCAAAGGCGATCTTGGCGAGAGTTCGCTTCATCGTTGTTCAAGCTTGACGCAAAGTTCACTGCGATCTCGACTGACCTCGTCAACACTTTTCAGCTGCACATTCCTCAGATTCTGAGGCGGATGTTGCTTGGATCGAATAAACTTCGATAGGAAATCCATCTCGCAACGTTTTGGTTCGCGTTCGCAAGTGAAACTGTCTACTGCGTCGATCGGAAGCGAAGCACCGTTAAAATTCTTTTGTTGAATGAGCAGCGAAATTTCTTTTTTGTCTAATTATTCTATTTAATAATAAACAGTCGATGCATACAAACAGAGAATAAAGAAAACTGAGTCTAATTAACGAGAGCAACTGCGAGCGCTTGTCAAAGGAAATCTTTCCCCTGCGACTTGCCAACATTGAGACTTCTGTTTATTTCCGTGCCATCGATTTAATCAAGACATTCGACTGTAGCGGGCGATAAAAATAGCGGCGAGAGAGGAAAATTTTCATGGCTTTGTGTCGTCGTTTGCCTTCTTTTTGACTCGAACACATGGCTGGCTAACGAGCAGGGAATCAGTCGTGATGATAAACAAAACTAGATCTGTTGTTCTGAACCTGTCTGGCCGCTGCTCTTAAGCGAGTTCGACACTTCGTGTTGATTGAATATTGATGAGAGGCGACGGAAGATTCTTCGCGAACTGCGGACGGTCGCGGGTTGTTTGGCGAATATTTGGCTCGTCAAAACACTTGCGAAACTAGAACTCGCGAGATACAGCGATGAGTAAGAGCGTGAGACCATGCATCGCTATCGCAAACATTTAGTGCAGATTTTTCCTCTTCGGAAAGTTAAAAATAGTTTGCGAAAATCGCTGCGCTCAAGGATGGATTGGTTTTCTTTACCTTCACGCAACTCTTCTACAGTTCTTTGACACTTTTATGGGACTTTTGATTGCTTATTAACGCTCAATCGGGAGGAACTTTGACTTTTCTTCGCAGGACGACTGAAGGATTCTCGGGCTTTAGAACAGCGAACGGCGCATGAGCCACAAATCGAATCGCACGTTATGAATATCGCCTTGATTATCATGTTCTCCGAAGCGACAATCAAGCTGTCTTTCTATCGATGCACAACTCACCGTATCGCAGCAATTATTCTCCTTCGATTGAAGAACAACTCGATCCATTTCGACAAAGCTGAATTTGCACTACTTCACGATGCCGATTCACATAAACTTCAATTCCAGTCAACGCAGAACCAGCTTGTCTTTGATTTCCGGTGTTGATCTTCGGTTGTGCTGGCGTATTTTACGAGTTAAATTAAATTTATGTTTATAGCGCGTTTGAAAATTCCGTTGACAACTTTGATTGAAAGCGACGCCGCAATTTGGACAAAGCTTCGCCTAGAAGATAAAGCGGCGCGTTGGTATCTAGATTTGAATTTCAATTCAACGTTAGACTTTTATGCTTGGATTGTTTTGGTCTCAATCCATCTGATAGTAATAAAGATGTTTAAGCTGGAAACTAATAACGCGACATGACAGATGCGTATAACTCGTAAACGGTTTTACTTGGCAATTAACTGATGAGGTCTGGACGTTCAGGCAGCCTGAAACACCCCTGAAATTTGGTGAATTCGGTGAAATCAATTCAGGTGGTAAATTTAGAGCGACAGCAATGAAAGATTTGATGGAATAAAAGCAAACACCGAAGCGTTAAAGGTTTAGAGTTATCACGAAATTGGAAGAGAACCGAAGTCGAGTGAGAGAAGTTTAATCAATCATGGAAGTCGTGTGCAAGATCGGGAAAGCTTATTACGATGATTGGTTTGGATACACCTTGGAGTTGAGTCCATTCAGAAGTGTTCATCCCAACCCTGAGTTGAGTCGCATTGAAGGATGTCATCTGATTAACGAGAGCAGGTATCTGAATCGCTATGAAGATATGGATGTTCGCGCATTGAAAATCAATGCTGGCGACGTGCGATATCTTCCTGTTGGCTTTCATCTGAGATTTTCGTCGCTTAGTTCATTGGAGATCAAGGACTGTAACTTGAAAGAAATTTCTCGACGAGACCTGAATGGACTGAAGAAATTGAGAGCGATAAGCATTACCGGATGTTTACTAACGAAACTGCCAGATGATCTGTTCATCGACTTTTCACAATTGAAGTCGGTAAACTTAAGCAACAATAAAATCGAATCAGCAAGTTCGAAGCTTCTTCAGCCTTTCATCTTGAGAGTGATGATCAGAATTGATCTTCGAGGCAACAAAACCATCAACGCTCACTACTCGCAGGATGAAGGCTCTGTTAAATCTCTCGAGGAACTTATGAAGATAATTGATGAGAAGTGTGGGGCTCAGGAAAACTGCGAAATTGTTGAGAAAAAGAACGAACCTTCTCCCTTCGAAGCCAAAATCAGAAGTTTGTGGCCGTCGGGACGGTTCTCCGACTTCGAAGTCAAGGCTGGATTGAAGACGTTCCGAGTTCACAGAAACGTCCTCGGATTACAAAGCTCGGTGTTCGCGAAAGTCTTCGATGACAATCGTCAAGCAACTGATTTGAAGATTCCAGACTTCAGTGAAACGGCTGTGGAGAATCTTTTGCATTTCATGTACACAGACGAGATCAAGAAGGACAGCGATGGCATAGAAATGTTCTCGATTGCTTCAAAGCTGGAAGTTCCCGAACTGAAGAAAATCTATGAGAAACGCTTGATCAAAACGTTGGAGAACTGTGACGCATTGACAGCCTACGAAATTTTCTTGTGCGCTCATCAGAACTCGTCGGCTGAACTGAAGCTTCAAGCGTTCAAAGCCATTTCGACGTTTATTGGAACAGCATTACCAGCATCTTTAAAGGACGATCCAGAACGTTTGAAGACTCTGATCGAAAAGAAGGTCGAGTTCAACCAAATGCTGAAGAATTTTGAGTTTTAGTTCTGTCTGATAAGCCAATAAAACAAAATACTTTCAAATTTATGTAATCTTTATTGACTCATTCCAAACACTCGATTATCGGTCTGGAAGCAGAATTTCTCTTCGTCGCCTTCAATCGCCGATCGCATTCCCATCTGCTGCTCGACACGTGGAAGAAGAATGCGAAAAGTTAAACGAAAATATTTTGGCCGTGAGGATTATTCGTGTCGTCTTATCGTGTAATCAGAGACCGTTCTTGACATATTTTTCGGTGGGCAAAGCGCTGTCGGTTAGAAAGCGCTAATACTTTATAACGAGAGGTTATTGGGCACGCTCAATAATTATAGATCGATCGCGATAAGTCGCCGTCGTTGGCTCGCGCGAACTGCGGCAAGAAGCTCAAGCATGTGCAGTTTAATTGTCGTTTACGTTATGCGATCGATTCAGTGGCAATTTAATGAATTGTTCCCTTCCGTTGTCTAATTAGCAAGATGCAAGTTTCCGAAGCAATTTTAAATATGCGAAAATTAAAATTCGACTCGTTTCGGCTCTCCAACCGCCACAGAACCAGCTTTTCCCGCTGTCTCACGATAAATTATGCTTCGAGACGTTGTTGGGCTCTTCGCATCTAGATGTTGTTATGTAATCGATTGAGGAATAATCATGAGTTGTCGGAGAAGGTGCCACACGTCTATCAAACCTCGCGAAGGCTTGGCCGGTCGAGTTGAGTCGGCGATGATAGGCAAAGCGTTTCGGGTTCATTGGCTGCTGAACGATTTCAGGAATCCGAGACTCGAGTCGAATCGCCGGGATATTTTTGGATGGAAAATATTCCAAGCCAACGTTCATCTTCTAAATTATGATCGAGGCGATTAGCAGCGGCGAGAAAATCTTGTAATTGCGTGCAGCGGCCGTCGAAGAGATTCTAGACGATACTGCATAAATATTTCATTAAACAAGCGAATTCTTATCATGTCCATTGAAGCTCTGCGCATATGTGGCGCGCGCAAGGAGACTCCAAATATTTTGATAAAATCCATTAGACTTATCATGCGAATCTCGCATCACGAAACCAATAAAACAACATTCAACAGCGAGTTCACGTGAGGATCGCATCAGGCCGAGATGAGATCCAAGAGATAAATTAAAACACAAACCGACGAGAGTCCGACGAATTATTCAATCTGAAAATCAGAGCAGAATTTTTTTGTTTGCGCTGCCTCGTCGGTGAGGAGGAAATAAGTGTCGGAAAGAAAAAGTTTCCAGTTTCCGCTCATCTTTCCGACTTCGTTGGCTTCGAGAGAACTCAGTGAGGCCTGACGGGGCGAATAATTGTAGACTGGCGATCTCTGAGAACACAAAGTTTCTCCTAAGAATTTCCTCAGGAAGCAGACGCTGATCAGACCGAGGAGAGCCCCGACATGCGAGTCTAGTGATTGATCTCATTTCTTATTCACGACGTAAACAAAGTGCGGCAACAAAGCGCCCGAGCGTCGACATGAATTATTCTCCATGTTGTCGAATAAAAAATGTTCCACTCGATGTTTTGAATAGCGAAACGACGCCCCTACGATCAATATGCATTCATCAATAGGCCACAGCAATGGCTTCCGCCGAACTCGGCTAGATTTCTGTTCGAGTTCCCAATCTCTCCGCGTCGGAAATTTCTTTCTTACGCAACTCGTTTCGGGTTTACGGACCTCTCGCAACATATTTTTGAAATCAATTCCATCGGAGAGAGCGAAAAAGCTTTAATTCGAAGACGAACGCTGTAATTTTCTTATCAAAGCGACAGCTGAGAAGTTCAAAAGACTTTCGGGCTTCGCTTCCTCGATCCAAAGAACCTTTGCGTAACTTCTTTTCTACTTTTTTTCGGGGAGAAAGAACAAATCAAAGAACTGTTAGTTTAATTTGCGTTCACGGACTGAGATTAATTTCTAGTAAGTCTTGGAAACATTTTCGATTGCGAGAGAAAGAAACTTTTTTGCTATGAAATTTTGAAACTTTTCTGCTTTAATCAAATTTGATAAATTGACAGCGAAGAGTTAGAAAATTGTTTTTCACTCGGAATATTTATCGTTCTTTGTATCTCACTTTAAATTATTGTTTGAGCAGTTGCATGAGTCAACGTTGAGCATAAGCGCTGCATTAATCGCAAGCTCCGCCCTCGCTTGTCGTCTCTCTCGGTCAACATCGCGCCGTTTCATATTGTGAGACAAACGAAGCGAAAGCTCGCCAAGCTCGCGAAGCTTTTCCGCTTTTCGTTAGAAGCCAACTCAATTTATTTCCTTCGATTGCTTCTTCAATTCGTCTCCGCTAGCTTGAACTTTATTGACTTCAAAAAATCGATGTCGGGAAACAAATTGCGCGATGAACTCGCTGGAAAGTTTTCGCTGTTGGGAAATGGAAAAGTTTTACTTTGTTAACTTGTGACGTTTTTGGGTTCTTACGATAAAATTCGAAGGGAACAATTTTGATGGAATGCAGCGACAGGGAAAAACTATTGGAGAGTTTGGAATAGTTCATGGAGTCGGAGCTAAGGCCGCGCTGTCGAGCATATTTATCATGGAATCTCGAGGGTTCTTCAGCGTATGGTCAACCCTACAGTTTGCTTTGAGAGATCCTGATTGTAGCGTAAGCTAATTGAGATCACTGGCCGTCTACAGAGATCCTGATTCTGTAGAGAAGAGTCAAGCTGCAGTTAGTTTCAGTTCAAGCAAACTCTCGGTCGCTTTGTCAAACGAAAGCTGCAGTTCAAGCAAACTCACTTCTGTCGCTTTATCGCAAGAATGGACCAAAGCTGGTCATTTCCATTGCTACAATTTGCAGCCTGAACCTCATGAAAATTACAGATCCACGAAGCCATTCCAAGCCAGCCAAGATGGAAGACGGTCCGAGCCAGATTGAAGCCAGAACAGCCTGGAAAATCACTCGACAATTAATCTCAGCTCATATTTAGTTCTCCAGTTGACTCTTCTACCAAAATATTATCTCTCAAGCTTCGTGTACTCGGCCGAATCAATATTGACTCGCGCAGCTTCCAGTGTCGCTTGAGTCGTCACACCTAGCACCTGATCGAGCGCGGGAAGCGCAGTATATCGCTGCTTTAAACGTTTTAACCTTTTTCACACTGTCAACTGAGCTGAAGGCGAATCAGCCAAAAAAGTAAAGAATGAAATAATTAAAAACCTCTTGAAGTTACCCTTAATCTTCGTCGAGAAATCAATTAAAAGTCGTCGTTTTTCGGATTTTCAATTTAAAGGTTTTTCTTTTTCGCTTCGCGCGCAGAAAAACACTTTAAATTGCTTTTTTCGATTTCTTAATCTCGCTCACTTTATTGAAATTTCTTTAAAATGCTGTGGGATTCCTAATGCGAAATGAACTGCCGGAGAAAGAGAAACCTGCGATTCACATTTTAACACCCGAGAAAGAATAAAATAAATTTCATTTAAACATTAGACATTGTGTCGTTTCCCAAATCCCCGGCTACTGTTTTCTCGTTTCTCGAGCCTTTTAATTCTTGCAAAGACAAACAGCCAGGCTGGGAAGAAGAAGGCGAGCGGGGAGAGAGACGAGTGGGATTCGCGAATTGATAAAGAAGCGGAATTCCTCGGCTGTGTTTAAAATTGTTCTTGCAGCGCAGACGTTAATTTGCGCCAATGCAAAAGGTGAATGTTAAAGTGATTTAGATCGAGCGACAAATATGAATCACTTGGGCTAAGCTGAATGGAGCGAAGTAAAGAGCAGAGCTACTGGATTGCTGCAAATATTTAAATTGAGATAAGCGGAGCGCTGTGATTTTGCTGTGACGCGATGGGAAATTTATGTTCGCAGATGTTCACGAATCAAATTCGAGCACATTCCAGATTGCTTCATGCGCTAGATAGCAACTCGCAACTCTTCGTTAATTGATGAGATTCGTTTAGTAGGTGCGAATTGTTTACAAGCTCCACGATTCAATTAGCGGATGGCCAAACACCTGGAGCGGGCGTCTCAGAACCTTCGCCGTGAATCTTTTCCCAAATATTTTGGCGACTCGCTGGGACTTTGTCTTTGAAATTTTGATAAGCTATTTGTGTTTGCGCAACACTCGCTATTTGATTAGCGAATTAATTCTTGCTGCTGATATCGATAACCCAAGCGGAAATAGTATAAAAGCTATGAGCTGTATCTAAGCTCTCGCACAGTCTACAGAACTTCTGAGGTGTCAAGTGGACCACCGATCGACCGGACAAGAATGTGAATCACTTCACATTCAACAGAGCGAGTCAAAGTCGTGATCAATTAATATCGAGAAAAAACCAGTCAAAATATTTTCGACTATAAAGATGGTAAGTTTGACGCAAGCCTGGTTAGTTCACGGCGTGCCTCCCAAGGATTTCAAAACAATAACAGTTCGAAGAAGATCGGATGATCGTCGGATGAATCAAAAACAAAGTGCATTACGACATTTTTAAAAAGTTATCAAAGCTTGTGGATTAATAAAGTGTCAACTAAATCAAACCAGGTCGACCTTAACGGACTTTGTGAGAGTGAAAAGAACAGCAGAGCTGATACAGATTGCTGCAAATGTCGACAGCGGAAGCCTTCGCAAGTGGATAAGTTGGATGAGAGTCTCAACACGTTCTTGAACACTAACGAGAAGACGGGACTGCACGACGTCCACGATAAGCAGAGCTCACACGCGCCCAAATCGCAGCATCACTCTAAAGGGATGGTCGATTCCACAGACTTCATTGGCAACTTTCTCGGGCCGATCGGGAAATGGCAGCTGCGAACAATCTTCCTCGTTTATTTGACGAAGATTCCTTCGAGTTGGTTCATGAGTTGTGTGAGTGTTTGACAAAGCTGCGAGCACCGAAACTCGTTTTAACGTTAAAATTCCTTTCGCAGATAATTTTCACAGCGCCGAGTAAGTAAAACTTCAAATATTTCTAGAACATTTCTGAACTCTGGCGATGGTTTAGGTCCATGGCAAGGCGAAATCTACTGCGCACCTCCAGTTGCCAACATCAGCCATCGAGCAAACGACTGGATCAATCTCGCGCATCCAGTCAAAGCCATCTCGGACCATGAGTCGACGATCGATCTCTGCCACATTTATGAAGATGCGCAGCATCACGTTTTGGATTTAGTCAACAAGACCATCGACGTTTTTCACAAACCACAGATGAATGCGTCCCGCGTTATTCCTTGCACATCGTTTGAAGAGAACCCAATCTACACGTCAATCATTACTCAATACGATTTGTATTGTTCGAGAGATATTCTTGTGCCCACAACGCAGTTCTTCCATTTGTTCGGCGTCCTCTGCGGAGGTATCGTGACGACAAACATGCTGAAGTTTATCGAGCCCAGGCAGTGCATGCTGATCGGGATGGTTACGCAAATCATCTGCGGCAATCTCACCGGCTGGGTCAACATTTTCGAGCTCCACATGTTCTTCAGATGCTTGTCCGCTCTTTGCTGCGGAATGATGTGAGTTTTGCCATTCTTTATCCTGACAATTAAACTCACAATTATCTATTTAGGTACACAGCTGGCGGTTTAATCTGTAAGCATTGACGCGCTTTGACCTTGAATTTTTAAAAACCAAAATCATTTCCAGTCAACGACATCACTGCTGGAAAATACAGAGTCATCGCGAATTGCATGTTCGAGCAGTTCTGGTCAATTGGAATCATGTTGCTGCCAGCGATCGCTTCGTACTGGTCGAGCTGGACTTACCTTTACATGGCGATCTCGTACCCAACGATTCTGCTCATCTTCCTGTACCCGCTGATCCCGAATTCACCACGTTGGCTTATCAAGAAGGGACGCATTCGAGAAGCGAAGGAAGTTTTATTGGAAGCAGCGAGGATCAACGGCAAGACAGATTTCTCAGAAGCGGAGCTCGAAAAGCAATTGCAGATCCAAGCGGCAGCTGTTCTTGAAATTCCCCCGGAGCCTTCCTACTTTGAAATGTGGCGTGGGCAAGTGAAGAATCTCACCGCTGTTCACTTCTCATGGGCTATCACTATCGTCACATATTACGGCTTCCTGCTGAACATCAGAAACTTCGGTCGAGACTACTTGGAAGAGAACACGATCGTGTGCGGAGTCTGCGAGATTATTGGAACGTTCATAGGTGAGTTGATAGACATGTGAACGCTTCACAGCTGACTCAACAACCTTCCTAGGACTCTACTTGATTCTCTACACCAAGCGGAAGTGGCTTTGGACGAGTATCTTCAACATCATCGCTTCGCTCTTTTCTTTGACGGTTCTTTTAATTCCATCGTCTGGTAAGTTCCCAGGCCTTCCATCAATCAACATTTTAATAATTTTCCTACGAATTTGACTTCAGTCACTCCGTTTGAAAGAGTTGTCTTGCTCATGGTAACTTCGATGGCGTCGAAGATTTCGATTTCGTGCCTGCTGGCTTTGCTGATGACTTGCACGACAGAGATCGTCTCGCCAGAGAAGAGGAGACTTTGTGGTTACACGTCAACGATTTGGACGCGCGTTTGGCTGCTGTCGGCTCCGTTTGTGGGAGCGACAAGCGCTTTCGGTCAACTTGGTGAGATGAACAACTTTGTCGTGAATCTCTTTCCTTGACATCGATGCAATTTCAGTTCCTCAAACGGTTTTGTCGCTGCTGAACATCTTGGCAGCTTTTATAACGGCAGTGATCGACACACCTCGCACAATCGCGAAGCCAGAGGCAGCAAAAGATTTTTATCCGAAAGAAATTGAAGTACCGGAAGTTTGGCTGTCCAATTACAAGCAGCACAAAGTGCCTTTGTAGCTAAGAGCGAACCGCTTGAGCGCAATTCGCGAGTGACGTCGAGTCGTTAGGATTTTAAGCAGCTGTCAAGTAGTTTGCGTGATTGGAAAGCTTTCAATCTTCGCACATCGCTGGCCTCATCATCAATACAGGGAAGCAACGAAGTGAAAGAAAAGGCGAGAAGAGCAAAAATTATTTGGAAAATGTTTTTTCATTTTAATTTATTATTTTGACTTTTACTCGTCTGCACTTTGAAATTATGAATTCAACTTAACTTTTATAAAATTTACTACTCGATGTAAATAAATATGAAACTTTCAATTACAAGTGGTTGGATTAATCTTAGTAAATTCTAAATTACGCAAAGACTAGACTTTAATAAAAAAGGAAAAGTTCCGCATTGCTTCATTGATGTGCCAAGTTCATCTTGCGTTCTTGGTTTTCATTTACAGAGTCGAGAGCAGCAGCTGAGTTGATTCAAAAGGGAATTTTGGAAGCTATGAGTTGAATTTTGCGCAATCAATTTCTAGTTCGAAGAGTTCAATTACATTGAAAAGCTTTATTCAAGTATTTACAACAATCTTTCTTATCAAAAAGGGTGGAAAGGGATTCTCATTAACATTTCTATGGATGATTGAATGAAGCTGAGGCTGGCTAATGCCCCCGAAATAATTATTTGAAGATTATCACAGAGAACTAAACTTTTACGTGTGGATTCAAGTTGCAGGGCGAGAGCTTTTCTGGTTGAAAGCTTTCGAGGAAAAGCTGCCGAGGGCTTTCAAGAAAATCATTTCAAAATTATTTTCGTCGTCTAAGTGATTCGGCGAACTAGAGAGAAAGTTTGACGAATTCAAAGTAAACCTGCAGCTGCAAATTTTTGGAAATCTTTTTGGCGATGAGCAAGTGTGTTGATGATCAGCCAACTCTTCTTGTTTAATCCAAATGGCTTTTGATTGGTGACGGCTTGCTCTTTAACCTTTGAGTCTTAAGCTGTGAGAATTAACTTTACTGATTGAGAAGAGTATTCGTGACCGAGCAGAAGGACAGCAAGGGACTATCGTCGTTCGCTGCAGACGCAGTTGAAGTCGACGCGTTGCCGCTGATTGTGTAGGTTGCTATGCAGGATGGAGCTGCCGACGATTGCTGATTTGACACTGTTCGGTTGTTGCCGGCTGAGTAAATCACAATCGACGTCGCTTCATTCAATTGTTGCTCGACGCTCCGATTATTCATTACCTGTTCGAGTGAAAATGTTATTAGGAATCATCGGAAGTCTCGTTTGAAAATTCACTGTGATTCAATTAAAACAATTTAAGCAAAGCTTGAGAGACGCTGATGGCGATCACTCCTTGACAAATTAAAATCATAAAGCAAAAGATAAACTCACTGAGTGCTTGCTTGGTGCTGATGATGTGCATTAGGAACGTGGTGATAGGAAAAATATTGGTATTGCGAGTAAGCCGATGGCCATACCTCGCAGTTTGAGATGTCGCTTGAATGTCGATGCAGATGATGATTGGAGTGGTGGTGAGAGTCGACGGAGTGATGGAGAGCGTTGGTGGAGGCTGATTGTGTGTAAGCTTCATTGTTGTGGTGAATGGGAAAGATAGAAATCACCTCCTTGCTGCTGTTGTTGCCGTTCCACTTGCCATGGTGCGAGTTGTCCAACGACGACTTGCTGCTGCACTTGTCGTGATGCGGATTTTGTTGCGCGTGAATGGTTGTCTGATTATTGAACAGCGACAGCGAGTGATTGGGCTTGGGCGTTTGGCATGGCGACCTTGTGTTTGAAGGCGACACATTCACAGGCGACACATCGTTCGATTGTTGATTGCCCGAACCCCACATCAAAACCGTCTGTCTGTGAAGCACCTGGTCGTACGGTCGGTTTGCCGGAGGCGAGTTTTCCAGCTTTGGTTGAATCGCCAGTATCTCCGGCGTGGCCGGATTCGATCGGGTCGCGGTGATGATGCTGTCGTTGGGCGACGAGGAAGCTTCGATTGCGTTAATGGGAGAACTTTTGGGAGTTTTGTTTTTAGTGTGCGAATGCTGAATCACCTAACAAAGAGTATCACTTAATAATTGACGTGGAACAATGCCTTTGATCAAGCTTTCTGTCATTTACCGGTTGCTGCGATGACGCGTCGTAATTGAAGTTGTGACGGCCGTTGGTCGAGTGGCTCAAGTCGCTGTTATTGTAGTATTTCTCGTCGTGCCACTTTTCTTCTTTCGCGTTGACGACTGGCGATGCCAGACCGTAGCCTTCGTAAGGCAAGAAGCCATTAGCGACGTAAGGAGACGACGGATGATGATGGTGATGATGATAGTCGGGATAATACCCACCACCTTGCAGTCGATATTGGTGAAAGAGGTTCTCGGCTGACGGGTAGAAGCTGCCGGAGTGAATCGATTGCGTCATGTAAAGGTTCTCAGCTGATGTGGCGCCGTAGGGAACCGGAGACGACGAGTACATCGGATTCAAATTGGAGTAAGCGACAGCAACGGCCGCTGGATCTGGAATGTAGTCGACCACGGCGGGCGATGGACTCGAGAGTTGACCAGCACCCGATGGATTTGCAGTTTGCATGTTGCCAGCGTTCGTGACTTTTCTCTTCGATCGACACGTGGAAAGAAAGTCGCGTAGCTGAGTTTTGTAGCGTCGATTGGTCCTTGGTGTTGGCGCTGTGATAGAATTGTTCAGAGCTGATGGCGAGGTTCCGTTCGGGGTGACGAGCAGTTGATCGGCTTCGGTGAAGTAAGTTGAGGATAGGCCCGTGTCTAAATAGCTAACCTGATGACGCGCGAACGAAAAAGAAAATTTAATTTATTGCTCAAACTCGAGGGTGGAATCGACTCACTTTGAAATCCATCGTTCGCTTTCCCAGCAAATCTCGCCCTTCCTCCTCCATCAGCTGTCGATGAGTGCATATCACAAAGTCTGGTTTCGAATTTTTATAAACTAATCTTGAGCTGGTTTGAAGCCACTGCCACTCGCCGTCTTTCTTCTGAAATCGATAGGCGATCATCCCCGACGCGCCTGTTTTTAAAACTGAGAGGAAAAGGAATGAAGCGTGATGAATAATAAGAGATTTGATCTCTTACGTTCTTGATGTGCACTGGATATGTATGACAAGTCATCGTAGTGAACGAGATCGTAGCCTCCCAAAGCAGCGAGTTCCGAGTCTGAGTAACCCAACATGAGTTTACCTCTGATGATCGAAAGAAAATTAATCGAACAAGTTGGCTTGCTGATTGCAATCTCGCTCTCACCTTTGGTCCATTGAAACGAGCGACAAGTCGAGTTTATGCTTCGACTTGAACATGTTCTCCTTCTGAGGTATTTCTAACAAACTAGGCGGTCCGAATGGCGTACAGTAAGCGAACAGAGCTAGCGGAGGTTCCTCGGTTTTCCTATTCTGGCCGTGCAATATCTTCACACGTCCCCTAATGTCTAATCGCTGCGTAATCAATAAAAGCGTTAGATGTAAGAGAGATGGAAGGCAAGGGAACTCACCAAGAACCCTGACGTATTGTCCAACAAACAACGGAAGCGAACGGTGAAACTTCTCTCGAGATAGTGCAGTTTGTCCGGCGCCAGAGCTTCTGCTAATGGCATCCCCGATAAGTCGGGAGGTAAGAAAGAATTCCAGAGAAGTTGTCGTTGCAGTTCCTCGCGGTCTTCCGAGTGAACAAGTTCATACACCGACTGATGAACAATATCCGACTGAGTATGAGAGAGGAATATGAAAACGATTTTTGGTATCAGCGATCTCCAAAGGCAGAATAAATGTAATGAGAAAGTCAATAAGCAATGCGAACGGGTCGAAGTGTCTTGCGCGGAGCGAGCGAAGACTTTGCATCTAGATATTTATAATAAGTTTCACAAAAAAACAATCGCGAATTTCTTTTCAGGTTTTGCAGCGCAGAATAAATCATTTCTGGGAGAGAAGAGTCGAACGTGATAAAGCAGCGAACGGGAATAAATACATTTCATGAAGATGTTTGTTTTAATAATGAAAACTTCACGGCCAATTTCTGTGCCCTTTTGGGTCTTTCGAATTGAAAAAAAATCTTTGTAATTTATTTCTCTGATCCACGAGCTAACGAGCGACTCGAACGAAGAGTTTGCTAAATGATTCGTTAGGAATTAAAGTCTCGAAAGTTTGATTCGCGGAAAGTTTTTCTAAATTATTAGTTCGACTGGATCCGGCAGTGAATTAAAATCGAATAAGAGGCCATCCACAAACTACGTGGGATAGCTTAAGCATCTTATTCAAGCGGGAAGGTTGGCCATCGAATGCAGGCTTTAGTACCAAGCTTATGAATGCGATCATGGCTAGAACAACCGACTGGGTAAGTGAGTAAGTAGCTTGCAGTGTCAGGTAAACCTTTGCCGTCTCATTAATATCAACAAACACTTCGATTTACTGTCACGTAGCTCATGAACTCTTCGTCTTTAATTCGCTAGGTCTGAATCAATTCGCATACCTGATGGAATCCCAAATAGCTTTCTATGCTATGCGTTGCAAAGAAAACTTCTCCTTCGCAAGTCAGTATCATTAAAAAGCCATTCAGCGCCTGAAATAAAATGGAAACAGAACAGATAATACGATTTTAATATTTTATCATTTATGCGGCCGTGTCATAAATCTGAAAAAAGTTTTTAATTCGCGGGAGTCGAGTTTGAACATTATTTAAATTTTCTGTGTCTGCGATGAACACAAATGCATCCAGAAATTGCTTTCCAGCTATCAACAAAAGCAAATTAACATGCACGTTGCCATTTTTGCAATCTAATGAGTTTTTGATGAGAAGGAAAAGCTTCGTCATGAAAGTTTTTCCTCGTTAGACGCGAGCGAGATTGGCGCGTCTGGCCGGCGATCAACGTTGAAGGCAGCAAAACGGTAAGTTTGAGAACACCGGAAACGAAGCATCGAATGATAACAAACGATGTTAATTCGCCTGTTAATTACGAAATAATTCAAAAATAATTATATCTCGAGTGGCATCCCGAAACAGACGAGAGAAACTTCACAGACGAAGAGAAAATAATTACAAATGAAAAATGAATTAAAGAGTGATTAAGACACATCTCGGCAGCGTTCTAGCTGCCATAGCTAGTCAGACGAAAACATTTCCTCGATGTTGGAAAACTTACTTGCAGGAAAACGTCGGAGTCCAGCAATCCATTCTCGAAAATGCCCAGCTCCCTCGCTCTGTAGCTATCATGTGATGAGTGATGTATGTGAATCATTCCGTTCTCCTCCTTTTCTTTATGCATGACCACTGTGTAATAGATATCCATTCACATGGGGAGAAGATGGGAGAGAGAGAGAGAAAGAAGAACAATAATTAATTTTCTGCTTCGTCTTTCGTTTGCTGGTACATTGATCTAATTGATCATTTCGCATACACAAGCCGTAAACACTTTCATGAATAATGCGTAACCATGAAGAACGAAACTTTGCCATCTCTCAACGCACAACTTTTTTTAAATCAATATTCCCATATAAACGCAGCAAACAACAATAAAACCTGCCCCCGACCGCTGTCTACTAATAAATTTCCCTTTTACCACAGTTTTTTTATTCGAAATGTATAATCGTTCGCTCTCTTCCACCCGCGCTCTCTCTTCCTTCCAATTTAACTTTGAAGGAAATCGATGTTCAAAATAAAATTTAATGACCCTTGAGTTAGTTCGCTAGCATTTTTGCTCGCAACAATGTTCCATTCCAACCCAAACAATGCATGCTTAATCCGAATAAAAGGAACACCACAAGGTACAATGACGTTTGAGGGAAGGAGCGAGAGACTTGTCCTCCCCCTCGCCCATTTAACCGACAAACAAGAACATGATGCAACATTATGTTGCTCATTAAACAACGATTAGAGATTCTGTGGATGAATGAGCAAGTTATTCCCGAGGCAGTCGGGGAATCTCGTCGTTCGGATAGATTAAAGAGATATCTGAGAGTCTCTGGGTCAGTCAGAGTGTTTCGAATCAAAGCCTCGACTGAATAACTCAAACTCGTTGAGCTTGTAACTGTTTAATCGACGATTTTCTAGTTAAATTCTCCGAGTATCTTGCCAACCGGTAAACTCAAAAACCCTAGCAGCAACAACTATCTTCGATTGATCATCATGCGTAATCGCATTTTAAGAGAGTCACGATGATTTTGCTGAAAATTGTATTGCAAATCAATTAGGCTGATTAATCAATAAACAATGCTGAACCCTCGTGTTTGGGTTGAAGCGTCGACATATTACTTGCAGGGACCCGTCGACCGAATAATGGAAAACCAATAGGCTCATCATCAGAACCAACGCACATTGTTTTGACAATAATATGTTAATCGGTTTCTGATTTTCCTCAATTTGGATTTTATTAACTGCAACGGGCGGCGAGCAGGAAAAGGAGAAATCGTCAACAAACATATGTCGATCACGTGTTAACGAAATAAATTTTCATTCATGACTCAGTCGAGAGATTAACGAGCGTCGACAAAACTTTTGATTAAACATCGCTCTCGTCTCATCTTAAATATGATTAATTGATGAACGCTTTGATATCCTCGACTGCCTTGCTGGCTGACTCTGCTCGCTAGAGTTAATTCGATTCTCTCCGGAGCTCATTTATGAAAGTTTTCTGTTTTGTTTCCGAGCGTAGAAGCAGCGAACATATGTTGTGCACTAATTCCGCGTAAGTTTTACAACATCCACGACTGTGTGCATTTACCTGGCTGGTTGGGAATGATAGCTGCCGACAGACGTTGGCGAGTAACCCTTCGGAATAAAACTTCACCCCCTCTAGAGCCGTATGCAGCAGTCCCAATTGTACAATTTAAATAGTTTTTCGTAAAAGCGAATTATGGTTAACCCAAGGAAACGTCCATCGAGTCTGTTACGGCCCTTCGTCGCTTCCAGGATGTCGAGTCGCTTGAGACGCAACCAGCAAACGTTGCCCGACAAGCGAACAGGGAAAAATGTAGCGACGAAAATCCTTGAGAGATTGTAAGTAGAAATGCGCTTGTGCGCTTTTAAAACCTTCTCGGATTTTCTTTATCGATTAAATGGAAGCGAAAGATGTTTTCACCGAAAAAAAAAAGTTTCGCTCGACGAGAGCTGGAAACTTTCTTTCATTGATAATAATTTATGTGTTTGCAGTGAAGAGAGCCGCTCATATAAAACGAAATCCACCCCAGAGTTTCGATTTATTCTCCTCAATAAAACAGTCTTAAGGTTTATTATTGCACATGAACGAATTCCCTCTCGGTTCAACCTCCTCCTCCACCCCAAAAAACACAAAGCAACATCACCCATTTTGTTTTATTACAGAAGTACGATTCCTTTCTTGGCTCTCCTGCTTCTTCTTTCGGGGAGATTTTCTTCTTCTGCCATGTCTCTTATCAAAAAGCGGTTGGAGTGAGTCGCGCATGCCCTGAGTCGTCTGTCGACGGCGTCGCGGAGAAAAAGCTTTAATGCGATCAGCGGTAGAAAATTCGTAACGATTTATTTAAAGAGCTTTTGATTAATGATGAAATGGGCAATGAATCTGAAGTTAAATGTCGCATTCTCATTCTCTGATACGAGAGCGTGATTCTAGACATTCAATGGTTAACCATTCATAACACGTTCACTCCACAGTCGTGATCGAATCGACCCGAATCAGCTGATAAACAATAATAAACCGGCGTGCTGTAATAGCATGTTTCGCTCAAATCAAAGACGAAAAATGCTCGCTTGTTATTAAAATTTATGGTTCTTGTTTGTATTTTCAAGCCCACTGCACTTGAGACGACTAAGCTCGAAGGAGAAAGAATTTCGCGCGCGTCGGAGAAGCGACGCAGTCGTCTACGACGTCATCGCAGCAAATGAGAAAGCTTTTCGTAATTAAAATCTTAGCCTAGAAAGGCCCCAGCGTGATTCCACTTCGCAACATCAGAAAGCATTTTCTTTAATGTTTGTCATAGCCGCAATTTGTCGCTTTGCCCTTTTGACGTATTTTTTTATTAGCCAAATTACTTTATTAAAATTCATATTATTTACATTAAAATAAATCATTTCTTCGTACTTTATCATACAACGCAACTCCCAAAGTTTATATTATTCCGCGTGAGCTCTCCTCTCTCGCACTCACTCACTCTTCGCATGGGTTTACCCACCAGATTAAAGCGCGATATGTAAACAGTCAACTTAGCTGGCTCGCTCGAGAAAGGCTCGGAAAATTCTTTCTCCACTTTTTTCGTTTCAATTAACATAAAAATGTTCTAGATTTGTTAATGATGTTATCAGCGAGCTAATAAATTCTTTTTTTTGACCGCTAAAATAAAAGTAACGTAATGCTCACATATACCATATTTTTATAGCCAGGGCATTATATCATGTTAATGCCGAGTGCGTTCGCTCTCGGGCCAAAGCTTTACTTTGTATCGTGAATTTTAAAGAAGTGGCCGACGCGCGATAAGCTTCTAGCTCTCTCACGAATTATGTCCCCTTCAGTACATGGGTAATTAAAATTAAAAGCCTTTTCACTCTCTCTCTCTCTCGCTCACCCTCGCCCTCGCCATTAACCGCGGCTTACCTTGAAAGTAACTTTTCGTCCTCAAGTAGCTGACTGAAAGCCTTAAAATACTCAGTCTATCCAGTTTGCTTAAAATATTTTGTTCGAATGGCAACAGCGATGCGAGCAGATCGAGCTCAGCGTTGAGTCGCTCTCGATGTCGCTTCGATGGATTGCTCTTCGTCACTCCATCCTTTGGTGGCGGCTTCAAGCTGGAAGGAAACAAGCAAAGCAATGTCAGTTTTTTGGGGGGGAGTTCGGGACGAGTAGCAGCAGTTATCTACTTCAAAATTATTTATTACTTTTTTGCCAGTTCGACGTGGTACAAGGGAACTCCGCATAAAAATGAAACCCGGAGCAATAAAAGCTTCGGTGGAATTAAATCACAAAAGAAAGCGGAAAGAAAGAGGCGAATAGGCTAAAGAAACAAATACATAAAAATCGATTCGGTTATCTGAGCGCTCGAATTAATAAAGTTTGTGAGTCTTATTCCCAAGCAGCGACGAGCAGAAATGTGTGCGCTCATATTGATTTCGAATAAGCTCACAAAAAAGTATAATTGTATCAATTTTTAACATCATTATTTATTGTGTATTGTGAGGAGAAAAAGTTCCCAGTCGAATGCCTTGCGAACCTTTGAACCCCGCGAGTAATAAACAAATATGATCGACTACTTGATACAGGTTGAGGGCGCATTGTGAAACGCCAATAAATTAACTTGGCTGGTTGCTTTGAAACGTTTTCTAAGACCAGAGAGACTTGAAGAGTGTTCAAAAGCGTGGCAAACAAACTTTGGGTTTGGTTGGAAGAAAAACTCGAGCAAGAAGGTTACGATGAGACAGTTGGAATTCGCTAAGACTGAGATGAGTCAGTTCAACTTAAAATGAACAAGTTAGAAGCCATCAAATCGTAGTTCAGATGCTCTAAACGGTGCGAACACTTAGCCTTAAATAGTTTATATTAAACTGTTTAATTGAATCTCCTTCACGTTGTCTTGGTCCCGTTTGTTCTTATCCAATGAATTTGGATGCAATCACTTGAAACAGAACTTCAACGCGAAGTTATTCAGCTTAGTCTGTAGTTGAAAAGAAGCTTGAGTCAAGCTGCTTGATTCAACCTAAGTTAAAATTCAATTGAGAACATTGAGAAGGAACTCATGAAGCTTGAGCAAGTCTTAATTCCATCCTGCACCTTGCGCAAACAACTTCAAGCCAGTGAACCGCTAACAATGTTATGAGAAACTTTGTTCATTCATCGATTTTCAAGAATTTCAAGAAAACGAATTTACTCTGAATTCCAAGACCTTCCCATCGAACCCGAAACAGAACAATTGCGAGTTCAAGTTCCGTTGATCAACTGGGCTTTCTCGCTTCCTCTTTGGCCGCTCTTCGCTCGTTCACGCAGAAATTATCTCGCACATCCTGAATTGCAGCAATTTCAATTTCAATAAAATTATTTACTTTGACAGTGAAATTTGGGTCACACTACTAGTGCAGCACATTTTTGAGCGATCCATGGCAATAATTAAATTTGATTCGCTTCCCCCTTTACTTTGCATTTGTTTTAAAACGGAAAATGAGGAATTCCACGAACGAATTCGGTTGAAATGAAGCGAGGAGAGACGAAAAATATGGGAAAATTTGCATTCAACACAACTAGACGGCTGACTAGACTAGACAGTAGACGCAGAAGAAACTGCTGAATGATTTCTGCTTGTTTTCGGCAAATCAACAAATTGCACACCTTTTGAATTTTTCAAATACTTTCCATCGTTCTCCTTCGCTCACCGTTCTCGGTAGAATGCGCGTCTGCATCAAGATAGACCCTAAATTCAATAAAAAACGTAGCTCGGGCTTCGTAAACTTCGACGACGACGACAACGCGAGTGTGAATCTATGTGATGTGGAATTTCGTTTAAATAAATTTGCATAAGAAAATCGATCGACGTAGTCAGACAGCGCCTTTTCATTTCGGTGACCTAGTAATGACGTCACTCGCCGTGGAGAACAAATTCGATTCGGTTCGCCGTTAGATTAATCAGCTGAAGGTGAGGTGGAAGCGTCGAGGAGTCGCGACAGGAGAAATTGTCACGTCACTGGAATTCCTGGAACGAACTTGCCGTTGTCCCGCTTCCAATCTCTTAATTATAGCCCAGCTTAGCCTCGGAAAGTTCTCATCGCAGTTTATTCTTTTGCCAACGTAATTAAAAAATAAAACGCGGGGGATGTGAAGAAAAAGCAATTTTATTTACATGTGACTCTCTCCATAGAAACCCTCGGTTTTAGCCTAATTAATATTCTACGAATATAATTCATTCCAAAATAAAAACTAAAATATGTACATTATCGCATATTTTTATCATTTATGATTATTCACGTCGAAATCAGAAAAAGAAAATTCAGAGCGGAGAAAGAAAACTTTCTGGCTTTACAACAAGGAATAAAGTTGGGTAGGAGAGGCCGACTGACTGGCTGAGTCGAGGGTCTGAGAGTTGAAGGTAAGCGACTGCTTTAAGCGATCGTCAGGACGATGAAGTTTCCATTTGGCTGGACAACTCGCTCTGTATTTGGCAAGGCTTGGTGCAAGAGCAATTACAGAAGGTCTGAGTGGAGAAGCTTCCAAGTTGGGGATCGCATGTCGCTCGCCTAATAAGCTCAAAATGATGAGTCACCGAGTCAAGCTTCTTTCAGCAAATTGCACTCAGCTTGAGTCATTCAAACTTCAACAGAATCGTCAGCTAGCTCGAAGCTTTAAATTGCGCTCAGTTCAAGTTAGACTTCGAGGCGAAAAAACTTCCAACAATTCAAACATCGCAATAGCTCCAACAGCGACAGTTCGACCACCTTCGCCTTCTGGCTTCACCTCCTTTCATTTTCTGGTCGCTTTTATATTTTTCTACGTAATTTCTGTGCTTGTCTCACACAACGAGAACGAAACTGACCCGTTATGAAAATCCAAAAATTATAACATTGAAAAGAAAATTAATATCTGGGGTTCTTACGTCGCGGATGTTTTCGCTTTTTGTTGTTGCTGGGTCGAGCGATGACTGTTATAAGGAGAGATAATGAAAATGCTTTGAACAGAAACACATATGGTCAAGGCATTTATACACCTTAATGTTCGGCTAACGGATATTCCGCGCTGCATATGTGAGGGTAATCAACCCTCCTGCGAAGCTGCTCGCGGTGCAATATTGTTTTATGCTCGCCGCGTTGTCTTGTTCCAAGAAACAATCATCAATTAAGGAATGTGCTCGGCTGTCGCTCAACAAAACGCTGACGTTGCTCTTCCAATCGACATAAATAATTAAAGCTGCAGACATATATGTAAACTATTCGAAAGGAATTTCAGTTGATCATAGTTTGCTCTCATCCGATCAAAGTCGAAAATAAAATGCTAGGCCATTAGCTGAAATTATACTTCGAGCGGCGGTCCGAATAACAGTAACCGAGCCGAAGTCGATTCCCATCTTCAAGGTCATTAGGATCAAGAGAGAGAAAGATTGAGCCAACATTTCGGTAGCGCGGGCTGGCCGTTTAGAAGCGTCTTGAGAGCCTCGTCATAATCCGCAAACCTAATTGAAATCTTGACGCCCCTTGAGCCCGCATCGTGCGCGTTTGTGAAATGATATATTTATCGTCGAGTTGATTTATTAGTGCGATGTTGTGAGTTATTTCCATTCATGAATTGCAACTTTGTTCCTTCAGATTTATGATTTATTAGCGCGCCGCGGATTTCGCTTTAAGTTTTGACAATTCATGCGGCACAAATCGGGTCGTTGGCGAGTAGAGCTGCTCGATCTGCGAGCGCAATGTTTTGGGGCGACGACGGAATTGTCCAGAGTTTTAAATTTTATTGAAGAAAATTATGATATTTAGTCGCAAGACGCTCCTCAACAGCAGTCGCTTCTGTTTCCACTTCAGCATGCCTTGATTAATGTGACGCTGTTTGATATTCGTTGTTCGCATTTTTCACCTCCGTAGACTGCCGAAGTCGGAGAAGATGCACTGACAATTTATCTTCTTTCTTGCTTTGCGCGATCGCATTATCATCAGTCAATAATTGATATTGGACCGGCTTCACTCGAGCAGGAAATTACGGGTTTGTCGCCTTATGGTTTTATTCAAAAACGCAAAAGAATTATTTTCAATTCCACTCGAAGAGATGCAACGAGTTACATTTATGATTATAGTTTCATCTTTTATTGTTCTCCATTTTACGGCTCCATAATTTTTTAACGACGCTAGGTGAACACAATTAATTTACTCGCAATGAAAACCACGTCTGAGCTTTTGCGGTGTTTGCTTTTCCCTTTCCAAAAGACCCGAAACGAAACCCGGCACAAAAAAAAAGATTCCCGAGGTTTCCATTGCAAATTAGAATAAAATGAGCTGTGGATTTAAGGCAAATGTGATGTTGATGTTTATGCTCATTAGCTGCTCGCAATTTATTGCAGTAAATTTTTGATGAATGCGCTTTTTAAGGAGAAGGAATATTGAAGGCATCGAGCATATAAGCTTGTAGCATTCAACATTTAATTTCAGTATGCTGCCGAGCAGAACATTTTTTTATGGAAAATAATTATTTTATAATTATTATGTACTTAATATACGAAAAAATATATTTTTTTAATTAGGTTATTTTCATTCAGCAACTGCATTGTTAATGCTTGCATGTGTGTGCAGCCGATGCAGTTTCCTCGTCGCTTTAATTCGACGCTCGCTGTTTACATAAGCCTCGTATCAACTGATGTGTGATCAAGTGAATTTTCTGTTTGACTGTGAATTCTCATTTGACTTCTAATTGCAACCTTAAGTTCGACTGTTTGCTTAAGCGAGGAGGAGATGGCAAAATCAGACTTTGCCTCCCCTGCAGCTTCTGAATTACCCAAGCAACATAAGAATGTGTTTTCTGTGTTTTACGCTTGTTCATTTCATATTTCATTTCGATTCAATTTTCGCATTTTTGATAATTTGTTTTTCCCTTCGTCTCGCGATATTTCATTGCCTTAACAGCAGCAACAGCAGCCAGGAGAATTACAATATATGAGGAATGGAAACATATTAATAATATTCTCCCCGACCGGCCGAGGCCTCCTCTACATAAATTCCCGTCTCGTCATTGCTCATTTGGTTCTCTGGCTCTTTTATTGTTGACCGTTTGTGTGTTTTCTCCTCCTTGCTTGCATAGTAGCGATCTCTACAACTCTCTCGACAAGACAAGAATGTTTTCTGCATTTCGGTGGATATCGAGAGTCTTCGTTGCTTTTAATTTATTTATGTGTTTCTCGTGGATATTTTATTAATCTGTCTTGAATATTCATACGGCCGTGTATCGAGTGTATGCAGAAATGACGATAAATTCAGCCCGTTTTTGTTTAGTTGGCAGCTCTCTCTTGTTTATGATCAAAAAGCGAAGATTTTTTGAGGAAGGGAACAAGAAGAGTTTGTTATAACTAAATGTATTAATTGTGCACAGCACTATCTTGGCTTCGAACATTTAAACGCCACCAGAGCGGGCGGGAGAAGTTTACGAGCCTCGTCGAGACATTCGTTTGAGGATTCCTCGTCGTTTTCGGCGGAGAACATGTTCAGTTAATTTCGTTCGACGTCGAATGAGTTTGAGAGAGTTCATTTACGTCTATTCCACCGTGCGAGGTGCCAACGAGAGAAATCTATGGGATTTTGAATGCGCAGCACGATACTAATTACGATTATTAATCTGAGCTAGAAATTAAATAGCAAACTTTGGTCTGTGAAGGCATCAAAAGCGATAGCGGGCCCATCAAGTGTCACTCGCTTCTTCACAGAAAACCATAGAGGCTTTGATCTAGCACGTCGAGCAGGCAGAAAAATAATTGAAAATCCGAGTTAATCAAAAGGAAGAGAATGGGAGAACGACATCAGTGTATAATTTACAATGTCTTGTCTCGATTTGATTGACATTTTGTAGCTCACACACATTCGAGAATCTCTTTCCCACTCGCTCACTTGCTCCAAAGTGAAGCTTATTAAATAAAGATTAACCTTTTTTTCTTTTAGTTTTATTATGTTTACAGGTCTCACTCGCTGGGGTTTTGGGAAGAAATTCCTGGTAGACCGAACTGAAAATTATTGCTTACCTTTTTCCGTTCCTTCTTCGACGTTTTGTTGCGTAAACTGTGCCCAATTGACTCATTGTATCAATACCGCTTGGCTTTCCTCGGCTTTCTTATGACGATAAACTCTTTTCTTTCTATTCGACTTCGACTCGTGTTTAATTACATAATTATTCAATAATTATTCGAAGAGAAATATTTGTGTAATTAATTGTCTTTGAGCTGGATGAGCTGGCGGCGGCGACGACGAAAAAAATTCATAAATTCAAACTCATCAGTTTGAACATTTTCGCCTTTTCTCTTCATCAAGCATTTCGGCGTTTTCACTTCTATTTATTTTATGTCGCTATAATTAATTTTAATGGCTCTCCGAACACTCTTTTATATCTTCATATTTATCATGAAAAATTATTAGTGTATCGCACTCCTCTCATTAAGCTTTTATTTACACTATAATAATGATTGATCATCATTTAAATCGATCGATTTTAAGAGCGATTTGTCATCCTTCTCAATTATTTTATTCTTCTTCTCGCGCCTTCGCGGGTCGAAAAGGCTTCCTTCCTTCCACGGGATCGCGTTCTCGTCAAAACTTTAAGCAACAAATCGGCCAATCAATACAAAATCATGTTAAATTAAAGCGGAAAACGCGACCTTGACTGCTAAAAGCAATTCGTGACAAGAAAGTTTCATCACTCACAAATGCGTTTTCGCTATTAACTGTCGGAGTCACGCACAAATTCAATAATTTCTTGTAATTGTTAGGATTGCGTCGTGATCGGAAGCGGCAAAGGTAAACAAACGCTGATCACTGCGATGCCCGGTCACTCACTTATCCGACCATTTTCCATCACTTTTCCGAAACTTTTCTCCGCCGGTTTCTATTGCACGCGAAAATATTTTTTCCTTCCTATTTACAAATTATTTTCCACCGATTTTTCTATTTTCTCTATCAGAATTCACTGGCAATCTTTCTAATTCGACGTGAACAGAAAGTGAATCGCACTTAGAGGGTTCAAGTATCCGTTAAATGACAGTGAACAATCAGAACATTTATTGAATTTTCTCTTTTGTGTTCTCCCTGTCGCTGCGGCAAAGACTTCAGCAATGTACGAACGCTACTAATTTCCGACCCGAAATAAAACAAAAACTTTCGTACGATTTTATTAAGCATATAAAAGGTGTGTTTTACTGTTTCACCTTCGTCCCTTGTTGTTGTATCGCCAGTCGGCGCCGTTGGCTGAAGCAAGACGAAGCGAGTGGCAAAGGCAGAGGAAATATCGCCGACTCGTTCGACGAGTGAGACGAGGCGACTGCAGTGAGGCGGAATATCATGCGAGGAGCTTTTCCGAATGTTTCCAATGTTTGCCCTGGCACAACAACCGACGACTTTTGACAGAGAAATTTCGGAAATTGACGCTTCAAAAGTTGAATTCTTCAGCTTCACACTCTAACAAATCAAATTCTCGTTCGCGTCCGACTCTCGCCGTCAATCACCGCGCGGCGTTTGAGGCAAAAACGCTTTTTCGGAATCGATCATGGCGAGTCGACGGAGTGACATTATCAATCAGAAAAAATCAGGGTTGAAAGCATTTGAATAACAACGAAGGCAGCGCGGGAGGGAAGTTGAATAAAACACCCTTTATTTACATCGTTGAATTCAAAATGGGGTCGCCGCGCGCTGCAATTGCTTTTAGCCGTTGTTATTAGTGCATATCAAGTTTATTGATACAGAAAAAATAAATGGGTTCGTTTGATTGCGTGTCGTCTACTCGGCTCTCTCGCCGAACGAACAGAATTCTCTAATTTAATGGGTGTTTTATGGGTGTCTATACATCAAATAAATAAAAACACAGTTTAACGTACACTTTGTAATCATTTTCCATGAAAATTGTGCGCGAGGGAAGCTTGTCGGACTTATCAACCGGAACCGAGGCTCTTTCTGCTGCCTTCGACTCGCTGGCGTGTGACAGCGACGGCGAACGCATCCCGGAGCTAGATTCAGATTAAAGCTACACTCAATTTTAAAAAATGAGCATTTAATTACTAGGCATGGTGGTTCACAGCGTATGTTTTGGCGACAGTTGAATTGATGATAAAGAAACTTTCGTGTCGACTTTTTATAATTTAAAAAATTCTGGCAACGACAGAGCACACAAACGCCTTTCGTCAATCATCCGCTGAATAATTTAATGTCTGATTGAGAATCGTGATTGTTCATTAGGCTTAGGGGGAAGTTGGAAGGTGTTTGATGACGAAAGTTAAATTTGAAACGCGATGGCGCGGCTGCCAATCGATGGAACTCGCTTCGGAAGCTACGCTAGAATCTTGATGAAAGTTTATTGTAGGAAGCAGAGCGCTTCCAAGAAATTCATTTAAAGTTCTCGCCATTGTCGTCGTCGTCGTCGTCAGTCGCCGGCGAGCAATGAAAACGAAGTCGACGGGAAAGAAACTTTTAAACAACACAAAATTATTCAACTCAATTGTCGTTTTTTTTTCGGCATCAAAACGTTAATTTTTTATTAGAACAGCATCATACAGCATCATTTTAAGTTAAATTGGATAACAATCAAGCAAGTTTAATTTTTTTGTGGGTCAACTCAACACGCAACACATCAAAGCCGAACGAGCCAGCATATTCACAAATTGTTAAATGAAACTCAAAGCGCTTTGTTGTTCGCTGCTTTTTCTCTTTTTCTTGGGACCCATTGGGAAAAATTGGTGTATCGTATGATTATAAATAATAATTCCAAAAATTGTTTATAATATCGAAAAGCTTTAAAGTCTCTCTAGGTAATCATCTATCATTATATCTTTTTTCCCCACCAACTCCTCTCCCTCCGCTCTTATGATTTTGTAAACATGTCTGACAGACAAAATACCGAAAATTAGGAAATTCTTTTATATGAAATTACAATTAATCTCCTTCTCCGTCTCAACAGCGAGAGCCCAAAACTCCCTTCAGTCTCCGAAATTTGAATTTCAAATAGCGAGCGTCTTGTGAGAACAATCATCGAGTAATTATTTGTGACATTGTAAGAGATGGAACGAAAGGCTTCGAAGGGAGAGAAGAAAGTAAGAATGCCCAACACACTTCGAGCCGAACGAAGGCGAATCCATCTGTTATTACAATCGAAACAAAAGCGTCAGAACGGCGTTCACCAGCAAGAAAATATTCTCGATCCGAGTGAGAGGGAAAAGACCCAAAGGCCAAAGCAATTTTCCTGTCACTTTTTGATAAGAAGATTACAGATTAGATTTTCATCATTGTTCTTTTCCCAAAAATAAAGGCGAATCAAGTGGAATTAAAGACGCACAATGGTCCCGAAGAGCGGCCTTTGTCGACCCGAGAGATTATTAGTTTCTTAATTCGTGGATTCATAATAAAAAAATAATTTTCGCAATCATTTCGGGAGTTAATCGGTGACGAAGATCGTCACTCGGCTACTTCAGCGTTCTAAAGACTGAGATGTGGCGAGGGACTTTGTTGAAAGTTCAGGGAATAGTTAAAGGTGGAAGCTGAAATGCTCCAGTATTTAATTGTTCCTGATAAGTTGAACAAACTACTGCAAGATATTCACTCGAGCTGGTCGAGGGAGTTTATATAAATGTCTTTCGCAACCTTATCGAGAAGTTAAGCACGTTGAATCGATACTTCGTTTAGCGAAATATCAAATGCAGTGAGCCTTTTGGCAAAGAAACTGTAGGAAATTTTATAAAACTTCGTTGCACCTGGCAAGTTCGAATTTTGATTAATATGTAAGTGCATTTTTAACTAGACTGTTATTTTTTTTGTTCTTACTTATCTTAGATTAATATTTTACATTTCTAAAACAAATAAAGTTATTCTCAAAGTCTTGCTGCAGGTTAAAGGATCGAGACAGCTCCGCTTCAAGATCCACTGGTACTTGTTTTAGCCAAAATCGACGAGCAACTCGAGACAGGAAGGAAGACAGCATCAAACATAGATCAAAGAAAGCATCGACGAAGAAGAGAATCAAAACTTTGTTTTCCCGTGAACTGAGATTGAAAATTTGTATAAGATCAGGAAGAGTAATCCTTTGTTCTAAAGGAACTGAATATAAATCAAATAAAAGGAGTAATTAGCCAGAATATAACACAGTGAGCCTTTGAGACAAAGGCAACTTGCATTAAGAGAGATAACAATTTCGAGTTATATTCAAAATAAACTGGGCTCGTTTCCCGAGAGGTTTTTGATGCTGAACTTGATGGTTCTGTGATCGTTTTTAATTTTTTAAAATGAAATTTGTAGTGTAATATAATTTTTCCGACTTCGATATCTTGCAAATTTCAATTCAATTTCTCCTCAAGAATCGCTAGAACGTTTTCACTCAAACCCGAAACATTTCTCTGATTTGTTCTCTGCGAGTTTCATTGTTGCAAAAACTCTTGAAATAAGTTTCTGCGAATGCCCCAAACAATTGCAAGATGTCGAACCTTAATGATTCCTCGAAAATCTTTCGCTCACCGCAATTTCCTCAAACTGTTCGACTATCTAACGTTTCCATCAATATTTTTTCTGCCGACTTCATAAAAAGATAATCATTAGATGATAACGAAAAAGCTGATTGGATTGCGAATCTGCAGACCGCCGAGCGATTATTTTCCGTTCCTCTTTCGCTCTCGACTCGATTTAATAATTTTCCCATCAATTTTTTCTCGTCTTGATGGAACGGTTTTCTCGAAATACTTTTTACCCACCGAGGAATTTTCGGTTAGCTTATTAAAGCCAACGCTAGTGGCCATTGCTCGGCAGCATAACGTCGGAACGGAAAAGAGAATAAAACATCAATAATGTAAGGGAAAAGAACGAAAACAAAATCATAAAAGGCGTAAAACTCTCTCACGACCAATCAAAATTCACGAAAAGGTAAATTCATAAAGTTTATGCGTCGCACATTGAACGAAGTCTCGTTCTCCTCGCTCGCTGGCTCGGCTCTTGCACTTTATATTTATTGCACATTAAGCTCACATAAATTTGAATACATCTCATTGAAATGGAAATGCAATCAAACTTATGGAATAATAAAAATGGTTCTTGGAGGCTCTGGAAAAGCCAAGTTGATGTGAGCGAGACGTTATATGGCAAACTAATAAAGACATAAAAGCATTTTCAAGTAGCTTTATTATTTCATTCAATTAACAGCATAATAAAAGATAATTATGGGACTGTGGGCTGTGAGAGCTGCGTCAGTTTGCGGAGATCGTCGCGAGAAATGTAAATTTCGTCTGATAACGGGCACGACGACGAGCAGAATTATTTGCATAAACTTTATTGATTTATTTCGGCTACCGGCGAATTAATAAAATCCGCGATTCTCACTGACCCAAATCAACGGAACCTTAAAATACTTTGACAGATCTAAGCCCGAAGAATAACCGGGAGACTGAACAAATATTTTCGCTGCGGCTTCTTCGCAACATGCGGTGCTGTTCGACTCATCCCCGTGCATTTCTGAAACAAACCAGCGGAGCCTTTCTTCTTGACTGGGAATTAACATTTCAGGGAGATTAAACGGAGCCATCAGGAGACGAGGCGCAGTGACATTTTATGGAGCACTTAAAGTTCGCCTTAACATAATTAACACATTCAAGCGCTATTACCTTCGACTTTACGAGCTTCTCGAGTAATATGCAATGACTCGAAAGGGTTAAAGAGACGAGCGCATTGCTCATAAATTTTTAAAATATAATTAAAGTCAATTATTAAGTCACACTGACTTTTCTCTCCTCTCGCAGTGCAGTTGTCGCTGTTGTTGTTGCTCTGCATAATTCATGGCAGGTGAATTGGACTCAATAACGCTAATCAATAGCTTTCGTTTCCGAGTTTAATCACGAAACAATTTTCGGGAGAAAAATACGCAAAACTAATTTAAAGCGAATACGTCAATCGGGTTGATTAAACAGCGAAGAGGCAGCAGCGGCGAACAGGTCGCAAGTTAAGAGCCACAATCACCTGTTGGAAATTGCACCGCGCGCAATTGATATGCAACGATAAAAGACTCATTAATAAAAGTGAAATCTTCTTGATCATTTGTTTGACATTGTTCGAGCACCTCACGAGCAACCGTTGAGGATCGCCGAGTCATTTATTTACCTTCGCTGTCAAGTTGAAGGCTTTTACAATGTTTGTCAGAACTTTTTTGTGCGGAAATAATTGGCGTCGCTGTCTTTCCTTTTCCTTGAACATTCCCGAGACTACAAAATATAATTAACGACGCATTAAAAGTGTTTAAGAGATGGAGCACCATAACAATAAAATAATGATGAATTCATTAAGTAGAGCAGAAGAATTGCGGAACAGATGCGAGGGAAATGCACGAGTTCCTCAAACTTTGTTCGCGATCTCTCGCCGGCTTCTTAATTAATCAACTGCCTTTATACTTTTAATTTGTAATAAATTAATTATGTTTATTCTTATCGGTGGAAATTACATCCGAGAATGTGCAGCGCAAAGCGAAGATATTGATAATGAAAGTTGCATGAATCGCATTAAAATAAATTCATAACTTTGCCAGTTACGCAAGAGAACCTTCAATTAGGGCAGAGGAAATGACGAGTAGAACAGAGACTGGGAGGTTCAAGAAAACGCTCGTGGAAAGTTTTCTTTTCGGTGAAAGTTTCGTTCTTAGTTTAAACGGCTCTTGAACCGAATCGTCGATACTTTTAAGGTTGAACTAGCTAGCTATACGTTGGTAAGATGAAAATAAGTTGAGCTGGAGACGAGCTGAACGTGAGAGAATTATTAAGCTCAAAGTGGGCGAAGGTTTGATTCCTTAAGAAGTTATAATGCGTACGAACGATCCCGAAGTTTCTTTCTTTGCTCATTCACAAGGAATTAAAGTTTTATTCTTGCTTTTATTTGAACGGTCGTCAACGAGTTCTCACTTAGTTGTTCTTACTTCATTTTCAACTGTTAAGTGGTTGACGATTCCACCGTCAAACCCTAGTTAACCCAGTCCAAACCCTCGGATCCAATCAAGTCAGGAGCGAAGCAAAAATTAATTTCGTTAAACTTAAATTACGAATTCATTAAATTCTCCCTCGCCAAACCTGTCGAAGAACATGCCGACCATGTAAGCGAGTCTTCTCCTTATTGAAAATATCTTTTTTCGCGAGTCGAGATGCTCGACATTCTGCATAGTTCACTTTCAACGCTTAACAAATAAATTATCTTAACTCGGCTGGGCTTGTGTCATGTTTTTTATCTCGAGCCGCATCAACCCAGTTGGATAATTTTACTGATTTTCATGTTCTTCTCTTTTATCGGCGGAGTATTTTGTTGCGATGGCTTAAGCTGCGCATTCATTATGTTCAAACTCATAAATCAAATCCTCCTGATAACTCATAAATTTTATGCTGGCTAAATTTTATTTTCTCAAGCATGATTTCCAGTTTTTGTTGCATTTTAAGAATTTTCATTTGTTCGTCGATGAGCTCAAGTGTGCGGTAGATAATTTCTGCAACGCTTGTGGAGTTTGTTAGCTGTCGTAGCCGACTCTTAGTCTAGCCAAATACTCAGCACTTCAATCCACGTTGGGATGAAGCAGATGAGATCGCTTCAATCCTAAAGACTTGAAGCTCTTCTCAAGCTGTTGGTCTAGCCAGCTACGGCTTCAACCTAACTTTTATCAATCCGACGACCAGCTGTAATATTAATTGAAGTTCAAGAATGCCAAGATTATCAACTTATGATGTTATCAACTTGTGATTCCCGCAGGTTTTATTTGAATCAATTTTCCTTTTCGGTTACAAAAGTTCATCGGCGATTCGTTTATGCTTTAACTGGAGCAGCGACGGCCTTGATTTCGTTCTCCGATGTAATGAATCCGTACTTCTTGAGAACAGCGTTTTGCTTGCTGATTCCCTTGGCGACCTTCTGTGTGGCTTTAACGCGGAGACGCTGGGGAGAAAACAAAAGTTAATCTCAGTCTTTCAATTGATAAAAGTGAATCTCACCTCAAGACGCTGTTTGTGGTTGTAGTGCAGACGAGCCTTGATCTTTCTCTTGGCCTCCAAGCTGCTGACGACGTCTCTGTATTGCCAGCCGACTTCGTGTGCGACGCGTCCAACCTGGCAGTACTTGCGGTCAGGTCTCAAGCACAAGATTTTCATTGCGAGTGGAACACACACGCGCTTCTGCTTGTCGTACGGTGGTGGAATGCCCTCGAAGACCTTCAACTTTGCCAAGGCGATCTTTCCACGACGAGTTCTGTGTGGAACCATGCCTAGAAGGATTGTCGGTTATTTAGATGAACAAAGTCTTCGTTGCGCATCGAAACTTACCACGAACAGCCTTCCAGAACATTCTGCTGGGAGCGCGGAAGTGGAATGGACCACGAGCTGGGTTGACATTACAGCGTTTGCGCAAGTATGACAAGAACTTAATCTTGTTTCTGTAAGAGAAAGCGAAACGTTTGTCAGTCACGATGTCTCGATTGAAAGCAACAAATCTTCAGTCTGGATGTTATCAGGGTCTTAAAGGTTTCTATCACGGTTGTGATCAAACAATGTAGGTAAGAAAATTAATCATCACGGAAGATCCAGCGGCCGACGAAGAGAAATTGCGGAAACGCTCACCTGAAGAAGTGGCCGGAGAGTTGCAAATCCTCGCAACGAACAACGACGACCTTAGTTCCGCTCAAGATCTGCTTAGCGACGATTGATGCCAGACGGCCCAGGAGATGGCCTCTGCCGTCGATAACGATGGCCTAAAACGAAAGGAGAGAATAATTTAGGTTTCCAGTTTAAGGTTATGTTGATCACAAACAAATCGCGATATTTAATTAACGCCAATGGTTGTGATAAGTTACAGTAGATAGCTGGCATGTAACTGATGCCAATGAGTGTAATTCAAGCGATATTTCGAGCTTCCATCGCGGGAATAACAACGATTGCACATCCACGTTTTTGTTCGGAAAAAATATCGTCGCGGTAGCTTCAAAGTTTAACTGGTTAATTCACAAGTTATCGTGGATTATTACACCGCATTGACTGCCCGAAGGTCTTAGGAAAAGGTTCGCCTAACAATATCAATCACTTTCGCTTGAATTACACTCGATTTTCAATTATTTTCATTACTTTGTCCGAAAACTTGTAGGACATTTTTTTGCAGCGAGTTGAAAAAGAACGAGCCAGAGGGCGCGCGATGGTAAATCGATGGCTCGCCCCCCACCCAGCCCACTTATTGGAGACACAATTCGCCCGTTCGGTTATCAGTGTGATTTGTTTTCTGTTTCTCCAGCGAGATTAAAGGAAGGGCGTGCCGATTGTGTCCCAAAGTCATCTCAAGTCAATCAACGACGCGTCAGTATTAAGTCAAAGTTAATTAGAAATGTCTGAAGGTAAATGGCTGAGCTGGAGGATTGGGAAAGTTGTTTTGCAATGGAATTCTTGTAGATGATTGGGAGACTGATGCGGATTACGACAACAAGCTCACGGAGAACGAGCAGAGATGGGGAAAGGATGTTGGGCAGTCGAGGAACGCAGCGATTGAGTAAGAAAACAAGTTGAAGCTTTCCATTGAATTCTGATTCATTTCCATCGCAGCATGAGAAAACTGATTGAAGAAACCGAGAAAGCGGATGACGACAAGAAGAAAAAGTAAGTGAATAATAATCAGACTGGAGCGTTTGCACTTTCACACGTCGATTGTTTTAATTCCAGAACGTTGGAGGACAGCGGAATGACCGGATCGAAAGGTTGATGACTCATAAGGTGCGTGATCCAACGAGAGATTAACTCTGATTCATTTTAGGATACGGCGGCAAGTTTGGAGTCGAGAAAGACCGGATGGATCAGAGCGCAATGGGCCACGACTACATCGGGAAAGTCGAGAAGGTAACTTGAGGAGTTTGCGATCCAATTGCAAATTCATTATCCAATTCTTCTTCCTTCAGCATGCATCGCAGAAAGATTACTCAGACGGATTCGGTGGAAAGTTCGGCGTTCAGAAGGATCGAGTGGATAAGTCAGCAGTTGGATTTGATTACAAGAGCGCCGTGCCGAAGCATGAGAGTCAAACGGATCACAAGAAAGGATTCGGAGGAAAGTTTGGCGTCGAAAGCGATCGCATGGACAAGTCGGCGGTTGGATTCCAAGACCAAGGCGGCAAGATTGGCACGAACTACTTGAAAACCAAGCCTGACATTTCGGGTGCGAAGCCTTCAAACTTGAAAGCGAGATTCGAGAACTTGGCGATGCACACGGAAGAAGATGGAAAAGAGCGAGCGGCGCAGCAGAAGAAACTTAGGCAAGAGAAAGATCTTCTTGATCGTGAACAAGCTGCCAAGGAACAGGTGAGTCGACTGGGACTTTAAACGAGGTAATCTAACTGACAAACTCTTTCAATCTTAGACCGTCGCGTCAAGCGAACCCGCTCAAAACTTTAAACCTCAGAGAACTGCAGTTGTGACTGGAAGGAACGAGAAAATCAGCGACGTGATCAACGTCTTCAACGCTCCCCAGCCTGTCGAAGAGAAACAACCTCCGGTAAGACAAATAAACAACGTTCGATCCACTCGAACTGACGTTTGATTATTTTAGAAGCAGCAGATCAAAATTCCGAAGGCCGAAGTCGTTGTCGAACAAACTCCAAAAGCTGAGACGATCAAAACACCAACTCCGCAAGCTGAAGTGGTTGCTCCAATTCCAAAGGCAGAAGTGATTGCACCAACACCGAAAGCTGAAGCTTTCGTTCCGCAAACGCCGGACATCATTTCCAGTGTTGCATCAGTCGCACGCCAAGAACCGGAACAACCTCAGACCAATGAAGAATTCGAACACAACGAGCCGATTCGGGCGAGCGCTGAAGTCCCGAAACAAACTGCAAACGAAGCGGAAATCGAGCAGTCGGAAGATCAGCTAATCGAGCAGTTGAAGAGCGGCAATATTGAAGAAGTTACGGAAGAGCAGTTCATCCTCTCGCCTGACGATCCTGGCATCGTTGCGTTTGCCTTGTACGATTACCAAGCAGCGGCCGAAGACGAGATATCGTTTGATCCGAGCGATGAGATCACGCACATCGAGATGATCGACGAGGGCTGGTGGAAGGGCTTTCATCAAGCGACCTGCACGTACGGATTGTTCCCAGCGAACTACGTTCAGTTGAAAGAGTGAAAACTTGATTGCATTTCGTCGTCTTACGACTTCTAATCATTTTTAAATCCAAGTAAAAAGTTCATCAATTATCATTTTTAACCAAATTGAAGCTGAAACTTCCTTCGCGACAAATAAAATTATAAAGTTTATCCCAAGCTGTTTTCATGATAACAAACGAGGTCGGGAAAATTCAAGGTTTGTTTGTTTGAGTGAAGAAGAAAATGCGAAGAGAACGAGAGATCGCGATCGGAAAAATGAGAAAATCTCTTGGAAGTTTTTCACGTTTTCCACAATTCTACTTTGTCTCAGTTGGTGTTCGCGCTTTAAACGGAAAAGATCGTCGACAGCTTCCAAGTGTCTTCCCCTCACTTCACTGATTTAAAATGCATTTGCTCGTAATTTAGGTTTAATTTCTGTGCGGAGTCGCGTTAATCCAATCAGCCGACGAGAACTTGCGGGTAAAACGGACAAAGTTCCAAGGAAAACGTCGCGATTAAGGGGGCAAAAGTTATTTTCAGCTTTTGCAGGCACTTCAAACCTTCCCAGCTTCTCGCATCGAAAGAGAAGAAAAAGAAAATCCGTTCAATGAAAAAAGAGTTTCCTAATCACTTGAGGAAAATCATTGAACTAAGCGTAGTTCAACGTGAAGTGTAGTTAGTTCAACTAGCCAAGCCGAGGCACGAGAAATATTTTCTTCCGCTCGACGCGCGCGATTTTCCGAGCGCGCTCGAAGCCAAGGAAATCTTCGACAGTTGCAAAATCTATGATTTTCCATAAGGAACGCGAATTCTCATGTTTATTAAGTTTCCCGAAGCGATTTCTTCGTTACTAATTTTCATATGAATGCGTTAAAAATAGATGACAGTATTTTACAGTATAAACAAATCTTTTCTTCGTCTAAGAAGGAAAAGCGCGTGAAGCGCTCGACGAGATTGTTTCGATCGTTTTAAACAAAGTGTTCGGACGGTCGTGAGAGCGAGAAAAGAGTTTCGCTTCCACCATAAACTTTTACAGCGACTGGAATGTGTTTTATGATGATGATTTTTTAATCCAAATAATCAAATATGCCTCGTGCTGTTCTCAACTAGCCGCTTTCCGCAGGTTGCTGTCCAGAGAAAGCGAGAACGATTGTCAAGGAGAGCTCGGCGGAGAAGGCGGCCTCAGTGATCGGTGTCGTGTCGTGTGGCGTCAGTTACTTATTATTAATGCATAAGAAGAACAACATGCTGCGAGAAAAGCGGAAACATGCGAATTACAAGCCGAACCGAAGGTAAACATGCTCGCGGTGTCCAAAGCGGCGATCCCCACGAGTTAATTTCCCTTCTTCGATGACGACCTTGACGGTGGCGTTTATTTTCATAAGAAAGTGAAGAGGAAAATTAATCATTTTCTGTGGTGAAAGATCTCGATGTAAACAGCTCCTAATAGTTTCTCTCTGCTCGGGCTTTAATAATTTCATCGCTCTCGCGCCCAAACAATGCGCGCCGAATAAATTAAATCTTGACACATGAACCGATGATAAATTTATTTCCATTTCGTTTCTGAATGAATCTTCAGGCTTGATGCAAAGTCTTCGCGTGGCATGATCTATGAGAACGAGGAGCTGCGGATCCGTACGATTAATATAAACGCTGAAGTGGAAAGAGGTGAGCAGAAGAAAAATGAATGAATGAACAGCAACGTAGGCGATTCTTCGCCTTTGTTTTCGACAAGGCCTCGGGGGTTGGACATTGGAAAATTCGTTGATGTAAACTGTTTGATTGCCTGTCAACAAGCAGAAGTTAAGCCAACGCGTCTCGTCGAGAATTTCAAACAAACCACGTGGCTTTGAGTTTTAACGGTTCAATGCAAAAATCTTTAATCGTATTCGATTGAATTTAATTCACGTGGAGTTTACCAGGATTAGTTATTAATCCCTTTACGTTAAAACCTTCTTGAGGTGCCTTTGAAACCTCATGTAATGGCCAATCCCCCCTGCAAGGAAAAATTCTTTCTGGCTAATTATTAAAGCGGAAAACGAAAACACGTTCTAGGTCAATCCGAGATTAAAACGCTTAAGCGCGACAAGGCGCAGCTGCAACGTGAGATATGGTGAGTTGATTATGAACGTGACATTGCTTTTTGTGACATCGTTCACCGCAAAGTTTCCTCGCTTCTCAAGGACCTTGCGCGACGAGTACGACAAGTTGGAGAACCTCTTGAGGATAAAAGGCATCGATCCCGATGAGTTCATGAACCAAAACAAAGGCCTCAATCAAGACGACGATGACGACGACGATAACGTGTCAGAGTGCAGTGAATGCTCATGCGACGAGTGCTGTGACGAGGATTGCTGCGCGGAAAAACAAGCGTCGTCGGACAATCAGAGCGCTGACAAGGCCGCCGAATCGTCAAGCGAGACAGCAAAAAGCGAAGCTTGTGCGTCGACTTCGAAGGATTCGATTCAGCAGACAGCCGGCAAACCTTCTCCCGACGAACTCAACAAGCGATCTGGCAAAGACCGATTGAATGTAAATCAATTTTGTTTGCCGTAAATAAGTTATCGACGTTCATTGTTGTTTCAGTTGAACTTTGATCACCTCTCGATCGTTTCTGAGGAAGCGTCGGAAGGAAACAACTCGATGATACAGACCGAAGACAGCTCCATTCCAGTGACCGACTTATCAGCATTTCTTCAAAACGTAGACGTTCTCAGTCCCCTCAGTTACCTGCAGAAGCTCAACCCGCCGCTGGCACATTTCGAGAATTTGAATTACGAACAGATCGGCGGATCGAATGTCGGTTTGTACAGAAGGCGGAACGAATAATTTTCGTGTGATTCATTGAGCGAATATTTCATTTAAGATCAACATGGAAACATCATGGCGTTGGCCGCTGAGAGAAACGCACAGAAGAAGAACGGATCGAGTGTTGTTGATTTGAAAGCTTGCATGGCGGCACCTGAAACATCGCAAGCTGCCGCAGTGAACGATCCAACAGTGAAGAAAGTTTCAAGGCTCAAACATTTCTTCTCTCCGATCAGGAAGAAATCCGTTACAGCTCCAACGCCGCCGATCCCGCCTCCACCTCCAACCGCGTCTCAGCCCGATGTCTTCATCAGCAACATGCTGCCCAATAATTTATACGTAAGTCCTTCGATGCTCCCTTCGAACGGCGTGACCCAGACACGAAATGCCGTGGCTGCAAAACCTTCGAACATCACCGAAGTCACGAGCCCAACTTCTTCCTTTCAAGTGAGTCGCTGAGCACCAAAACTAACTGTCACTGATTGAGCTTTTGACTTCCAGACAGGCGGAAACTTAGAAGAACTTCTGTTCGACATCGAGGCACTCTCGAAAGACATCATGGAGCTTCAAACTCAATGCACAAACTCACCTACCGACAACGAATCAGTTAACAAAAAGCCTTATCGCTCCGAACTCAACTTGGTTCTTTCTTACAACGATGAGCATCGTGGGTCGTCTGACGCAAACTCTCAAGTCACTCCGCCGGTACCAGCGCCAATGGAGCTTCTCACGCCTTCGTCTCAGACCAACCCGCTACTACTTCAGCATCTTCCAGCGCCTTTCCCTTCTTCGATTCCTTCTTCGCCTCTCACGCCGCCAATGAACTTCAAGACAACAGACATCAACCCATTCGACCGCGTGCCTGACTATTCTCAGCTAAACTTTCCGCCTATCAACGCTCCGGTTCCGGCCTTCGTTCCCAACAGCTCAGTCTTCTGTACCGTGTCAGCTCCTTCGACGCCAGCTTCTGACCGCAAGTGCATCGACAAGTTCTGCATCAACGAAACCACCAACGAGCCGAAGGTTGACAAGAAGAAAGCCAAGCGAGTCTCGATCGTTAACACATCAAAGGACGACGGAAACGACAAACCGGCTGAGAGTCAGGAAGTGAACAACAACGAGCCGAAGGAAATCGATAAGAAGGGACCCGAAGGCAACTCAAATCATCATTCGCACATGCATCGCAACCACAGTCACAGTCATCTCCACCCGAAGCGACGAATGAGTTTAGACAACAATTTGGTAAGTCGTTGACGCGATCCATCATCACTTTGGTGAGAAAATATTTTCGTTGTAGAATTCCTCGAAGCATAAAAACCACCGCCAGATCTGCCACGATCCGAGCGCGAAAGTTCAACGACGCGAGTCGAACCGATCGTCAAACTCGTTCAAGAAGCGGTCGCGCTCGGACAGCAACTTCATGCACGGCGACGATCCAGGCGGCACGTCAGTCTCGGAACGTTACAGCAACAGTTTAGCTTCGTCGAGAGAGTCGTCGACCAGCTTAAGTCTAAAGTCGGGCAAGCGGAGAATCTCAATCACTTCATACGGCGGATCAAAGAAAATTCCGTGGTAAGTTAGTCGCGCCTCGTAAACATGTCAGATTAGTTGCATTCGCTTTCATCTCCCTTGCAGGTGTGGCTGCTGGGGCAACAGCTGCCTCTAGATCGTCTCAACTGTCTCTTCCTTTTCGTAATAAAATTTTATTTTCCAACATAAGTTAAAAATAGTTAATCGTCGCATTGCTTTAATTACTTTGTCGAGTTGAGTTAGAATTGACTTTTGAACGGATTGGAACATTCTAATCATGTCATCAGGTGCGTGAGCTTTTAGATAATCGTCAGGTCAGTAAAACATCACTCAAGCTATTGCTTTGCCTTCTGATGAAGCAGTCAAAACAGCCTCGGAAGTCTACGCTTGTTAGTTTTAAGCTCTCGCTATCCTCGTCGCTCAAACGAAAGCGAAAAGTTGTCCGCGGTGTCCGACAAGCTCTTCATGTTCTCCAGGATCTGCTCGTGCATGCCGTCGTCAACGATGCTCTTGTCGAACGAGAAGATGTGTTTCTGGTCGTTGCTGGTGAAGACTTCGTTTACGCTTTTCGTGACGGTTTCGCGAGCCATTTCGATGAACTTTTGACGGTCGTTGTTGTACAATTCCACTGCGTCAGAGTTCGCTGGTCTCTGCACTTGATTGCAGCAGTAATCCAAATTCTCGACAGCGTACTTGAAGAACTTTAGTAGCTCGTAGATGTGATCGTTCTCGCTCCACGTCGGAAAAGCTGGCGATGAGTCGAACACGAAACTTTCTTCATCTACCAGCGGATGAATCAGCGGGTCGAGAAGTTTTACCGTTGGCGGGGATTTTTGTGTTGGGAAAGTCGATTCGAGATGGAGAGTAAACCGAAAGATTCCAGCCTTGAACGGCCCTGCGCGAGCGAAGAGAATTCCGTCCCAGACCAGCGACTGGTTCTTCGTTGGCATCACATAAACTGATCCAGTGGGAAACTCGGACGACAAAAGTTTCCTAAAATCAAAGAAGTTCAAGCTCATTGGATCGTTCAACTTACGGCCGACTTACATCTCGAGCAGAATTCTGTACTCGGTCTTTGTCGTGCAGAGAATGTCGTCGACCTCTGAACTCGCATCGGTTGGCATTTTCACAACAATTTAAAACAAAATAAAAATTACTCTGCCTTCGAAGTATTTTCGAAGATATCTGCGGATTTGAAAGGTTTTCCGCGAGCATAGAAATCGTTTTTCCTTCAACATGTTTTATTCACTTCATCGTGATCTTGAAAAATACTTTATCTTATCTTATGAACCTTTTTGTCTTGCCAGCTGTTGAACTTCTTGAAGGCGGTTTCGATGAGTAAGTTGACGTGCGACAGGAGTTGATTGCCGAGCGGCGAAAGCTCACGAATCGCTCGATCCTCCATCGGTCGCACCTTCGACATGTTGAACCGCTGGATGGTGTCGTGCATTTTGATTGCCTTGGCTTCGAGATCGGCGTTGGTGGGTGGGAAAGAGCTCCAGAATTCCCTCAGCAGCTCGCTGGCAGACAAATACAAGTTGTTCATTTCTTTCTCAAATTCGATTGGCACAAATTGCGATAGGTTGGAGTCTTGATAGCCTCGCATCAGCAAACCACCGGGGCTGAGTTCTCCGAGTGCGTTAACGGCATGGCTAGGATTGATCAATTGCTTGTGAGGAACTCGCTCGCCCCAGTCGCTGGTGCTCTGTCGAAGCATTTGATCTACGGCGTCCGCCGAATACTCTTGGCCTTTGTTCACAACTTGTGTGCTAGTGGAGGACGGAGTCGGTCCGTACAGATATCTCTCGAGTCTTTCTAAGTTGAGGGCACTTGCAGGAGTTGCGATTGAATTCTCTGAAGATTCCTGAGAGCCAAGATCGTCGAACTGAATTTTCTCAATGATTCGCTTCTTCTTCTTCAGTTGCTGCTCGGCGATTTCTTCTGGCGTCGGTGGCGGAGCTTCAACTTCAACAGCCTTCCGCTTCTTCCCATCGACAACGTCTGTCGTCCCGTTAATTTTCTTGTCTTTCTCGTCAGCTTTCTTCTCCTCGCCCGACGTCACAGTCGCAGGTTTTTCCTGGCACGACTTGAGTACCATGAACGAATGTTGATTGAATCGCTTAATGATTGACTGATGCACGATGTTGGCTCCGGTGTTGTCAGCCTTTTGATCGTTGGAATTCGAGCTGCAGAAGCCTTCTTCGATTGTGTTATCACCAAACTTCCCGAGATCCAGCAGCGGATCGCCGAGATTATTTCTAATTTCTTTTCTCAAGCTACTGTCGTCCATCCTCCCACATTCGACGAAGATGTCCTTCAGCCCGGCCGTGATTCGATCACGATGGAAGTAGTGCGATTGAAAGAACTTGGTCCAGAACTCTGACTCGCTTAGCTTGGCTGGGACGCTCTCTGCGTGCTTCTTCTTCACAGCCGGATAAGCTTTGAAGACGCATTCGATGATCTCACCGGTCAAATTGTACTTGAAGCCGTTGCAGCCATCGGTGACAGGTCGGATCTCCGAGAGGAATGCGCCTGACACTCCAATCTCTTGCTTCGAGCTGTTGGCTTTCTGATTTTGCAGATCTTTTCCGTGAATCTTCCAGAACTCTTCGGAAGTGAGAATTTGTGAAATGACCAAGTCTTTGTAGAGCTGAAGAAGCTTCGGGTTCTCTGTCAGCAGTCGATTCTTCTCCTCGAGCTCGGAGTCAATCTTGCGCTTGAAGTTGGGCAGAATCGATTGGATCAGCTCCTTCACTCGCTCCCTGTCCGAGCTTTGCTTCTCTGCTCCCGCTTTGTTGACGAAGTGGAACGTCGAGCTGTTGCCATCGTGGAGAACGACTTGCAGTTGGATTTTCGGCTTGCCTTCCGGTGAGATTTTTTGCACTAAAACAAAGTCAATGCCTTGGTCAGTGGAACAGCTGATTGACGAGAAAGTTTTACTCACTTTTCACATCGTAGAAGCTGTGGCCGATCAACTGCGTGTCCCTTCCATCGAAGAACGCCACTCGCTCCTTCATGATGTACAGAGTTCCTTCAGTCTTCTTGTACTTGACCTCTGGCACTGACAGCAGGACCGCTTCGGACTTTGACATTTCCTAAACTCTCGAAAGTTTACAAATTATCGTCGATTCTTATGTAAAGCGATGCCAAACACTCACGTCTTCAATTTGCTTCGATTGTCTTCACTGCTATTGCTACTCTGCTATTCTCATTGTCACCGGAATCCTTTTATTTACCAGATTATTACTAAATTTCCTTCTCACAAAATTCTTCGACAGAGTTTCGCGTTTTCAGGTTACGGACGATGCAATAAAGTTGAACTTGTTGCGATGATATAAAAAGTTTGGTGCGTGAAAACGTTTGAGCATGATTTACATTAATAATAAATCATTTATATACCGTAATTCATGGTTTGACTGAAGGTTTGAACTTCATACATACTCTGAAGAAACATCAATGAAATTGCGATTTAAAATGTGACACGTGTTGACTTTTGTAACGGTTTTCGAGCTTAATTTAATCTCCAGAAATCTTTGGCTCGACACTTGACCAACCTGAATTTATCCTTTTCTATTGAACATGCTTCAAACGTTTTATTATTGCTTGTTATCTGGTAGAAATATATTGAGAGAAATGTAAAAACAATTTTCCACCCGAACCCAAACCAAAATTTCAGAAGAAAATGTTTGAAATTTAAAGTTTTGTTATGATAGTCATTAAAGTGAATATCGTTCGTCGTTCAATTGACTACCAAATATAAAATTCCCGTTGCTGAAAGATTATATTTTGATAACATTTTTACAGTTCAAACGCGAGCATGTCCATTTAGTAATAATTAAAATATCGTACCATTTTATATGTTCTGCTCTAATTTGATCCGAAATTGAACTATAATTATGTATTTCCTAACAACTTGTCTATCTAGCAGCGAAAGCCAGGAGGATCCCGGAAGGTTCAGATTCGGGTTTCAAAACCTGATGTGAATTGTGGGTGGGAGTCTCTCGGAAGCACTGATACTGCTTCACAGAGCTTCTAGTTGGAAACAACAATCCTTTTAATCTAATCTAGCGAAAGCCAGGGCTCGTTAGCCTGTTCAATCGGAAACATATTGAGACTAATGAGATAAACGTGAGATTGTTGTACCAAACTAACTTTCCCTTAGAGTTTGCCTTTTCCTCAAAGTTTGAGGCTCAAACTAACTTTTTCCTTCAACTCCACGGGCTTCGTTTCTAGTTTCGAATCTTCTGTGTTTACAATTGTTACATGAGAAATATAAAAAGTCAGCGAAAATTGTCGGGAATTGCATAAATATTCAGATCGACGACTTGAAACGAAGCAAGTAATGAGAGTCGTGTCAAGACTGACGGTTTAATCTCACGCAATCGAATGAAGATCTTTCCAGGAATCAACTACTTCGCCTTACGACAAATGGCTCATTCCAACCGAGGGGCTCAGATTGATGAAAGCGACGATGAACGGATTGGCGTGAATGACGGCGACCACAAGGAGGACGAGGATGACGAGTTCTCAACGTATTTCTCGGAGAACAGGGTCCAGATCCCCGAGACTGATAAGGTGAGGCTGATGTGTCATCAAACTGAAACTCGCTGTGGAAGCTCAAGGTCGTTGCATCACCGCAGCTTCGTGTCAATGATTATCGCCGCAATCTAACATGCAAATTATATCTCTAGCCTGGATTCAGCTTCGTTAAGCTCTTGGCATATACAGGCCCGGGATTTTTGATGTCGATCGGTGAGTCACGACAGTCGCATCAAAACTTGTTGATAAACAACTTGTTTTAGCTTATCTCGACCCCGGAAACATCGAAAGTGATTTGCAGCAGGGCTTCGTCGCCAAATATCAACTGCTATGGGTCCTGCTGTGGGCCACAATTTTGGGGCTCGTTATGCAACGGCTGTCGATGCGAATCGGTAAGAAGAAGTTTCCGCGATGATGGCAAATGACTCTTTGTGTGTTCACAGGCGTCGTGACTGGATTGCACTTGGCCGAGTTGTGTTATCGGCAGTACAAAAAGCTTCCGCGGCTGGTGCTTTGGATAATGATCGAAATCGCCATCATTGGATCCGACATGCAGGTAAAACGTCGATTTATTCGTCTTATCAATCTTTGATTATTAATCCGAAATTTCAGGAGGTCATTGGAACGTGAGTGTTGCGTCTTATCATCTGAATCGCAGTTGATTTGACGGGTAATTTCATTTCAGAGCTATTGCAATCTATTTGCTGTCTGGGAAAGCGTGAGTTGAACGACAGCAAACTGCGATCCGATCACTGATTTGTTCATTTCAGAGTTCCTTTGTGGGCAGGCACAATCATCACAATTCTCGACACTTTCACTTTCTTGTTCCTGGACAAGTATGGACTGAGAAAGCTTGAGATTTTCTTCGGGTTTCTCATCACAATGATGGCGATCTCGTTCGGCTACGAGTTCGCAGTGGTTAAGCCGGAGATAGGCGAGATAGTCAAAGGATCGCTCATCCCGTGGTGCGCCGATTGCGACTCGAAAGCTTTGCTGCAAGCCGTTGGAATCGTCGGTGCTGTGATCATGCCGCACAATTTGTATCTTCACTCTGCTTTAGTTAAGTCGAGGAACATTGACAGGAAAAGCCCGGAGAAGGTCAAGGAAGCGAATTACTATTTCTTTATCGAAGCTGCCATCGCTCTCTTCATCTCGTTCATCATCAACGTCTTCGTCGTCAGCGTGTTTGCTCACGGTCTTTTCGGCAAGACAAACGAACAAATCGTCTCGCAGTGCGAGAACGAGACGTCGATCTACGATGAAGCAAAGCTAATGTTCAACGGCACCGAGGTCGAAGCTGACATTTATCGCGGCGGAATTTTCCTCGGTTGCAGTTTCGGCGTTGTGGCGATGTAAGTGACATTGATCTTAACCGCAGCTTTCTAAATGTGTTCGTGCTTTAGGTACGTTTGGGCAATTGGAATTCTCGCGGCTGGTCAATCGTCCACCATGACGGGAACGTACAGCGGACAATTCGCCATGGAGGGCTTCCTGAACTTGAAGTGGGCGAGGTGGCAGCGAGTCCTTGTCACTCGAACGATCGCTGTGATTCCAACTTTCAGTGTCGCATTCTTCTCGGAGATCAATCAAGTCACCAAAATGAATGATTATCTGAATGCCGTCATGGTAAGCGCAATAATGAACAATTCAACGAGACAAATCACTCATTTCCAATCGTCAGGCCCTTCAACTGCCTTTCGCTACAATTCCCACCATCGCCTTCTCATCGTCGAAAGCCATCATGGGAGAGTTCGTCAATGGCTTCGCCAACCGTGTCATCTCGATGGCGCTGTCCGTGGTCGTGATAGCTATCAATATTTTCTTCGTCATCTCGAGGGTTCAAGATGCTCAGTTATCTGCCGGTTGGATTACACTTGTTGGTGAGTCACCGAGCTGAAAAACCTCCATCAAAAACCCCCAAAACGTTTCTTTATCGTCAATAATGCCAGATGAATAATAATTTCTCACTTATCCGTTTCAGTGATATTCGCAATTGCTTACATTGCGTTCAACATTTATCTGGTGATTCACATGTGCTGCTCGATTGGCAGCACTCGCCTAACGCAATACACATTTGTACAGAAATACGTTCTGAAGAACTCGGGCTCCTTGATGGAGAACTCGAACGTCAACTCATATTCGAGGTAAGAAACTAATTCTTAGACTAGCGAACTAATCTCAACTAACGAACTCATCTTTCTAATATTCACATGGTTATTTATCTCTCATCAGACCTCTCCTATCAAACTCCGAATCTTCGTGATATTGATTCGATCAAACAACTACTGTAAACTCACACATTGGTGGCGATTCTCGAACTAACTCAACTATTATTTCATCAGCGAGTACTGAAGACTCGCTGTTCTCCCTCTTCTCCTAATAAACACGATCAATGTGTCTTTATGCTTTCAACATCTAGCTCGTGGAAGCATTGTGAGGTCAGACTTGTGGTCAGAGCCAAGTTGCGATGTTTGATAGCCGCTTCCCATCATTTTCTGTCTCACAATTCTTCCTCGAGTCTGCAACTTTTCTTATCATTCGGTGACGTGATTTTCCTGCACAAATTCTGGGGACAAATAATTTCTAATCGAACAGCATTGACTTAGTCCAACGTATTGTCTAGTTTTAGTATAAGTCATGTGAAAAGACGTCCACGCGTCGATGAAACGATTGCCCAATCTTGCCATTTATGATTTCTGTCACTTTAAGTTTTCACTCGCAAAACAAGCTCGATCGTGACTCGCGGTATGTATCTTTTAGTGTTATCATCAGTGTGGATCTGCTAAACTGGCCAGTAACTTTAGGTCATAGTCAATCCACTTACAGTCCTTGAGCTTCCTTGAGGCTTACACCTAATAATTTGCGAGCATCTCTGGGGCTCGATAATGACAAACTTACAGCTCGATCAGATCCACACTGATTCATATCAATTGAACTTATTTGAATAAACAATCGAGCAGATGTTAAGCAGCATTCGAAATGTTTGATTTGTGGGCAATCAACTGAGACTGTTTATACCTTGAATTGCTTATTTTTTTCTCTTTGACTTTCTTAAGAAACCAAAAACAAAAATTATTTATGGAGAGAACTGTCGTCAAAGACCTTTACAAGAATGAAATAAAATGAACTTTATGTAAAATGCGTGCGTCTTTCTTTTACTCAACAATGGTCATAATAGGTCGATAGCTTGTCCACGTCGCCCAAGCGCCAATCCCACTTCTTGCGGGCCACGGCTGATTACACCTGTGCGTATCTAATTTCCCTCAATAAACAGCTAACTGTTTGATTTGATTTGAAGTTTTTTCTTCGCGTCTCATTATTTATCGACCAAAGGCATTACATGCACCCGAGAATTGTCAATGGTGGTTTTCGACTCAAGTCTACGCCGATTTCTTATATAAAATGAAATTTTCTCTCGATGGTACTCTCAGTCGGATACAAGAAGTCGCTTGACTCGGAACGGAAAAGCTCTCGGCAGTGAAAATGAGTCGGTTAGCAAACTTTGTGATTTTCGTGCTATCGGTGCTAGGTGAAGTGATTACGAAGCCAATGGACGACTACGAGCGGAAGTTGATCAGAGATCGCATGGATATCGACGGAGCGACTTCGTACGTTTACAGAAGTGACAACAACGGTCCCATTCATGCGTATTACTTGACGGGCGATGGGCTGAGCAGGAGCATTCCTTCGTTCTTACCGACGAAACAACGGGAAATTGTTCCTTACATCCATTCGCCGCCATATGCATCAGCCTACCCAATTAGTTTTTATCCGCCGAAGACGAAGAGCGAGCTCGAATTGCCAGTTGCGAAAAGTGTAATTGAAAAACCGATAACGACCACAAGAAGTCATGTGGTCGAGCCTATCGAACATGAAAGTGAAGACCGATCTGATAACTCGAGAAGCGACTACTCGTCATCAAGCGAGGAGTCAGGCGAAGGTGGCCGCGACTATTCGGGATCGAGCGAGTCCGATGAAAGCAAGGAACACTTGGAAGAAGGTGGCAAAGCCCAAGAAGAAAAGTTCAACAGAAAGAAAGGCAACAAATCGAAGAAGAATTACAAGAAACAGTTCAAGTTCTCGCGGGGCAAGAAAGGTTCGTACAATCGCGAACACGACAACGGAGATTATGAAGAAGACAAGGGCAAGAAATCATCGCACTACGACGAGCTCGATAAACACTCCGAGCACGAGTCGGCTGAGAAGCACAAGAAAGGTGGAAAGTTCGATTCTAAAAAGCATCACAAGAAGGGCTCAAAGTCCAAAGGTTACCACAACGTTTTCATGAAGGATGAGTACAAGAAGGATCACACATTCTATGGTAAAATTTATTGAACTGCTTGAGACTTCGATGTACTTAAATTTGTTCATTGTAGACACTGCTGACCATCAAGGCCACTACTCGAAGCACGGCTCGGACAACAAGAAACACCACGAAGAAGAAGGCAAAAGCGAGAAAGGATCTCATTACGACGAAGCGGCCAAGGAAGACCACAACTCGGAGAAAGGCGGGAGCGACAAGGGAAGCTACGATGAGCACGACGAAGGCCACGAGAACAAGTCTGGCCACAAGAAGAAGTTCTCACATTACGAGGAGAATGCCAAGAAGGGCGAGGAAGATCATCACCATGAGCATGAGGATGAGTCAGAGCACTGAGCTGCTTGTTTTTGTTTTACTTTCTATTGATTCCTCAACTGTACAAAACTGTTTGAATAAAAGTTAAGCTTTTTACGACTGGAAAGTTGCGCAATGCTTTCTCTCATTTCTTGTTTTCAGATCGAAATATTTTTTGTCGCGCGAGAATCACGCGAGCAGTTTCATTCAACTGTCAACACTTAATTGACTCTTTGTTGTGATTGCTCATGCTCGATTGATTTGCAAGACAAAAAATGGTAAAAGTTCATTGATCGAGATTTGGCGATTCGGAGTTTTCTTATGCCAAACGATTGCTTTTATCTACATAAACCTTTTAACTACTCGTACTGCTTGTCGATTTCAAATGCCAACAAAATAAAGAAGAAGGTCTTGAGAGTTTTCTTTTGGTTTCCATGATCTGCCTTAACTTCTCATTGTCTCGCCGACGAATTTCTTTTAAAGTTAATCGAAAGAAAACTTGGAAATTTGATGCAACAAGTGGTCGTGGTAAATTTGACAAGTCGTCGTTTCGTAGCTCGGATGATTCCCGATGGTTTTCTCGATGTAGTCGCAGTTTTTCCTCAACTCAGCGACAGCTGCTTTCGCCGAGAACGTTCGGAATTCAGGTTCATCGAAATTTTCGTTCAGCCTTGGCAGATTCATCATCTCGGGAAAATCGTCGACGCACGCTTGACAGTCGCACGTGAAGCTAAATCTTTGGAGCAGATTTTGTCTTTCGTCGCGTGGGAATTTGTAGGAGCTGTAGCCGTAGCTAAGGAAGAGTTGCTCGCCAGCCGCAACAGGTTTTCCAACGACGAACGCGATTTTATTGTCAATGCAAGTTCGTTTGATGTTGGCATCGCAACTGTGGTTGAAGAGAGATGCGAAGGGACACAGCCCACTGCCAAAGGTCTTGACGTACCAATAGGACTCTGATGCTGGCGAGTCTTGCACGAGGGTGTGCTCGCCCATCTCAAGCGTGTTCGTGTTATGAATCCTCAACTGATTGTGAAAGCAATCGATCAGAAACTCGCGCTCGTCTTCAGTGTCCCAAAGCGAGTCGAACGGCGCAGCATCGAAAATCTTTTTCATCTTTTCTGTTATCACAATTCTAGAGTTTTCTGACTTCGCCATCGAGTTCACGATGAGCAGCAGGTTTTTTCGGTACGAGGGATCCTCGGGATTGCTCAAGTCATAGTCGAAAACCGTTTTGTTCAAATCACAGCTCAACAGACTTCGCAGCTTCTTCAAACTGCCAGCGATCGCCACAGCGGTCAAAAGCATTTCCGTGCACACAACGAGAACAGATGGCAGAGGTTTTCTGTTGCACTCGACGTGGTGTATGAGCGTTTCATGCTCTCGCCTACAAAAGTCAGAGCAATACATCGCTGAGAACAAAAGGGAAATTAGTTTTCGTTGGCTTTGTGTTGATTTATGATTCAGATTTTATGTTTAAAAATAATTTGGGAGAGAGAACTCACTTGTTGAACACGTTGCGCATGGAATCAGACTAAGTCTGTTTGTTTTGAGACAGTTGGTGCAGCGACTGAAGCGCGACTCGTTGTCGATGAATTTGTAGAACGGCTCCTCGATCGCGATGACGTCGCCTGGCCTGAGATCGCTCGTTGTCACAACATAACGTCCGAACTTCTCGCTTTCGCGAAGTGACAGACAGTTGACGATGAACGGAATCATTGGGTTGGCAGAGTGCGAGAGTGTGAAGAAGCTGCGTTGATCGACAGCTGCTTCCACTTGACATGACTTGATCAGTCGTTTACACTTCTCCTCTCGCTCGGACAACTTTGGCAACTCGTCAATTTCATATCCGTTCGATCGCGCGAGTTTTATGTTCTCCAGACACATTTCGTAGTTTTTCGCTTCAAAATAAACTGAGGAGCGATTGGCGTAAGCGAGTGGAATCTGCTGACTTCCCGCTTCCGCATGGCACAAACTTTTATTGAGCGCGATGAGCGCCTCGAACAGTTCTCCGTTCCGGAAAAGCGAGTTTCCCTCCTCCCGGAATTTTTCCGAACTCGCGCTGCACTTCGAACTGGTCATCTTGTGAGTTCGGCTCTAACTGAAGTTCGAGAGAGAATTTACAGACGATTTAATTTCTTTTTGGCATCTAAATTTAATACGATGGTTTGTGTCAGGCTGGGAGAAACGTGAGACAGGTCGACGTAAGAGTTTAATTTTAGATTTGATAAAGATTCGCGAGGCGGAAATTCTTCCTCGGTGAGTGGCGAAACTTCTCGGTTACCATTTCCGTGCGTCCAACGGAACTGACCGATGGTTCCCGTTGTGATTGAAGGGCAATTGTAGTCGAGCAAACAAATGAGAGAAGCTCACACTATCGCAGCGTTGCAGTTGCCTCGTTTTCGTTTGGCGATCGCGGCGAGGAAAAGTTTTCCGCGAATTGGGAGGAAAACTTTTTCGAATCTCACATCTCAATGGTGGAACGGCTTTTGATCTGTCAGCTGCCTCTGTGATTTATTTTGAGTAATCTAATCGTTGAGAATCTAAAACTTGAGAAGAAAATCTCCGTCGTTAACCCGCGTTGGAGTTTTGATCGATTTGGTTTTATTTTTAACTTCGATTGGAGCAAAAATTGTTGGAAATAAACTGAATTTGATGGCTGGAGAAGAAAATTTCCAATCGAACTGAAATTTCTCGATCCATAAAAATTCTCGATCAAACCAAAATTTCTATTTCTTGAACAGCTCATCGAACTCGATCTTTTTGCCAACCAAATACTTCAATCGATCTGGATTGTTCATCAGATCTTTCGACAAGCTTTTCGACAAACGTTTCTCGAAGATTTCGAAGGCTCGTCGCTTCAAGTCTTTGCAGGAGTTTCGATGAGCGGTGACGAAGATTTCGTAGACTTCCATATCGTCGCAATATTTCAACACTTTCCTGAGAATCTTCTCATAAATTTCCTTGAGTTCTGGAACGTCGAGCTTGGTGGCGATTGACAGCATTTCCATTTGGCTGGTCAGCGTCTCATTTTCTTGTACCTCGACAGTGTACATGAAGTGCAGAAGATTTTCAACTGAACTCTCACTGAAGTCTGGAATTTTCATCTCAGTTGCTTGCACATTCTCGTCGAAGATTTTCGCGAGCGTTGAGCTTTGTAGTCCAAGCACGTTTTTGTGGACCTTGAACGTCCTCGAGCCCGCGACGATTTCGAAATCGGAAAATCGTCCCGTCGACCACAAACTTTTAAGCTTGCTCGTGAAATCCATTTTATGTCGCGTGAACTTTTTCTTCGCCGGCGTTTTGCATTTCTTATCAATTTGCTTCATCAGCTCCTCAAGAGTTCCGACAGAACCTGAGCCATAACTTCCCAAGTAATATTCGTCAATGCTGGAATTCTTTTGCAGGTCGAGCATCTCCATCGATCTTCCAATGAAAGGCGCCAGCAACTTTGACTTTATGACCCCAATTTTGTTTGCTCTCAGTTCAATCCAAGTCAGTTTCGTCAAGTCTACGAATAAGTCGTCAGGGAGCGAAGACAGTGGGCAGTGACAGATGTGCAGTTTCCTTAGGTTTCCCAAGCCTTTAAGATCTTCTCTTGTGATTTTCCTCAACTGGCTGTTGTAAATCCACAACTCTTCAAGACTTGGAAAATGCTTCGAGAGACCTTTCGGGAAATATTCAACTGTGACGTCTCTGAAACTCAACCAGGTGACGTCTTCGTTGCCTTTTCCTTTCTCGTGGTCGCCCTTGAACGAAGTTATCCAAGTGTTGGGCTGAGTTATTTTGACTGCAGTGACTTCCATTCTGTAGTCGCTTCGGCCGTACGAAGTGCTTTTAAATTCACAACCAACTTCCATTTTTCCGTTTAATTTATCGTCTAAACTCTTCTCGTTCTCGCTTCATACTGAAACGTAGACTCTCAAGCGCTGAAAAAGATAATGGAATGAGATTAGAGTATCAAAGATTTGCGATCGATTCTATAATTAAGCCGATAACGAACACAAATGCTTGCAAATGATTCAAAGATGAATCACAACGCTAGATAACAATTTAATAAATAAAATAAACCTTCAAAGCGTCGACGAATCGTCATCATGGTTCTTATTATTTAGTTGGTTCAACGATCTCAAATTGTAAATTGTAGGATCTGCGAAAATCAGAAAATATTAATTGAAATAAAACGAGGAAGAAAGAATGTTTCCATGTTGACTTAATATAACTTTGATGAAAACCGAAGCTGCTAAGTCGATTTCAATGACATTTTTGCAAAAAGTTTAGTCGTTTTCGACGAGGATGAGATTCGAACTCACGCGGGCAGAGCCCACTGGATCACTGCGGCGCCCGTGAAGGCTTAGTTAGCAGTCCAGCTCCTTAACCACTCGGACACCTCGTCCCAACAATTGACAGAACGATTCCAGCAGTTTACATTATTTGAACGACTGTTTATCGTCACGATATTCAATTTAGCTGCTTCGTTTGAACAACTTGCATCACTCTAATCAGCAGTTAAGCCGCACGACTCTCGTCAACGACCATACCATCACCGAAGCGAAGCAACATCGGGCATAATCAGTACTTAGATGGGTGATCGCTTGGGAACGTTATGTGCCGTTGGCATTTTCCTTTTTGTCAGAAATTACTGATTTTAAAGAGAATCAGAAAGTACTGACAGACTTTCGGCATCAACCCAAAAATGAGATGAAAAACTGATTTCGATACTAAGGCTGCAACTTGTATCGAAATCCATTTTTCATTCTGCTGCCTCCCAGCAACTCTCTTGAGCCGACACTAAGCCAACGACGAGTCTAACAGTTCCACGCTCGTTCAAACATTTTCTTTCGAAGACATGCTGCGAGATATTTTCGAATATTTTCCGTCACATCACTGAGCCCCGCTCGGCAGTGGCATGAGAACGAACAGTGTATCTTTAGTTTTCGTGGTGTCGAGTTTGAAGTTTGTTTTATTTTGAAAAATTAGTATTTCGACTCGGCAAGAAGAATCCCGAGCGTCGCAATTAAATTCGGAAGGCTATCGCGAGTGGGTTGCGGATTAATGCAGAGTGATATCTGCGCTCAATTAGCAGTGAAAAACCTGAAATAAATTAGGTGAGAAATGTTATTAATTTATTCTTCCGAGTTATTAAAAACTCTCAACCTAATTTCGGTCTTTCCACCTTGCTCGTAATGAGAGTGAGCCGTGAGTGGAATCGAAAGCCGACATCGATAGAAAGAATTTCCTAACGCTTGCGTCATTGTCTGCGGGAATAATGAAAGAACAAGAATCCGTCTGACCTCAAGCTCGAAGACGAACGAAGAGAAAGAAAGAAAACTTCCTAAAATTCCTTGCAGGTAGAGCAGAGAAGGAGGAAGGAGAAAAGTTGTTTCTCGTCTCCGTCAGGAATGTCATCGGCGATTTGATTTTATGTAACGAGATGCGATTGCCGCTTTGGCTCTTCCGTGGTCGTGCTTGGTCTCCGATAAGTTGGAGAAGTTTTTCCTGTCGCCTGTAGCCCGTCGACCGACTTCTGTGGACTTTATTTCTCTCTCTGCTTATTTAACAACTCGTTACATGTGTCAATATTTTCTTCGCGGCTTTAAATGCGTAGCGAGCGCTTAAGCAAATTGAGATTACATCATGAGAGCCGAAAAGGCAGACAACATAATCTAAACTTGAAACTATTTTAAGCTGCAGCTTCGCATGAATGAATTAGGAGAGAGCAAAGCAGAATCGGCGAACGGCCTTGAGCTGGAGCGCGTGTGTTTGCTTTGATGACGTTGTGGCGAAAAATCTTTGGCCTTCGCCAATGAAATATCCTTGAACTCTGTTGCATTGCCACCGTCGGGCGGCAGAAGGGAGAAACTCATTTCCTTCACCTCGCCAGAATCTGCGCAATCGAGGGAAAGTGTTTCGTGTGCGAAAAAAAGGAAAAACGGCGAAGAAAAGATTTCCAGAGTCTCGTGAAGAATTTCCTAATCTAATTATCGGAAGAACGCAAATAAGGCTTCGTGTTAGCGAGTCTAGAGAACAAGCGAGAGCTCCCACGACTAACTAAATCTCAGTTCAAATAACGTTTGGAGTGTAAACACATGCGATAAGCGTCGTTGTTTAAAGTGGATGGAATAATCAGATTGCGACGCAGCAAACTATTTCAACCAATAAAACTAAATTGTCGTGTGATAAAAATTCTCGTTCTCCGCTTAAACTGAAAGGCGGGCCGCGTGAAACGTGTCGCGAATCGATAAGCGAGCAGTGCTACAGAAAGAAGTTTTGCACGAACATGATTCACGGATATCATAAGAAGCCATCGAGATCGATCAAGGAAAAAATGAAAATCTTCGAACCGCAAGTTATGTGTGAGCTCACAAATTATTCAGAAGTGATGTCGATTTCAGTGCGTTCACGATTGAATTGTGTTTACGCGGCTCGAGCATAATCAGAGCGAGACATTGCTTATGAATTTTAATCGACTCCACGAAACAAAACACAAATTTCGTTATGTAATCCCCGATGAATATCTTAAACGAGAGGAAACGCTCTTGACGCCAACAGCTGACTTTGCTTTCGCTTCCCATTCACAGATGACGATTTGGCCGAAGACAGCGAAGGCATAGAAGCTAACATGATTTCGTCAAATATCGCGCGCGACGAAGAGGGCCTGATCTTGCCAAAGAAGCTCATCAATCCTTGCCTGGAGTCATCCGACCGGCAGAATCTACATCGAGAGCTGCTCTTCAACCAGAAAATGTAAGCGCGACCTTGCGACTTTATATTTGCCAGATGCGTCGATCCACTCTAAGCTTGCTTAATGAGCATTTTTCGCAATCAATTAAGCTTCAACCTTATCAATTTCCTTTGTAGCGGCAAGACTGTCCTCAATCAGAAGACGGAACTGCAGAGGGCCTTGGAGAAGCAGAAGGAACGTCACGTCATCGCTGCTCAAAATGAAATGAACAAAGACTGCACATCAGGACTGCACGGTGAACTTGGCAAAGTCATCATGGAGCGAGCTCAAAAGAACAAATTGAAGGATAACGAGCAGAATAACTGCAACAACGCCGAGTCGTTCAACGAAGAATATTTAAAAGCGCGCGCCAAGTTACGCGGCTGCAACAAGTACACCTGATATGATCAATTCAACACGCCAACATCAGCCGTTTCGCAATAGTTTTAGACAACAAACTAAGAGAAGAAATCTCGATATTAATTTTCGCATTTGTTTTTAGATACTTTAGGCTTTAGTGATTTACCTGTAAAGAGAGAAATTAATGTTCAAGAGTTTTCGAATTGTGTTAGGGTAGATCGATGATCGTTACACTTCAAGCAAAGATTCTCTTCTCGAATTGTAGTTGCTACATCAGTCGCCACTCTCCCCCGATCATCCTCGAACGAAACAAAACAAGAATATTTTATGTTTTAAGAATTGCGAGGAACGGAATCGAATTTACTTGCCCAGACGACGAATAAAATGTTAGAGGAAAGCGAGCGAAACCCTTTCGAGAAAATATATTTTAACATACATAGTAGATAAGACGAAGAGACGACGAAGATATATTTTTATAATCCTCGATTTGGAGGCTTGAGAGCAGGCGAGTTGGTTTCGATTTCGGTGTACGCGAGTTTCGCTTCTTTCGGAGAACCTGTAGTAGAAATTTGTTTGATTAATCTGACCCGATCGGTTATTTAAAAGCATTGTGATTTCAATAAAAACTAATGATTCCATTTAAAATGAGAAATGATAGTTTGAGAGCTTTCAGAGGAAGTTGTGTAAGATTCCCTGGAGTGAACTAGATTACGCGAGTAGTTTAATCTGTAATTGACGGAGGCTTTCGATTTTCGTGGATTGCAGGAACTGACGGCAAACTGTTCGAGCGCTCGTGATTTATTCAATTGAAAGAGATCTTGACAAAGTTCCAGAGATTGCGAAATTAATTGGCAATTATCAAGTTTTTCGATAGCGGAACTTTCACAGCCAAATGAGCTTTGGATAGTCTGCGATAGCAACAGAGCGTCGCTGCTTCTCTCCACCCGCTCATCCGCCGAGGGCTTTCACGCTTATCAATGAAGTTTCCGATTGGAAAATCATTCCGTCGTCATCAATCTAAATAATTCTGCGATTTTGTGTCATTGACAGCGTTATCGTCTCATCTCCAATCGGCATAAATGTCAGTCACCCTTCACCCAGAAAATGTTTTCCGAACGTCGCGCGACTCCAAATCAATCGACCTCAACGTTCATCAAAATTTTATGTGAACTCGTCGACAATTTTCGTAATCACTCGAATCCTTCGGCACGATGGAAAATCGATGAAAACTAAAAATATTTCGTTGGAATGAAACGTTCGCGATGCCAATCTCGGTATCAACAAGCCGCAACTCGCGTTAAGACATTCGAGGAAAAATATTTGCGAGGGAACAATAAAATATTTTGATTATAATAGGATAAGACAATCTCATTAGTTTTGTTTGTCGATGGCGAATTGTCATTTGATGGCAACTGAATTTCTCAAAACTCAAGCTGACTTCAGACGTTTCTAGCCGTTTTCTATGTTGAAGGAAGCTAGAAATATGAATAGAAAATATTCGCAAATATCTGACGACAAAAATCATCGACCAATTGCATGATGAAACTTACTAAACATGTCAAATCGAACCAACGAATGTTTGCCAGTGAAATTCAAGTTCAAATATCTTCGGCTAGACTTGCTAGGCAACTAGACAGCCTAGGCAACAATCCTTCGTGACTAGAGTCATTTGTGATATCCACCCGCGATGTCTCTTCCCTCCAAAATTTCTTCGCGTGTCTCCATCGATTCTCAAACCTTTCGGCTCAACGTAAACATTGCAGCATAAGATGAGCTGCAGCATTATGCTGCTTGTGATCTTTTGAGCGGATTTTCTCTGAATTTCAGCTTTTTCTTCTCCTCTCCTCCGCTTTCCTCTCGCCTTCTACACAATCTCAGCCGGATCGCTGAGTGTGTTAAGCCGCCAAAGCCGTTACACCGACGATCGCAGGCCAAGCACGTTGGGAAACATTTTTCTTCTCCTTCACTGCGCGGCGAAAAGAATAAAATCTTTTGAGGTCTGCGGCAGAGCTCGGCATTCAGTCGCGATCGGGAGAGTGAAGTGATGAGTCGTAAAAAGCAAAGCTGAAGCATTTTTCTGGTTGTTTGAAGAAAAAAACTAAGAAAGAAAAAAATTTGGTACATAATTTCATTATCTCTCGCTGGTATATAGAAGGAAAAGTGATTAAAATTATCAAATTTAATGAGCACTACACAGTTTGGACAACATAGAGCATCGGATTTATGAGTTACAAGGCTGCTTTAGCGGAAAATGTTTTCCTCTGGGCCAGCCCGTTCAAGTGCAGTCGATTGGTGTGCCTCGAAAGTATTGAGGGAAAGAGGAAAGAAAGAAAGAATCTTGTTGTATTTATCAACATATCGCTGTTCGTAGTTCTATTTTGAGCTAGTGTTCAAAGTTTTTCGTGTAAGATGAGCCGCCGTCTCATGATTCTAGAATGCATATGCGACTTGCGTCTGCATAAATTCTTCTTCGCCCCGTCGCTCCACTCAAAGCTTGTGTAAGGGAACTCGACGAGCGAGCGGACACGCTCTCGAAATTTACATGAATGGGACTCGTTGATAAAACAAAAGTATACGAAAGGTTATCAGTGACGACATGGGCGCTTTTTATGGAAATGTTTTCCTCGGAAATTTGTGCATAAATTCTTGAGTCGTGCATTGCGATGCATTGTGGATGAGAGGAAGAAGAGGGACGAGTTGATTAGCGAAGCATAAGCGCGATCAGCTCCGGTTATGTAGCCGGAGTGTGAACGTTATCAGCGACCGAAACGGAAGTTATTATGTGGATTTTTTTCTTAATTGAAACGATTCGGTTGTGAACTGTGTCAGAGTGAATAGTGAAGATCACCGAATAATTACAACGAAAGCGTGTTCGATTCTAATCGAGTGATCGATCGTTCCAGGTTCTTTGCTGATACAGTGAAAGAGGACGATTGGAGGCCACTACGATGGCCAAAGTGCTAAATGATCCGAGGATCTTCATTCTCGCGTCGCTCTTCATTCTCATCATAAGTAAGATCAAAGTTGTAGCAAGTGTGAGATGAAATCATGTGCAATTCGTTGTAGATTTAAGTGCTTCGAGTTCACAAAGCCAGCAGTTCCAGCCGCGGATACGACATCAAAGGCCCGGCGTGCAAAGACGTAAGTGAAGGCAAAAGCCGATCAAGTTTCACTCGCAAAATTCAAAATTTGATTCACTGATTTGGACGAAAAGACTTTCGGAAGCACATCGATAATTTCTTAATCTAATTCACCTTCATTGCTTTATCAAGAGCGAGCTCGTCTCTCGCCAGTAATTATTAGTCGACCCACAAGTTTTGAGGAACAGCGCGGTGATCAGACACCCGAAGACGATCTCGAGAACCTCCCTTACCACCCACAAGACTTAATGTTACCGTCACGAAAAGGTTTTGCACTTCTCATTCTTCATGGAAAATGGTTTTGACTTTCCCCCACATTAATTCGCTCTTGGTGTCATCGTCACTCTTCACCCTCTCCGACACTAATTCCCTAACATCAGCGCTAAACACTCAGACGATTGACGCTGTTTTGTTTAACCAGTTTCATCTGTAAACATGTCTGCGATGTTCTCACGCGAATTCTTCTTTTAGCTCGCGTGCAGCCGAGAATCAACCCGCGACTTCATCCATGCGAGCAGAGCAGTTGTTACCCAGCCACCGGAAACTTGCTGATTGGACGAGAGAACAGACTGCAATCTTCGTCGACTTGTGGGCTTAACGATCCCGAGAGATTCTGCATCGTGTCCCATTTGGAGGAGAAGAAATGTTTCTTGTGCGACACTCGACCGGAGACAGAGAACGACCCGCATTTGAATCACCGCGTGGGTCAAATCATCTACAAGTTCAGGCCTGGGTTGGTTCGCAATCCTTTCAATTCTAAGCAGCAACTCAAGCTTTCCTTTTAGAACACTGGAAAACTCTTGGTGGCAGTCGGAGAATGGAAAGGAGAACGTCACGATCCAGTTGGACCTCGAGGCGGAATTCCATTTCACTCATTTGATCATCGTGTTCGCGACCTTCCGACCCGCTGCTATGCTCATCGAGCGATCCTACGACTTTGGGCGGACTTGGCACGTTTACCGTTACTTTGCGTCAAACTGTCACGAAGCTTTTCCGGGTGTCATGACCGAATCCAACCAAATCACTGACGTTCTTTGTGACCAGCGATACTCAAGCGTCGAGCCATCCAAGAACGGAGAAGTTATCTTCCGAGTGCTGCCGCCAAACATGAACATCGAGAATCCGTACGAAGATCGCATTCAAAACATGCTGAAGATGACGAACTTGAGGATCAACTTCACTCGTTTGCATTCGCTCGGCGACAACTTGCTCGACGATCGATCGGAGATCCATGAGAAATATTACTACGCAATCTCCAACATGGTCGTTCGTGGCTCTTGCTCTTGCTACGGTCACGCATCTCGTTGCTTGCCGCTGGAGGGTCTCGACACACAGAACGACATGGTGCACGGCAAATGCGAGTGCACACACAACACCAAAGGTCTGAACTGCGAGCAGTGCGAGGATTTCTTCAACGACTTGCCATGGAAACCTGCATTGGGCAAGGAGACGAACGCCTGTAAAAGTAAGTGAAAGGCTCGCGAAACCTTTTGGTTCAATAATGAAAACGTTTTTCCAGAATGTAACTGCAACAATCACGCGTTGACCTGCCACTTTGACGAAGCTGTCTACGTCTCGTCTGGCAATGTAACCGGCGGCGTCTGCGACAACTGTCAGCACAACACTCAAGGCCAACATTGCGAGTATTGCCGGGCATTTTTCTTCCGCGATCCCGACTACGACTTGCAAAGCGATCGGGCTTGTAAAATGTGCGATTGTGAGCTGAGCGGTTCGCTGTACGATGGAATCTGCAGCTCTGTGGCTGATCCAGTGAAGAAAGTCGAAGCTGGCGGTTGCTTCTGTAAGGACAACGTTCGCGGAGCTCGTTGCGACACTTGTGTCGAGGGAACGTGGAATTTGACTGAAGCGAATCCCGTTGGATGTCAAAACTGCACGTGCAACACTTTGGGAACTTACAACAACCTCGGCTGTGACATGTTTGACGGCAAATGTACTTGCAAGCGGTTGGTTCAGGGCGACGACTGCGACCAGTGCGTGCCAGAGACCTACGGACTGTCAGACGACCGTGACGGCTGCAAACCTTGCGACTGCGATCCAGGAGGTTCGTTGGACAACAACTGTGATGTTCTAAGCGGCCAGTGCAAGTGCCGATCGTTCATGCAAGGACGAGACTGCAGCCAACCGAGGCAATTCTACTTCGTTCCGGACCTTCACATCGTTTCTGAGGCTGAGGCGGCAAACACGGTAAGTGGAAAAGTGCAGAGAAATTGAACGAAATATTTATTTCTTTTTGCTCTCAGATTTGCGAAGGAAGCACGAGCTACGGTGTAAGTCAATTTATCAAGCTATTTAAAAGCTTTTTGATAACTTTTCATTTGACAGAATTGCACGATCGTTGTTCGCGAGAGCTACCCAGACCGTCCGGTGACATGGACTGGCCCTGGATTCCTGAAAGTTTACGAAGGCAGCGACATCACTTTCACCATCGATAACGTTCCGCAAACGATGAACTACGACGTTCAACTCCGATACTCGCCGCAGATCCGAGGCAGTTGGGAAGACGTGAGAATCAGCGTCGTCAGACCAGATGCGATCGGCCACGACAGCGCTTGCTACAACAGTAATCCTCTCGAGGAACAGGAAAGAACTCTTCGACTCGACGAGTACAACACGAACACAATCGCATTGAACGAGCTTTGCTTGGAGGAAGGAAAGACCTACAAGTTCATCGTCTCGTTCCATCGTCAAAGTTCGTACGAGCACAACCCGAACGCTCAAATCTTGGTCGACTCTGTAAGTTGCACTTGAGACAATCTGAACTTTAGCTAACGTTTCGTTTAAAGCTCGCGCTGATCCCCCGCATCGAAGTAACTTCGATCTTCTCTGGCTCGGTGCCCGCTGACTACAGAAAGCAAGACTTCGACTACTATCGCTGTAACGACACTTACTACGACGTCGCCACCAGCGAATCGAACCAACGGTGCAAAGAACTCTTCCACATGGCGGGAACGTTGGTCTTCGACGGAGCTACACGTGAGTTATAACGACTTCGATGGCTTTCGAATCGTTATCTTATCAGTCGGCGAGAAATATTTTTCTTATTCATTCCAAAAATATTTGCGATGAAGCTCTCTTTGATTTTAATTTTGTGTTGCTTTGCTGCAACGCTGGCTCTTGACGACGAGCAAGAAAGTAAATTAAACTCTCTCCAATTCTCTAACGAAACTTTCCAATTTTAGCTTGCGAGTGCGACTTGACGGGATCATTCAGCTCGAGCTGCGCTGAACACGGAGGTTATTGCAAGTGCAAACCGAACGTTGTTGGCCGTCGATGTGACAAATGCGCTCCAGGCACTTACGGCTTCTCATCAACTGGATGCAAGGCTTGCGATTGCGACAGCGTTGGATCGAAGGACAACGAATGCGACCTCAGCACCGGTCAGTGTAATTGCCATCCGAAAACTTACGGCCGCGAATGTAATCAATGTCAAACGGGCCACTGGAACTTCCCGACCTGCCAGCCTTGCAACTGCAACGGCCACGCTTCCACCTGCGACTCAAGAACCGGTGAATGTATTCAGTGCGCTGATTCAACAACCGGAAAGAACTGCGACGCTTGCATCGAAGGCTACTACGGAGATCCATTGCTCGGAAGCGAGATTGGCTGCCGACCTTGTCGCTGTCCCGACACAATCGCTTCTGGCCACTCCCACGCCAGCCAATGTACCCTCATTCCTAACAGCAACAACAACGTTCACTGCTACTGCGAGCAAGGATACGCTGGAGCCAAATGCGACGTCTGCGACGACAACTACTTTGGAAGCCCCGAGGTTGAAGGTGGAACTTGCGAGAAGTGCGATTGCTCCAACAACGTCGACATGAGAGCGCCAGGCAACTGTGACGTGAAGACCGGAAAATGTCTGCTGTGTTTGTATGATACGTCAGGCGACAAGTGTCAATACTGTAAGGATGGATACTTTGGCGACGCGCTTAAACCTGACTGCAGACGTAAGTGGCGGAACTTTGAGGAATAAAGAAAGTTGGACTGAATTTTTGACTCTTGTAGCTTGCAACTGTGACGTACTCGGAACGAACGCGACTAGCTGCAACCGCCACACCGGGCAGTGTCAGTGCTTACCCAACGTTGAAGGAACACTTTGCGATCGTTGCAAAGATAACCATTGGAAGATTGCGAGTGGAGAAGGTTGCGAGAGTTGTAACTGCTACTTGAAAGGATCATATGGAGATCAGTGCAACCCGGTAAGAAGCTCGAAGGTCCTCGAAGTGTTTTGATATTAAATTATAATATTTTTAGTATGATGGACAATGTACATGTCGTCCCGGATTCGGCGGACGAGCTTGCGACCAATGCGAGGCGAACTTCTATGGTGACCCGAACTATGAATGCAAACGTGAGTCAAACTTGTTCCTCTCAGTTTCAAATAACAATTTGAATTTCTTTCAGCGTGCGAATGTAGCACCGATGGCTCAGCCTCTTACCAATGCGACCGTCAAACTGGTCAGTGCGTTTGTATTCTCGGAATTGGAGGGCACAAGTGCGATGAATGTGCTCGAGGATACGTCGGATCTGCACCGACTTGCAGCCCTTGCGGCGAGTGCTTCGATAACTGGGATGACATTCTGATCTCGCTCAACGGACAAACCGACAACATCATTGAACGAGCGAAGCTTATCAAGACGCAAGGAGCAACAGGTGCTTACACTAAGGAGTTCGAGGATGTCGAGAAGAAGATCGAATCGATCAGAGACATTTTAAGCAATACGACTGTCAGCGCGAGCGACATCAAGAAGATCAACGATAAAATCGATAAATTGCGAAAGAAGCTCGACGACTCTGAAAAGAAACTGAAGAACACAGACGGAGCACTTGACAAACTCAGCGAGGAAATCAGCTTAGCTGGCGTGGAGATCTCCAACTTAGACGAGAAGAGCGACAAGATCAAATTCCTGGCCAACGAGTTGAAGGACAACGCGACGAAATTACAAGAAGCAAACGTCGAAGGAGCTTTGAATCTGACACGTGACGCCTGGAGTCGAGTTCAGTCGCTGTCTAGCGTCTACGACGAGGCGCTCGACTTGAGTATGGAGGCTGACAAACAGTGCAAGAGAATCGAAGCTTTGATCGCGCGCCAGATTGAGAACGAAGGAGTTTTGTTGGCGAATGACAAGCAGATCGATGAACAACAAGCCAAGCTTGACCTTCTGTCTGCAGAGATTCCAACTTTGAACGAGCAAGTTTGTGACAAGCGTGGCGACCCTTGCGACAGTCTTTGCGGCGGAGCCGGTTGCAAGAAGTGCGGTGGAATATCCTGCGAGCAAGGAGCGTTGACGAGAGCTGAAACTGCTTTGAATTACGCCAAGGACACGGAGAAGATTATCAAGGAGAAGGAACAACAAGCTGACGAGCTTATTCGTTCAGTGGCCTATGCAAGAACTGAGGCAGTCGATGCACACAAGAAGTCCAAGGATACGTTCGACAGAGTCCAATCGGAGTTCAACGAGACTGAAGCTTTGCTCGTTAAGGGTCGCGACTACATCACGAACCTCACCAATGTGATGTCGAACAATTCCGCGTCGCCTAACGAGATCAAGTCAATCGCTGAAGAAGTATTGAAGCTTGACTTGCGCTTGGACCCCGACGAGATCAAGCACTTGGCCAACAACATCGATCAAACCGTTGCGCAACTTGAAGACGTCGAATCGATTATCGAAAACACTCGACACGATTTACATCTCGTTGAAGGTCTGAGAAATGATTCAACTGCTGCTAAGTGAGTAGAGAAATAATTTTAATGGTTCCACGACTGATTGGTTTCCCAATATGTAGAGCGAGAGCTGACGATGTTTTAAAACGCGCTACAGAAGTCAGCACTGCGCTTGAAGAAGCAGAGCAAGCTCAGGTGAATTAGATGGTTGAACTTTGTCAAATATTCTCTGATCTTATGAATCCAACAGAAAGGAGCACGCGAGGCTATCAAAAAAGCCAACGAAGACATCGGAACAGCCAAATCGGACCTGGTAGAGGTGAGAATTGTAATCAAACTTTCCACGAAAGAAAACTCAAACTTCTTTCTAGATCGACACTGAGACGAGCGACGCTAGGGAGAGCGCTGACCAAACCGCCAATGCTGTTGATACATTGCAAGCGAAACTTAACACTCTGCAGAAGAAGTTCTTGAAGAACGCGCACGACGCCAGGGAGATCAAGATCCAAGCGGACGCCGTGAAAGATTCCGCGTCCAACACGCATGATAAAACTAAGAAGGTTTGAACTTCAAACTTCCATTTCAACCTCGCCAGATCCAGAACACTTTTCTTTTCTAGTTGAAAAACCAGTACAAGCAAGCCAACGACACGCTGACATCGAAATCTGCCTCGTCCGAAGTCGCACGCGAGCGAGCTCAGCAGCTTCTCCAGCGAGCTTCGCGAATCACCGTTGACACTCATACGAAGTTGAAAGAACTGCGAGGTGAGTTTTAAGCATTTGGTCCAAGTTTCTGGCTTAATCCTTTGCTTTCATAGACATGGTGGCAGTGGCCACGTCCAATGACAATGAGCTGTCGATGATGGAGCAGAAGGTCGTGAGACTCAACGGCGAGATCGACGCCTACATCCAACGAATCAGAGATCACGCCGATCGCTACAGACAATGCACGTCCTAGAAAGATAATAGAACCATTGCTGTCTTCAACTTTAGATTTAAATGAACGTTAATATTCCTGAATATTTTATAAACTTTACGAAGCCTCGACTAGCAGAATGTAGCACCTTAAACGATTTGAAAGTGCCAAAAATACTTAAAATAAGTAAACGCCATTTTTACCCTCAACTGCTTTTCGTCGTCCGAATCCAGAGAACAAATTTAATTCGTAGCCATAAGATTTTGTACTTTAAACATCGGTTAGAATAAAGTTTCCTGACGCTGCCAATTTTTATAATCTGTAAAATGAGCTTTTGTGTTATCAACTGCGAGCTTCAGCTTGTTGAGCTTTTATCAATCGAGAGCTTTCAAGTTTTGTTGAGAGATTTCGGAGCTTTCATATTTTTGTTTGTTGTAAATCGCTTTTATTCTTTTCTCCGTAAAGTTAATTAAATTTCTGTTTAGTTTGCAAGTTCAAAATAGATTTAAGCGTCGTGGGAATTAATTATGTCATCGACTCGATAAGCGAGGCTCTGAGATTTGTTGTGATCTTCGACGGCTGGCTTTCATTGAGTTTGAACACGCTTTCGATAACTGAGAGCTCGGTGCTGGTCGTCGTGATGCCGCAGAAAGCTGTCCAGTCGTTGACAACGATGCCGGCTGCCAACAATTCACTGCCACGATTCACTGTGCCGGCCTAAAAGTCGCGAGACGCGTGATTCATCTAACCGACAACGAAATGTTGTGAAATACTTACGACGAGAGGAACTTGGAGAAGCGACGACAACTCGTCGAGCTCTTGCGCGCTTGTCTTCGGGTGGATGACTCCACCCTGATTGTTCAAAACTGAGTAAGCGCCGACTAAACTGTTGCCGGCGATCGTCTGACGGAAGACTTCGACGCCCAAGACATCCGAAATGATTTCTACGAGAGGAAAATTAGTTCAGACCTCAACATCGCGACCAATCGAACCTTCTGTCTCTCTGTCAAGATCCGGATGAATGAGCGCGACGTAGTCGTTGCAAGCGATGACGTTGCCGAGAGCCGACAGCCTCTCTTCAACCCGCTGGATCTTCACGGCGTCTGGCAGAGCGTTCCGCAAGTGCTGCAACTCCAAGTCTGTGGTTGAGTGTGGAACGACGAGTCCTTTGCGATTCCCAACAGTCAGTCGACCGATGATGCGGCATCCCGCGATGCTGGCGTGCACGACATTTAATGTTTCAGACAATTCGCCTTCGAAAACACTGAAATTCCGCATGGGAATTAACCTCATGATATCAAATGCAAGTTTTTCCGATTTTACCTGTAGAAAGCTTCTGATCCGCCGATCGCCGTGAGGCAGTAAGTGTTTGTGAGCTTGGCGAACACGCCGATGTCACTCGAGTTCTCAAATTCTGCACGTAGAGCCATATTTTCGATTTAACTTACTCGCGATTTGTTTGATTGTTTTCCGGGAGCTTTTAGCACTTTTAGCATAAACTCGAAGTCGGATCGCGAGGAAAATTCTGGCTGACTGACTTTGAATTGGGCTCGAAATGTGATCGCTCTGCCCCAGTGAATTGTTCGAACAGAATCCTGTGATGTTTGGAGCTCAGGATGATTGTACAATGTCGAAGAAATGTTGGCGATTTAAATCGCAGAAACATGAAAATTTATTCCGTTGCTATTTTCTACTTAAACCCTGACAAAACTTGAGGGTTTTGTACTTAAAACCGATTCGGCGAATGTGTTGATTGATAACAACGCTGACTCAGAGACTTAGTAGATTCATAAAATCGGAAAAGGCTATCATTTAACTTGACTAGTTAAAAAATCGTGTAATCATGGAAATCGCGTGTGGCTTTCAAAAAGCTTACATGACTAGCGGTTGTTATACTTTGGAAATAAATTCACTCAGAAATATCCATCCCAACACTAAGATCACTTCTTTCGATGGAGTTCACGATAAGGGCAAAGTCAATGCTGATGTCCAGAAATTGATTTGCTCGAAAGCACAAATGCAATTCGTGCCAGCCGGTTTGTTTCAACTCTTTGCTGGCCTGCGTAACTTGACTATCTACAACTGCACACTGAAAGAGATTGGCCGACAAAACCTGGCTGGACTGAATAATCTGATGGAATTGAGCATTACTTATTGCCCATTGACAAAGCTTCCAGACGATCTCTTCATCGACACAGTGAAGTTGAATTATGTTGAACTTAACAACAACAAAATCGAAACAGCAACTTCAAAGTTTCTGAAGCCTTTCATCGGTAGAACTTTGCAACGTTTTGATCTTCGAAGCAACAAAACCATCAACGCTCACTACTCGCAGGATGAAGGCTCTGTTAAATCTCTCAAGGAACTTATGGAATTGATTGATGAGAAATGTGGAAAACCCGAGAAAGTCGACGAGAAGAAAGCTTCAATTGAATTCGGAGCAAAGATCAGAGGTTTGTGGCCGTCAGGACGATTCTCTGACTTTGAAGTCAATGCTGGATCTAAAAAGTTCCAAGTCCACAAGAATGTTCTTGGATTGCAAAGCTCAGTTTTCGCGAAAGTCTTCGATGACAATCGTCAAGCAACTGAGTTGAAGATTCCAGACTTCAGTGAAACGGCTGTGGAGAATCTTTTGCATTTCATGTACACTGGCGAGATCAAGGAGGACAGCGATGGCATAGAAATGTTCTCGATTGCTTCAAAGCTGGAAGTTCCGGAACTGAAGACAATTTATGAGAAACTTTTGATGGAAAAGTTGAAGGATTGTGATGCGTTGACAGCCTACCAAATTTTCTTATGCGCTCATCAGAACGCGTCGGAAGATTTGAAGCTTCAAGCGTTCAAAGCAATCGAGAAGCTGTTCGCCAGGGATTTGCCAGAAGACTTGATGAACGATTCAGAGCGTTTGAAAGCCATAATTACCAAAAAAGTCGAGCTCGACCAAATGTTTAATTGATTGGAGACAGAGACAGGAAATGTCAGGAGGGTTTTTGACCGCCCGGATTTTCCCAGGAGGGCTTTTGGGAGGAGGGCTTTCGGGATACACTCCAGAAAAGATTGATTTGAGAGTTTGAAAGTGCCAAATTTTAAATAGAAGAAATAAGGATTTTTTTTGAGATGGTCGCAAATGTATTTACTTGCTTAAGCAACGAAGCAATCAACATTAGATGACGAATAAATACATTTAAAATTAAAGCCGATCATTCGATCTGTTCTTGTTGTAAAAATTAAATGCCGAAGCCCTGACAAAAGCTTTGGGTCTCACTTGAAACCGATTCAAAGCAATATTGAAAGTTTACGAAAACAAATCTATCTGACAAAGTTTTCAAATCGCATTCTTAAGGATAAGTTTCATCTCAAAGTGTACAAGAACTTTGAGTAAATACTAGGAAAGTATCGAACATCTAGTGACCATCAATTGAAAGGATTAAGCGAGCTAGCAATAATGGAAATCGCCTGTAAATTCCAAAACGCGCACTGGCAGAACGGAGTCGGATACATTATGGATATAACTTCACTCAAAAATATCCATCCCAACACCACGCTTGCATCCTTAGATGGACCTCATAAGGAAGGTTACGTGACTGGTAACGTCGGTGACTAAACGTCTCGAAAGCAGAAATGCATTACATGCCAATCGGCTTGTTCCAGCTTTTTGTAAACCTTAAGAAACTGACGATCTACTATTGCAGCTTGGAAGAAATTACACGTCGTGACTTGAGTAGACTCAAACACTTAACCGAGTTGAGCATTACTTATTGCCCATTGACAAAGCTTCCACACGATCTCTTCGTCGAAACAGTGGAATTGAAAACTGTTGATCTGCGCTACAATAAAATCGAATCTGCAAGTTCGAAGCTTCTGAAGCCTTTCACTGGAAGAATGATGAGACTCTTCGACCTTCGAGGCAACAAAACCATCAACGCTCACTACTCGCAGGATGAAGGCTCTGTTAAATCTCTCGAGGAACTTATGAAGATAATTGATGAGAAGTGTGGGGCTCAGGAAAACTGTGAAATTGTTGAGAAAAAGAACGAACCTTCTCCCTTCGAAGCCAATATCAGAAGTTTGTGGCCGTCGGGACGATTCTCCGACTTCGAAGTCAAGGCTGGATTGAAGACGTTCCGAGTTCACAGAAACGTGCTCGGATTGCAAAGCTCAGTTTTCGCGAAAGTCTTCGATGACAATCGTCAAGCAACTGATTTGAAGATTCCAGACTTCAGTGAAACGGCTGTGGAAAATCTTTTGCATTTCTTATACACCGGTGAGATCAAGGAGGAGAGCAATGTACTCGAAATGTTCTCAATCGCTGCCAAATTGGAAGTGCTTGAACTGAAGAAAATTTACGAGAAAATCTTGAATGAAAAGTTGAAAGACAGCGATGAGCTGACAGCTTACGAAATTTTCTTATGCGCTCACCAAAACACATCGGAAGAGCTCAAAGCGCAAGCTTTCACAGCAATCGAAAAGCTTTTCGCCCGAGACTTGCCTGAAGATTTGATGCATAATCCAAGACGTTTGAAAGCTACGATTGAGAAGAAGATCGAGCTCGACCACATGCTCAACTGATCACTGCAAATGATGAATTTTCCAACTCCTAAAAATGAATTTTCTAAGTGATTCATTTAGGCCATTTTGACCGACGATCAACGGCCATCGTGGAGCCATTTATGCCTCATTTTCAGCAAAGTTGATCAGGTAATAAGTTAGAAATCGTAAATCAATTTCCTCGTCTTATTCAATTCAAATTTCCCGCTGCAATTTTCATTTGTTGTTATCAGCTGATTTATGCTAAAATAAAAAGAAAATTTTCTGCTAAAAAATAAGAAAACGCCGCACATTGCTTAACTTTATTTGATAGAAAGAATGTTCCTCGTTGGAAGAAACTTGTCGAAGATCGTGCCAGCTGCTGCGAGAAGTTATGGCAGAGCGATTGCCAGTCGCAGCTTGAGAGGTAAACGCGAAGTTTTGCTTCGAAACAAATTTACAATTTTCCTAATTTTTCGTGTTGACAGCTCAAGGCGCTCGAGCCACAACGATCTTCAATGTAAAGAGCTATCATTCAATCATCCGGGAATCGGAGAAGCCAACAGGCGAAGTCGACAAACACGAATTCAAGGCAGAAACTAAAATGTTACTTGACATTGTTGCGAAGTCTTTGTACTCGGTAAATCGCTAGGATTCTCACATTGATTGCAATCGCCTGACTTTCTTTCGTTTGTAGGAGAACGAAGTCTTTGTCCGAGAGCTCATCTCAAACGCTTCCGATGCCATTGAGAAGTTCCGCTACGTTGCAAACACTTCCGAGCCGAACAAGCTTGTGGAAACTGACAGGAAGCTTGAGATCCACATCGAGACCAACAAGCAGGACATGAAGCTCATCATCCAAGACAAGGGCATCGGAATGACTAAGGAAGAACTCATCGACTCTTTGGGAACAATCGCGAAATCGGGATCGAAGAGTTTCCTCCAACAGCTCGAGAACGCAGCCGACTCCAACATCATCGGTCAGTTTGGCGTTGGATTCTACTCAGTGAGTTGACAATCGTTTGATTTGGCAAGTTAATCTAACTAAACTTGATTCATGTTTTAGGTTTTCATGTGTGCAACTCACGTAGATGTTTACACAAAGTCGTCGTCGCCCGAAGCTGTTGGCTACAGATGGTCGAGCGAAGGAACTGGAACGTTCGAGATTCAGGAGTGCGACGACGTTGACGTCGGAACTAAGATTGTTATTCAACTGAAACCAGAATGCCGAGAATATGCTGACGAAAACAGAATCCGCGACGTCGTTAAGAAATATTCAAACTTCGTCGGCAGCCCGATTTTCCTGAACGGAACTCAGCTCAATCTCGTGCAGCCTTTGTGGTTGATGGAGCCGAAGGAAATCACTGACGAGCAGCACAACGAGTTTTATCGCTACATTGCCAACTCATTCGACATCCCGAGGTTCAAACTTCACTTCAAAGTTGACGTTCCTGTAAGTTAACTCAGTCTTATCTTCAGCAATAACTCAACGATGCTTCCCAACAGGTTTCCATCAGAGCAGTTCTCTATTTCCCCGAAGGAAAGCCCGGCTTGTTCGAAATGTCTCGCGACTCTGACACCGGCGTTGCGCTCTACACGAGAAAGATTCTGATTCAATCGAAAACCGAGCTGATGCTTCCCAAGTGGCTGAGATTCGTCAAAGGCGTCGTCGACTCGGAAGACATTCCGCTGAACTTGAGTCGCGAGCTTCTGCAGAACAGCTCGTTGATCAGGAAAATCCAAAGCGTCCTGACAACTCGTGTGTTGAAATTCTTGCATGAAAGATCAACGAAAGATCCTGAAAACTATGAGAAGTTCTACAAGGACTACGGACTTTTCCTCAAGGAAGGCATCGTCACCACTTCAGACCAGAAGGAAAAGGAAGAAATCGGAAAGCTGCTTCGCTTTGAAACGAACAAATCAGGCGAGAACAACAGGATTGGACTCGACGATTACATCAAAAACCTGAAGGAGAACCAGAAGGAGATTTATTACTTGGCCGCGCCCTCGAGACAGCTTGCGTTGAACTCGCCGTACTTTGAGAGCTTGAAAAAGGTAAAAAGCTCAAGCTAAGTTTTCTCTTTAATTATTTTATCGTCTTCAACAGAACGACTACGAAGTTCTTTTCTGCTACGAGCCATACGACGAGCTCGTTCTGATGCAACTGATCGCCTTCAAGAATCACAGCTTGGTGAGCGTTGAGAAGGAAACCCGTCGAGCGACAAGCACCGAGGAGTCCGACAAAATCTTCGAGGAGAGTTTGCTCGAATCCAAAGACTCGTTGTCGAAGAAAGACACCGACGAACTCATCAAATACTTGAGAACGGAACTCGGCAACAAAGTCCAGAGCGTCAAATACACCACGAAGCTCGATCAGCATCCCTGCGTCGTTACCGTCGAAGATATGGCGTCAGCCCGTCACTTCATCAAAACACAAAGCCACCAACTGACTGAAGACAATCGATACGCGCTGCTTCAGTCAGTCCTCGAGATCAACCCGAAACATCCAATCATCCGTAAACTCCACAAACTGACGACCAGCGACGCCAAACTCGCTTCCCTCCTCGCGCAGCAAATCTTCTCCAACGCTCTCACCACCGCAGGTCTCGTCGAAGATCCTCGATTGCTTTTATCACAGATGAACGAGCTGCTTATTAAGGTTCTCGAAAAGCATTAGACGCAGAGTGTGACACCGTTGAGGTCAGTAGCATTCACAGATTGAGACATCGAGAGCGAGTTATTGAAATTGACTTGATTGGATTAGACTCAGTTCACTTGATTTCTCCCTCCTAATGTCGTGAATGCGCAATTTATCTACCTAGAAATAATTAAGAACTATTAAGTTGAAGGCTTCAAATAATTGTTGAACTCCATGCGAGCCAAATAAAAAGTTGTTGAAGCTAATTAAAATGTTTACCGTTCGATATCATTTTGTGTTTCGCGCATGTTTGCTTTTCGCTCGCTCGATCGCTTGCTGGAAAACATGTGTGTGACGTTGAAAGAGAAAGTGCTCGTGCATCGGAAGCTGCAGTTGATAGTGAAATTACTTCCTATGTATCGTCGCAATCCGTCGATGAAGAAACTCTTAATCAATTGCATAAGACAACCGCGAGATCCAATCACGACAAACAAATCATTTTGATTGATGATCGTTCCAGTGTTTCGGTGCTGTGTGAGAAAAATCTGTCTTGCGAGTTGAAGATGTTCACCTTGGAACGAGTAAGAACAGCTCACGAGTCTCGCTTTATGACTAAGTCTGAGTTAGACGTTGAATCGCGAAAATTAAGAACGCGCCGCGATTCATTCATCGAAGTCATCATCATCGCGAAAATCATAAAGCGGGCGCCGAGCGGAGAAGAAAACGTACAATTGATGTAGGCCGAATCGCAAGGTGCCGAATCGTAACACTCGCAGAATTGAAGTGGCCAAAATCAATTAATTTTTGGAAAGCGAAATAGACGGCGGCGCTTGCATCACGGCTCAACCGTTTTTCACCGAACGTTACAGCAATCCACGAGTGTTGTGGTTTCCACTTAGGATATTCTTGGGCTCCAGCTCTTTCATCTTGTGCGGTGCACGCGAAGCGAAACAACGGCTCGTCGACAGCAACCAACATCGGCCACACAACGGTTGGCAATGCTTTTAGAAAGGTTTCTGCTTCAGTCTTTCTTCAGCGCTCAGAGCAGTCGGTTTTGGTATTGAGACAGTCGAACGTTCGCGCGCCCGACTCCGTATTAAACTCGTGACGTAACCATTGCTTGTGAATTTCTCGAACCAAAGCCAAACCAATTTTCGATGGTTCATTTGCAATAGCTTTTTGTTTTTGGGTGAAAATAAAATTTGTGTCATTTCGATGTAAGTGAAAATCGCCTTTCAAGTTGAGGCGCCCAATCATTGGGTTTGAGATTGAGGAGAAGAGGAAAAAGAGTTAATACAAAATAACAAGGCGAATGGAATCCACAGATACATACAATCAAGAGCATGTAATAAGTTATTGAACGTTTCTCATGTAAATGTTGCATTGTGATTTAAATGTGCCAAAGTTTTTCCACTGCAAAAGCGAAAAGAAAGGAAAACAAGTCATTGATTGTCTTTTCAAGTGGTGAATGAAGCAAATGTCTGTGGATTAGCATTTCGAATTGCTGAGGAAAACGTGCTGCCAACGTCACATTATCTAATTCAGTGCCTCTTGTCGTTGTCGTCTTAACTCATTGGAAAATCATTTTCAGAGAGCTTTAAGCTTACGCGGAAAAATGGAAAGCGAAGGAATCGCCAAGAGCGTCGATGGAATTTACAAGGTATGTCGAGAATGTTTCCCTCGAAGGTGCAGTTGATGAATGACGTAGCCATGTGTGGAATGTTTGCGGGTGTCGCGAAGCAGTTGGGGGGGGAGGAGAAGGTCATGTGAAAATTAGTCTTCGAAGCTTAAACAAACGAAAGTGTGAGAAGGCGGAAGATTGCGCGACTCAACAATGTCATTTGACATCATTGATGGCCGAAGCCTGGGCGCAAAAAGCTAACGAAACTATCTACATGCTGGCTAGTTAGTGTTCCTATGTAAATGCCTTCGGAAAAAATTACCGAGCCAAGGAATGTTTTTATTTTATATTTCTTTCGCTGCTTAGCCGCACCTGCAAGGTTTCATAAGATTTTATTTCTTTTACATGAACGCATGACATTAAAACTAACTAATCGAACACATTAAATTCCTTTGTGTGCTCTCATTCCATCAGAACATCCTTGAGAAGTTTAACCCAGGGGCGAAGCAGCTCATCGGCTCGTCAAAGGCCTACCTGAAGAGTCTGCATGGCACCTCGGCAGCGTCGAAAGTGTTCATCGAGTCGTTGGCGAAGCTCGCTGTCAACGCGCACGAGGGTGGAACAACAGACATCGGTACGAAGATTTCTATATCCATCGATGTTCCGTCGAGTTAATGAGTTAATAAGTGCAGGGGTTTGAGAGGTTTTTGGCGTCCAAGGTGGCTCAAGCTTCAGTGAAAGGCTAGCTAATCGAATATCGCTGGTTAGCCACCGGCTTGGGCGCCGCCTCCGACTCTGCAAGACGATCAATGAAGATTCGAGAGAGATTACTGTTTGACCGTTGCCCAACAGGTTTCCGTTCGGATAGCATTTCTGAATTAATTTGTTCTCATTAAGTCGAGAAAACATTTTCAAAAATATTTTTATGTGTCACAAACTTCAAAATCGATTTTCTCTTCTATTGGTATTCGTCTCCAGGCGCTGCTTTAATGGATCTGGTCGGCGTATTCAGCTCGATCGAAGATCAACACATGAATATCGTAAGCGCAAATGGCCAAAATTAATATTCACTCATTGACGCCGGGCTTTTCTCTTTTCTCCAGCTGAAGGCGTTTTACGTCGACTTCATACTTCCTCTTGAGAACAACATCGAAAAGGACACGAAAGTCGTTCAGCTCGAGCAGAAGAAGTTCAGCCAATTGCATAAGCAGAGAATCGAGAGCTTCAATAAAGGTGAGCGCGAGCGTTATGTCTCGTTCCGAACTGGTTTGAAGAACTTTTTCGTTTGTTACCCCGGCAGCAACGTCGGCGATGAAGAAACATCGGAAAAAGAAGAACAACGCTGAAAAGGAGCTTAAGGTATGCGAGGCAGCTTAAAAGTGCAATGCACGGAAATGATTAGAAACTGAAAGGTTCATTGGCACTTAACACCGACAACGCGCTTCTCTTTGCAGTGCATTCAAGCTTTGGAGGAGGAGAAAAAGCTTCTCGACAGCTTCTGCGATCAGAGCATCAAAAACGCTCTGATTCAGGAACGACGACGGTAAGCTCGCAGCGGATTTCTCTTCGCGTTACGCCTAATCGGAGTTTCTTTTCGTCAGGTACGGCTTTGTGCTCGAGAGATGTGTGCAAAGCATGGCGAAGCACTGGTCGCAATATTTTGAGGCCGGACACTCGAGCATCGAAAACAACATCGAATGGTGGAACGAGACGGCGAGCACACGCGAGAACTTGCCGACAAACGGCGAAGTTGTCACCGGCCCGCGAAGGCCTTCGGACCAGAGAGATCTTCAGTCGCCGAGTGTGTACGGATCCGTGAAGTCTGCGATGAGGAAATCTCAGAGTATCGACGCATCAAACGGATCGCTCGGCGAAGCCGCGAGTAACACTTACCGAATGTCAAGGCCCAGAGCAATGTCCGAGCACAGCCTAACATCTTCACCGCCACAAAACGGCAATCCAAATGCGACGCTCGTCCCTGCGCTCTACGCGTACTTGTCTTCGGGTGAGAACCAACTTAGCTTTTATGAAGGCGACCAAATCATGCTGATCGGCGATAAGACGCAAGGCTGGCAGTTCGGCGAGAACACGAGGACGAGCACTTACGGATGGTTCCCCATTTCCTATGTTCAGCAAGAAATCGAACGGTAAATTAGAGTTTCCGATGAAAGCAACGAACCTAATGAAGTCATTTTATGCTCCACAGTCGACCGTCGTTCAGAAAACCGGATGAAGAGCTCAGCGAAAGTCGGATGACCTTGAGAAGAAACCAAGAAGAGTCGCCGCATACTCGTTACCAGAAGCTAGAGAATCCTCCGTCGTCGTTGCCGCCGCCGCCTCCATCGAATAACGGCAACAGCGACGTGATGCGTCTTCACGGGAGCTCGACGGCCAACTTCTCGAAAGCGACACCAAGCAAGGGACGCGCAGACAATAAATCTTCGCATGGAATCTACAGCAGCAACGACAGCGGTTTCTCCAATGAACTCGCACCTGTTGCGCCCGAAGTCGATTACTCAGACGACGACGACATGCCGAAGAAAATTCCGATTCGGTAAGACAATCTGCTCGTAAATCTCGTAGTGACGTCGCTCTATCGCTAGTTCCCCACTTCCTTTGTCTAGAGACCCCAGCTCCGATAAAATCTCGTCCGACACAGAAGACGCCCACGAAAGCTTCTCTAAATCTTCCATCAACCTGAAGCAGTCAAACAGCTTCGGTAATTTGACGGAATCGAATAGAAACCTTGACCACAGCTTCAACATGGACTCCACAACGATGAAGCGCAACAAATCTTTCTGGCGATTCAGCAAGTCTGAAGACATCTTGGAGGGAATGGCGCTGTGGAAGCATCGCGACCTTGTTCCAATCGATCTCGACCAGCACAACGAGAACGATCAGACGCTTAAGAAGCAGGAGAAGCCGAGCAAGAAGATGAGCACGCTGCAGAAGAAGACAAGCAGAATGGAAGACCAACCGAACAGGAAAATGGACACGCTGAAGAGCGAGAAGCGTGACAGAGGACATAGCGTCAGCGGCAATTACAAGGAACATATCAAAAGCAGCAGCAGCAGAAATTTGATGCAGCGCGATGATGATGAGATTTACGATGAGTCACCGAAGAGAAGAAACGACATTGGACCATCGAAATCGCATTCGCAAAAAGCGAGACACGAGAAGAACAAAAACAACGGCGGAGACAAGTTCTCACGCGAGCTTCAAGACACAAACTTTTATGACGATGACGTAATGGTGATTAAGACAGTGAAGCGCAAGGAGATCCTTAAGCAATATTACTCAAGCGGCACCGACACGGAGCTCTCAAGCTCAGATCCTTACGATTGCATCGTCGTCGACGACCATCTGGTGGCGACGTCGTCGAACTTCCGAGGCAATAGGAACAGCTACGCCGGCGAGACCGACAAACGAGGCAGCATGTACTCGCGGTCCAACAAACACGAGTCGGGCACTCTGCTCCCTCGCACCAAACTGTCGAAGACGAGCCGAGCCGACAGCGAAGCTTTCGAGCCGAGCGACAGAATGAGCACGATGAAGTCGAGCAAGAACTCAAAGCAAAACAACTTCGGTCCGTGGTCGAATTTGTGGCCCGATGAGTAGCGCTCGTCATCGAGTGTTAATGTTGCTAAAAGTTATTTATACGAGAAACTCTTTTTTATCAAACCAATGTGCCAAACTTTTTTTTTGACAAATCGTCGTTACTTAGCAAACAGAGCCGCCAGTCAACACAACGCTCTCGGCTGTTTGCTTTCAAGCTTTGTTTATTTTTATTGATATATCGTTGAAGACGTTTTATGTTGGTGAATGATTAACACTTTGTACTCTTGACAAATACTCGTTTCATCTTGATTGAAATTATTTCGCCGTCAAGTCGGCAGACAAAATTTATTTCTCCTTTTACCGCTCGTTTTATGAAAATTATTCGTTGTTGACTTCATGCATTTTCCCGAAGCTTTGAGAGTTTTTATTGAAATAAAGCTGAAATCAATTTATTTTTATTGAAAAGCGTGCGGAGTTCAATTATCTTGAAGGAATTTTTTGCTCACATTTTGTCTTTAATTAAAGGCCAGCTGACATCAAATCGGCTACGGTCAGACTAAGGAGGGTTCACCATTTGACGAACGACAGGTCAATGCCGATGTTTAAGTAGAATTTCACCAGTCGAGAGTCTCGCGAGGTTCGAAAGGTGCTACGAACATAAATGCTTCAAGGTCCCCGTCGAGCGAGAAAGGAATGTCAGCGATGACGAAACAGTTTTGGCTGTTCCATCTAAGCGATCATTAATTAGGTTTTGATTGAGCTAAGCTTAAGGCTGAGCCAGGAAATAAAACGAAAATAAAGTCTTTGAAAAATCGATAAAATATTCAGAGAATTTTCTCGCTGTCTGTGAATGCTGGGAGGAATTTTCGAGGCGAGCACGAGCCGTGGTGAGTTTGCTGCGAAAAGTTTTTCTTCGAACTCACTTCGAAGTCCACGAGACCCGAAGGTTGTAACGATCCACTTGCTACACATAAAGGGATCGTCGGGCAACGACGTTGGTTTGAGTTACTTTGGATAAGTTGAAGAGAAAAAATATTTTACTTCGATTTTCAATCAATTTTAAAAATTCAATTCAACTTGAAAGTTTTGACAAAAAATATTTTTCGATTTAAAAAATATTTCTCAATTTAAAAAAATATTTCTCAATTTAAAAAAATATCTTGTGATCCGAAATATCCCGTGACATCACCCACGAAATTCTCTTCAGTATGTTTTACTTTTCTCTCCGTAATTAAGAGAATTTATCATCAAAAATGTTTCGTTCGCTTCAGTGAAATGTAGATAAGTGCAACTATCAATTAAGCCTCAGCCATATTAATTAAAATATGCAAAGGGAGTCAAAAGGTAAAGTGAGCGAGAAGTTACCCGAGTGATTCGAAGAAAAGATTTTCATGGAATTTCCGAAGGAAACTCCAATGGTTGCAGTAATTAGAGCAATCACCGAAGAACGGTGATAACTGCTTCGTTGCGTATCCGCTCGACAGATAATTGCGACGAGTGAATATCGATTGTGATTAATCAGAGTGGAATGTTGACAGAAAAAATTGGGAAACAAAAATATATTCAACAAACTCTTAACTGGGTCAATATCTTTTCTAATATTTATGAAAAATTTCTTCAGATTTTAAAAGGAAATTGGAAATCTGTTGAGCGATGGAATTAAAAGTTTGGGTGGAGGGCATCCAGCGGATCATCTGCGGCGTCACCGACCAAACGACGTGCCAGGTACGTAGGCTCGCGATTGCTCAAGGGAAACATTCCTCATCGTTATCTTTGCAGGATGTCGTGTTCGCTCTCGCCCATGGTAAGCATAAAAGGTTTTAACTTTGAGCATTAAAGTTTCATGCGAGTGATTCACAGCGACTGGCAAAACTGGAAGGTTCACGTTGATCGAACGGTGGAGGAACAACGAACGGCTGCTCGCGCCTAACGAATCTCCCCTCAAAGTAAATTATCAATCATTCGTCTCGCTCGTCAGATTAAAATGTTTTCGGTTTTAGATTCTAACAAAGCTCGGCGAGTATTCGAGTGAAGTGCAATTCATTCTGCAGAAGTCGGAAAAGCCATCTCAAAGTGTCAATAAGACGGAAAACAAGTCGACCGAGTTAGACGCGATCGACAAAGTCGTAGACCCGCGACAATCGTCAAACCTGCTCGACAAGCAGCCGGAGAACATTGGAATTGTCAAAGGAATTCAGCAGAAGGCGCCGGAGCTGCCGACAGCGATGTCGATCCACGCCGATGGAATTTCTCCCAAGTTGGAGATCGTGAAGGACCGGAAATCAAAGCAATTCCAAGCTGACAGCAGCGAAAACTTACTTGATCTCTACAGCCAACGGTTGAATAACAGTAACAACAGCAATTATAGCAACTCGTCTTCGTCTCCCGTCACGTCGTCGATCGGCGTGTCGGGCAGCTTGAAGCCCCCCGCGTACCGCAATCCGCCAGCCCCGAAAACAGCCATTCAGAGTCAGAAGCTGACTGACCTGAGCAACGGCAACTTTAGCCCAATTTTCTCACCCAACGACATTCTCATGCAGAACGTTCAGTACCGGGACTTAGTGCAGCTTATAAAATATCAACGAGACAAAATCAATACACAGCAGAACGACTTGACCAAAGTGAGTTGTGGAAGTTTTAAGCCTCTGGAGATAATAAATAATTTTCTTCCGCTTTCAGTTTGATGCAGAAATTGTTTATCTGGAGAGCAAAGGTCGCGAGCAGATCCAGCACTTGGAAGCCATATCGCAAGAACTCAGCAAGACGGATCTGATCTTTCGACAAGGGAGTGAGCAAGTGAGTGACAATCAATCTGTCTCAATTATTCTATTTCAATTCCTCACATTTTCAGCTTCAAACTTTGCAATATGTTGACGAGGAAAATGATCTCGTGCACCAACAAGAAAAGACGTTGAAGGCTGAGATCGCTTTGCTTCGGTCCAAGCTGGGAATTCTCGAGACGGAGTTGCTTCAGTGTCGCAACAAGATCAAGAAGCTTGTCGATGAGGTTCAGATTGAGCAGCGAAATCAGAGTTTGCATCACGAGAATCGTCAGCAGCTTGAGCAACGATTGATGAGCGAAGTTGACCGCTTGCAGGCCGACATCGACTACGCGATTCACACGAGTGATAATACTGTGAAGACGGCCGATGCCCTGAAGAAGGAAGTGATGATGATCGAGATGTCGATAGGCGAGAAGAAGAAGCAGCTGGAAAAGTTGGTCCAAGAGATGAAGGAGGTGAACTTGCAGAGTCTCACGGTCTCGACCGAGGAGATCCCCGTCGGCGAAGGTTCGTAGCGCAATTAAAAATCGTTTAGTTAAGTGTTCGCCTCACCAAGATTGATATGTTTTTGAAGGTTCCGCCAAAACAGGAAGACGAATAATTGGGTCGCCACGCCAGTTGGAGAACGCCGTCGCCACTAGCAAGAACCCGCATGGTGTTTGGGTTTAGAGCGACCGTCAACTTAAATTTGCCATCATTATGATTAATGACTACTTAGCACGATAAAGCTTCGGCAGAATTACTTAGAATCAAACTTTAGAATCCTCTAGCTCGAACGTTGTTTCGGGCGCAAGTTCAAAGATATCAATGAGAACTCTCGACTTATTTTTCTAATTTAGCGAAACACGACCAACGTAGTTAACGAAAATCTCTTTACACCCTGCACATCTCAAGTATTTTTCCACACGAACGTGGACGTCGGAGCGGGGGCGAACGCCCAATAATCCAATAATCCAATTAGCGGAGTTTCTCGGAAGGGGTCGAGGCGAATAAGCTTCTAAACAGCCGTGGCTAATCCACGATGACTCGGCGCTCCGACGAAGCCCAACGTTTCCCTCTGCAGTTTTTGAAAAGTTTTGCAATATATTTCAGTACTTGTTACACCTTTTTGTTGTAATTAATCAAAAGACATAATTAAGCAAGTTCATCTTTAAATCAAATTAAGATTATTCCAAGGAAGAACTGTAGGACGTAAAGCATAAATCGAAATATATTTGAAATCTACTATGACGATGAGTGTTTCATTTGCGTGGCGTTTCAGACTTTTCTTTAAAAGCGCTTACCTCGAGCACGTCCAGAGCAGTTCGAACACGTCAATCTCGTGAAGTTTGTTTATGTCTAGTTAAGTCTGAGAATTAAAAATGATTTCCCTGAAAATTCTAATAGCGGTCGCCGTTCTGGTGCCGCTGGTTGAGCTACAAGAGAACAACGATTCAGATTTTATAGCGACACGTGAGTGGCAAGAGATTAAACCTGGTAAGAAAGCAAATTGCTTCGACTCTCGTCAGATATTTTCTAATTGAAATACATTCTCAGACCAAAAAGTTCCTTCGGGACTTCACTATCGAATCAACCTTCAAACTGGATTCAAGGAAGCAAAGCTTCTTGAAGAAGAGAACGAGAAAACTTCGCTGGTGCAGGTCGAGGCCGAGCAAGATGATGAAACAACTGTGAAAGATTCAAACACTGACGTGGAAATGGAAAGTGCGAGATCGCGGTTGGAGGAGGCGCTCAAGAACATTCCGTCAGATAAGTTCGACGACATGACCGAGGAGCGATGGAAGGAAATCGCGTCGAAGTATAAAAGCTACAAGGAGATCAAGGAAGATTTGAAGGATCTCGAGTTGAACATGCAAACTGAGGCGGAGATTATGAAAGATCTCTTTAGTAAAATCGCTGATGCGAATGACGATGACAAGTCGACGATCATCGAGGACCTCGAATACCTTTGCCACTCGATCGACAACTCGCTGCTGTTCATCTCGATGGGCGGAATCGAGAAAATCATTCTGCCTGGTCTGAACCATTCGAACGAGGCCCTCGTCGCGAAATCTCTGAAGGCGTTAGGCGTAGTTCTGCAAAACAATCAAGAAGCCAAAAGCTATGCGATCGAGAAGACAAACATCGGCAATCATTTAATTAACATTTTGTCAAAGTCCGTCAATGGCAATCAATTGTCGTCGAGCATCTTCGCGTATGGCAGTTTAATGAGGAATAATCGGAAAGTGTCAATGGAGCTCGCCAGAAAAGGAATGACGGTGTTAATTGAGATAATTGCGAGTGATAAGTCGGAATTTTCATTGCCATTGAAGACGAAAGCTCTCGTCTTAGTCGCTGATCTTATAAACGACGAAGAGTCAACAGATCAAGATTACGACAAGATTCTAGACGGCCTGAAATTCTGCGAGCGTCTGTCGACTTACTTGATTCTCAACCGCAACGGGTTCATCGCTGACATTGACTCGGCTGAGAGGGCAATTAGCTCGCTCTCTAGTCTGAAGGGAAAGTGTCGCGGGACGTGGTCGGAGTCGCCCAACTTCCGCCACGAGCTCCTCGTTCTACTCAATCACGCCAAGTCTGAGGCTACCGGAGAAGAAGATTTCTACTTGGAGCACGCGGAGAATATCGAGAAATTGAACGAATTTCTCTACAGCGAGCTGAATATTAGCGGAGATGATTTGTCAGAAAGGTACAAGAGCAGAATGAGTGATGAACTTTAGACTGAGAAATAAAGATTTATGTTGTAAGCGAAACATCATTAAGCTGTTATTTTTCATGCATCCAATCTCCAATTCAATCGAACAGTTGAAAACCTTTATTGCATGTTGGGCAAGAAGAGGAAGTGAGCCGAACGAAAGCCACGGCGGAGAACGCGATTGTCCATCGGAAAGAAGAGAATTAATTTGACTCAGTTGCAGATCACACGAAAATTGATTTCTTGGACATCTTGCACGCTCGCCTATCTGGGTTGCCTCCGCTGGTCGTAAAATCGATTTCTTTCCGACGATAAATTGTTTGCTGCCGAGCGATGTCACCGAAATTCCCCGGAAAGCGCCTTGAAGCTTTGACGATCAATTAAATATTCAAACGAATCTCGCAAGACTTCCCGGTAATGAAGCATTGATGGAGAATTTCTAATTGTTTGAGGGTTTGCTATTGGAGAAAAAACTATCGGAAACTCCAAGAAAACCTTTGAATGTTTGAATCTAAATTGGATTAAAAATGAGGTGCAATGTTAAACGGTTTTTGTGACAGAAACGGCGAGCGACCGACTTGGCTTTTACCATTTCAAACCTCTTAGCTTGTACTGACACCTTCTCAACCTCAGGCTCGAGTGAAAACTCAATCGGTAGCCAACTCACCTCAATTATCATCGTCGAGTGATTGGCGCACAGCGACACAATCGAGCTGAAACGAGCATCGAAATAAAAGAAATCTGAGCTTTTTTCAAAACTAACATTTTGTTTTATTGAAGGCATTTTAATTACAATGCAATAGATAAATTTTCTTTCTCGCTGCAACCGACGGAAGTGAAACGAATTTTCTTCTTCTAAGAAACCAAATTACTTTTCTTCTTGCCATTGGTTTGCAAAAATTTCCTTTCGTCTATTGTAAAGGTTTCTCTAAAGACTTTGATTTCGCTTTGAATATTTAATCGCAGCTTGCGAGCTGCATAGGAAAAGGAAAATCACTCGGAGCTCTTGTTTTCATCTATTGAATTATTACGAAATTAATTAATTAGTTTCTTCGTGTGAAAGTTGCGTAAAAATGCTCGGTAAAGTAAAATGAAAGGTTCAGTGATGTTATAAATCGAAGCAATTTCTGGCGATTTTCCCTCTTACAAAATCGCTCCATTGTCGAAAATCATGAATGAGAGTTTAATAATTTTGATATTGAAGAGTGAAAAAGTTGTTTCGCCCAGAAAAACGCTGCCGGTGATTATCTCTACCACAATCCGGAGGAGAAGCCGCCTGCGAAGCAAAACATAAATTACGTATTAATCATAAATCAAAGCATGATTAGTCCGGAGCGTACCTGGCGGAATACGATTCTTATTGACAACATGATTCGACGGCGGGGCAACATTTTCCCCAGATGGCTTCATCGTTTCACCGCTCAAAGAGTTTCCATCTAAAAATAAATGAACATCGTTTCAATGGAATTTCGTTGGACATTAAACACTCGCGATGATTTTCCCCTTCTCGAACCATCCGACCATGGCTCGCTCGCCAATCATCCGTTAAAGTTCGGAATTTCTCGAATTCTGATGCGAACGATAGCGAGAGCTTACACGTCCAACTTTCGTTTGGGGATTTGATCGCATTAGCCGAGCTCGAGGCCCGCGATCGTTCGCTCACAGTCAATCAACAAAATATCGGAATGCAATGAGAGTTTGATTTGATGGGAACGTGAGAGAGACACATGATTAACAGAAGCGTAAATCTTGTGATATGCATAAACACTGATTAACTTGAAAACGTAAAAAGGTTGATGGAGAAACATGTGAACAGAGCTAAGCTAATTAATCATGAACGAGTGAACATTTGAAAGTTATCGATGATGGAAAACGAATAAAAAAAAAGGTTACTCAAAGCACAACTAATTCAAATTGAATGCACTTGGAGGTGAGGAAAGGAAAAGTCGAAATCATGATGGGGTCGATGGTAAGATAAATTTACCTGTTGGTAGGGAACTGTTTAATGCTTTTCTGTAACTTTTCGTTTCATGTGCATTATTAATCAAAGGTGTAGCAAGGTTCATGTTTTCATCAAAAACTTTACTTTCTCTTTTCGGTCGGAAACCAGAAGGGTTTCTGTTATTGTTATTCTCATTGTTTACGATCGCAATGTAATCATCGTTTATGCATAGATTGATTTTCGAATTGAATGTCGGGTTGAGATAGTTGGATGCTTTGCATAAGTTCACAGCGTCGGTACCGTAATATTTGGAAGTGGAATGGAGATTATCCGTTGAGTGGCTATAATTCTCATTAGAGTCACAACCTAGAACGAGACAGACATCGATAGGAAAGAATTATCTTATTATTATCGCAAGACAATCGCGGAATGGAAACTTTTGCGACGAAATAATAAGCTTTGAACTGCGACTCGGACAGAAATTAATAAAGTGTGACGCCCGGAACGGAACTTAGGCGTGGAACGGCAGAAGTCACTAGAAATCACAGTGAGGCGACTCGCTTGACTGAGCTTCGAAACACATTTTTTGTGCGCCGCGAGCTTCACAATTTCACGATTGATTAAAGCAGAACAGAAGACAGATCAGACATCAGAGCGTTTTCTTCCGACAAAGCGAAGGAGGGTGAGAGAGTCAAAATTAGTTCGTGAGATTTACTTTTTCCATTTTCCGATCCGCCGTTCGTGTGCTCACGGGGAAGCTCGCAATGACCATTTCCATTTGAGTGCTTCAACGATGAATCGGCCTCATCGCCGCCAAATGGAATGTTGCTCCTGAGACGGTTCTTGGCTGGTGTCTGCGAGCGGTCGGAGTCGCCGAACAAGCGGTTGTGTGAGTTCTGCTGGGGACGACGCGCATCACCTGATCAAAGAGAAAGAAGAATTGTGTCAGCTTTACTTATCGTTTGCGATTGTTTTCAGTTAATGTTGTTCTTGTTTGTTTTGTCAATCAATAAAATGTGTTTCTAGTAAGGAAAACTTTGGTGTAAGGGAAAGAAAATGAGGGAGAGAGAGTCGAGATATTGCCAAACGTGCTTCAATCAATTCAAAGGTTTTTTGGTTTAATGGCATAGCGAGCGAGAGGGAGAGAGTAGAACAGTTCATTCAGTTAAACAGTTGAGTGATATAATAACCGTAAGCATTATTATACCCATGTAAAAATAACGATGGAGTCCTTGACGAACTGCAAAAATCACGAAAGCAAAGAAACGGCACAAAATTTTAAAATATTTACAAACATTTCAAATATTTACAAGACTGTCAACTTGGGTGCAAACTAGCGACTTTACCTGTTGAACTTCCTTTCATCGGAGACGGCGCTGCGAAGATGTTGGACTTCATGTGATTCCTGACCGAGCGAGGAGTCGATGCGGAGTCAACGCTGCCGGCGAAAATGTCGCTGCTGCCGCCACCTTGAAGGACAAAAGAAGCGAGCTAAGGAAAAACGTTCCGAGTCATGGCACTCAAGAGCTTTTACCTGGAGGCTTCAACACTCTGCGAAAAGGAGAAGAAGAAAGTTATTAGAGAGAAACGTTGCGTTAACAATTAAATGTAACTTGTAAAGTATTGCTGACCCAAATTCCCTCGCACAAACGGAATTTTTCGAGGGTAATCAATAATTAGAGAAATGCACGAATCTCGGACATTTCCTCCGAAGGATTTCGGATTTTCACGAATAATTCTGCGTGTCAGGTGTCTAAGAATGATTGTTAATTTATTTATGAAGGTTAACGAATTCAAGCAAGTCAACACGAGAGGGAAAGGGCGGCGAGGCGATGAACGCAACGGTTTCCTCGAGCTTCAACTTATTCCAACTCTATAATCATTTCGCTAGTCGTGATGCCGCGATGTAACCAAGAAATTATGATATCGTTGTCAAGTCGTCTAAACAACGGCAGGCTTTGAGAAAACGTGTCACTCCGCTGTGAACTTATTTATGTTTTATCATTGAGAAAGCCAGAAATGATTTTCGTTCATGCCAAAGGATAAGAAAAGTTTTTTCTGTTTGTTTTCATGGCAGAAAATATTTTTCATGCCAGATATGTCTTCGAATGGTACGACATGAAACGGTGATAGACGTGAATTTATTTTAACATGCGTCCATAAACTCCAGCGAGTTGCTTTTGATCCGACCTTTAATCTCATCGCAGCGAGGGAGATTGGATCGCGGAAAAGCCGACGAACGGAACAGTTGATGAGCGCGCCAGCGAGAGAGGCGTGATGGAAAATTAGCCTGGATCACGATCAATTAATCCAGAATGCATGCACATTTTGATAAAGGTTTTCGTTTTTCCACTTTCTTCTTATAATTGTCTAGCTCGGCTTTGATTAACAATACAGTTATAACATCAACATCATGCTTCGCTTCTTTGAGAGCTGTTAAAATATTACTGTTTGATTCGTTAGTTCTGCTTTTTTGCACTCTCGAGAAAATTAAGGTTTTGATGAGCGAAACTGCGAGCGAAGTCTTCGTTGCAGTAATGCAAAAATGGCTTTATCTCCACTCGAAAAAGTTTCCGCTATAATTATTCAGCGAAATGAGTTTTCGCGATACAATTAAGTGATAATCGAGTCGCGCGAGATGATTTCTCGCGCATTTCTAATTTTACGAAGCTCTTCCAACTAACCTGCGCTTTCCACTTCCAACATTATAAAGTTCAACGTGTTTGAATGCAGCGTATGTAGCCATAATTAATCTTCTTTCGCTTCCCTTTTCGTCGGTCTCTAGATATGCGACAAAAATGGATTTCGAGAAGTGTGAGACGAGGCAGTGACGGAAAATTCTCGGTCGTTGAGAGGAAACACTCAGATATAATCACGGGGAATTTCTATGCGCTGATGGATCAATATCGTAAATGGAATTTATTTTCCTTCCTATTGTAGCCAGGACTACAAAATTCCTTTAAAAACTTCGATTGGCGTTCACTAAACAATCGGGGTCACTTATTGGTCTTCCTTCATTAAAGAAAGGCGACTATCGATTTTCAGCATATCTCTAGGAAAACTTTAAATATTTTCCTCCGCGCGTCTTCGTGTTTTCCTCCGTCTAACGTGAGCGGTGTTATTAACCTCTGAGATCTTTTTTAAAACTATACGAAAACTTCCAACTCAAAATGCAAAACACAAACAGTAAGCGACTTCAGAGCTGCGGCTCAACTTGCAAGGCTCGGAAATGTTTTTTCAACAGCACTTCAGATCGAACTAAAATCGTTTCCACCAGCCGAAAGCATTTTATACACAAAGTGAATTGAGAAAATCTGCATTCGACGAGCGCTCGACATTCAGTGAGCTCGGAAAATTTTTCTTCTGCCGATAGTTTCGGCTTTTTGTGTGCGGCGGAGAGCGGAGAGAAAACCTTTCGACGCTTCGCCTCGTCCGCCAACAGTTTTTAGACTCTTTGTCTCAATTGGAAAATTGTCTACGTTTATTTTCTTTCGATTGAAAGTTATTGCACAATGGATCGACGGCTTTATTCAGCGATCTTTAATTGTCAATTAGGTTTTTTCGCGACGTATTATTTACGCCAAGGTATGATTGGCATTGCCGCTTTTCCGTTCGAGAGTTTGAGTTTTCCAACGTTCTCTTCGACGAGTTCCGACCGCTGCTGAGGTTCTCAAACGTTCGTTAAGCTCTCGCGATGGCTCAAACGCTGCTTCAGCGATCGTGAAATGTTATTCTTCTTTATACGAAGCCTCAGTTGCACCACGAAGAAGAACTCGATAGATTTGGTAGCTTATTGGAGGTGGGGAGGTTGCCAAAAATAATAAGTAAACCAAATCATTTGGACTAAATGATTAAGCCTAAATTGGCCAGTTATCAATAACGGATTTTTGCGATAAACCGTTAGCGATTCAACACGTGCTGGATTTAAGTTTTTGATAAGAATTTGTGCGATTGATTTGATACAAATGAGTGTCAGAGGTTTTCTAGAAGAATTTGTACGACTGATTTGATACAAATGATTTGCAGAGTGTCAGAGGTTTTCTAGAACATTCATAATTATTTTTTCTCATTCATCATTTCCTATTAACAGTTCTCGATTAGGCTGCACAAGAGCAGAGGTTCCAAAACGATTCCCAAGATCATCGGCACTATGCAACGACCCTCAAACTTTCCTTGAGTTCACAAGCCTTCGAACGAAGCAAAGACATTAATGCAACAACAACTGCTCCGCATGTTTGATTTCCGTATTCGAGAACAATAATTTTTTATGGACTAAAACTCGGGAAGCTTATCAGTGTTTTCTCGTCCAACAAAAACTTCCCGAGAAAAATGGAAACAACATGCAATAGCGAAAAGAAATTGTCACTTAAGTGTTTACTTTTGTTATCAATGCCTCGGCTTATGCTGCCCGAACATTCTCCACGGAGTATAAAATTAAAATATCTTTGTGTTGAGTCGCAGGCGACGGGGAACAATGAATCATGTTACGAGTCTAGAGTAAATGTTAGCTCCGACATTCCTCGACTTTTTCTTCTAGCGTGAGCGCTCGAGATGCAAGATGCAGGTACTGCCGCTGGCGAAGAGTGGAAAGGCGAAGCGAAAAATAGGCAAATGAAAGAAAGCACAAAACAAAGAAATATCTTTCGATATTGTGCTATTGGCTCAAGCTATCTCCGCTGCCTTATATTTACAGAATCCATTCTGCTAAGTGTGTTACATGGAAATCATCGCCGATTATAACGGTAGATTATGTGCCGCGATTGATACAGATTCGTCTCTGGGCTTCGTCTCGAATCATTAATTCACAATTTTTCGTTCAAGTTGAACAGACTTAGTCCTACATTCCTTATGTGGACTTTTCTCAAGACTGTGTGTGGGTCTTCGGCAATTTGTTTTGTGCATTAAAACTATCTCATGATCACTTCTTTAATAACAGATAAATGCAAATGAATGCTTCCAACTCACTTTGATGAATTCTTCTGCGACACGAAGCCAATTTGAAAGTTTGTCGACATTTTTGCACAGTTAAAGTCGATCGTTCCGTTTAGAAATCTCCTGACACAATAAACAAAAATCCTGAATGTGGTTGAATGGATATTTAAACGAACGAAAGTGTCCGACTAAGCGAGTTGCACAACTCGTGAGATATTCACAGTCGTAGACGGCGATTCCAACGTATCTTGAACCGCACATGGAACGCTCAAAGGTTCCCGAACATTTCGCGAAAGCGATTGCCGTTGGAAATGAAATGTGCGATAACTACGAACAACTGAGAAGTCATTCATATGCAGAGACCATCGCCAAGCCAACTCATTCAGTTACACTTGCTATGCAGCCCATAATGATGGTCCAAAGTGAACAGAGTACTCGACTTTTAAGCGTGGGTGACTTTGAACTGGGCTGACTAAACCGTACGGAGCTCCATATCGCCATTATCTTGGCTTTTGAACTCTTCGCCATGTAACGAACGCAAAAACCAATTACGGCGGCATAGAATTCCGTACGGTTTGGCCAGAAAAATTACGCCCAGGGGATGGAAGATTTTGGTTTTCGGCAGAAGGCTTCGCTGCTTCAATAAATCGAGAAGCTGCTGCCAGCTTCCACAAAAGCTTCCCAAAATTATGGGCTTCTGTCAGCTTCCACTTCCATCCCCTGGCTACGCCTGTTTCAAAGTTACCCCATTTTAAAAGTACTCTAACTAAATTGTTAGCTCTATTTTAGAATAGAAATATCTTAAGACTAATGTACAATGGTTGACCACTTTAAAATAAAATTGTAGTAAATTAACATGAAACCATACTCCTTCATTCTGATTCTGATGTTCTTGTTATAAGAATCTTATACTTGACATCGTCTTCTGCCATCTCTGTTTGTCTTGTTCCGGAACAAAATAAGAAATGTTTTTATCTTAAATCGGCTGGTAATTTGTATCCTCGTTGTTTGAACACATGTTGAACATGTAGTTTATTGTCAATTGACCGTTTCCACGAAAGAAAAGAAGATTTGGACAATTTATTTAGGTAAAAGTTTTTGATTTAGGAAGTTTGAAAATATTTCTGGATGAAAAATGAATCTTTTAGTAGTGATTTGCTTCTTTTCGCAATCGTTGTGCAGAGGATTCGATCTGAGAGTGGGCATAAATTCGTTGTCGCTGGCGCTCGAGAATGTCACTCACCATTTGTTCAAACTGGAGACCCGAATGTTTATCAGCAACTACGGAGTGGACTCAGAAACGATGACGTGGCTTCTGCTGAAAGATTTGAATGAGAGAGCGATGCCGTATCGGCTGCAGAACTTGGACTTCGGCAGCGAAGAAATTTTGATGGATTCATCGGCTCTGTTGACTTTCGGATCGTTTGACAATGTTCGCACCTTCAACGACAAATTGGTTCTGACGAACGAGTTTTACAAACCGCTGCAGTTCTTTATATATTGCCAAGGCGCTACTCTGAATGAAATTGAATCGCTGGCTGGCGATGTTGAGCGGAAACATGAAAATATCGAATACCTGATGGAAGTAGACCAAAGTATACTTGAAGTGCAAGACGTTCGGATCAAATCTGAATTGATGGACGTTATTCAGTACGAATATTTCATGTTTGACGACGTGCAGTTTGTCAGGCTTTTGACCTTCGTTTGGTTTTCACCAGAAAAATGTAGGAAATTGCAATTGATCGAGATCAACAAGTTCAGCAAGGAAACTTTAAAGTGGGAAAGCGATTCGTTCAAGATTGAGAAACTTGCCGATTTGCATGGCTGCGACGTCTACGGATTAGTTGAACCCAGTGGCGCAATAGGATTTTCCGTCAACTTCATTCCGGAATTTATGATCCAAATGAATTTGAACTTGAGAATTCAACACAGACCCTCTACCGAAAAACAGGACATTCTTTTCACAACGGGCTGCTATAATGCTATGGACAGATATCGAACGGTTGAGAGCGATGGCAAAGGAATGTAAGACATTAAACTTTCATATGACCATTGGATTTTATTTTTATTAAAAAATATTTCCATTCAAGAAACCATTTAAAATATTACTTCATCACGAAGCCTTTCGATTTTGAGCCTGTTCGGATGGCTGTTCCTCCAGGTGAACTTTACTCTGAGTACGAAAAGATTCGAATGCCTTTCGACGGCTCTGTTTGGGCTTTGATCGCGTTCATATTCGCTGCTGCCTTCGTCACGATTTTTATTCTGCATCGAGTAAAATGGTCGCCAAGAAACTTAATCATTGGCTCGAACATCACAACGCCCTCGATGAATATCGTTCAAATTTTCTTCGGAATTCCTCAAGTCTCAATGCCTCGTCATAGCTTCGCCAGATTCCTGACAATGTTGTTCATCTTGTACAGCTTAATCATTCGAACCGCCTGGCAGGGAAAGATGTACGAGTTCATGCAGAAAAACATTTCGAAACCTGAGATAGAAACAGTCGAAGAGATGATCGAGGCCGGCTACACGTTTTACGTGGTGGACACAAATTTTAGGGTGAAATATCCGGAATCAGAAATATCTAAAAGGTAAACTACGTTTATGAAATAAGGTAATTAATTTTTATTATTTCTCAGGGCAAAAATTGAAGCATCAACACGTAGCGAAGCTCTCAAAATCCTCGACCCAAAATTCAAGGGCGCAATTTTATCATCGCGATGGATAACTCTGGTCTTCAATGTATTGAGTGAAGGACGCTTTCATAAAAGGCTGCGCTTGGAAGAGTTGTTCGTTGAAATGTGCGGAATGAAGTTGCCTCCTCATCATCATTTCTTCGGAATTTTGGAAAGGAAGATGCAGCAAATCACTGAGGGTCTTATATTGAGAAACGCCACCTTATCAGATCTCAACCACTTTAGCATCAACAAATACAAACACCTGTATATTAACCACCCAAAAGTCCTTACGATGACAATGCTTCAGCCTGGATTTGTGATTTGGACTTCATCTTTGTTTCTTGCAATTTTCGCGTTCTTGTTGGAATGGCTGATGACGCTGCGCGATTACCTGGTGGTCAAGTTCCTGTTGATTGCATTCTACGAAACAAATTATGACAGAGTCGGAATCTCAGAGCTTGCTGGAAGCGAAACACCAGACGATGGCGCTGATATAACAATTAACATTCCTGGTTCACCAGACGATTCGCAAGAATTACAAAACTACGACGAAATCATGTGCGATCGAACTTTCACTGAAATAAGCGAATTGGAAATTAGATCGCGAGCTGTTGAGGAACCGCCATCGATGCGCAGAGACTCCATCGACCATTTGATTGAATTGTTTGAGAACTAAATGATCAAAATAATATAAAACGTTTGGCTAGCTTGCACCACATTTGAATAAAAAATTGAACACGTTTACCATTTTGCAAAATTCATGCAGCGAAACTCTCGACCCCAAAGTGCAGTTTAACAATTGAGAAACATTAAATTGTCATGATTAATGTCAAGTAATGTTCTGACTATAAGAATCTTATACTTAACAACGCCTTTCGGCACCTCTTCACTTGTTCCAGAACAAAATAACTAGAGTTTTTATCTTAAATCGGCTCGTAATTTGTATCCTCGTTGTATGAACACATGTTGAACATCTTGTATTTTGTCAAACGCCATGGAAAATTTTCTACTTAAGTCGATTTTTCATTTGAGTGAAAGTGTTTGATTTAATAAGTTTGAAGAAAATATTTCTGTATGAAAAATGAATCTTTTAGTAGTGATTTGCTTGTTTTCGCAAGCGTTGTGCAAAGGATTCGATATGAGAGTGGGCATAAATTCGTTGTCGCTGGCGCTCGAGAATGTCACTCACCATTTATTCAAACTGGAGACTCGAATGTTTATCAGCAACTACGGAGTGGACTCTGAAGCGATGACGTGGCTTCTGCTGAAAGATTTGAATGAAAGAGCGATGCCGTATCGGCTGCAGAACTTGGACTTCGGCAGCGAAGAAATTTTGATGGATTCATCGGCTCTGTTGACTTTTGGATCGTTTGACAATGTTCGCGCCTTCAACGACAAATTGGTTCTGACGAACGAGTTTTACAAACCGCTGCAGTTCTTTATATATTGCCAAGGCGCGACTGTGAATGAAATTGAATCGTTGGCTGGCGATGTTGAGCGGAAACATGAAAATATCGAATACTTGACGGAAGTGGATCAAAGTATATTCAGAGTGAAAAATTTAAGAATAAAATCTGAATTGATGGACGTTATCCAGTACGAATATTTCATGTTAGACGACGTGCAGTTTGTCAAGCTTTTGACCTTCGTTTGGTATTCACCAGAAAAATGTGAAAAATTGCAACTGATCGAGATTAATAAATTCAGCAAGGAAACTTTAAAGTGGGAAAGCGATTCGTTCAAGACTGAGAAAGTCGCCGATTTTCATAACTGCAACGTCTACGGATTAGTTGATCCTCCTAGCGCAATAGGATTATCCATCAGCCTCATTCCGGACTTTATGATCCAAATGAATTTAAACTTGAGATTTCAATACAGACCTTCTACAGAAAAACAGGACATTTATTTTTCAAGAGGTTGTTACAATGCTGTGGACAGATATCGGAAAATCGTCGGCGGAGACAAAGGAATGTAAGACATGGGGATTTCAAATACATTTGGATATATTTTTAAAAGAAGTTATTTCTTATTCTAGAAGCTACTTCGAATATTACTTCATTACGAAGCCTTTTGAATTTGTGCCCATTCAAATGGCTGTTCCACCAGGTGAACTTTACACTGAGTACGAAAAGCTTCGAATGCCTTTCGACGACTATGTGTGGGCTTTGATCGGATTCGTGTTCGCCGTTGCCTTCGTCACGGTTTTCATTTTGTATCGCATGAAAAGATCAAAGAGAAACTTAATCATTGGCTCAAACATCACAGCGCCCTCGATGAACATCACGCAAATATTCTTCGGGATTCCTCAAGTCGCAATGCCTCGTCGGAGCTTCGCAAGATTCCTGGCAATGTCGTTCATCGTGTACAGCCTAATCATAAGAACCGCCTGGCAGGGAAAGATGTACGAGTTCATGCAGAAAAACATTTCGAAACCTGAGCTAGAAACGGTGGAAGAATTGATCGAGGCCGGCTACACGTTTTACGTGCTCGAGCAAAACTATAGAGCAAAATTTCCCGAATCCGAAATTTCTAAAAGGTAAATTTAGTTTCTGATATTTGAATAATCAGTTCTCATTATTAACTTTCTCAGGGCTAAAGTTGAAACTATTGAATTCAACAAAGTTGTTCAGGAAGCTAACTTACCGTTCAAAATTCTTGACCCAAAATTCAAGGGCGTAGTTCTGGCATCGCGATGGACAACACTGATTTTCAATATAATTAGTAAAGGACGCTATCTTGGAAGGCTCCGCAGTGAAGAATTGTATGTCGAAATGTGCGGCTTGAGGTTGCCTCCTCATCATCATTTCTTTGAAATTATGGAATTAAAGATGCAGCAACTTACAGAGGGTCATATATTCAAACACGCTCTTGAACCCGACTTCTTTGGCATCAACAAATACAATCATCTCTACGTCAGCCACCCAAAAGTCCTTACGATGACGATGCTCGAGCCTGGATTTGTGATTTGGACTTCATCTTTGTTTCTGGCGATTGTCGCGTTCTTGTTGGAATGGCTGATGACGCTGCGCGATTACCTGGTGGTCAAGTTCCTGCTGATTGCATTCTACAAAACAAATTATGACAGAGTCGGAATCTCAGAGCTTGCTGAAAGCGAAACACCAGACGATGGCGCTGATATAACAATTAACATTCCTGGTTCACCAGACGATTCGCAAGAATTACAAAACTACGACGAAATCATGTGCGATCGAACTTTCACTGAAATAAGCGAATTGGAAATTAAATCGCGAGCTGTTAGGCAGCCGCCATCGATGCGCAGAGACTCCATCGACCATTTGATTGAATTGTTCGAGAAGTAAATGATCAAAATAATATAAAACGTTTGTCTAGCTTGCACCACGTTTGAGGATTAAATTGAACACGTTTAACATTTTGCAAAATTTATTGAGCGAGTCTCTCGACCCCAAAGTGCACTTTAACAATTGAAAAACTTCATAAAATACATTCTCGTAAATAAAACTTAAAAAAGAATCCAAAAATCTTTCAATTGTCTTTTGAAACCCAAAACAGAAAGCGAGTAAAACAAAACATTTTCGCTATTTAAATTAGTTGCTTCCGCCTCCCAGCTCGTCCTCGTACTGCTTCCTGAAGCAGTCACCCACAGGGAAGAAGTCCCAGCATCGCTGCTGATACATATTCCAGACGTACGTCTCTTGACCTGTGTACTCTGTGTCTGGCTTGTTGATAAGATGCATAAGGAAGAACATGTAGTTCGCGAGATTGTGTTCCTGTTAAAAGAAAGACATAGAACGTTAAATTGCCGTCATGAATATTTAAGTTTCAGTCTCACCTGAGCGACGTGAGTATCGAAACCGTGGGGAACCTTGTCGAAGTAATCTTTTCCAATGCCGCAGATGAAGCAGTTGGACTCCATATCTTCTTTTACCGACTCGAGTTGATCACGAAGCTCACCGAAGGCATCGATGATCAAACCCTGGATGATGGCAAGCAGGATAACGATGACGAAGAAGAAGAAAGTGATGTCGAAGATGATTCGATAGACTTCGTAGTCGTCGCCGTCTGGGTCTCCTATCTCGTCACCTATTCCACCGCCAGCTCGCACTCCTTTGTAGAGATGGAAGACGAAGCATGTCATCATGTCGTGACACTTTTTGTCGACTTCCTCTTCCTCTTCTTGTATGTAGAACTTCCTGAAGAAGTTGAAGGCGACGACGGTGTAAATGTAAACGATAATCGTCAGCAGCATCACCGTCAACACGAGCTGTTTGCCGTTGTGCGTTACAGACTGCAAAATGGTTTTAAGCGTTGGGATGGCAACGGCGACATCGAGCAAATGAGCAGCGAAGAAGAAATTGTTGAAGTTTCCGAGGATCGAGAAGGTGAAGTACCAAAGCGAGTACAAGAAAGAATTGTCGGTGATCGTCACGCCGGCCTTCCAAACTTGATATCTCCAATCGATGTTCAAAATGAAGTGGATCAATCCGCCGCTCTCGTTGACTTCTTGCTTGCCAAACGCAGACTTTTCCATTCCCAGCAGGTTCGAGATCGAGTCAAAGTCGTAGGTCTCGCTGTACTTCTGTCGAACTTTCTTTTTGACGAACTTATCCCAATAGTTGACAGGGAAACTCTTCGAGCTAATGACGAGTTTGTCCCAGTGAGATTTGATGTCGTCGTCTTCGGGATGTTCAGCGATGAAAAGTCCATCGAACTCGAGACGTCTCGCAATTTCTTTCTCGCGTTTGAAGATGGCCAATGGAACTTTAAGATGATAGTAAGCGATGAGCATGCAGAGTGAAACCAAGCTGTGCATAATTGCAGCGAATCTCATCGCGTTCTCGATGTAAACCTCTTCAACTTGAACCAGTTCTAGTGGGTCGTCTTCTTCAGCCTCTCCACTTCCATCACCACTTCCGAGTTCTATTCCGCCAGCGCCTGAACCTGATCCAGAACCTGTGATGTCACTCAGATCACTGTCACCAGATCCCTCGTGATCGTCTCCGAACGTCGTAACTTTGTAGAAGAGAAGCATGAAGTTGATGCAGAAAGCCAGCACGAGTGCAACGTATTTGAGATTGTAGAAGTTTCGAGCCAAGAAGCTGACAGCTTTGTGTGCATATTGAGAGAAATCAATTTGATGTACAGCAGCGGGTTCAGTTGTAGCTTGAGTCGATTTCCGTTGTTCTGCTTCGATGCTTGCCATGGCTGCTTCTTGAACCTTCTGAGCTTCGCTTCTTTCCTTCTCGGCAGCCTTTGCTGCTTCACCTCCCAAGAGATCTTGCAGTGTCATTGGTGGCTCAGCGTGTGGCTCGGAATCCGTGTCAAGCGAATGATCTTCAAGCGAGCTGCCTTCACCTCCAGTCTCTTCACCGGAACTTCCTTGTCGCTCGCCTGTCGTTTCCATCTTGAACTGCCCGGCGTCGTCTTTACTAACTTCCACTCCAAACGCTTGAACCGAACTCTGCTGTTCTTCTATTGGTAACGGCGGCAAAGCAAGCGATGGTATCGTCTCAGCTTCTGCGACCAACGGCAACTCTTCTTCCTCGACTGCTGGTCCGCGCATTAGGTTCATAAGGATGTTAAAGAAGTATCTGATGATAGCGAAGAATCCGTAGCCAGTGTAATAGAAAGCGTAGAAAATCATTTTGAAGAAGCCAACGATGAGCTCAGGAACTGATTTCGTTTGCATGACGCCGATCTGGTGTTTTATGTTGGCAGGGCTTACCAAAAATGCGAGGTTCTTGAATCCATCTTTGACTCCTTGGACGCCGCGACGAATTGGATCTCTCGCCGCCTTCTCTTCGTCTTCCTCGCTGATGTAAGAGCTGTAAGACTGCTCGCGTCTGACGTTGCCGCCGCCCTCGTCACTCGCCATAATCTCTGAAGCGTGAGTCATTTCAAAGATCGCGTCTTCGCAGAAGTTCACGAAAGCTTCAAGCTTCTCCTTGTCGCCGCCATCCGTAACAATCGAGTAGAAGAAAGCTCGCTTCGATTCCTTGATTTGTGGCTTCTCCCACTGCTCAATGTTGGACTCCTTGATTTCGAAGTAAACTCTCTCGATCTTCTTGGACGATCCTAAGATTTCAATTCTGCCCAAGAACGGCTCAAAGTAGTTGAGGACTGAGCCTGCAGTTTCGAGGAATCGCGCGAGTCTACAAAGCAAAATCGTTAGAGGAAATCAAATTGGAAATTTGTCACAATCACCTTGGCTCATTCGGCATGTGCTCTGATAAGTTTGTCAGCAGAACTGCCAAGTTGAAACCGATTTCCTTGGATGGCTCGTGGAAACGATCAACGAATCCAATGTAATCGACCTTGCCGTCGTGATTGCACTCGCAACAAGCTGAAAATAAGATACAAGTTTAACAAATATCTAGATAAAATTTGCAGTTTCTTACCCAACATAAACTCAATCTCTTCGGGCGTGTAACTCTTCTGCTGTTCCATTTTGTCTTTGAAATCTTTCGGCAGAATCCAACCGTCGTTGTTCGGATCGATTTCCAGGAAGCTTGGCGACGTCGTCAGGTCTTTGAGCTTCAAGAACATGTCGAAATATTTCAAGATCAGCTCGACGTTCGAAGCAGATTCCACAAGAGTGTCGACCATCTGCTTTCCGATAGTTCCATTCACAACGTTGCCTTCAAGCATGGACAGCATCATCGTGATCATGTCTTTCTGCAAGTTCAAAAGCTCTTTGAGCAAGTCCACTTGGCTCGAATGCTTCGAGAGCTTCTCTTGCATGTGCGAGAACAAGAACAGGAAACCACCAACGGCGTCCCACAATCTGTTGGAAAAGCAAGCTTAAAATATCTCTAACAAGTTTGAAAGTCAACGAACCTCGAGTGAGCCAACGCTTGCTGATTCTGAGTACAAGGGCCTTGAATGACTTCAGTGAGCGTGTTGAAGACTTGACTCGCGACTCCGATGGCTTTGAAAAAATTGATTTTACCAGCCGGGTCGATGAGCTCTTTGCTTGAGTAATGCCAGTAGAAGTCCATGATGGATTCTTGAAGCCGAAGCAGATAATCGACAGTGCAGATGACAACGTTGACGGTCGTCGTATTTCCAGCTTGCGTTCTCAAGTAGTTTTGCCACTCCAAGTTGTGACCTTCGCAAGTCAGTTGGATGAAGCGGAACAGAGCGCAGGTGAACTCGGCGTCGTGCATGTTCTTCTCGCCAGCTGCGCCTTCTGATCCAACTCCGAGGCCTTCGGCTTTCGTATTTCTCTCGAACGCGTCGAGGTCTAAGACGCTGCAAGAGTTCATGAGACCAGCGATTGAGGTGAAGAATCCGACGTCCTTCTTGTCCTTGAGATGGTTCAACATTCGCATTTGAATGTCGATGTTACCGCCTCGAAGAACTGCGATTCCCAGCTCGAGAGTCTTCATGACCATGTCGGATTGGAAACCCTTCGACGCGGAAATGTGCAGCAAAACCATCTCAGCGACGCCTCTGTTAGCCAAACGAGCTTGATGGAACAAAAGCTTTTGCTTCTCCATTTCTTGTTCCTGTGGACGAGAAATTTATTTTCAGTCTTTGTTTCTTTGATTTATTCATGAGAGAGATAGAAAGGAAAGCACTCTGACCATGTAATATTCCATGTTATATTTCTTATATTTCTGAGCAGCGTGATTGGATTGTTAGTATTCGATAAAGGTTCAACACGAAATCGAGCAATGAAAACTTACATGAATGCTAGCGCCGCCTTCTTCTTCAGCTCTGTAAAGAAAATTTGTATCTGGTTATCATAATAACTGAGCTTTGAAGCTTACTCGTTCTCTTCTTCCTCGCCGCCTTCTTCCTCTTCCTCTCCACAAGACTTTGCAACGATCTCAGCGTAGGACATGTAAAGCGGATCTTCTTGTAAAGCTCCTGATCGCTCAGTCATCGCACCACGACAGAACGTTGTGATCAGCTGAGTGAGTGGATCGGGTTTGCCTTCCTCTTCCTCGTCTTCTTTCTTTTTCTTCTCCGAGTCTTCGAATGATTGCTGAAAGATTCGGATTGAATTGTAAACCCTGCTTAATTAACTCAGTTCAAGAGACTTACAGTCAAATCCTCAATCATAATTTCTTGTCCCACGTTCTCTTCTTGCAGCCAAAGTTCGTAGTATGTTTTGGCGAAGATATTGCAGGCTCGATGTCTGTCGGAATTGAAAGCAACATTAAATCACTTGATCCACAGCATGTCAAAGTCAATCAACAACATTTCCATGCTTTCACTATCAACCAAATCAAATTGTTAGATACGAAGTTGGTAAAAGCTCAAATGATATTCAAAGAAACAAACACAAGAACTCGCTTCATAATTTAACTGGAAACAACCAAAGATACTTCAAACCTTTAAAAATTAACCGAGTAATATCTACAACAATTAACTCGTTGAGTTAATTACTTACAAAGTCTAACAACTTAAAAAAGCTTTTCGAGAGCTTTCGAAAGCTCATCGACAACAAATAATTTACAAGTTTATTCGACTTTACGTGTGAAACAAACAAAAGTCAACGATCGAAAGCGACAGTGAGATACGAATTCGACTACGAAGAGTAGAGAAACTGACCTCGGAAGCCGGTAAAGGGGCTTGGCCCGAAGGCAAGTAATTGCAAGCTTCTTTCTAGCAGCCGAAACTTTTTTCTTAGCTGCGGTCGTAGAATGTTTTACGGTAGCCTTAAGTTTTCAATGAAAGAAAAGTCAATTAGGTTTCAAATCATTTGCGTAATTTGTGTTAAGTAAGCGCAGTCAAAAAGGAAGGAAATCCAAAAAAGCTTCAAAGTCTAAAGTGCGACACTCTAAAAAGTGAAAGAAGTTTAATGAACCTTGGCAGCGAATGCAACGAAGTCTGTCGGAAGCAAGCGATGACTACTCGCTTGCGCTGAATGCTAACTACCGAATGGTAAACGTTCTTACTTTGTTGTTGGGGATGATCGATCTAAATACGTGTCGTGTAATGTGAGATTGATTTGAGACAAAATTGTTGATTGCAAAATTTAATTGGGGAGTTCTTGACAAGGCTAAAGGGTTTGAGGTGCTGAAAACTCTAAATCGTGGTTCAAGATACAAAATATTCTCAAGTTTTCTAGACGATTGATTAAAGTAAAATGCTGTAGATGTCGAAATCAACTCACCATGTGCAGTCCGAACAAGACTTTGGCCATTGCAACGATTCTGTCAACATGTTCTTCGATCTTCTTCTCTTCTCCCTTCTTATCGTTCGAGGACTTTTCGATCGTTTCGTCGTAAGGATGCTCATCCTTCTTTCCGAGTTTCGAGTAGAGATAATGCTGCCAGCTCATCTCATCGGCGGGGTCGAGTTTATCGGGAAGAGTAAGCTGAGTGCGCGCGAAGTCTACGACTTCGTTTTCAGCTGTTTTCTTAAGGTATCGATCCTTGCAATGCTGAACCAGTTCTTGTTCTCGACCAGCGAATAAGTTGAGGCCAACAGGAAGCAAACGCTTGAGGCAAGCGACCATCAAACTAGCTTGGATCTCCTTGTCTTTGTCACGCTTCTTGTCTCGATTCTTTTTCTTCTTTTTGATTTTTCCGCCTTGCTGCGGTTGACCTTCGACAGCCGTTTGAGTTCGTCTTGAAGCCGTTGGCATGATCAACGCCATGTTATCGATTTCATTGGCGCTGATAAAGTTCTGCTCTTCCTTTAGGAAGTACTGACTCTTCGACCAGATGTTGAAAATCTCAGCGACGTTGTTGTAAAGCTCTTCGGCTTCAGGGATGTCGTTCTTCAACCAGTGATTCCTTTGCAAGTCAACGTACTTGATCAGCAAAGGATAGAACGAGTAAATGTCTCTGACGAGCAGCTGCCAATCTTCTTGGATCTGCGACTCAACTTGGGATGTGTCATCAGTCGACGACTTTAGGAAACCTCTCAATCCTTCTTCCTTGTGGAACATGTTCTCGACACGCTTCTTAACCCGCTCAGCGAGTGGCAAGAACGGATCCTTGAGCAGCTCTTCTGAACTGTTGATGATGATTTGCTGAGTGTAAGCAGCGATTCTCGTCATCCAAGGCGCGTTCTCATTGCCGATGTTCTTCTTAATGAGTTTCAGAACGTGCTTGAGCAGTTGGTTCATCGCATCAGCTGTGACCATTGTAACGTGATTGCCTGAAGTTGGACTGACGTTGTCAGGGCCTTGAGCCCACCAGTAGGGCAAGTAGGAACATAAAAGCGGCATAATAACATCGATGACGTGCTGAGCTTCTTGGTAACTCTGCAAAGAATTCGAGATAATTAAAAGCTCGGTGAAGCTTTGAAGTTTCTCACCTTCTCCGATTCAACATACTGCTCAACCTCCTGCATGATCGTTTCAAGCGTCGGCATCGTGCTGTCCATCTTAGCCATGATATCTTGAGCCTCAAGAGAATGATCAGCAATGCGATTCAAGAGCGAGAATGGATTGTGTTTGTTCGAGTGTGGCTCCAAGAAAGCGACAGGGAAGGTTGAACTGAAGGCTCCCAAGCATGAACCTAGAGCGGGTTTGTTTCGTTCGAACTCCGTTCTCAAATATTTTCGATCGTGTGTCAAAGTCGTGTCAGTTCCGAGCGTGTACAATGCTGACAGAATCTTGTACGAAGCGACTTGGATTTCGTCAACTGAAATTGGAAGGTTTAAGCGATTGATCAAGCGGTGATTGAGTCAAACTTACGCAAGAGATCGCTGCCGTATTCGCAAGCTGCCAAGTGGTCGAACATTGCTGTCAACACTGGCAGAATGACTTGATTGACGTATTGCAAGGATGTGGAGGTTTTCAAGTGAGTCCCACGCAAGTGACTGTACTTTCCATCCAGAAGGTTCTTGATCGTGTGACCTAAATCGTCGGCTGTGTTGTTGAAGAAAGTCAGCATCGACGTTCGGATGAACTCGGGACAGTTCTTAACGAGAGACTTAGCGTCGATACTCTTGACTAAAACTTGTTGGCAACGAACGGTGATGCGGACATCAGCGCCAAATGCAGTCAAACGATTTCTCAGTAAGTTACCGAGCTTGCAGAATAGAGCGGCGACCATTTCCTTCTCCTTCAAGGAAGCGGCGCCAATGTTGTTGGTGGCTGTTGCAATTGCGATGAAATAGTTTCGGTGGGAGGAGAAATATTTCTCCATGAGTGGCAGAACGACCTTCGAGAAGAACTTGATGTCTCGCGAGCTGGTCTTGAATGACGATCGACGGCTGAACGTCGTCGATGGTTTCAACAATTTCATGTTGACAGTAGCCCGATCGAGGTATTGAATAAGTTTCTCCAGCAACGAGTAAGCGAAGCGCAGTTCAATCGCGGCTTGGACGTTGACTTGTTCAGTGTCGACAACTCCCTTCGATGGCCTAGAAGAAACGAAAATCAGCGCGAGACTTGAGACGAAGGAAAAAACTTACTTGTGGAACTTGTAGCCTTGATATTGAAGGTACTTCAAGAACTCTTGCGACCGCTCTCGGTCCTTCTTCTTCTCCTTGTCTGTCAACAGATCGTAAGGCACAAGCTGCGGATGGATTCCGCCGCCACACGTTGACAACTCTTCCATTCGTTTCTTCGCCCAGATGTCGTGTGCGTTCTCAGCGAGCCGCTCTGCCATGTTTTGCATTTCTCTGCTGAGTGTCAAGTTGCTCATGTCGACTGGATGTGGATGATAGTTGAAAGGCGACCCAGACTCGCCGCCGTGAAGATCCTTCGAGCCTCGTCTGATTGAACCTCTTGACGATCCAGGCAAATCTGATTCAGAGTGTTCGACAGTCCAACCAAGGGCAAGAAGAGCTTTCAAGCTCTCCCTAACGGGGTCTTTGTAGCGTTCTTTTTCCTGTGAAAATATAAATTATAGTTTCCGGTCATGCTGTTTCATCAATCGTACGTAATCGCTCAGCATGTTGTACGGCTTTAAACGTGGATGGCTCTTCTGCGAATCCGACCATTGATCGCCATGCACCCAACCGTTTTCGAGCTTCCTGCTGGCCCAAGCGTCGTGATAATGTTCGCTAAACTTCTGCGTGATTGTGTTCAAATCGTTGTTGAGATTGATGCTGTAGGTGTGAATGGGTTGTGGATTGTACTGCGGCTGATCTGGTCCGCCGCCTGTTGGCTTGCCATACAAATCATCATCAGTGTTCTTCGACAAACTGTAGTCAGGTGGCAACGCGCAGCCGATAGCGATCAAGCAAGGCAGCGCCTTTCCGAAGAGTTCGGGATCATAGTCCATGTTGCTGAGAGAATCGAAAATATTGGAGAACAGCAACATCGTCAGACGCTTCTCTTCGTCGGATGACGTTCCGTAAGAACCTTGGCCCCCAGTCGATCCGTAGTATTTCGCGCATCTTTCATAATGCAAAGTGAGAAGCTGTAAAAGTTTAATTGGTTATTTAGAGACTTTAAAAATCGAGTGTTCGCTTACCCTCAGTGCAACTGTCGTGTACTCTGAAAGCTTTGAAACGTCGATGGTGAGTTTTCTCAAAAGCTTTAGCAACATCGCGGGTTGCATGGCAGTCGTGAGAGCAACAAGGAAGTCAGAAACTGCTTCACGTTGTCCCTTGGTCAACATTCTGTTCTTCGATAAACGGTAGACGGTGTGAAGCGTTGCGTCAAGCAAGCTAGCGTAGTTCTCTGCTTCGTTGTAGAATCTCGAATGCTTGATGAGAACCGGCAAGATTGAGTTGCCAATGTAACGGTTCATTGACAGTGCCATGTCGCTCTCTGAACCATCGCTGCGATCTAACATCGTTGCAGCTCTCAAATCGGGCAAGAACGCGTCTTCCAAGAGTCTGTAGAAAAGCTCTTGCGTCTCGATGCCGTAAACTCTTTCCAAGAACATGACGACGCTCTGCTTGTGTCCGGGAATTAAGCCTGAGGGCATATCGGACTTGGGACGTTCTTCACCTGCGGCTGGGTTCTGCAACGTGAACTTCAAGCTGAGAACTCCTTGCAAATCCTCCAAAGGCACGAGAGAACGCAAAATAGCTCGAGCTCTCAACGATTCGTTCTTGCCTTGCTCGATAACTGTGGCGTCAGGTGCGCAACGTCCAAGCAAGTCCACCAATGTGCAGTAGAAAGCGAGGATGGCCGCACCAGTGTCGATATAATCTTCATCGTCGTCTGATTCAGGCAGTGGATGGTTAAACGTCCCGTTGCCCATTTGACCTTCAGCTTCGTCTTGCATCTTGCGACGATCAGCGATTCTCTCTGACATTTTGTTCGCTTCGATAATTGCCTTGAGCAAACCTTCACCTTCGCCTCTCAAAGCTGGTCCCAAGCACTCAGGACGACGAATCAAAAGTCTGATGACCAAATTGGCGTTTTCCTCAACCGATTCGCCGTTCACCCAAACGCAGAAACGTAGGAAATCCAGGAATCTTTCGCCTTCAACTGGATCCCATCCCAAGTCGGGATAGCCTTTCTCGACCAGCTCTGAGTTGCTCTGAAGACCGCAGCGCGACAAGTAGATGGCGATTTTCTCGAGATAATGTTCTCGCAAAGCAAGCGCGAGTTCGGTGTTCTCCATCAAACTCGAGTAAGCAACGTCCAACGGAGTTGATCCTCTCAAGCTTGGACGTGACAGCAAAATGTTTGAGTTCTCCAGCAAGAAATCAAAGTGGTCGAACATCGCTTTCTGGTTCTGTCGACCGGTACGACAGAAGTAACACAAGAATCGGCAACAAGCGACGACCATCTCGTGCGACGTGTCTTTCTCTTTCGGTGCTGGGGCTTCGTTGGTGCCTTCAGCTTGTGTGACTGGTGCGTCGCTTTGAGCTTGAGCTCGTCTTCCAAGTGAACTCGTCATGACAGCCATAACGTTCTCGTGAACTCTCAGCACTCTGATCAAATCGGGATGCTGGAAGAAAGTGTGATTGTTGACCAACTTCCACAACCGCTTGCGCATGAGTTCTTCCTCCTCTTGACTCATTTGGACGGGCAGCAAAGCTCTAATCTGACTCAACCCAATCCACATTGCAGCGACGTCGTCTTTAGTCTTCGCATTGATGACATACGTCTTCTCGAGGGCTCTAATCAGCTCTCCAACCGTGTCGTATTGACGCACAAGTAAGCTAAACATTTCACGGACGAGCTTTGGCGTTTCGATCTGCGATTCTTCTGCCCACGAAACGATTGTCTTGATCAAAACTTTGCGGAAAATTTCTTCCGGCGTTTTCTTCTCTGGTTCTTCTCCGCTTTTGCCGTCTTCCTCCATCTCTTTCACGGCGTTGATGAAGTTGTAGAACTTCTTCATAGTTCCCGGCTTATCGGCTACGATGTCTGATTCAGCTATTTCCGGTTCGATTAAAGCGTTCAGCGAAACTTTGCCCATGAGTTGGTCGTGAAACTCTGTGAGCTTCTCTCTCAAGTCGCCGCCACACGGTGAGTTCTCGTCATCTTCTTCCATGTTCTTGAAGTTAAGAATTGCGTTCATTTGCTCGCGTGGAGGGCAACGGAATTCTCTCGTCTTCTTAGCAGCAACAGCACTTGGTAAATCTGATTGTTTGACTTCAACGTAACGTCTAAGCTGATCTGCTTGCAAGTCGCCAACGAAGTCATGAGAAAACGCAATGATGCTCTCAACTCTGTGTCGCAACTGAATGTCGCAGAGATGATGAAGCAAGTAGCACATTTGCAGCTTTGCGCCTTCAGCCATCTTCATCGTTAAAAGACCTTTCTTGTGTTCATCCTTTCCTTCGCGGCTGAAAGTTGGATCCCAAGTCTCAGGGTCGATCATCAGCAAAAGCTTTTCAATGTCTTCGTCCGTTATAACTCCGACCAACAAAAGTCTGTCGGTGAGTTTGATCAGCGGTCTGTGAATTTAATTTGTTAATAAACTTAGCCACCATTTCACATTCTAGCAACTTACAAGAACAAATTCTCGTTGGATCCCCCAATAGGATCGCGATTGTGAACTTGATTGATCTCGACGGCTTCGAGAATCGCGCCCATCACGAACTCACGAACGACTTCCAACGGGAATCGCGGCGAGTAGAGCTGATCGATGACTGGTATTGGTTCACTAGAAATACCTTGTTCTACTACTTTTGGTACATTATTGGGTGAGGAACTTTAGGGAGAGATCACAGAAAGGTTGCATGCCCAAACATGTTAGGTTTTCGGCCGTTTTGATGAGGGATTTCCAGAGAAAGAAATACAAGTTGAAAGTTTAATTTAAAGTTCATTATTCGTTTCAAGAGATAAAGAAATGTTTAAAGACAAATCTACGACATTCAACATTGAAACAGAAAGATAAATCTACTGGCAAAATTGACAACGATAGCGAAAGCTTGAGAGAGAAATATTAAATGTTCGATGAAAGGTTACGAAATTAAAATATTTGTTGTCATAGAAAGCTCTCACTAGATAAGCTTCGAAAGCTCGACTAAAAAGCTCACAGAAGCTTCGTTTACATAGGACAAAAGCTTCAGCCAGCTGAATTGGTGACGGTAAAAGCTCCAAATGAACTAGAAGTCTACACAAATCAGTCTCCGGAAACTACGAGATCCGAGAGTTTCTCATCAAAGGTTGTCATCTGAACTCATGCAGGAATCTTTAATTTGTTAGTTCGAAATCACACGCGTCAAGAGAGTTTCTTAGTCTTAATGATTATTAATTTAGATTCAATGTTAGTATCAGCAAAAAAAGGTCAAATTAATAAATTGAAAACGGTTGAGAATGGTAAAACAATCTATGTAAATTTTAAAATGACCACACTTAGTTGATTTCTAAATTTAATTAATTCTCGACTACAAAAACCTTCACATCGTTTTGGAATATTGAGGACTAAATCGTTGACAACTCACGCTATTTCTGTCATCTTCATCGTTGGTCGAACTGATTCCATCTGAAGCGATCGGAGCGAGTGGCACAGCTCTGGATTTTGATACAAGTTTTTCAGCTCTGGACCCAGAGGGATAATGAACTCGTTCTTGCAAGCCTCCCTAGAATAATAAATTCAATAAGAAGATCAATCACTGCAATTTAATTGCAATCTTACATCGTCGTCGCGTGTGATTCCAAATGCAAAGCGATCAAAAGATCGCAGAATCCCAGACGCAATGGCCCACTCATGTATTCCGACTTAATCGCGTACAGCAGCTGCTTTTGATCAACGTGTTGGCACAAAGCGTGGGCGGCGCTGAAAATAAACTTCGTTCATAAAATTTTGTTTACTGCGAAAACGCGAGCACTCACCGGTAGTTTGATTGATAGCATAGCGCCGCGTACAAAGTCAAGGTGTGCGAGTGGAAAGAGAGCAGCTTGTCCATCTCAATGAGTTCGAGAATATCGATGCATCTGTCTTCCTCGGGAATATGAAGGGCGAGCATCGACACGGCGTCTTCGCACAACATCGACCAACCACGAAGGTCGGAGAGCTTCAGAGCGTGAATTTGAAGCGCAATGTTGGGAACGCGAGCCCACTGATGAGGTTTCAAGCACTGAACTTTGAGTCGTGGTGGGAATTGCGGGTTGACATGTTTATCACTCGTGGGAAGAACCGCAGCTGACAAAGGCAGAGTCGTTGGAGTTCTGCCCAGTTCAATTTGAAGAATTTCCTTGCTCGTTGCTTCAACGAAAATGGCTGGGAAGAGTTTCGTGTCTGGTTCCATCTGCCAACGGTGCGAAGTTTCTTTTCCCTCGCAGGTGAACTTGATGAAACCGGTGGCCGTATCAACGAAACATCCGACGAACATTCCCTGACTCGCTCCTTTGCCGGAGGTGTCGTTCGTGACCTCGTTGAAGAGCTCGTCAGCTCTGACCATGTAACATGCCTGACGGTTCACTCTGTCGATAGAAATCAATTAGTTAAATTGAGAGTTTGAAAATCATGAGAACTCACTGCTCGATGATTTCCTCGTACTCGTTCTCAACAATCAACGCAGCTCGTCGTACTTTGTCTTGCTTGAAGTCGTGACTGTGAAGATGATATTGCGTTGTTACCCAACCAATGTAAACTAGAGAAAGAATTCGAGTGATTTCGTACAAACAGTTTCAGTTAAGGTTTCTCACCATGCGTTGGATCTTGACCAGGATAAATGCGAACACCGTAAAAGTATTCGTTGATGAGCTTCAAGCACTCGCTGTCGTAAACTTCATTGCCGATCGATTCGATATTCTGCGAGCCGATTGTCTTCTGGCGGTCAGGAACCATTGGCGCTTGAACTTTGAGATCAGCCTGTGAAGATTATCGAAAGACTAAATGGATTGAATTCAAGCCAAACATTTGAGCTTACATTAGAAACTCTGACAGTCGGAGCACCTCGAGTCATCACGTTCGATTGGATGACGTTGCGGCCTTGGTTCATTCGTCTGTCTTCCTCCTGTTTCTGTTTGATTTTTTCCTTCGACTGGTCGCGCTTTTTGCCGAAGAGTCTGAAAGGCGAGCGACCTCGCTTCTTCTTATCGTCGCCATCGTTGTATTCGCCCATGCGCAGCTCGCTTGTTGATCTTTGCATTCTGCCGTTGATCTCTAGAGTTGGATTGTCGTAGTTTCCAACGTTTCTTGTGATGGATCCTTTTCTAGCTGGGCGAAGCGGGCCGCCTTGGCTTGGGCGCCTCATGACCTCGTCAGACTCGCCAGCATCTTCACCGTAGTTTCTGTGTAAACCTTTGATGTCGTTCATGGTAAATCCACCAGACTGCATGATTTGAGTGATGTGAGCGGGAGTCGCTTGCTCGACCTCAGCTAAGATTCTGTGCTGTCGCAATCTGATTTCGTCCCAACGACGAATCTTCTCTCGTTCACTGTGAGATGGAAAATATGAGATCAATTCACTTTAAAAATTTCATCGACTTACTCAATAAAGTTCGAATGACAGCTGACGGGAAGCGAGAGCCTTAAGAACTCCCAGTTGGCTTTCTCCATCGTCTCGAAAGTGTTGTGAGAGATTTTCAAGCAAGGCGGAGTGTCCGAACCGCCGGGAATTCTCGTCACGTCAATAACGCAACCGCCGATGTCGTCGGTGTTCTCGAAGATCGGCTGGTCTCTTGTGTACCAATGTGTGACCGGTCGTTTCATGTTTCTGTAAGAATCGGTGGTCAGTTTATGGTTCGAGAATCTTCAACGTTTTTCTTACACGCAGAAAGGTTCGTAACCTTCTTGCAGTCCACAGGTCGTGAAGAACTTCAACGAGTCAACGTTTTGCCCATAAGTCAATCGAGCTTTCTGTCCAACTCCCAAAGTGCAAGCTGGAACGAATCCAACGCCGTCTGATTGAACGTCAGCGAAGCTTGTTTCTCCACCAAGCGCATCCATCAGCAGTTCGCCGTTCAGTGAGAAGCCTGGCAAAGAGATAAATCAATTAGAATGTCCTTCAATTTAAAGCCAACAAGTTCTCCATGCGTGTTAAGCGAGATGTTCCATCAGTGAATGATTAGTTGAATTTCTGTTAAAAGCTCGAATGATCGTCAATGACAACTGAAAACTCGTTAGTGGTTGCTTAGGAGTCAAATTCTTACTAATCGTGTGATCGACAAGATCGAGGAACACGCCGACAATGTCGCCTGGGCCCCATTGCTTGCCGAACGATTCCGCAGAGCCCGCGTAAACTTTCTCTTCCTAATTGATCGAAAATAAATCCACATAAAACTCGGTTGATCAGCGAGTGCCTAAGATTAGCAATGGAGATGTCCGGTGCGATTTTATTCACAAATTCTACAACACTTGAACGAGGCACGGCGAGTTCCTTACTTAAACAACGCCTGTCGGCGTCTAAGAAACATCCGATCACGTCTCCCAAATGACTTCGCTCTCCGAACGATTCAATGTGAATGCCATGCTGCTTCTTCATCTAATTATCATCGTAATAAGTTAAACTGACACTGAAGAGTCGCAGGGCAACTTGAAGTTGCTTAGAGCGATGACTGGCTAAAGAAGAATGAGAGAAGAATGCAAACTTACATTGTAACCGTCGAACGCCCACGAGCCGTCGTCACTTCCAAGCATCATTCCTGGGTTCGCATCAGATCTCGCCCATCCGACTCTCATCGGGCCGGCGGTCAGCACCTCGAACTCAAAGTACCATTTGCCTGATGTCACTGCGTAAGTCTTCTCGACGCGATAAGTTCTGAACGCTGCGTACTTTTGTCTCAGAGCTTCGGCGAGCAGAGCTTCGTTCGCTTCTTGCGTGGGTGGATCCAAAATGTAACCGTAGACAAGCAGAGTTCTGACAGTCTCCGATGCGGTGTCTCTATTCGCTTTCTTGATGGCCTCGTCGACCTTCGAGTAAGGCACCAAGTGAGGGCTTCTGTAGTTTTCTGAGTCCTCGTTCAAGCCATACGTCCAACCTTGTTGGATTCTTTCCTTCGCCCACAAGTTGTGAGTATTCTCAGCGAGCTGATCGACGAGCTCTTCCAACTTTGGTGTCAAATTGACAGCATTCAAGTCCAATGGCGATGGTTTGTAGCCGTTGGCTTGCATATAAGGATCGTTGGGAAGTCTGATTGGTCTAATGCGAGCTGGCGGTTTATCTAACGTGATGTAAAAGCCGAGAGCAAGAATTGTCTTCAAAGTTTGGACGGCTAGTTGGCAATCGTAACGCTTCTCAGGCGCTGGAAGTTTCTCAAACGGCGTCAAGCACGGATGGATTCTCATAAAGTCGTCGCGTCTTTCCCCCCAAGCCCACCCGGCTTCGATTTTATTCAGCGCCCACATCTCGTGAATGTTCTCGGCGAGTTTGTCTTTGATTGTTTCAACGAACGAAGGCAGAGCGACAGTCGTTGTGTCGACGGGGTTTGGAACGAACGCCGTGTCATCTTCAACCAGCCACGGACCGGCCAAAACGTTCTTGTTCAAATTTCCAAAGTAGAAACATGGATCGAGTGAGAGTATCTGATGTGGCATCAAGCACTGCACAAGTGGCGAATATCCATACGGTGGAGCGTACTTCAATCTACCGTGATCGCCACCGAACAGGAAGCGACAACTCAACTTGGACGAGCAACTTAAGACAGGGAAGAACATTCCATCCAAGTTGAACTCTTTGAAGCAGCCTTTCACGTGCTGGCCGTTAAAAGTAAAAGTAATGATCGGGACGCTTAGATCGAGCGCACATCCAATGACGTCGCCCTTCTTGATGAACGGTTCACTCGGGAGATCCTGGACGACTGCAGTCTTTCTGCCTCCAGTCCACAAGTAAGCTCCATCGAAGCCGTAGCTGTACAAGTCGTCGCCAATGCCGTTGCCTCCCCACTTTTCGCCACCGCCTGGATAAGGCACGTAGCCCATCGAGTTGGCCCAGCCGATTCTTAAGTGCGGCAGCATGTGAGTCACTTGTTCAATGTGATCGGTCGTGATTTCAAAGTACCATTTTTGGTAGTAAGATGAGCCTTCGACTCTGCCGACGAAAATGTTTGGCCGAACGCTCGCAACGTGATCAACGAGTTGAGTTTGAAGCAAGAGGTTCTTGCCGGGCAGTAAGTAGTCGGTGATGTTGTTTTGAGATGAACGGACGGCGACCCCGTTACCGACGCAAAGAGAGCACAGAACGTCCAAAACCTTCGGATCTCTGCCATGTTTCTCGAGCAATGAGATGATGACTTTGATGTGCTCGTCTCGCATCATGTTCAAGGCTTCGGGAGAATCGATGAGGACGCAATGCAAGACGTCCAACATTCCCGAGCCCTCGCTTGAAGCTTGTGAGCCGAGTCTTGAGAACAGCCAGTTCAAACGGTTTGAGTTGGCGAACTGTGCGCAATTCGTGTGATTGCCTTTGATGATTGCTGCCAGCAACTGATAAAGATAGGCGGAGATCATGTCCCAGTTCTGACCGCTCTCGTCGCTCGCCAAGAACGATGAAAGGAAACCTTGCGATGTGATCACGTTGATCTTGTCGATGGCGTCGAGGATCAAGTTCAAAACTCCTTCTTCTTGGAACAAATCCTGACGATTTCGCAGAGCTCGCAACTTGTTCTGCTTCTCCTCGTGTTCCATGTCGTCTTCGGGCTGCGCAAAGTAGTTGATCAGATCCTCCAAACACATGACCATCTCGCCAAGGTTGACGGTTTGGAAAAACTGTGAGTGTCGTCGATTTTGCTGGAGGGTTTCCAAGCCACTGCGAACGATCGGAGTGAATTAATTGTGAAGAAACAAGCTCGAGGGATTCTCACGTGATAAATTTGGTGAACAAACTGCTGCACTTGCGGATGACTCGAGCTGTTCGCGATTCTTCTTCTTGTGAACGGGAGAAATCGAGACTGGAAGAAGTGAGTTGATAGTTAACAAACTCGAAAGAAAGTGCAACGCGATCTCACCCGTCGTCCATCTTTCCTTCCTCGTGGAGAACTGCTTGCTTCTCCTCGACCTTTCCTACGCCTTTCTTCTTGGTCTCGTAGCTCTTATAGCTGAGCCAAAGACCTGACTCAGCGTGCTGCATGATGACCGTCGAGTCACCGTACTTGATGATCGGCGATCCGATAATCTCCAAGTCTTTGTCTTCAAGTACGACCTTCTGGTCGTCTTTCTCTTGTCGCAGACAGAAAGCTGATTGTGCAGTGGTCGCTTCTTCTCTTGAGAGCTACAAAGACAATGTTGAGCACGATGCAAATTGCAACAAAGATCGAGCGACTCACTAAGATTAATTCGTTATTTTCGTTGACGCCCAAGTAACGTCCGGTCGTCAAGTGTCTGATTCTCATCGGGTGATACCAATTGATGAATCCACCCGACCATTTGGTTCTCGCTAATTCTAAACGCCACAAAGATCGAGCTTGCGACATTACAGAGCCGCCTTCGTAAACGACAATGCTAGAAGAGTGAAACGTTGAAGACTCCGGTCGTTTTCATATTAAAATTTCTCACTTTTGCCCTGGCTGTCTTGTCCAGGTCGATGGTATAGTCAAGCACTCGTCACCGCCGTGGAAGAATCTCAACACGTCGCCACCGAACACATAACCGACGTACTTCATTCGAGAGATTCCAGTTCCGTATGGTTGAACCGACCAATGAGTCACATGGAAACTCGCGTTGACGATTGATGAATCGTTTTCCTTCGTCGTGTGCTGAAATTGGTTAACGATAAGTTCAGTTTCATGCTCAAAGCTTTAACTAAAGCTTACCAAATATCTTTCAGTTGCAACTGACACCAAGATCAAGTCGTCACCAACTCGAACTTTCTCACCCTCTGAACTGAAATCGAAATACAATGAAACTGCTTGCTCAAGCGCCACAAGCATTTCTCTTACCGTTGCTTGCTCGCGGGATGAACGGTCCACCAACAAGCTTCACCGTGACTGTGCTCTTGCAAACCGACATCGAATGACAGTTTATCGTTCGACGATGATGTTGACAAACAAGCCAAATACTAAGCGTAAAGACAAATTAATTACTGACATGTGTCGCAAGTTTGAGGTTTTCTACCATGTCGCTGTTTTGATGGCGCAACAGGATTGCGTTGCCGTACAAAAGTGTCCTGTGGCCGGAGCCAGTTCCTTTGCCCTACGAGAAAACATTATGATTAAGACGAGAAGCGACAGTTGCACCAGCTGAGAGCACGATGAATTATGAAAATGAGCGATTCATCTTCCAAGCTTAAGCCGAGACATAAACGATGGCAAAGTCTTAGAATTAAAAGCCGGCGTGACATCAGCCTTGCGTCCCGCCAACATGCTTCCTTCTGATTTATGCAAGAGAACATCATGCGGATTATTGATTTCGTTTTCTTACGAACAACATCTAGATACCAGATTGACAAATCTTTGGAATCAATTAGACTGACAAACATTAAGTGATCGACCCGCGTGGCTGAGCCGAACATTCAGCGGTCGAGTAAGCGAAACTCCAGCGATAAGATTTTGGATCGAGCGGAACTTTATAGCGAGCGAATTTTATTGAGAGAACACTGGAACGTGTTTGATACCAACAGCAGTTGAAATTAGAGAGACATAGGACAGCAAAAGACAAATTTAGAGAACAAATCAATCAAAAACAGTTTTGTGGTTACAGAATTTGGCGTAATTAGTCTTGCGGAATGATGGCTCTACTTACAACTGAACTGTTTTCCTGGAAAGAAAATTCATTGACATTGGTGAATATCGATCGTACTGAAAAAGGTTTCGAGCTTGCGAAGAAAGTACGAAAGGATTCGTGACATTGATAACCGTCTCGACGGATATTTCATATTGTGGTCGTCTCTTCATGGGTTTTACTTCAACTTTATCATGTGCAGATGAATGATCTCAAGCGTCGAAAGCAAAATGTTGACTTACCGATTCCGAGGCGGCAGCAGTGACGAGCTCCTGCAACGCTCTGACTGACAAAGCTTGCTCGATCACGAAGACACATTGCGAGAGATCGGGCGGGATGTTCTTGTCGGCGATGTTCTCGAGAAAGCAATGACGGTTGCCAAAGCCTTCAGCGGCTAAGCAAACCCTTTCTCCGGTGGCAGTGCACGAGAGACAAACCATGTCTTCCTGAAAGAAATGAAGGGGAATCAATTAATAAATTTGACGCTTGAATAAGTAAAGATACAGGCGAACATTGGAGGCATGGATGGAGCGAAAGGTCAAAAGCTCCAGTAGAAACTTTAGCAAAATTAGGACGCTAACTCTCACAATCTGATCGTAATCGAACTGATCAATGTATAAGCTGCTTTTCGAAACGAAAATTTGCAACCTTTTTATTCTAAGATTCTTTCCATTTTAATTGGTTTTATTCCTCGAATTTCTCTTGCCATCGTGGAGGGATTTTTGTTGACCTGTGTCGAAAGCCCTGGCAGAACTACCGAAGAGATTCTCAATCCATAAACGTTCGTTGCATCTGTGTGAAACAATTTAGCAATTTGGCAAGTTACTCAGAAGTTTTAGAATTATCTCGACAGTGGAAGAGTGCAGAAGTGAAAAATCGAAATTTGTAAATTGAAAGACTTGTGGTTAGAAATGGAAATCACGTGCTCCTTCCGAGAAGTATATTCTCGAAGTGGCAAATATACCTTGGAGGTGAATTCACTGCGAAATATTCATCCCAATACCAAGATCGCATCGTTTGAAGGACAACACGAGGAAGGCAAAAGCAATGCCGATGTCAAATCATTGAATATTTGGGAAAAGAATTACCATTGGCAATTGCGAATACAATTTTTGCCCGTTGGCCTCCTTCAACTCTTCCATGGACTCGAAAAATTGACTATCCACAGCCTAACACTGAAAGAGATTTCTCGACGAAATTTGGCTGAACTGGAAAATTTGAAAGAGCTGAGCATTACTCAATGCAATTTGACGCACCTTCCCGATGATTTGTTCATCGACTTGCCAGAGTTAAAATCAGTTGATCTGGGCTGCAATCAAATTGGATCTGCAACTTCAAAGCTCTTGAAACCTTTCACTGGAAGAACGATGAGACTCTTCGACCTTCGAGACAACAAAACCATCAACGCTCACTACTCGCAGGATGAAGGCTCTGTTGAATCTCTCGAGGAACTTATGAAGATAATTGATGAGAAATGTTGCGGAAAAACACTCAAAACCGAAGATTGCGAAAAAACACTCAAAACCGAAGAGAGAAAGCCTCTGTTTGAATTGGAAAAGCAAATCAGAGGTTTGTGGCCATCGGGTCGGTTCTTTGACTTCGAGATCGTCGTAGAGACAAAACGATTCAGAGTCCACAAGAATGTGCTTGGACTACAAAGCTCAGTATTGGCTAAAGTCTTCGACGACAACGAACAAGCAACAGAAATGAAGATTCCCGACTTCAGTGAAACGGCTGTGGAGAATCTTTTGCATTTCATGTACACTGGCGAGATCAAGAAGGACAGCGATGATCTGCAAATGTTCTCGATTGCTTCAAAGCTCGACGTCCCAAATTTGATTAAAATCTATGAGAGAATTCTGAAAGAAAAGTTGAAGGATTGTAATGAACTCGCAGCCTACGAAGTCTTCTTGTGCGCTCATCAGAACACGTCGGCTGAACTGAAGCTTCAAGCATTCAAAGCAATTGAGAAACTGTTCGCCAGAGGCTTGCCAGAGCTCTTGATGAACGACCCAGAGCGTTTGAAACAGTCGATCGTGAAGAAAATTGAGCTCGATCAAGTGTTGCAATGAAGGAAGAAAGATTGCAAGTTTTGAAGACAGAAAAAAGATGTTTGAAATAATGATTGATGATGTTTGAACTAAATCTTGTAAGAATTTTCTTTTGAAATAAATTTATGAAATCGTAACAACGAACTTTTTGATTCGACCGCTTTTTCTAATCAAAGTTGTCTTCAAGTCGATAACGTACGAACAGGATAAACATTTTCTAACCAAGCCAGACGTCTGCAGGCGTAGGCTGAAGGCACAGAGATAGCCTGAACGGGAACTCCCCAAAATTTGATGAATTCTAGAAAGTTTCAGGTAGAAAGTTCGAAGGGATCAGACACATTCGCTAGCTGAATCTCTGTATTTTTAGTCAGCGAGCCGTTTCAACTGTGACTGTATTCAGAATCTGGCAAATAGACAAACAATATCAGTGAATTCTTAGACGTTGAGCGAGCGAGAACAGTCAAGAGAAGTTTAGAAAATTGTTTGGTGAACGTGGAGTTTTATTATTCAACATGGAAATCGCGTTTGAGTTTCAAAAGGCGTTTCAAGGCCTCAAATATCACGTTGAAGTGAACTCACTCAAAAACTTACATCGCAACACCAAAGTTGCTTCCTTCAATGGACCTCACGTCCAAGGCAAAACCAACGCGAGCATCAATGTGTTAGGTTTTCAAAACTGCAATATGCATTACGTGCCAGCCGGCTTGCTTCAATTATCTCCGAGGCTTTTCTCGTTGGAGATCAACTTGTGCAGTTTGAGGGAAATCAGCCGTCAAGACCTTAATGGACTGACAAACTTGCAGGAGCTGAAAATTACGCATTGCCAGCTTACAACACTCCCGGACGATCTCTTTGTCGATACAGTGGAATTAAAGACGGTTGATCTTCGAAACAACGAAATTGAGTTTGCAACTTCAAATCTTTTGAAGCCTTTCAGAAACTTAAGAATGTTTGATCTCCGAGAAAATAAAAGCATATCAGCTTACTTTTCTCTCAGCAACAGCTCATTCTGTCCATTGGACTTATTTATGAAACGGATTGATGAAAAATGCAGACGATTGGAATCTCCGGGTAACGAGAGAGTTTTGCCAAAAGAGTTGAAAGTCTTTCCGTCCCGTCCTGGTCGAGACATTAATTATACAAATTAGAGAACTCAGTTGAAGTCGGAAGAAGAAGTTCGAACCAAGGATTTGCCCAAAACTTCTTCTGGTGGAAAGTGCAGGATCGTGCCTCGCTTCACTCCGGAAAAATGTACAACACAACAAGAGAAACTTCTGTCTTCTGGCTTCCACAACATGATAAAGGGATTGTGGCCTTCGGGACGTTTCTCAGACTTCAACGTAATTGCAGGGTCGAAAGTATTCAGAGTGCACAAACTCGTGCTCGGATTACAGAGTTCCGTTTTTGCAAAAATCTTCGACGACAACGAACAAGCAGCCGAGATGAAGATTCCAGAATTCAGCGAAAATGCCATGGAAAATCTTCTGCAATTCATGTACACTGGCGAGATCAAGGAAGGCTCTGATGAAAATGAGATGGTGTCGATTGCCACCAAGTTGAATGTAACCAACTTGAAGAAAGTTTACGAGGAAATCTTAGAAGCAAAGCTGGAGAATCTCGATCAACTCGCAGCCTATGAAATGTTCTTGTGCGCTCATCAAAACAAGTCGGAACATCTTAAACTGAAAGCTTTCAAAGCCATCGAGAAGAGTTTCGTGAGAGCTCTGCCAGCAACTTTGATGAACGACCCGGAGTTATTGAAAACCATGATCGAGAAGAAGATCGCGCTCGACCAAATGTTCGAAGGACTTGAATAAGTAAAGGAGAATATTCTGCTGCTTACCGTGCGTAAAAATGAAACGTCATCCTGTTCGGATCCTCCTTCTGCTTCGGCCATAATTCGTTGCTGGCCTTAGCGGCGATTAAACTTTATTAAACACTTTTTTCTCAATATTCGCTAGATTGCTGCTCGCGATTCCCTTAAACTTCTGTAATATGATTTGAATCTGTAAAATAAAACATCGATTTGAATCGATCTGAACTTCAACTTTGATTCTAATTGAGTTATAATTTATTCCGAGCGACTGCGAACTTCCGGAAAAATAAACAAGTTGATCGAAAGCTTGAATGAAACTCGTCGCTTCCTTGGTGATTTGCCAGGCGAAGGGAATATTTATAAACACAGACGCGCCATTTGGCACTCGCGAGGGCTTTCCCAACCAATTAAACATTGCTTTAAATCTTCACATTTCATTCTATTTCCATCGAGACGCATTTTCGCGGTCATCGTTGGCTGTTGACACAGTGCGCGGCGTCCACAGCTGGTCAGATCCTCACCACGCCGAAAGTTTCCCACCACCGCCACAAACTTTTAAAAATAGAACTTTGAGGATCGCACACACTCTCTTTCTATTTTTAATTTTTTCGCGATGAAAATCGGAAAATCTATTTCATAATGAATTTTTCACTGAAAATTTCCCCTCCAAACGAACGAAAATTATCATTTTTATCGATTTTCCAACTGGTTTTGTTATGATTTCAGCGTGAATCGTAATCCTGGGTCGATTTGGCTGAAGTTTTCCGGCGATTATTTGAAAAAAGCTTTCAAGAGGCTCGCGGTAAATTTAGAACTCCCGGGAAGCTTTTCCATTCAACGACAATTTTCCATGGAGTTTTCACTTTCAAAATATCCGCGAGAGTCGCCACGTCACGAATGTCAACTTTTCCGAGCGATCGCGCTGGATTTCACTCCATTTTCCACCGGAAAACCAAAACGAACGTGGAAATTGAAGTGAAAATTTCTATTTTTAGGACTTTTCTCGACCTCAACGGACAAAAGCGAGCAGGTTGTGTAAAGTTTGACGCTCAGCACTCGACTGAGATGAAAAATAAAGTGGTTAGCAGAAAGCGGTGCCAAGTTTGAGCTCGTGCGCTTGTATTTCCCCAGAAGCGATGCAAGGTTTCTGCGCCCCCCTACGCCGTAAAATTTCCCGGAACTGGACAAATGGAAACCAACGAGTTTCAAATCCGTTTCAGGACATTTGGAGCAACTTTCGGAAAATTTTATATGTAAAAAAATCGATGATCGATGACCCCAACTTTTTTCCGTCGATTCGATTTTCCGACGCAATCGTGATCGAGAAAAACTGAAAACTGTTTTTCCAGGCTTCTTCAGACGTTGCCGATAAGAGAAAACATGATCGCGTCCGGATGTAAACAAGGAAAACATGAGAGAAAAGCGCGACAGTGGAAATTGCTAGCCGTGCTGCGATTTTCTTCTTGTCGCATTCCTAAGTTTGGTGAGAAAAAAGATTTTTTGGTGGAAATCAGGGAAATTTGGTGGAAACGAGGATTTGCGAAATTTTCCGACTTGTTTTCCACCACTCGATCGGTTTTCCGAGTGAAAAACGACGAGAGAATTGAGAAAACTTCGGGATAGTTCGGGAAAATTTCTCGAAATTTTCGTTTTTCCTCTCTGTATATTTTGATTTTCACCGGTTTTCATGTTTTTTCGACAAAACATGATGTTTTCTCGACACCAAGCCATGTTTTTCGCCGCTTGTTGACATGTTTTCCGTTTGTTTGAGAGAAAATTGTCTCATAAACAGAGCGAGGATCAGAAATCGTGAGGCGAATGCGTTGTTGATGGGCTCAGCTGTCGTTGATTTTCATCTATGATATGAAAAATCAGATCACTCGCAATTGGAAATCATCGGAAATCTTCATTTGTTATCAGACAATTGTCTATCGAATTTCCTTTTGATGCCAGAAATCATCGATTTTCACTGAACTCTTCTTGAACTTTCGTTATCTCTGGTGATAAGATTGATATCAGTTATCTAATCGGTCGGTTGCAATCGCACCCACGATGAGTAAAATTCCAATTTGTGGCAGTGAAAGAGAACTTTTCGAGGCTTTTTGACGTGCAACAGCACAAATTATATTTTATATCGAAATGGAGATCAGCTGCAGGTTTCAATGGGCCGGCGAATTTCTGGATGATTACACAATACTAGTGAACTCAGTACGAATCATTCACCCAAACACAACAGTGAAGTCATTCAGAGGACGTCACGCTGGAGAAAAGGACAATGAAGATGTCGTTCATGTGATATTCAGGGACGCTCTGCTCCTTTATTTTCCGAGAGGACTTCAAAAGCTTTTTCCGCGACTTGAAAGATTGTGGATCGAACATAGCAAGTTGAGAGAAATTTCTAAACAAGACTTGATTGGATTGGAAAATTTGCGCGAGTTGAAAATCACTTCTTGCTCGCTGACGTCGCTTCCAGATGATCTATTCGTCGGGATGAAAAACTTATGCTCAGTCAATCTAAGCAGCAACAAAATCGAATTCGCTAGCTCGCAGCTGTTGGCACCGCTTAAGAACAGATGGATCCGAATGTTCGACCTCAGGAACAATCAAACTATCGACATTGCACAGACTGATGCTAACTCTCTTGAAGAACTGGCGAGAATAATTGATGAGAAATGCAAGAAACCTCAACGTTCCGATATCGCACAATCGAATGCAACGGCGAATGAAACGCATGTGTCTCACTTCCACAGCAGGATAAGAAGTTTGTGGCCTTCCGGGCGTTTCTCGGACTTCAAGATCATCGTCGGGACGAGAATATTCAAAGTTCACAAGCTCGTGTTGGGGTTGCAAAGCTTGGTGTTTGCGAAATTCTTCGATGACAACGAACAAGCAACAGAAATGAAGCTTCCAGACTTCAGTGAAACGTCTGTGGAGAATCTTTTGCATTTCATGTACACTGATGAAGTAGAAAAGGCCGGCGACGACGTCCTGGAGATGTTTTTGGTCGCTGCCAAGCTGAAGGTTTATGACTTAGAAGAAGTTTACGAGATCACTTTGGAGGAAAAGCTGAAAAACTGCAGTGAACTGGAAGCTTACGAGATCTTCTCGCTGGCTCATAGAATTTCCTCGAAAGATTTAAAGCTTCAAGCCTTCAAAGCAATCGAGAGAATTTTCGCTCGAGACCTGCCAAAAGCTTTGATGAACGACCCTGAACGTCTGAAAACCATAATCGACAAGAAGATTGATCTCGACCAATTGTTAAGCTGACAAAATCTGATTACAATGAGGAGGCCCGGAAAGTTCGGCAAGAACTTTGGGCTCTTGCGGTACAAAGTTGAGCCCGTGAACGTCCTGCAAACAGAGGTGAAGTGGCGAACACATCCAGCAGCTGAGCTCTCGTCAATTGATAATGAAACTGCCGTTCGTCTATACGTATTGAAATGCAATATATTTTCCAGATTAATACATTTTCCTTGTCGTAATATAAAATTACTTTACCAACATGTAAATCTTTTACGGTAAAATTCCATTGTATCAAAATCAATAAATGGACTTGCTTTGCTTTGGTATTTCTATTTTCTCCTTTCCTTAGCTTTAAAATTAAAGAAGTGAAACGTTTGCTCGTTCCTAAACTTGTTGAATCTGACATCAAGCGAGTTTTTACAAGAAAATATTTAGTTGGATAGAGCTTGCGTGAGAGAATAAGTAATAAAATCTAACGAAACGAAACCGCCGAGCGATTTGCTTTCCCTCGCGACCCTCTAAGCTCATCGACTCGGCACTCGCACTAAATTCAGTTGAGACTTTCTGCATAAATCGAGGGACGACATCCAATGCTTAACGACGAAATTATACAATTACTGCTGCCTCCATTTACACTGTCTATTCGTTTCATCATCCATCTCATCTTATGAATGAAATTGTTCTTTAAAGGTAAATTATTTAATTTATTCTTAACGCTTAACTTCCTATTGAATTGATTACCTTTACGAAAAAACTAACTTTTGGGATTAAATGTTGTTTGAGAGATGCAAACGTTTCGAGGAAAATAATTTCTCTACTTACTACTAAGTAGATTTGCCCGGCGAAAACTGAAATCTCTTGTCTTGGCTTCAACTTATGATCGTCTTCAGACAAAGTTTCGTTCTGTTTGAGGCTCAATAAAGTGGAGAACGGAAGGTTGAACTTGGTGGGAAATCAAATGTTTAGCTGAAGAGAGAGAGAGGAAGTTTGTTGGCTTTGTGCAGTGACCGCAGCAGCCACTGCGTTGTGAAAGCTTCTGCGATTTCCTTCAGCAGTTTGTGTTGCAAAATTTGACTAGAATAAGTTGTTGTCAATAGGCTGTCGATATCTCTTATCAATGTGGTGTGTGAATTAGTTTTCTTGATGTGTTGTTAGCCTCGTTTCAAATTTGCTCTGACGAAACATTTTCTCTTTTTTGGTTGAGGGGATCGAAAAGGACTTTGAAACGCTTTCACGCTGCTTAACTTAAACGGCTTAATCTTAAATGTATAAAAGTTCTGGTTAAATGCTTTCGTTCATTGTCATTCTCAAATGATGTTCGTAAAATTTTAAAAGTTTAGTACAATTGCAAGAGAGTCAATCAAACGAAAAAGTGGAAATTTGATGCACTACAGGTCGCAGCTTTGCTAGATCTCTCTCGACTAAGTTTTCTATCTCCTTTTAGTGTTGATGATGAGCCGCGCGCGAGCGACGCGCTTGATTTACACACATTTGAGATCAATTTGTGCTTTAAAATTGATTGTAAAATTGTTTAATCTTAAATGTTGTTTCATCGCAATCCTTAGCAGAGAAAAGAAACTCAAAAGCTTTTATCATGACGCTTCTTGGTTTTGTGATGACTTCAAGTTATTTGCAGCTCTGTAACTTACAGACTGTAAGTCTTTTTTTGGCTTTTTGTTCGTGAACAATAAATTAGTCGATGACTTCCTTGTACGGCACTTCGGACGTAACGGAAAAGCTTTCAAAGTAGTGATTCAAGAACTCGAACGTCGGACGCTTCTCGGGGACGGCGTCCCAGCACGTGAGCATCAGATGGTATATGCTGTCAGGTAATTGATGGTTTGTTGGCTTTGGCATTCGATAGCCGCGCTCGATTTGCTCTATCACCTCCCGGCTGTGCATTCCCGGATAGGGAACTTGTCCGTATGTGAACAACTCCATCAGGAGAATTCCGTAAGACCTTCGAAGAGTAAATCGAGTTGGTTAAAGTTACAGAGATTGCGACGAGATTGAAACTTACCAGACGTCAGATTTTATCGAGAACTTGCCGTAGACTATGGCTTCGGGTGCAGTCCATTTGACTGGGAATCTAGAGCCTTGCTTGGGGCAATACTCGTCGTCAGCGATCACTCGAGCAAGCCCAAAGTCTGTAAAAGATAAATGTTGAAGCCATCGATCAAATCACTGTAGCAGAACTCACCGCAAATCTTTGCAATGTTGTTCTCTCCAATCAGAACATTTCTAGCAGCTAAATCTCTGTGAATCAACAGCTTCGTCTCCAAATATTCCATGCCTGATGCGATCTGCGATGCAATGTAAATCAAGTCTTCGAACTGCAAGAAGCGGCCGTCGCCCTCGCGCAGGAAGTCAAGCAAACTGCCCTTGGCCATGTACTCTTGAACGATGTAGATCGGTTCCTCCTTCGAGCAGACGGCGTACAGAGCGACTAAACGGTTGTGGCGGAATTTCTTCATGATCGCCGCCTCTTGCAGGAACGCTTGAGTGGACATTGTGCCCTCGCGCAGCGTCTTCACCGCAACTTCAATGTTGTTCCTCCACTTCCCGTAGTAAACCTCGCCGAAGTTACCGCGGCCCAGTTTTCGGATCAACTGAATCTCGCTTCTATTAATCTCCCACTTGTCGCGCAGCTCCGGTCCCAAGTCCCAAATCTGTGGCGTGTTCTTTGGGCATGGGCGACTAAGAACGTGACAAAGTCCCAAAGCATTTTCTGTCGAAAGAGAAAGTTTTGTTAGCTCAGTGACGACGCGTTTGGAAGAAAGTGAAACTCACTGGAATATGCCATGACCAGCGACGGTAAATTCGCAAATGTTTGATTGGTGGCGATGAAGTAACCGCCGTTGTCAAGCGGCTTGATTTTGTAATGTTTGACGTGATAGCCTCGTGTCTCTTCCCAGTCTTTGACACTAAAACAACAAAGAACTTTGAAGAAACTTGAACGCAAGTGAAGTAAACTGCAAACCTCAGTGAGAATCCGTTGGGATTGTGTTCGCTCGGCCGGATCAGGAACGTTCCCCGTGGATTTTCCTCGGCCAACAAAAGCTTATCGGCTTCCTTCCGCGATACATTCTCGAAGAACCAACTGGAAGAAAGTTTCGTTTTAGCTCCTCGGGGCAAGTAAACAGTTCTCTTAATCTTACTCTTCACTGTTTACGCTCCGTTCCTCGGCCACAAAGTTCCAAGGGATTAAACCTTCTTGCCGTGTCGTCAAGTGCTAAAAGTTTGTTCAAATTATATTCCACTGGATCGAACGTTAAGTCAGTTTCCTTACAATAACTCGCCACCAATCTGACTCGGTGTCGTCTAAGACTTCCATTCGATCGCCTTTGACGAAGGAAACGTCGGTGTCTTCTCTGGCATTGTAGTTGTACAACGCGACGACGATTCGTCGGTGACTCGCGGGAAGTCCTTGAATCGAAAGATGCAAATTAGATCGATGAGAAAAGTCGTTTCAGCCGCTCTACATACCAACGGTGCGTGGGCCACTTCGGATAATGTCGATTCCGCTCTTTGTGTGCTTAATTACTCCGCTGCGGTTTGGGTCGGGCGTGTAGCGAGAATCTAAGGAGTTGCTGTTGTGCTTTGGGTTGGCCAAATTCGATGTGAAGTTGGTCTCATTCTTTTTGTATCCTGTCGCAAACTCGTCGGGCTGTCGCTTCGAACAGCACTTGTTCCCCATTGTGAACGCTCAAATCAACTTGAGATTTCGATATCTCCTTTTGTGCCTTCAATTTCCTTTTGTTTTCCTGCTCAGAAAACTCGCTTTCCCTCACTTGTGTCTATATTTTCATTTCACTCTTTGCGCACAGAATTTGTTGGCCATTTTACATAAAAAAATTATTTTGTTTCCTCGATTCAGAAGAGAATCATGATGCGAACTCCACTAACTTTCGCACTTTCACGAGCGTTCCATCAAGCTATTAGAGGAGCAATGATTCATGCAACGGGGCCGTCTCCGAATCTTATCTCGTCGAGTTATTCATCAATTTTCCCAACTCCTCTGCTTTATTTGTGTTTTCCGATCTCCCGCAGCTTTTCCTCAACTTTCCACAACTTTTCCACTTTCCGATCACATAATTTCGTCCTCAACGTGTGAAGAAGTCGCGTTTCAGTTAATTCCGGCCCGTTAAACACTTAAAACATTTTTCCAATCTTTTCCACAAAAAAATTTCTACTCGTTTGGTCGAATTGCTCGACGCGAAACTAAGCAGCGCTCGCGACCCAAAAACTCGGATTACAAACAGATAACGATTGTGCAATGTATTTGAGACTGACGGGATCATCTGCTGCATGAAATGTTGACTTGATCTCTCACGTTTCATTACGCTAGCTTAAGCATGAAGACAGAAAAGAAATATCGGTCAGGATATTCGAGATTAGGAAACATCTTGGATGGTTTGGAGAGATTTTCTTGATTAAAAACTAAGTTTGCTTATTTCTCTTGATGTTAACTGATTTCCAGATAAGTTACGAACAATACTTATTAAATCAACACCTACAATATTCACTTAATTTATATTAAATCTCGACTCAAAGTTCGAGATTGTTTAGTCATTTTGAAATTCAAAAATTCCCGCGATTTTCCTTCGGAAAGTTTTCAAATCTCCAAAGTTCGGCTGATTCAACCTTCGCCAAAGTTTCGCTCGGGAAATATTTCATCTCTCATTGCTGTCGTCGAAAAACCTAAAAATAAGTGCAATCGTAGGACTAATCGGTTAGTTTGTGCCGTCAGTTGTGTCGACGAATGCGACGACGTTGAGAATCTGCCGAGTTGAAGCTGAAAATCCCTCGTGAAGCTTTGCACTTGTGAATTTTTGGTTTGTTTACATTCGTCGCTGTGAGCCGTTCAATCGAAATCTCGATTATCCATCTTCAATCCTTGATCATCGAAGCTCTTTCAAGTGTAGTCTTGAGGCCCAAAGCCTTCAGCTTTGAGAGACCCACAATTCGAAAATTTTCTTTCTTGTCTCGGCCAACAACAAAACTCGTGCGCGCGCATTCAGACCCTCTTAACAAGTTCTCCTATTTCCCACCCACTTCAGACACAAGATGCAACAATATTGCATAAAATGGAACAACCACATGAAGAATTTCCAGTCAACACTACCAAAGGTAAGTTCAAGGGTTGAGTGTCGCTGACCGTTCGAGTTAAACGAACTTTCCTTCGCCTCGCAGTATTTCCAAAACCAGAAGTTCCTCGATTGCAATCTCCTGGTGGAGGGACAACATTTGATCGCGTGCCATAAGTTCGTGCTCGACGCGTGCAGCGATTACTTCGCCGGCTTCCTCAAGAACAAACTGCTCGACGACAGGAACATCGTGATTTGCTTGCCGAACACGATCAAGCTGTGGGAGATTCAAGCGCTGCTTCAGTTCATGTACCATGGCGAAGTGTGTATCTCGCAAGAAGGCCTCGCGAGCCTAGTCAAATGCGCGGAGCTCCTACAAGTCAAAGGCCTCTGCGGCAACGAGACGACTTCGATCATCTCGAAAGACAAGGAAACTTCAAGCCAACCAAAGACTAAAATTGTTGAAGAGAATGCTGAACAAGCGGCTGTTGATGAGAATGAAACGGTTGAGGCTGACACGAATAGAATCGAGTGTGATGAATACAACGACCAGATGATCATAAAACGGGAATCTAATATCAGTAAGTTGATTGCTTCGTTGCGATTCAAACAAGTTTGAAAACAATTTTCTCAATTAGATGACATTGATTCAGAGAATCAAATGCCTGAGGGAGACAATCAGGATGTAGCAACAATGTCTAGTCATAAGGCAATCGGATTGATCCGAGTGAAGAGAAATCTATTCGATGACAGAGAGGCCAGCAAGAAGGCCAAGGACGAGACACCAAATAGTTTGGTTTACAATAAGAGATCGATGGATATTTACGTGAAGCCAACGTCCGTTGAGTCGGAGGTGAACAGCTCGTCGCGATGTTCTTCCCCGATGCTCGTTGAAAACGAGCAGGAGTTCGAGAACATCGTTTGCTCGCCGTCGCTCATTCAGTATCACGCTTCTGGTCAGCAGAGAACTGCGAGCGAAGAGAACGCTGCCGACATGGAAGAATACGAAGATGATGACGAAGACGATCTCTTTATTGAGGAAGGCAACGTTTGCACTAACGACGCTCTTTATAACATGATCACCCAGAACTTTGAGCAATGCGAAACATTTTCCAATAACGGCGACGACAGTGAACTGCGGCGAAAGCTTTTGATATCTTCCGTCGGAAGCTTGAATCATCAATATAAAGGGAACATCGATCAGTCGGGCATCGACCCGAATGCTGATCCAACAAGCGGCGACATGAAGACGGCAATCGGTGGATTATATTTGCGAAATCCAAGAGGTAAAAGTTGCAGAGCTTGTTTGGTTGTTAGAGCTATTGCTAGATAGTTAATTAAATTACAGGTAATCAAGTCAGACAGTACGATGTGAACGCGCTTTATAGCGCTCTCCAGGATGTTAAGAACGGCCATAGTATTTACAGAGCAGCGCAGACTTACAGGTAAGCTGATAAGCTTTGGCGAGACAGCGAAGAACTAACTGAATTTAATCCTCAGCATCCCGAGAAAGACTCTCAGAAACTGGATGAAACGAATGCACATCAAATCGCAATTCCCAATGCCAAAGCAACTGAAACAAGCGGCCGAGCGCAAGAAGAATTCTCAAGTCCGAGACTCCAAGATCATCATGAACGCCATCGAGTTGTCGTGAATCGCACGCGACGTCATTAAACAGCATTAATCCGTACGTTTAGTTCTAGTGCACTGATGAGAACTGATTAATTTTAAATTCGACGCTAAACTTTTTCGTTCGTGTGATTTCAATAAACTTTTGTTTCTGTGTTTATCTAGCAAATTTATGAGAAAAATTTAAAGCTTCACATGAAGATTGAACGCTAGTCAGCTGAAAGGGAAAAACTGTAATAATTTTTCTATGTTTACGACTGTAAAAACTTACAAAGAAAATAAATTATGAAGATATTTGATAAAATATAAAATAAATTCGCTCGTGAGCTTTCATCGCCTTCTCATCATCGACTGCCATCGAATCAATGGAGCGTAGCAACTCGAGACGCGTCCCTCGAGTGAATTATGTACGAAATAATTTTATTAACAACACTCGATTCTGCATAGATTGGATTTTCTTCAGTGGAGAATATTAAATTCCATGCGTGATGTCTTTAATGTCAAGACACATAAAACCTCAAACTCCTCGTGAATATCTAATATTTGATTAATGCGAGTGTTCCAGTGTGTCTTATAATAGATAGACGAGGGATCTTTGATCCAGATAGTTCGTTAATTACAGTGATAGAAGGTTAAGCGGGCTCAGCGTCCGTCAACGGTTTATGTTGCGAGCATAAATCAGACACGCAAAGTTTTCATGCTTGAGTCGCATCGCCGAAGTCTCGACGAAACTCTCTCAGACTCTATGAAGTTGCGAAACAATCTAATTGCCATTACACTTGTCACTTGACACCATCTCCCCAGACTCACTCACTCGCCTCGAGCGAATCTTCTTCGATCATTTTTCGCTCGACTAGCCGAAGACTTTTCGGTCGGTTGGAGAATTGGAAGCTCATTGATAGTCCGGATATCGTAAAAATCAGTCGCATCTCCAGAGCATCTAAGCATCAAATTAATCAAGAAAGAATAAAATCATCTCGCAGCATATGGAAAGAATATTTTAATTGAAAAAGGGCGAAATATCAAACCAAATTGGTTCCAGAGAAACGCGAGCGAGGAAAGGAAGACGACCGCGAAATATTCCACTTGAAATTGTGATTTTAATGACGCGAACGTGATTAGAAGTTCGAGCGCAAGTGAAAACGATTAAAGTTTATTTATTGTTCTCGGAATCGACGACTCGAAGTGTTGACACGCTCAGGACCGAAAATATGTTTTCCACATTTCAAACTTATGGATTAGTGAAGTTGTAAAAGTTTTTCGATCGTCGATATCATGTTTCGTCCCAGCTTGGGGTTGTAAAGTTGTGCAGTACGTGCGCGAACTCTGAAGACGAAGCATTGCGGCCCGCGAGAAAATCGCCGAAATGCATTAAGACTGAGACGAGAAATGAAAATTGATTTCTAACGAGCTCGGAGAATGATTTCACTTTTAATTAACCACTTGGGTTTAGCAGCCTTTTTCAAATTGGCGTTGGTGATTTATTGCGTTCGGGGTCAGAATGGCGAGAGCATCAAAGGTAAAGAAGAAACAAAGTCGTTGAGAATCGATCGAGCGATTTAAATTGTTGCAGATTCGATTTCAGAGTTCGATCTGCTGACGGTGGCTTTGTCGGATGCCGAGAACATCAACAACGGAGGTAACTGATTGAGTTTAATTGAGACAGCTGATTGAAGAAAGTGTGATCGATATTCGCAGGCGTCACATACATCGAGGGGACCGACGGATTCCCAGCGTTTTCGATCTCGAACAAAGCGAACCTTCGCAGTCATTATCGACTGATCGTACCAGAGAAATTGGGTGAGGATCGAAAGCCTATTTTGCCTTCTATTTAAAGCTTTGTCAATCATCTAGAGCCCAACCCACTCAAACCCTATCAACGATTTCTTTTTCCCAGACGAATTCGCGATAACGGCAACGCTTAAAGCAAACAAACCGCCCGATGGATTTCTCTTCGCGGTCGTCAACTCCCGTGACACGATCATCCAGCTCGGGTTGAAAGTGTCGTCATCGCACAACAACCTCAGCATCTCTCTAGTCTACAACGATCCATCAACGAGAACGCCGTTGGAAAGCATCGCGACGTTTGTCTTACCCTACGAACCAAAGCATTGGATCGACTTCTCGCTCCAAGTTTTGAGCAACAGGGTCGTTTTGTACCACAACTGCGTCAAGATCCACGAGGAAAATATCACGAGAGAGCCAAGGGAACTTATCTTCGACTCGGCATCAACCTTTTATTTAGCTCAAGCGGGAAACTCTCAGCACAAGTTCGAGGTAAGTTCCCATTAGCACGGAACGGTTTTATTGAAATTTGTCACCTGAAACATTAATGCGAGTTTGCCGCCGAGTGTTGTTTCCAACGCGTCTACAGATTCAATTAGACAGCGAGCACGCTCTTCGCATTTATTTACCCGGCAAATCAAAACAATTTCCATGAAGCATGCGCGGTGAAAGGTAAGCGAGAGAGTCGATGAAGACTGAAGTTATTACACGTTTGATCGACTCGCGATGGCTTTGGCTTGGCAAGAATAAAATGTTTCATCCCATTTCCGTCACTTTTGCACCTCAAGTTGCCCGCCAACTCAACTCACGTGCGACAACAGCGGAAGCTTGCGCTTAGATTCCTCTCACTTACAACTTTCCCGACTCGTTCCCGTCTCGACTTTCCAGCGATAGAGGAAAACGGAAAAAATCTCTTTCGCCAATAGCGCACAGATTCACATTGAAGCACTTAAATCTGTGAGTGTCATCAGAGACAAATTTATTTTTAAATCGAATTGATTAAGTGGCCAGCAACTTTTTTTTCGCGAGCCATCAGTTTTAATCCCGTAGACTAAATGTTAAACTTATCGTAAGCAATCGGAAAATGAGTATAAAGAAATTGTGATAAAACTAGGCAAAGGGATCTCTCGGTTGTGACACTTAATGCTTTTATCGTTGAATTGATTTTACCAACGCAAAGTTTTCAATTAAGCTCGAGCTGCAGCGACGAAGTGTTTTTCCTTCTCGCAATCGACTGAGTTACGTTCAAAGCCGCGACAACAGCGAAACGACAGAGGTGTTAGAAGAATAAACAAAATAAACAATTTGAAAAATCATTAGAAGCTCGCTGGCTCTTCGATTCGCTCAGTTGGACATTTGCTCGCACATCAAAGCGGTCGGAGGCCGCGAGCTGGTCGCAAACATTTTCAGAAGAGTTTAGTCGGAAAATTTTATGCCCAGCGAAAAGGATCGGAAAGTGTTGTCATTGCGCGCGCGTTGAGAGTTTTTACAGAAAGGAAAAACAGGAAGACAAGTGCGAGAGACAAAAACAGAAAATAAGTTCACAGGAAATATTTGCCAGATGATCCATCATAAATGACGTAATTTGCTCTCTTTGCTTGCTTCTGTCACCGAGACATATCACCATGAAGTCGTAAGACATATCGCCGCAGTCACAAGGATTAATTGAAGCATATCTATGAACCTTTTATCATGGCGATGGTAATTTCGAGTCGAGCCAAGGGAATGATCGGAGCTTTCGTGTGTCTGATTCTCCTCTCCGCCGCCCTCGTGACGGCTTCCACCAAGGGCTGGCTGTTCGGATTGAACAAGAATAACGGGGAACATGTTGCGGCACGCATTCAGGTTCGTAATTGCGCCATCATACGCACACTTACCGACGATGACTGAGAACATTTTCGCGCCAAAGCTTCCTCCTCCGCCCCTCGTCGCCGCTTATGACAAATTTCAATAAAATCTGTTTCCATTCAAATTGCTCAACTTCACCCATAACACTCAAAATGAAAATGTTTCCTCTAGGGCGCCTTTCAGTTTTTAAAGCTTTACGGCTACGCCGATTTTATTTCAATTCTCTGTAATAAAACGAACAAAGCGGTAACGAAAAGCTCTCGGCACGGTGACGATGATGAAATAAATGAACTTGATTTGTTTATTGCTCAGGCCAACAACGAAAATGATTTTAATGATTACGGAAACGAGAACGCTGCAGTGCTGCAACCGCCGCCGGAATACAAGAGTAATTTCTGTCACATAATCGTTGCTGGGAGCTTTTCACAAGTTTCGTGTGCTTTCAGACGCTGGCTATCGAATCAAAGGAGAGAAGGGCGACCGAGGACCGAAGGTGAGTTGACGTCCCGCTCGACCAGGATAACTTGATCAATTGAACCATCTTAGGGAGACTCGATTAGGGGAAGTCCCGGCCCGCCAGGACCGCAAGGTAAACTCTCTGAGCTTTCAATTAAATTCCTCGCAAACTTTCAATCCGATTCCGATTTGCAGGACCGAAAGGAGAATGCCAAATAATCAATACGTTTGATAGTGCAAAGGTTGGCGAAATCCAAAACTTCCCCTGCAACTTTCTCTGACGATTTTCTGCTTTCAGACGGAGAATTATAAAGCGACGTCGAGTGGAGCTTGTTCGTGTAATGTCGAGAACTTTATGGAGATTTTGCGAAACGAAAGTGTGAAGGAAATTCTCAAAGGACCCCCAGGGCAAAATGGATTGCCAGGCTTGACGGTGAGTTCCATTGTTCGCCAACAATCGAGGCCAGAGCATAAAAGCTTTTATAATCACAGGGCGCACCGGGAATGTCTGGAGAGCGAGGCCTCCCTGGCTTGAAGGGCGACAAAGGCGACCAAGGTCCAATTGGTCCCGAAGGATTGCAGGGCAACAAAGGTAAGTGTTGGTGCTTCGTTGAAACAGCTAATTAACTCTTGCTCTCTCTCAGGCGAGCAAGGCATCGACGGCGCGCCTGGCCTTCCAGGACCACAAGGAGAGAATTACGAAGTGAGCTTTTACCTCTTGTCTTCCCACACTTTCCATTAATTTCCTTATAGTAGAAACCACTTTAGTCGCTGAATTCACACTTTGAATAATTCTCAGTAGTTTCCTTTAACATTACACGTTTAACGTCATGTAGAAAAGTTGGGTCATTAAGTATTTAGATGTCTCATTAATTTTTAATGTCGAGCGCTGCTCCTCCGAAACTAATCGTCCGCTCGTTTCGCGGTAACGCTAGGCCAAGACGAAAGAGCTAGGAACGCAAGTCTTTAAACTTCATGCTCTTAATTTATTTCAAGGCTCCATCCAACTGGGACTCGTCTAGAATGTTCAAGGTATTGTAGATAATTTAAGTGTTAATCGTTGCATGCAAGACAAGTCGCAATGGATTTGTATCCGTTGCTTCGAATAAGGTAAGTTTGCATGTGGCAAATGGAATCGTTCAGTGTCTTTCGATGTTCATAAATCGAATAAGTGTCAGATTGAGAGTTAATTGCTGCTTCGTTTCGAGAAGGAATCGATGATGGCTGGAATACCCCGAGCGTCTGGTGGCTCATCGAAGGGCGAGAAGGGAGAACTCGGATTGAAGGGTGACGCTTTACAGTTTGAAGTTAACGAGATGGAAATCAATTAAAATTCTCTGCTTATTTAGGCGAGCGGGGCATCCAAGGGTCAAAGGGAGACCGTGGCGACCGAGGTTTGAACGGGATGAAGGGTGAAAGGGTAAGCGAGATTAATCTCTCGAGGTTTCATTGGCATTAAATCGTTTTTACTGCGAAGGGTGAAAGCGTTCAAGGACCACCGGGATTAAAAGGAGAATCTGGTCAGCCTGGTAAGGAGAAAGTTTAACTGACTCGCCCCACTGATTAATAAACTTTTATGCTTTCAGGTTCCAATGGCCACAAAGGTTTGTTGCCTAGCTCGTAATTCTGACGTTAATTACCACAAATTTTAATTTGTTTTCTCACTCAAGGCGACAAAGGTCCACCGGGACTTCCCGGAACTGTCATCTACTCGGACATGCAAAACCTGACAAATTGCGCTTGCTTAAGTGAGTAAACTGTTTGGTACTCTTCGGGATTTAATGATTAATCTTCAACCAGCCAACGACACTCTGAACGCGCTGCGAGCTGAGAAGGGCGAGCGCGGCCCTCGAGGCAAGAAAGGCAAGCAAGGACTCCAAGGACCTCCAGGAACGCCGGGCCGTCCAGCAGCCCAAGGCGACATTGGCGTTCCAGGATATCCAGTAAGTCGTCACCACTAATTGCTTCTCTATCTCGATTAAAGTCTCTCGAAACTTTTGTCAAAGTTCATTAATAATTTCTCTTCGAACTTTTAATCTTCCATCCCGACTCGATCAATTCCACAAATTACTAACAATTTATCTCGTAAACTAATGCAAACAGAACGCGAAGGTAAACTTAGAAACGCTTTGACAACGTATGAAGACAAATGACTTTAATTAATATTGAAATTGTCAGGGACGCTCCGGCATTCCAGGATTCAAAGGCGAGCCAGGTGTCAAAGGTCAGAAAGGAGAAGTGGTGAGTGGAGTGAGTTGTAGCCTTCGGGAGGGTTGTCGAAGGATTCTCTTTCATCTTTATCTTCTCCTCGTTAGATGAAGGGCGAGAAAGGAAACGACGGTTCGCCAGGTGAGCTTTAACGAGACTGCAATCCTCTTAGCCCTTTTGTTCAAGCTCGTTGCTTTTATAGGACCACCTGGACTGCCTGGCTCGAGCTTGGGTTACGGATCGGGTAAAATATTTTTATGAGTTATAAAGATTTTATTCCGAAAGCTTCTTTATGCTCCGACTTGCAAACTAGCCATGGGAACCGTCACGTTCCAGAACACGGAGACAATGTTGAGGGTGAGAGTCTTAAAAGTTTTGAATCAAAGCGAAGCAACGAACAGATTTTCGTGATTTTCTCAGATGTCGGCGACAAGTCCCGTTGGAACTATTGCATTCATTCTTGATGAAGAAGCTCTGCTTGTGAGAGTCAACAAAGGATGGCAGTACATTGCTGTGAGTTCTCTAGCTTTCCACACTCTAATTGAATACTAAGGTTTGTGCTCGTGCAACAGCTTGGAACTTTGGTTCCTCTAGCAACGATGCCAATGACAACGACTTCCGTTTCTCCATCCTACGGTCCGGATCTGCAAGCGTCGAATCTCCTCAACAGCAACAGCATTCTGAAGTCACCGGAAAGCTACACGGTGAGTTGAACTCTTCGTGACACTGCAAAGCTTCTCTAATTGAAATTCTTTCAGTTCACAACTCCGCCAGAATATGAATCGGTAAAAGTTTTCAATTTTATTCAAGCCAATGATTCCTAACTTAATCTCCTTATCCGAAAAATTAACAGTGGAACCCGAAAATGGTAAAAGCTCACAAACTATTTTAAACTTTTGAGCTCAAATTATTTTCTCTTAAAGCTTCGCATGGCTGCGTTGAACGAGCCGTTTTCTGGAAACCTCCAGGGAATGAGGAACGCTGATCTGAACTGCCATCGGCAAGCGCGACGAGCTGGGCTGATGGGAACCTTCAGAGCTTTTCTGTCTGCCAGGTTTGAAGCTTTTGAAAGCTCTTGAAAGATTTCAACAAATTTCTTCTCTTCGCAGAATTCAAAACTTGGATTCAATTGTCAAGCCTGAAGATCGCGACCTGCCGATAACGAACCTTAGGGGCGACGTGCTCTTCAACTCGTGGAACAGTATTTTTAGCGCTCAAGGGGGATTCTTCTCTCAAGCTCCAAGGATTTACAGTTTTAGTGGGAAGAATATTCTGAACGATCCAACTTGGTAAAGAAGATTTCGATCGTTAAAGCTCAACTGTTAACGTGAGTTTCTTCTTCGTATCAAAGGCCACAGAAGATCGTTTGGCACGGAGCCAAGATGGACTCGATAGACTCCAATTGCGATGGCTGGCACGTCAGTACGCCTGACAAAGTTGGCTTGGGCAGCAGTTTATTGGGCAACAAGCTGCTCGACCAGGAGATGTACAGCTGCCAGCAGAAGAACATTGTTTTATGTATTGAGGTGTTGACGCACGACACGCGACGAAAACGTGATGCAGTCGAAAGCCATCCGAATCCGAATTACGAAGAAGATGCCGAGGATGGCGAGCGGTGAGACTTTTCCAAGCTTCCAATCACTTTCCTGACATCAAATCCTTTCCTGCAGACAAAACCCTTTCATAGAATCATCATATCACAAATATCTAGAAGACGTTATGGAGTAAACGCAGCAGTATTTGAACAATAAATATCAGTCTAATGAAGTCAATCTCTAATCTAAGTGAATTTTAGCACTAAGTTTACTTGCTCGAACGACTAAAAATTTTTACTGTTCATTTGTAATTGATATGAAGAAGTTGGTCAGGCGTCATAAACTGTTACTTAGTATCATTAAGCTTAAGCATTGAAGAAATAAATTCAAGTCATTCAAACTTGAAAAAAAAAAACTTGGAGCTTTTGATTTCATAAAATTTAACGGAAGTGAAATTTTTGAATCATAACAATTTTTAACTGAAATATTGAATTTGAATTTATTTACAAAATTCGTTTGCCCCGCAAAAAATATTTGTGGAAAATAGAAAATCGTGAAACGGGAGCAGTAGAGAAGTTAAGCGTGATCTGACAAGCGCAGAGTGAACCGATGGCTTGTTTGAAGCATTTCCAGCACAAGTTGCTGCTCATCAATCAGTTCCGCCGCGGTGCGAGTCAAATGATTACACCAGCGATGAAAAGTGTTGTGGACTCGCGAGAGGTGAAAGGAAAATTGATCATTCAACTCAAAACAGCCTCTGGATTACCATTTGGATGCTTTTCTAGATTGTGGAGTGTGGGAGCAACGCAGAGGACAAAAATATCAAAAGATCCAGCAGTAGAATGAGCGACTGGAGTCAGCCACAGAAATCCGATGTTTATTATTATTCAGTAGTAAATGTGTCAACAACAACCGTGAATGAAAAGATGGTAAGGCGTCGACGTGACTCAGTCAAACACCTCAAGTCAAATCTGTTCTTTGTAGAAACCAGCGCAGCAGGATCCAAGCAGCGACAGGCAGGCGGACGGTCTGCATAAAGCGTTCGATGTTCTGTCAGCGACTCTGCCCAAACTGTTTGTCCAGCCATTAGACTATTCAATTTACTCCCCCAACCTCATCTTCGAGAACAGAATTCGTGGAACGAACACTGTGTAAGTCTCGGTAAAGATTATGAAATCTGAATGCTTACGGTTTCCTTTGCAGTGGAATCTTTCATTTCGTCAAGACAGTTGCGTTGCTGCGGACGGTAGGGCATTTAAGATTCGCTTACGTGAAGTTAGAGGTGTTAAAGATCACGAAGCACAACGAGGATTTCACAATCAAGGCGAGGTGGAGCATTAGAGGCATCGGAGCGCTGAAAGTTTTCTTCAACTTCTGGAAGTTCAAGTTGTGGAAGCTTCAAGAGGTTTTCGACGGTCAAGAGTCTTGGTGAGTTGACGAGGTCGAAGTGATCCTGCGGAACGAAATAAAACCTTGTGATTGTCCACTCAGGTACGACGGATTTTCCACTTTCTACGTTGGCAGCGACGGCTTAATCTACAAACACGTTGTGGACAAGGTAAGTCGAGGGAAAGTCCTTCTCCCTTTCCTAATCTCAACCTTCGCTTCAGGTAATGCCCGACGAGAACAAGGAAGTCCTAACCGCCGACCCAAAGATCGGAGCAGCCGCTTAATAATTTACAAAATCATGTAAAGATGTTAGTTGAAAAAGAAAGAAAGTTGTTTCATGAACACACGCGACCAATTCATTTATTCTTGTTTTAGCTTCATCACATCTCGTTACAGGTTCAACTTCAGCGCTTTTAGGGGAAAAACAATTCATTACATATGTTCTCGAAAAGAGGAGAAGTCGGAAAACAAATGTTTAGCAAGTTTCGTGAAGTCTAATAAATATAAATCAGCTAACTAACGCGGACGATTCACAACTTAATGTATTTCTCTTTCGCCTTATCGATCGCATCGCACCACATCAAAGCTTCGCCGCCGGTATCCTCAAGAAAGTAGGTTCGGTTGGGCTGAAAGCAGAGAGATATAGAAGAGTTCGCCACACAAGTTCGAGGCGTTCGCTCACCGTGTGCACCGAGAAAAGTTTAAATGTCTTCGCCTCGCAAGTTAAATGCTCGTTGAATGGAATTTCTCCCTTTTTGATCTTCGTCGATGGATCGATATAAATAAGCCTCGGTTTTGACGTGAGAAGAAGCATCCGCCTTCTCGTGAAAAGTCCTTTCTTTCGTTTATTGATGAATCCGTATTTAAGAATAAGTTCGTCCGCTTGCACAAAGATCGCCCACTCGTGTTTCGTTCGCTGCTCCTCCAACATTCGCTCTAGTAAAGCTGGGACAATCAGGAATTTATTCGTAATGCTAGCGGTATCACAAGTCCAACTTACAGGTCGACGACGACGTCTGGAAGTTGTTCCCGCTGTCCTCCGACGACCCGAACTCCATTTGCAAAATTCTCCTAAGCTGCTTCTCGCCCAAGCCGGGCTCATCGTTGAAATGCTCCGGCCTCGACTGGAGCTCGAGGCTGTCCGGCAGTCTCATCTCCGGCGGCTTCTGTCGGTATAAGTTATCGTCCCAGTCGATGCCTTCGAAGAACGGGTGGCTCTTTATCGATCTGTAGCGGTTCTCCTTCGAGTCTAGCGAGCCAAGGCGGTCGTTCGGGTTGAAGCGTAAGAGTTTCGTAACTAAATCTTTGGCGTGAGCGTCGAAGTCGTCGGGAAAGCTGTATTCGCCGTTTAGAATCTTTTGAAAGATTAAATATTCCGAGGCGCCGCGGAACGGAGGCTGGCCGGAAATCATCTGATAAATAATACATCCGAACGCCCACAAGTCCGTCGACAGATGAGCTGCGTTGCCCTTCAGGATTTCAGGCGAAACGTATTGTGCTGTCCCGACGAAGCTCGCCCGGCGCTTTCGTCGCTCTTTCGGAGCTTCGCTGTCACTTTCGTTCTCGACCTCGGCTCGAATCTGATCGATTTCTTCTTGTACTGCATCGTAGTCGTAATCGTCCGGGAGGATTTTCGATGAGCCGAAGTCAGCAATCATCAAATGCATGTCGCGACTCAGCAAAAGGTTCTCCGGTTTCAAGTCTCTGGAATGGCAAAATCGATCAGTGAAAACGGAGTCGGGCTGACGGCGTTTCTCTCGAACCTGTGAATTATGTTCTTCTTGTGCATCTCCTCGATAGCGAGCAGCAGCTCGGCTGTAAACAAGAGATTGCTGTTGTGACGAAATCAATTATCTCAGCTCAGCTCACCTGAATAGAACTTTGCACAGTCGAGGCCAAGTGCGCCCTTCTGTTGAATGTACTTGAGCAGCTCCCCGTTGGCCGCGTATGTCAGCACGAAATAGAGCTTCGATCGGTCCTGGAAGGTGCAGGACAATGATATGATCCCGGGCGAGCTGTTGAGAAGGTGGAGAGCCGATTTCTCGCGCTTCACATATTCTGTCTTGTTCTCCTTAATGATGGTCGATTTGTCGCAAACTTTAACTGAAAACAGTCTCACATGAGTCACTCGCTGACGGCACACGGGATTTCTCCGAACTTACTCGCATATTCAGTCCCGCTTGTGGATTCTTTCGCTATATAAACAGTGGAAAAGCTTCCCTCGCCAATCACTTTGCCAAAAAAGAAATCCTCCGCAGACTTTCTCTCCATTCTTCACTTCACCAAGGCTCCACTTGAACTGCTTCAACTATTGTTCATTGATTTAACGTTTAAATGAAAGCGGAAAGCACCGAAACTCAGCCCGAATCAGAATTTTAAGAATTGCAGTTGATGGAAAATCTAACAACTCGAAAAGTTTGAAAGCGCCGCGAGCGAAATTCAAAAAATAAATTTCCGTTACGAACTTTCAAAAAACGGAAATTGCTACAACGAAGCTCAAGTTTTGAAGTCTTTATTTCTTCTTTAATTACACATGGATTTTATTTATGCATGAAACAATTGATTAAGCTCGATCTTCTTCGTTATCGTGGCTTTCAAACGCTCTGGGTTGTCTTCTGGCAAGTCTATTCAAACAGCTTTGTGTTGCCTTGAACCGCTGGCTTCAGCAAGAAGAACGCTTTAGGCCTTCAACTCTGCTACTTTGTGTTGATGGGCGCACAAGGAGATTTCGTAGGCTCCAAGTTCATCACAACCCCTCAACTTTTCTTTTAGAATTCTTCCATGAATTTTCCTCAATTTCGGAACGTCGAGCTTTGCAGATATTGCGAGCATTTCTATGTCGTCTCCATCCTCCTTAATTGTGTCAGCTCTGGTGGTTACTTCGAAGACAGAACCGCTAATGGTTCTACCAATGAAAGGCTGAAAGAGCTTCGAAGCTGCAGAGTCACCAAAGCCAATGTCTCATAATAAAAAGGTTGTAAATTTTTATTTAGAAAAGCAGCTTGGATACATTGATTAGTTCGTTTACGATTAGCAAATATTATTCAAGTTTCTTTTATTTTATGGTTCATACTTTTAAGTTCTGAATGCGATAAATCTCATTTTCAATGATTTTGGGATGTGAAAAACGTAAAATATTTGACCTTAAACTTAATGTAAATGGTTCCAGGATGATTCAACTTAGAGCTAAACGATTTCATATGAAATTTTGTAGTTAACGAGTGTCGTCGTGAAGGTTTAGTGTAGAACTGAACGCCATGAACGCGATCTAGGTCTGTTAGTCTCGATTAGAATTTGCTTTAACATAATTTTAATTTCATTTACAAAATAGCTAAAAATTATTAAGTAACATTTTCTGTTTTCAGTACGAGTCTTAAAGAAAGAGAAATGAGAGTTTATCAGAAGGCACGAAATGAGACTGACGTCGGACTACAAGTTGCACAACAGGTTATCGACTTCGCACGTCATACTTTCACCGTTCGACATCCTTGTGTCGTCGTTGAAGAGCAAGCCGCTGTCGTTGAAGTGGCCGAAATTGCCGACGCGGCTGTCGAACTGAAGCAGCGAGTCGTGCGACGGCAGATCATTGTACGGGATGATGTTCTCGAAGTCCATCACGCTGCTGTCGATGCCGGTGTAGTCGTAGCTGTTGGGGAAGTGCAGGTTGTTGATCAAGCTCTTGCTGTCGTCCTTCGCGAACTTGCCGTCTTGCGGCAGGAGGAACATGTCGCTGAAGCTGCTGCTGTTGTTGTTGTTGATGCTGTTGTTCTTCAGCGTGTCGAACAGATTGTGGTCGAAGTTCCCTATGAGTCCGTTCTTGGTGCAGCTGATTGGCGACTTGACGGAGAACTCCGGCTTAACGTTCGCGCTCTCTCCGCTTTCCTTCTTCACACTCTTCATGAACTGATTATCACAATTTTCCATCTTCATTCCATCATCGAAATGGTTCTGTTCATAAGATTGCAGGATAGTTGAGTGAGGTTTCTCCAAGAAGTCTGAGTTTTGGAAAAGATTTCGGTTGAAGTCGGCGGCGGTGACTGACGAGTCGTCCTCGATGTCCATCGGGAACTCAATGTGGTTCTCGTTGCTGTATCCACCGCTGAAGTTTCCGTGAAGAATCGACGAGCTTCCGTTGGTTGGCGTGGTGTCTGTTGACGAAAGGTCATGAACAAAATGACTAACGAAATAAATTCACATTCGACTCACCCAAAATCTTATCGATCACCTCGTCGGCCTGCAGAATTGGATCTTCGTTCATCGGCGACATGACGTCAAAAGGATTGTGAACGGACAAGACGTCGGCTATGAAGTGTTTGGCATTCAATGCGCCTTCGCTTGTCAGCTGCGAGTTGTCACTGAGATTTTGAATGAAGCACTTGCCGTCTTCCGACAGTTCCGGCCACTCGCCGTTCTTGAGAAGAATTTCTAGCACATCTGTGATGTCTTGCGACATCGGAACAACGTTGGAGGTAATTGCGTTGGCGATCTTACTGTCGACCAAGCTCGCTTCTTTCTCTTGACTCAGCATTAGCTCAGGCGGCGCAACATTATGAACTGAAATGTCATTTGAAGCTTCGAGCATGGAACTGGGCGACGGCTCGTGAAGCATCGGCGTCTTGATTTTCGCGGGTGAGTGCGGCTCTTCTGGCTCTGCCACGTCGACCACGTAAACCGTTGAGATTTGATTTTGCATTTGGTATTGAGGATCAAAGATGATTGACTGAGCTGGCGCTTCGGGTTTGTGTTGCTTCATCTGCTCGAGTTCCTGTTGACTTTGTTGGAGTTTCCGCTGGAGCTCTTCGATCTTTCGCTGCTGCTCTGCGACGATGTCTTCGTCCTTAAGATTCAGTGACTTTGAGCAGTCCATGTTTTCCATATCTGACTCCGCCGACGACACCGAGTGGAGTGACGAGTTGTAGAAGTCGTTGCCGTCTGATGTCACGGTTGATGCGTCGTCGTGGTTGTCTTCCAAGGGCTTCAGAGGCAAGTAAGGTTTGAGGCGTTCAATGAGGAGCGGCTTGGGGCCGGACACTGGCAAGTTGACTCGTTTCAAGTAAGCTTTAAGCTCCGAGACTTTCATCTTCGACAGCTTCGACACGTCCGTAATGCTCACGTCCTTTGCCGTCTCCACTGACGACGAGGGCGGAGATTGCGATGAAGGCTTTGATGGAAATATCGTCACGTGCGGTTTATTGAATGTCTTCGATTTCTCTTGAATGCTCGCTGGCTTCTCTTCGCTCGAATATTCTGGCGCCTTTTCAATTTTAATCGGCTTGTTCACAAACTTCTGCGATTCACTCTCGGGCTTCTCATTGACGGCGTGCGGGTTCTTATAGATTCCTTCCAAGTACTCGAGCAAGCACTGCTGTTGCATAATGAACTCATAATTCGTTTCGCCCTTCTTGTTGGCCGCGAGTGACGCTGACGATGACGAAGAAGACGACGATGATCCGCCTTTGTTCGGTGGCCCCTTGTACTCGTGAAACTTTATCGCTCGAGCTTTCGACGCCGCTTTATTTTTACATTTCTTGCGGTTTTTCTCTTTTCCTGGCGCCGAGAATTTCTGGTTGTTTTGTATGAACGAAGACACATGTTGATTCACAGCAGATTGCGTTTGAGATGGTAGGAGGCTCGGGCCGATGACGGCATTGACGTTTGTCATGGGCGTCTCGGCAATTTGAATTGGCAAAAAGTTTTGCGTGTTGATCAAGCCTTTGACTTGCGTTTGAAGCTGCACCGGCTTGACATGATAAGTGATAAGCTCCAGCTTGGGCGGCGGCGGTGGTGGCGGGATGTTGATCGCTTCAACGTTCGGGTTGTGGAGCTTGAAGGTAGCGAGTGAGATTGGAGTCGACGTGGAAGCGAGCAGACTGTTGGTTGGCACTAAGCTTATATTGATAACTCCCGACGACGTTGGTAATGATTCGAAAATGTTTTTGTCTTGTGAACTTGGTCCTGCTTCGCTGAGCGCAAGCTCGGGCTGAGTCTGAGCTGCGTGATGGAACAAGTCGCCTTCCGAGCTCTGCGAGTCATCCTCGAAGGACAGAAAGTTCTTCTCCACCGAATCCTCGGCGGCTACTTTGAAAGGGACGAGACCTTCCTTGACTATTCGCTCGATGGGCTCGTTGGCGTGTAGGATATTCTTCTCGATGAGCTCCAGCGGCCCGGGACGATGCAGAATCTTCTTGTTCAATTGATCAACTAAGATTGCTTTCTCGAGCATCCGATACTTGTCGGCCAAGCTCGGATCGATGTGACTCTCATGGCTCTCGAGTATGTGTCGCCTCTCCAGCTCTTGTCTGTTTGGCCGCTGTTGGATCTTGGCTTTCAGGAGATCGCCGGTCTTGGCTCTTTCTAGTAACTTTTTCTGTTCATGTATTGCTGGCGATGTTTTCAGTGCTACAAGAAAATGATTAATTAGAATGAATTCGTTTCTAAATTTATGAATTTCGAGGCTTACGAGGCAAGATTCCTTGTTCGACTAGTTGATTTGCTGATCGTCTCACGAGGAGTTTAACTTTTAATGCTGCAAGGAAATTGTTTTAGCTTCTGGGAAGAGTTTCCGCAGTCAATCATGCTTACATTCTCTATTCTTATCCATAGTTAGGGGACTCGAGTCGACGATGGCCTTGGGCGGCGAAACTCTCGTCTCCTTCTGCTCCATTGCGTTGTAAACCGAATCGGAGCTCGACGATGGCCCTGAACGACATTAAAACTGTCAAACTTACTGCGAAGCTCGCAAATCCTCGTTCTTACCTTCATACATGTTATCGCTTCGCGTGTATGTCAACGAGCACCTCTTCGACTTGTTTCTCAAGGGCAGAAACCAACTTGGAAATTTCTTCTTGATCGTATGCAAAATGTCGTGATCGAGCTTAATCTTCCAAATGCGACAGCGAGCAGCTTCTGCGAATTAAACGAACTGTCAATGGAATAAAGACAACGGCGTGCGTCGCAGAGAAAGGTAACCGTCACAGAATTCGCATTCGTTCCCCGTGGCCCGATCAGACTTGACAGGCATTTTCGGCCGACATAAATTTAGATTTCTTTCTCGCACGGAACTCTCAACTGTCTGATGTCATTTGCCAACTGCAATTTCACTTCTCCTCGCCTCTTTCAAGCTGATAACGAGCGCGATTCCGATAGCCAAGCCACGATTCAATTAAGATTCTTCACTTTTCTTTCGGTGGAAACTTTCAAGAAATATTTCCTGTGCGATTCCGACTCAAGTTTGCGTGTGAAAAATTTTCTCGTCGGATTTCATTCGGAGAAAAAACACATCACAGTTCGACGACGATTCACGATCACGATTCACATACGCGTCCGAGAGAAGAGAGAACGATTCACATGCAGAACTACTGAGGCTTCTATGTTAGATAATGTAACGTCACCACCCTCGATAAACTTTATCTCATGCACGTTTTAATTGAAGCGATTGGCAAAACAAATGGAATCAGTTCGATGGCCAGAGGCTCCACACAGTCAAAGGCTCGCGAAGCATGAAAGTATTTTGAGAAACAAATATTTTTTTCATCTAAATTTACATCTTCTTGATGACGAAATATTTTTTCAATAATATTTATTGTGGGTGGATCTAGAATCAGCGCAGTGGAACGATTCAACTATGCACCGCGATTATTTGCACTGCCACCGACCGATTTCACGTCTTAGAAGCTGCGATTCTTCTTGTTATCCAATCTTAATCGAAAATTTCTGAATCATTTTGCGGAATTTCGCGAAGAAAAATATTTTCAAATTTAAACTCATCGGCGCACCAACTCACAATGCTATCTCCACTTTTATGACCTTGTTATCCGACAAACTAAACAACTCGCTATCGGTAAGAGTCGGGACTTGCTCGTAGATTAGTCAAAATAATTATTAGATTCCCATATTGATATTTTCCTTCACGTTGACTTTGTTGAACTAGAAGCGAAGATTTTGACTGAGCGCGATTGAACTGTCGGCTTGATTGCAATCTAGAAGAGTTTCGTGATCAGTTTGACGAGATGATTGATTGGTAACATGATAATAGATAGACGAAAAGTTAATTAAAGTCTACGGATCTTCGATTGCTTTTCTAATATTTTTAACGGAATTCATCGGTTCAAAATTTGATTTAAAATTTAACGATTGTTTCGCGAAGCTTTTCTGAGCTTTCACCGAAGTTCTCTAGCAACGCTTTCATATTAAATCGAATATTACTTCTCCGAAACAATCTGATATGAAGAGTAACATGACACGGTTGCTAACAAGAACGAACTTAGCGCCGACACATCGATAGGAAAAATGTTTAGATCAACAAGTTTTTTTTGAATTCACGAATTTGTGTTCGCTTGAGCTTTTCGAGTGTCGCGTTCAATCAATTAAAGTAAAGCCTTCAATTAATCTCCTCTGGTGATAGTTGCTTAGCCTGTTCGTTGGGAGAGTGCTGAGGGTATTGGGGGATAATCGTGAAATTTCTCTTTGGGTTCTCGACGGAAAATAATTTTCGTCCGTTTGCCTTTGCGCATGTTTCAGTTCCGAGTCTTTTCTCCTGTAAGCTCGATTCTCCAACATAAGCTTTTTTGTCCCGGGGTGGAAAGGAGGTAGAAAGTAGGTTCCTGTTTTTTTTCCTAATTTCAAGTGAAAATTTGTTTCAAAAAGTTGCAAAATCATCGAATTTTCCGAGGAGCTTTACGCGATAGGCCAAACAAGTGAAAACTTCTCGAGTTATGCTTGGAAAAGTTTCCAAAACGGAGAAAGTCAGTGCTGGTCGTCGCGCTTGCTACGCCACATCGTATGCTGTTGCTAGATAATTGTTATATGATATGAAAGTTTCATGGAGAGAAAAGTGGACTCGCAGTGAATTGTGTAACTTTGGGGGCGTTTTTCATGCGAAGGAAGGTGATTTTAAAAATAGATTTCGAAGAAACTTTCCATTTAACTTCGACGTGAAAAAAGAAGTTTGAAAAGTCGAGCGGAAAGCTCTCGCAGCGCTCACCACATAAAGAGCAACAGTATAAACAGAGCTTATATGTGACGGAGAAAAAGAAGGAGGAGAATGGAAGCGATGTTTGTGCTTTTAATCAAACAGGTTGTCGTTTGTCTGTGCAAGCTTCAATCCCTTTTTGGCTGCCGAAAAAAATACTCGTGTTGTACATTTTTAATGACTAAGCGTCGACGATTAATTATGCAAATTTTCCCCTGGAAAACTTTCACGCTCTCTCTCTCCGTCTCTTGCAGTGTGAACGGAAATATCAATCATCTAACGAGCTTAAATTTAGATCATCTTAAAGTTATAGAACACAGGACAATCTTTCCATCGTTTCACTAATCACTCACACACACACGAGCGACGCCTACACTCTCACACACACACATAACCCTGACATCAATCTACCCTCAGACAAAATGTTGCCGTCAAATGTGATGTCCTTCATGAAAAAAGTGAGTGCGATGGGGGAGGAAGAGTAACATGCGTGTGCGAAATGTCTCGCGTCAAAACTAATCGATGAAACATTTCAGATGGTTGCTCAAGAGGAGACAGCCCAGCAGAGCACCAACGAGAACCCTGGGACGACGTTTGGCAAGTTGAAAGCGCTCTCGTCATCCCTGCTCACAGCACAAGATAAAGGTGGCCTCGCTGTTTTGAAGTAATCTCGAAAAACAATAAAACCTTTTCCGATCCGTCTCCGTTTGTCTCTCAGGCAGCAAAATGTCGCCTCGGCCGTCGCTGATTCCGGATCTGTCTGAGCTGCAGAGCCTGCAAGCTTCGTCGCCCGAACAGCCAGAGCCAGAGACGACAACGACCCCCAACCAGAATCTAGAAAAGAATGAGCCTAAGACAACAGCGAATCGTGCGAGCTCGTGTAGGGTTTGCTTGAAATCCTTCAAGCCCGACGACTTTAGTAAAACATGCTTCGAGTGTAAATACAGAGTTTGTGAAGACTGTGCGAGTTACAGTAAAGTCGATAGTGCTGAGGATCTCGTGAGTCGAAGAAATTAAGGGGGAAAAGGTTCGTTAAACTCAAACTATTAATTCTATAGAACACGTGGCGATGCAGCGTTTGTCGAAGAAAAATGTCGTCGCGCATTTGCATCCCGCAAGACTCGACCGACTCAAACTTAGATGTGCCTGTCTTGGAAGCTTTACAACGTCGGCACTCGGACGTCAAGTTGAACACTCCTAATGCCAACTGTCAGATCGGACTACAGCCGCCGAGAAGTCCCGAACTAAGACGTCACTCAGATGTCTCTCCGGCGACAATAAAAGAACTCGAGAAGCTCAAGGGTGGCGCAAGCAGCGGCAGCACCGGTGGGATGGCGAACGAGAGCGAGTGGGACAGCTTAAAAGGAAATATCCCAAGCCGCATCGAAATTGAGCCTCCGACCCGAGCGGGCTCACGACGGCAATCCATTCGCGTATCCCGGCAGCATAGCTACGACGATGACATTCAGAAGAATGCGATTGCGAACATGAACGCAGAAATCGAGCCGAGCTTGGGTCTCGGTCCCGGTCAAATTCCTAGAAGGTAATCGACGAAACGCAACAATTCCTTTGTCCTAATCTCCTTCTCGTCGATCTTTCCATAGAAAATCCGCATATGACGTCTTCGGCGGGGTTCAAATTATGCCACCTAATGTTCAGCAAAAGTCCGAGCTCGACAAGCAGACGGGTTCGAGACGTTCATCGTTCCGAATACCCGTTCAAGATGACTTCGAGAGAAAGGATGACTCGCCCAGTCCCGACAATGGACCGACGCTCTTGATTGACGACGATAGAAGGATAAGACGGCGCGGATCCCAACTGTGAGTCGCTCTCGAACGTCAGAAATCTCAAATCAAGTTATAATCAATCAAAAAACACTTCGCAGGCCTGACATCTCAGCACTAAGAGAGCGAGGGGTTCTCGGAGCGAACACTTCCGGAACATCGTTGTCTGTAAACCCTGCTGTTAACCATAACCCATATCAAGGGCCAGGTGAGGTTTTGACTTTAGCTACTCAAACAAATGAGTTTACAGCTTGTTCGCTTTTGCAACAACAGCTTTGGAAGATTTAGAAGCTCCGAAGCGTCAAACTTCGTTGGACGGAGAGGCTATCAAAATAGTAATCCATGATGTTGATTCGGGGCCGCTTTGTGCATCAAAACGGCGAATTATTCTGAGACGAGACCCGAGCGACAAAGCTCATCGAAGTGAGTAGAAGCTTTCAAAGTTTATTTTCGCAATCCTAAGCAGCGCTCTCCTTCTGTTTCGAACAAAGCTCGGGGATTTGGGATGCGAGTTGTCGGAGGGAAAACGGGAGCGGATGGAAAGCTATTCGCGCATATCGTGTGGACGGTGCCGGGCGGTCCAGCAGAGAAAGGCGGCCTGCAACAGGGAGATAAGATACTGGAGTGGTGCGGCATGTCGCTCGTCGACAGAAGCTTCGAGGAAGTTTGCTCCATCATGGACCGGACGGCTGATGTTGCGGAGCTTTTGGTCGAGCACGCTTCAGATTTCCGGATGTGTGATCTTTTGGAGGATAATAATGGCTCGCAACAGGCCGGTCAGAACACTCAAGGGGGCCTAAGCAACATGGGCCCTGTAATCAACATCGGCTCGAGGAAGAACAGCGACGTTGGCCTAATTGCAGGTGAGCGAAACGATTCCAAACTAAACGTTGTGCCATTGTCCTCAAAGAGAAACTTTCGATCCCAACGACTATTTGCGTTCAACCGCTCTCGGTCTGGTGGAGCAGACTCTAATTAAACAATCTCTTTTCCTTCTATTTAAAGAACCCGAAAACAACGAAAAGTCACCGGCGTCTCCAACCCGTAGAAAGCTTCCCAAAACTCCGGTATAAATAGATTTGTCTCACTCTCATTTCATTTTGTGTTTGACGAGCTAGAAGTTTCTCGAGATTCTTTCGGTTTTGAATCAACTAGAGTTTGTCGATTCATTGTAATCATAAGGCTTTTCTCATTCCCATCGAACGACGATGGCGTTGTGCACATCTTTTTCTCGAGCCAAAAAAAATTGAAAATCGTGACAATCAAATTTGTGTTTTCGTTTTACGTTCGTCGTGGAATCTTCTTTCGTTCTCAATCCGCGGCGAGGCTCAGCGCTTTTTAAATGGGAAGGAGATCAGTAGGAGATGTTGTGAGAGCCCTTCGAAGGTTCGCTTTTCATTCAAGTGAGAAAATGACGACAGCTAAACTTTAAAGCTTACAACCTAATCATTGAGTTTTTATACGACGACATGTTCAACAAATCATGTCGACAGAGGAAGAAAACTTTCCGTAGTTGTAACGCAAAAAGGCTTAAAGCAAAATATAATAGCAGAGCGTTGTAAATCATGTAGAGCAGCAGCAGAATTATATCAATCAAAATAGCTAACAAGCTAGATTATTCAAGTTTGAGAACGAAGTTCGTGATAGATATTGAGTTGGACGTTAACCTTTTTCCGTTGTAGAGACTGTTGTGCAACTTCTGGATATCCTTAAATATTTAAATATCGTTTATTGATTTCGCTCCGTGCGAAGGAAATGAGCTGCGCTCTCATGAAGAAAAGAAATAATTCCCGCTCGAGGAAAGCTTTGCCGGAGCTTTTAAGCTCTCGGAAAGCTCCCCGCAAGACGAAACTTTTTCTTCGGTTGGGGAAAAGTTGGTTTCCTTCGACAATGGAGCGAGCTCATTGTTAACTCAAATAGAAAATGAAAATATTTTTGTAGGAAAACTCAGAGTAGTGAAGGCTTTTGGAAGGAATATTTGTTAAACTATAAACAAAACTTAATCTTTGCTTAATCAATCAAACGACTGAGAACGAGAAAGAGAATCTAATAATACAGCAAAGTTTCATTAATTGATGTTTAAATGTACGAAAAACTTTTTTTATTGCTTCATTCTATTGTCAGTGAGGATGGTTTTGGACTGTCGAAGAAGAAGATACTTTACGTAACGAACACATTGAGTTGAAACAAGAGAGTGTTTAAAACTTAGCTTGGTAGAATTTCTAAAGTCATAAATGTTCAAGCAGTGTTCTAGCCACAACTTGTGGTCCACAAGCGAGGTTTCCAGTTGCGAATTTCTGTAGGGCGAACAACAAAACTTTTCTGTTGCGTGTAGGACGGCCAACATGTTTCTCAAATTTCTTAGACGCTCTTTAACACTTAGCAAGTTGCCTCTAATCTCTCTTTATCGAAATCTACTTTCAATCAAAATGGAAGAAAACTAAAACTGATATCAAGACATCAATCATTTATTAAATTTTGTGAGAAAATATTAGAACGAAAAACGTTGCGCGTGATTTTTTTAATAAATATTCGAAAGGCGGTTTGTGATAAAAAGAAAGTTCATTGATTCGGTGGAAGCGAACAAATACAGGAACTCAATCCCCCTGCTAAACTCTCGACTTACTTCACATTCTCATCTCACTTCCGCCCACCACCCACGCACCAACCCAACCACACTCTTCACCACTTTTACTCTCATTGGCAGAAAACTTTTTTTTCTATCGACACGAAAACAATCAAGACGATTTGATCAAGCGGAAGAAATGAAAAACTTTAAGACACATCAGGTTAAAGACTACAATTCTTACATGAAATTATAAAACTATTTTTAGACACCATTTAAACTAAGTGTAGCAACAAGATCTTTCATATACGATGTTAAATAGTCAATATTTGAATATTTGTTAGATTGCAATGTACTTTATATATAGTGACAATAAGCCTAAATAAACATGTCTCTATTATACTGAATATCGTTAAGTGTTGTTCATTGAACGATTGACAGAAGAAATGAAGAAAGAATCTTGGCCGAGGCAAGTCCGAAGACGAAATTTTTGTACTAGTAAATGACCTTCTCACTGACTGATCAGAGTTTGTTTGTAAATGTTTTGTGTTGCGAACTGTTTTGTGAAAGTTTAACTAGCTGATATTCCTTCTAATGGCTTGAACGTCACTTTCCTACTTCATCGTCTCTATCTGTGTTGCAACTCGCCTTCCTTTTGCTGTTAGCGATGTGTACTCGATAACGGAAAAAGCTCCTGAAGGGCTCAGAAAGCGAGAAACGCTGTCAAGTCTCTCTCAGTGTTTAGGATTTTCCTAGTCATTCTTACCGAGAAATTTTTGCGAGAAAGCAATCGGCAGCTGAAGGTCATGAGTAGTACAAAAGTTTGCAACGAAATGTTTTGTCGGAAGTTCTTGAAGCTCATGTCAAAACAACTTTTTAGGAGCAAATCGCCAAGGAGAAACTGGTCAGCGGTAGAGTGCAAATCCAAGTTTGGTATCATGACGATCGCAATGAGCTCGTCGTGAATCTACTGGCAGCAGACGATTTAGCGCTTCGTGATGAACAGCTCGGCTATGGTGCGCTGCCCGAGGCTTATGCGAAAGTGAAGATTTTCCCGAAAATGTGAGTTCATGAATCTCGTCACTAATCTCATCTCATTATTCTTTTGCTTTAGTGGCGACGGACATCACGCACAGACTGAGGTCTCAGTCCCGAACCAAAACCCAATCTGGAACGCAACGCTTAGCTTCGACATTGGCTGTGGACAGAATTTGATTGATCGAAGCATTGAGATTGCGTTGTGGGATCTCGTTCCTCAAACTGAGTCAGTTTTCCTGGGCGAATGCACCGTCGACTTACAAAAAGCTTTTCTCGACGATCGCGCCGTTTGGTATCGACTGGAAGATCCAAAGAATCTGCGACAGCAAACGATGCAAAAGTGCACGACGTCATTCAATCTCTCACCGAGAGGCTCGATGACTTCAATGACTCCAAACTATTTGGGCGGTGACGTCTCGCGGTTCATTCGTAGGAACGATTACGGTTTCCAGCGTTCAGTGTCTGACGACTGCGACTCAATTGGCGAAAGCACTTCTCTGCTTCATCCTGACACAGCTTGGCTGGGATCGTCACGTCGCGGCTCATCGCAGTCGGAAACTCTTGAGATTGAAACGTATCAGCTTGGCAAGGATTTTTCAAAATCATTGCCAGGGTCGCGTCGTTCTTCGTTCCAAGATGCTGAGAAGAGAAGCGGCGACATAACGCCAGTTAATTTGAACAACCGTCGACGGTCTTCGTGTATCAGAAAAGACCCCGACGAGATTTTGCGGTCGTTGAAGGCAGTTCGAGGGGAGCTTGGAAGAACGATGAGTCTCTCGAGGGAAACAGAATACAATCGCTCAACCAGACGTGAGTTGACAAATGATTCAAGTTCATTCGAACATAAAATGCTTTTCCGTCTTTAAGGCATCAGCAGAGTTCATCGCGACTCGATAACAAACTTCAACGAATCATTTCAATACGACGACAACAGTTGGCGAGGCTCATCGGGAAGTTTCCAAGCGCAACCTCAAGAGCTGATGCTGGGACCAGGACAGAAGAAGCCAAACTATCATCTCACTTTCTCGAAGTATGGAGATCTCTTTCTCGAGTTGAGAACTTCACGATCAATGGTTGACATGAGGGTAAAAGACGCTCAACAAATTACTGGAGACAGTCAATCATTAAACTTTAATATTTCAGATTCTCAGTGCTCGCAACTTGTTGTTCAACTACGCTGAAGCTCCCGATACTTACGTCGAATGCTACGTAAAGGACAGTATGAACGATAAGATCCGGCAGAAAAAGAAGACTGATATCATTCGGCATAACATAAACCCCGACTATAACTACAACATCTCGTACGCAGTGAGTTGCTCAACTAATACAATAAATATTTGATGGAAGATTACGCTGAATTTTCGTTTGCAGATGAGTGATATTTACCGACGATCACTGATTTTTGTCGTGTACCAAAGGGCCGGAGGATATGAAAGGAGTATTGGTGAGATATTCTTCCATTAATCATGAACCAACTGAGCTTGCACATGCGCTCAATTGTTGTCACGACGCAGCCTTGAATCTAGATCGCTGCTTAGATTGTTCCGCTGTATTCGAATCACAAACGTTTGCTAAACATTGGCAAGCATAACGAAGCATAAGCGTTGGCGTTCCATGTCTGGAAAGTTTATTTGTTCAACTCAGCTTTGCTTACTTATGACTCATATCAAATTAAGAGTCACCGTCGTCTCACATGCTAACGTTGTGCAATTTGTGTATTGGAACAAATAATTCCAGCAGTTCCAATCTCCATGTCTAAAATCCCTTGAGGGCTTGCGACGAAGACAACAAAAGATTTCTTCGTCTATGATTTACATTGATGAATATTAAAATTCTCCGTTGCTTTGCCTCGTCTTTTTGTAAACTCTTCTTTTTCGTCTTTAGCGTTAGGTGCTGTGGAAATTTATTTTGGAAAATTTAAGTTCGATCAAGGCTACAGTGGTTGGTATCCGCTCTTCCCTGCGTTTTCAATGGGGATCGAGCCAGCGTCACTATCTCCATGACTGATTTTTCATAGAGTCGAGAAACTATCAACAGCGATTGAATTTACAATAAATCTTAGAATGTAAACTTAGCGAAATGAATGAGATATAACAAAATGTTTTATTGTTGTTTGTAGAGTTATATTTTTCCGAACCAAACAAGACGTTTTTATCGCTCAACCAAAGAGCCCCACAAGCAGACAAAGAAGAAACAATTCACCTGCGAACATAAGTGTCTATAAAGTTTACTGAGAATCAAGGAAACGAAGTAGTTTTGATCGAGATAGTTGATCGCAATGTACATCAATTAATGCTCAAAGACTACCAAACGCTATCAATGACTATAACAGAATTAAAACTTTCCCGTAGACGAAGGCAACTTGTCGTTCATGTGTTCCGTCACGTCGAAGTTTCCACAACGATTTCAAACTTCTTCCAAAACTCTTCCACTCGTCGTAGACCACGACAAACTTTTCAATCACATTACGAAATATTCAAACGATCTTGGTCAAATGTTTAAGCTTGAAACTTCTGCGTGACGGAACTGGCGAAAGGCAACTTCGATTTCCAGTTAGAGAAAAGCTAGCAGACCCAGAGAACTAGAATTTGATTTTTCATTACACGACAATCAAAAGACAAAACATTCAATCATTTTCCGTTGACTTAAGACAAACCTAGCGAGTGATTAAAGTATAAAGGAATTTGTATAATGTTTGAGCTTCAGTTCGTGTTTTAATGATAAAGACTGAGTTTATATGAAGACACCTAATCAAGTTTTCAAAATTCAAAAACCCCAAAATAAATATTGATGAATTTGATGTTTTATCATGCAAGCGGTTGTTAGGGAGCTGGAGAATATTTACTCGCATCGTTTAACCCCGTAGGCGTTGACCTGCTTTCGTCTCGTTCTTACTTAGAAAGTTCCAAAGGTTTCAAGACATTAGAGAAATGTTGAATATCGATAAGGCTCGGGAGAAAGTCTCAGCTGACTTAACTAACAAGTTACAATTCATATTTGAAGCTTTAAAGAACTCTTTACAAGACTTTAGAAAATTAACTGTACTTCTATCGTATCGACTCATAACTATTAAGAGCTTGATTGTTGACGCTTTGAATGTTGATTGAGAAGAATCCAGAGAATATTTACATAATGTTACAAGCAACTAGAACTTGAGAAATGCAACTACAACGTTTTTGATCAGAGCTGAATTATCCCGCAACTTTGTCCTCGACTTGGACGCTGAAGCATTAACAATTACAAAAAGATTTCAACCCCGAATGATTCACGAGCGGTCTATTTTCATATAACGCAACATGTACGCTCGTTCGCTCGGTCGAGGAATCTGAAAATTAAAGAGTTTGAGGGCCTACTAAACGACAATCTTTTGAGACTCGATATACATATTTAATCCGCTGACGAACTTATCGTATAAATATGAATGAGACAAAACTTTTTGATATCGGAATATTAAACATTTACAATCACTTGCTGCAGTCAGCCGGCATGCCAAGACATTATCAATACTTCATCAGACTAAGACCCAACGCAAACTGTTCTTCAATCAATGAGAAAGAGAGTGAGAGGTCTAGCGGAACTTTTAAAAAAGATAAATTATTGTGAGGTTGTAAAACGTAACTAAAGAGTTTGTAAAAATGTTGTAACGAAAGTCACAAGTTGATGTAATATTTATAGAAGATATTTTGAAGCGAATCATTGCATTCAACAAGGCCGAAGATCTTTTAATAGTTCGTTCACCAAACCCCTTCGCACTTCAAGCACACAAAAGCCAGCGGAAGATTCATACGAAGCGCAAACTCATTTGTTTATTTCTCCTTTTGATTTTGACATTAAAATCAATTGCACGAAACTGTTTGGAAGTGCTCGCAAAAGAATTATTTCCTTATTGTCAATTTTAAAGCAAGAAACGGAAACGTAGAAATAAAATAAAATAGAATGCACAATCGAGTTTCAGTCTCACTGAGGGGCTCATCCTTGAATGAGGTCAACGTCTCTCGTGCCAACGAATTTCTCCAACCGAAGTCACTCACGGATGATGGCTCAACAACTCTCTGCTTTTCCTTATTTCCGTTCTTTATTGAAAAAATATTATAAATCCATTTTCTTGCAGCAGTTCTCGCTCTCTCGCTCGCGCCGTGAGTCAACAAGACAACGTCAATCGAACTAAACGCCGAATCGAAAAATATCTTCCTCGTTTATTTCTCGAAATTCCATCGGACCGCTGTGTCCGTGTCACTTCGCGCGAACGTGAGAGCAAAGATCCTAAAATGTTGTTGAATAAATTTGAGTTTTTATTGCTTTGATTCGAGAAATGAGAAAGAGCTGAAACGATCAATAAATGCTGAAATTTATGAACTTTATTAGCATTTTCAGGGAGATTAGAATTTCTGTTCGAAAATAGTTTTTTATTTGTGATCAATTTCGCGCAACAAAATGCCTACAAAATAGCTCTATGACAGCATAAACCTGCTCGCTTAATTACCTTCCTCATCCAATTATGTGACATGTCGGTTGACATTAATTAGACGCGCTTGTTTGTGTTTCTCGTTCATGTTAGCTCAGATGCTGCGCTGCAGACTAATGAACATCTGAAGGCTCCTCATTGAAGATGAAAGTCCACTTGGCGAGTTGAAAACTGAGTGATCTTGACGTGATGAATTCAAAGTTCTCCAAGAGCACGGTATGAAGTTCCTACAAGCTTTCACGTCAACGTAGGAACTCTATACCTCGCTGATGGCAACCTCGCATTAAAAACATTTCTCCCGTCCAAATTCCTCTTTGTTTGTCCAACTCTTCAACGATGGCTCATGAATTCTTAAACGACTTGTTAACATTCTTTTACATTTTTGATCCTCGATGAATAATTAATGCACTTTGTTGTAACTCGACACCGATGTTAAACCGCCCCAACGAGTCATGTTTCTTATCTGTTGGACTCGCTAGAAATCACTCGAACGTCCGAAGAAACTGTTGAACGAGAAACAAGTTCCTCAAACCAGCCGCAAAACGAGAACACGCAACAACTGTTTGTCTGAAAAGAAAATCTTGCAGCAAGAAGACAAATTTTTATGCTCTAATAATAGTGATGAATCTTTAAGTTGAGAAGTAATACAATTATAATTACAGTCGTGCCAAGTCCTTTTCAATATGTTGTCCAACTTTTGATGGGAGGTTGTGACTACGTGAACAACTTTGTGCCTATTAATTTTCTATTTAGAGAAAGGAAGAATTGTAAGTTTTATCACAGGTTAGATTGATCGATTGCCATGAGGCGAAAGATTCCAGACGAGTTGTCTGATCTTCCTCTCATAATTAGAAAATTGCTTTAAAAACATTGAAGAGTTTCGGAGCAGCATAAGGGCGAGGAATATTTCTGAATCAATATTTTTACAGGATCGCTGAAGCCGACCAAGGCAGATGGTCAACGTTTTCATTAATTTTTTCCCCGCGATTAATTACTGCTGCCTTCACTTGATATTTAATTGAAGAAGACGCATACGAGAGCTCAGCGCAACAGGTTTATGTGAATAAGAAATTCAGATCATCGCGATAGAAAATTTCGCTTCTTCTCAAACATTAATTTCATCGTTGACATGTCTTAACATCTTTTTTATATCGGGTGAAACAACAGCTCTTTTATCTCGATTTCTTAATGTTTTTTTGTCGAATAAAAAAGGTTCACGAACGAACGTTCTTGCCGAAGAGTGAGCGAGAAGCAAAGGAGGAAAAACAAAAGAATTAAACTCCGCTGGCAGATGTTTTCATCTTTTCTTCTTTCTGATAGAGTTTGAAGTTATCAATAGGCTGACTCGTTTACTCCGAGCGGGTTTGAAGTCTGGCCGGGGTCGATTTATTAGGCTTGATTCGAGATTCAAATCATAAAAGTAGTCGGGCGATGGTCTTTCATTTCGGCGCAACCAACTCGACAGAAATGTGCAGCCGAATGAAATCAGCAATCAGTCAGGTTGCACCGGACCGTGGGGATGAGCTTAGAAGCGAGGAGAAAAACTCGAATTCACTTTCATGCGGCTAAGCACGATAAATTTATTAGATGATTCTTATCGGAACGAAATAAATTTCAAGTTCCTCACATGCATTAGCTTAAATTTGCATGTTTTGCCTTCGCTCTTAAAGGGTAACGAGGAGTTAGAGGAATGAAAACTATTCATCATCTCGGAGTCGTTCGTGTTGTTGTTCCCGGGGATGTTCCATAAGCCCGATAAAAAGTGAAACGTTTATTTGTCTTTAATATTTCTCTTTCAAAGAAGAAAGAAAAAGGTGTGCGAGTCTAATTCATCTCATCTTAATGCCGAACGAGACGGTCTTGGGAGAAAGAAGACTTCGAAATCTGAATAACAAAGAAGGGTGAAGCCGATTTCTTTCTCACGATGCACGGTTGCTCTTAATTTATTCCTAGGAATCAATTATTGCAGCTACCAGCATTAAGGAAACAAATCTCTTTCCTTTCTGTTCTGCTGCTGCTAATATGCAAATTCTCGTTTAAGGTGAAATGAATTGTTCGCATCCGTTTTGAATGCCAGCGAATTATTTTGCCTCCGGCGTTAATTAAAGTCTACGCAGAATAGTTTCACGGAAACAAAGAGCGAAAGGGAATTAAAATTTAGTCACGTTAAACTGTGTTATGAGTGAGTGAGACAGAGACGAACGCAAGCGAAGCGAGTAGGGGTTGATTACTGCCAGCACACAGCCCGAAACACACTCAAATGAGAATGCGTTCGCCTTCTTCTGGGTCGTTTCAGATGGAAAAGGGTGTGTTTATTCCATTTATTAGCGTGTGCATTGAAATATGCATTTCACAATTCTGAAGCCTTCGGAACGGTTTTTGCGAAAACAAAGGAATGGCCAACAGTTAAAATGGTGATAATTAAATAAAGAAAAAGCTCTTTTTCTCTCCTCCGGGCGACACGCAGAAGATGCGAGCTACAAGCTCCAGCGTTTGTGATTCTTGTCATCTTTTGAAGAAATTTACACAAGAGGACAAACCTGTTCGACACGAATAATGAGAAACCGCACCAACACACGGCCGACGTGAATATGAAAACTGTAAAAAGAACTAGTTTTAAGAACTGGTCATCTTTCGAGCGACACATGATATCAAGATTTTTTCAAGAAAAAATTGAAGACGTGGAAAATTTTATGGTAAAATCTGCTTTTAACGCTCGTTCTCCCATGCTAAGACACGAGAAAAAGCCAATATTTTATCATTAACAAAAAAAAAATAAAGACCGCAAGCAACTACAGCGTCAATATTTGTGAGACCAACGCTTAGTTTTTATTCGTCGTGAGCGCTCATAATTTCCAACGAATTTCGAAACATTCGTCGAGACTGCTGGAGACGCGCACTTTGTTTGCAGCTTGAGACTGCGAGCTGTGGCATTGAACGGTTTAATTATAATTTCTGCCGCAGCGCAATCAATGCGAACATGTATTGCGATGAAAATGGCACAAACTAGTCATAAAGAAACTTGCAGAGTGCATCAATCATTCGCAAACCGTTTAATTATTCTCCGCGAAGAATGTTTCGATGTTGATTATATTTTCGCCTCGGCTTTGAGTCAACACATCGCGACTCGCGAATGAATATTTTAGAATCGTTTCTTCATGTTTTTCCTCCACACACCAAGTGAGAGACGACAGGCTTGCCGTTGATGTAAATTGCTTGTTGAGAAATTAACATATGAATTGCTCATAGAAGGAACAAATGTGTATAATTCAAATAATTTTTTCAAATCAGGTTTTTCTACATTCTTACGGCGACTGAGCCGAGGAGAGAGAGCGCGCTTGATATTAATATTTCCACCACGTAAAAATATTTTTAGTTGGCGACTCGATCTGCCATCCGACGGTGTATTGAACGAATGATTGCTGAAGGCAACAAATGAAATAAAAATGAAGGAGCGATGACGAGGTAACGACTGAAAAATGCATTCGGAATTAGCATTCAATTACACGTTGACCACAAACTCCACTCGTCGGAAACATGCTCTTACTTAGAAGAAGTTAACACACCGAGCGACCCGAGGGAAAATGTCAGAAATTATATGAACTCATCACGCCAACATATCAAGATCGGAAATTAAATAAATAAGCGAAGGCAATTTCCAGCGAGCCAAAGATGAAACGAAGAACGAGAGAAATAAAAACATCTTGAAGATTTAAACAGGTGAAAGTTTGGTACCTGAGCAGGTTGATTTCTTTTATGCTTTGTGCTCAATTCTCTTCTCTGCATACTTTTCTGGCTTTCCTCCGATGTGTGTCATAGTTTCACGCAAACTTTCCTTTAACAAATCTCTCCCGTCTGCAATGTATCACTTTCTTACGAAATTGTCTTGGAGCACAAAGAGCAAAGTGGAAAGAAACCCGCACAAAAAGTATTAGCACATGTTTCGGCTGTGTATTCGTAGAACGTTGTTTTAATAATCAATACTTTCTCCCCGAGCGTTCTAATTTTTAGCGAAAACTTTCATTAGATTCTTTCAGTTTTTCCTCCAAATTTGCACTTGTGTAACTATCAGTGGTTAAATAATGTGACGACCAGCAAGATATATAATGTGTCAAAAACTTTTTCCAACGTTCTGCTCGTGACTGAGAGATTTTTCCGAACTAAACTAAGAGACAGCGACCGAGCGAATGAGCCAAACGAAAACGAAGAGCAAGCAAACACCAACGATTTTTTATTATGAAAAAAAAAGAAGAAAAAAACGCAGAAAAAATTTTAATATTTTTTCCTACAGCACAATATAGCGTTCAGCTCGACACAACGAAATGATCGTACATAAGTTTGACACACGATATGATGTTATATAAAGGCAGGAGAAGTTGGAGGGGAGAACGAATATGTGAACAAGTCTAAACGGCGCATGCGGCTCGCTCGACGAGCTCTGAGGGCGCCCTCGAAGAAAGTTTGATGAATGCAACTTCAATTCTTTGGATAGAAAACCCGCGATTTATTATGCTTCAAAATCGAGAGGGAAGAAATCCGCGAATAGCAAAACAATCACTGCCGTTTGCATTGCAGAAGGCTCAAGTTTGAGTTCACGTGGAACTCAGCGATCGCAGCGCTTCATGGATTGAAGTGACGAGACTGAGCGAATTCGAGAACTTTTGGTGTTTCGTTTGGATCTTCGTTGAACGGACTTGGGACAGAAAATGAGTCCGGGAATGTCGCAACGTTCTGATCAAGTGTAAATAGAATGTGAGACTGCAAATTCCTTCAATGTTAAATTATCGTGACACATTTCAAGGCTGATGACTTTAGCGAGTGATAAACATATAGCAAATCTCAGAACAATATTTGTCATAGTCTGATGATGTTAAACAAATCTTTCAAATGCTGGCGACACTGACTCACTGTACAAAATTTGCAGTGTAAACCAACGAATCGTTGAGTCAAACGTCAACATTTATTATGTCAACAGTTTGTAGTTAAAATGATTAGCTTCGTTCCTAATTCATCATCTGATTGACTCCAATTGTGTTCGTTATCTTGCCACCTTTTCACTCTTTGGCTTTTCAACTGATTTATGTTTTAAACAGAAAAAGCTCGAAGCTTCCGACTGATTTATGTTGTGAACATGAAAAGCTCAAAGCTTCCGAACGTGTCTCGGCTGAAGCATAAAAAAATATTTCGATCAGTTTAATGCTTCGACGTGTTTTACGTTTTTGGTATAAAATTTCAATCTCTTTGATTTGTCAATCAAGGATTTATGTTGTATAATTTTGAAGAAAATACATTTCAAAATTATCGATTTAATTTGAAAATCTTTAAAAATGTTTCTCAAGCGAGACTTAACGCGTGAAATATTGCGAATCATTTGCTCGCCTGTTCACGTTCGGGTCCTTGAAGGGTTGCAAGGGGCGCAACTGACAAACAAAACCAAGATAAAACCTAAGACTTATGAAACGCATCATCCCTTTTATTCGAATAATGATTTGTGGGCTTCTTTTTGTTCATTTAACTATGAAAAATTAAAGTAATATTTTAGCGAGAGCGCGCTATTGTTGATGTGCAACAAACATGAAAAATTATTATTATTACTCGTTCGGTTTAGCTGCATGAATATTCAACTATCAATATTGCCAACAAAAGGGTTGGGAGAGTTCATTGTCTCTGCAGATAAACAGAAATTTTAATATTTGCTTGTTTTTTCGATCATTCGATTTGCTCATCGCAAACATTCTCGTTTCGAGTCGAGAGTTCAGCATCCAATTGATTCGGAATGAAACATTCAACTTCAGGTCGTCGAGCTAATTTGCATAACTATTGTTGCCCTCAGATGATTTGCATATTTTCCGCAAAGGTAAGAGGGCTTTCCATTAACCAGTGAGCCGAGTCAGCTGTTCGACTGCTTAGCATCGGTTCCACAAGCAAACCTTTTGATTAGAGACTCAAGCGTGATTCAAAAAATGTAAAACACATTCTGTCAATGTGGAAAATTTGCATAAAAATATTAACAAGCTTCATTCTCATGGAGGGATTATTCTTGATGCAGTGTGCGAGTCGCAAAGACTCCGACAGAGCCGGATTTCAGATTTTGATTTGGATTTCCATTTCGCTTGCTTGTTATGTATAAGAGACTTTGTTTGCTTGTGATGGCTTTGAAGCACGACTCCGCTGATTAGCGAAAGTCTTTTTGTGACAAGGTGGATCGGAAAAACTCTTTCAGCTTATTGATTTCTTCTGCCAACGAAATTTGATTGTCTTAAGCATGAAAAACTGATCCAATGACTCTTGAACTGTCGATGTTTAATGTCTCGATGCTCGAGTCAGTTTCTTGTCATTTCGCCAGAACAATTTCTTAATGGAAGCTCCGCAAGAACCAAAGTTTAATCATTTAGAAAGCCGAGCAAGAAGAAAAATTACCGGCAGCTTGTCTGAGAAAGTTTTCGGCGCTTCCTCCAACTTTATAGACAGCCGGAATATTTAAAACTCTTAGGAATCCCACAATCAATCAAGCAATTACGCAACGAGTTCCTCTCGCCTTGAACTTTTTGTTTCTTCCGAACTTCTCTCCTCGCTCCAAAAACAATTTCATTTAAACAAAAATCATTTAACGAGTCAGCTGATTGTCGTCAGCTGTAAAATTGTAAATTATATTCTCGGAGTCGAGCGCGGCGCGATTCCCTCTCGTCTTCCATTATGCGCAAATAACATTATGAGATTCTATTTATAATTAAATACCAAGGTCGTTCCGTCTTGCGAATGAAAGTGATGTAAATGAAACAAAAATGAGAAGGAATACTTAGACATCGCTAAATGGGTAAATGAATACATACAAGACAACATCGCTCTCTCCCCCCCGCAAAGTATATAATTACAGCTTTTATGCTTTCGTCTTCTTCTAGCCGCGCGTAGTAGGTTACTAAGAGAAGGAAAAGACGCCGATAACACAAATATCACCCTCATCGCGGCAACTTCCTGTTGAAGAAGGAAGAATTTTATGGAGATTTCTCTCTCCTCTTCTTCCTCATGCTCGCAATATAATCACGCACAAATTCTTAAATGCCTTAACGATGTGAATGAACATTCAGGCAATTGCCGACAAGATAAACAAACATCGTCGAGCTGAGGATGATTAGAAGGACATTCAGAAGCCTTTGTTCCAAGCTCTCGACTCGCCCCTCTACCGCATTTCGATAAAAGGGTTTAAGATTCAATCGAATGATCTGTTTTTACCTGTTAAACATCACCGAGCACAATGCAAAGTAAACTAAGTTTGTTTCAACAGCGGAGCCTCTTCAACCCTTTCACTCTCAGTCAAGGATGGTTTTCATTGTTTAGTCTCGGCTTAGAGCGTTTAATATCAGTAAATCACGGAACATATCGTGAAACCTTCTCTTTGAATATTCAAAGCATAAATTGCGTTAAATTGTCCGTGAATTTTTATGATTTTGTGAAAAATTGTGAAATATTTTTCATATCTGTTTGCGTATTTTCATCATGCGTTGAAGTTTAATGGAACACCGTTGAGGCAGAAAGCAGAATCATCGGCTTCTGAATGGAAGAGCGAGCGAAAAAAGGATCATGTTCACTTTAAGATCGGTTAGGGTTTTAACTCTTGCTTTCACAAATATTTAAATTAGTTTTTTTTTTATCTTCTGGCTTCATTGAAGCAGCTGCGGCATTGAATCGCTCTCTGAACCGTAAGTTATAAATAATTTTTTCTCATAATTTGAATGTTTTTTCCTTCATTCAATCAAGCAACGACAATCGTTTGATTCGCTTCAACTTCTCACGTAGGTGAAGGAACCTTTCGAGGCTCTTCAATCGAGACAGGATGTTCAGTGACGCAATGACATATGGAAAGTGAATGTAGAAATGTCGAAATCGTGCAAGAAAGGGTAATCATGAAAATCATTATAAAAACTTAATGAATTGTTCGACTTCCTTCTTCAAACTTGATGGCAATTTGAATTAGGATTGTTCATGGATTATGTCACAAGTCTTGTTAACAAAACCCTCGACTGTTCTTTAAATTGAAAGCTAAGTCTTTTTGAGCTCAGCAAGAGTTTTAATAAAATATTTTTCGTCCTGTTGACAGATTAGCTTGTTTGCGTTGCGAGTCGCCAAGCAACTTAAGCTTCAGTTTTCTTATTAAAGTCTCAACTCACAAACTCACGAAGCAGAAAAACCCTGCTCATGTTTCAAGCGCAAAAAGAGTGGAAGACTCGACGGTGAATCCTCATTTCATCTCACGGAATTCAGGCAGAATGAGATTCTAAAACTATCTGTGCATATAATTTGAATAGAATGCATAAATCGTTAACCCCTATTTAAAACTTTTTTAATTTATTCCACGTTCGTGAAATCTGTTCAACCCTTTCAGGGACGATGCTGCTTTATTGTCGCAGCAGTAAACTCTTTTTGGATCGCTTGCTCGTGAAAAAATCTCGTCGGTTTAGTTTTAATTTAGTTTTCGTTGTGCAAGCATCTTCGGTTTCAACTTACCACGTGTTTCTCTCGGCTTCCAACTTCGTTATCACTTAAACCACCAGTCACATCAGCAGACAACAGAAAATTAAAACCGAACAACGGAAAAGGAAAATCGGAAAACTCAAATGCGAAAACTTAAAGTTTCTGAATGAAAAGTTTTACAACACAATAAATAAGTTTTCGTGCGAACTTTACCGATAAAGTGAAACTTTCTCTCCTCTCTCCGGTATATAAATTAAAAAGAATTAAAAACTTTCTTCACTGGCTTACGGAACGAACAAATATCGAATGAAACGTCGCGTCTACATTTGCGTCTTTTGAAAAAAATCTTTTTTCCTCCTGTTGTATATTTTTCAAATTTAACATACATAAGAATGTTGATCGGTACATTTATGTAGAGAGCGAGCGAAGCATATATCGAAGCGTGGAGCGAAAAGTATACAAAAGACACACTTTCCGAGCGAACACAAGAAAGGAAAAATTCCACCCGCAACCCTCTTGAAGTTTTATGTAAAAATTCCGCTTACATATTTTCGTTTTTCGCCGAGGAAAAATGGAAAAAGAGAAGGAACTTATACACTTACAGCCATGGGAAAAGGAGTCGCTTGTCGCTGTGTGCACGTTCGGTTAGAAAATATCAAATGGAAATACTTTAATATGCAGAAAAAAGGAAAGAAAGAAAATCCGAGCGAGGGAAGTTTCGCGATGTAAGTTCGATCTCTGTCGGCAACGACTCGCTGCTGTTGCCGCTTGACGGGCGCTCGACTCACGGCAACAGAAAGAGGAAGAAAACGACGTCAGTCAGCTTTTTATCTAAGAGGAAATTTGACGATGAAAATATTCATTTTTCATATATTTGAGCTATCAAGAGGAGGAATATAGCATTATGGATGGAAGAAAAGGGGATATGATGAGATAGATTGATTTTTCATATCTGCACGAGGCGAGAGAGAAAGGAGACGCGAGCAAAAACTTAATATCTTTTTGATATATTGAATTGGAAGATATGAAATCTTTTTAAGTACGTTTCGCCTTCAAATTATATCGGATGGAGCTTGAAGCGCGTGAAAAGTGTTTGAATTATTTATCGAGTCGAGTGCCGTTGTCATGTCGCCGAAAGAAACTAAACACGAACCGGTGCAGTCGTAAAACTATAACGAAACTATGGAGATTGCTTTATGCTTTATGGAAAATCGATTGCGAGCATAAAAAGCCATTTTGTTTCCCTAAAAACGAGTCAATAATATCGTTGAACAAAACCCCCGCGCGTTCATGTTTCAGCAGCGGAGGAAAAGCGAAATGTTTGAACTCATGTCATATGTAGGATAAATGGATAAATTTTATATTTGTATGAGTTGAAATTCGCATTATGTTTCATGCTTCTCTTCGCTTCGAGTTCTTTCTTTTTTTCACCCCTTTCAAATTTATTCACCCACAAATAAAATTCCTTGAAAAGGATGTGGAATAATTGAAAATTCCAATTACACGAGAGACTCCATTTCGGAACGCTGGATATGAGACTTGAGATGCTCCGAGATGGATTCTAAAGATTTCTTTCAAGGGAATCTCAGTCCGGGTCATTGAAAGGGTTGAAAGGGCGGGAGAGCATTCAGCGACAAACTGCTCGAGAGCTTTCTTATCCAAAGTTTAATCATTGAAGATGTTTGTCAACTGTGTAAGTTCTTGTGAAGTTTCGATGGTTTCTTTTCATAATTCTTCAGAGCAATTCTCTGAGTGTTTGGAGATTTATGCTTTGTAAATCGACAAGTTGGGCAATAAATCTGCGGCAGGATCGCAAAATGGGACTTTTGGTTTTGTGTTCACGCTCGAGCTTAACCCATATAATTCACGAATTTGTTGGCGATCTAAAGTCTTCACTAAACGCTGACGACTTCCAACTTGAATCTTGAACCATCACGTAGATCCACTTTGCCTTCTCATCTTAGTAATTAATCATCCGTTCGATCTTCATCGATGGCTCGTCACTCATCCAAACCTTGAAATCGAATTAAGCATAAACTTCCTCGCCAATTTCTCTCACCTGATTCCCAGCCGCACGTGGCCCGACTCGCCGGTTAATTGTTGCACTGTTGTCTAAATCGTTGCATGCTCTAAATGAAAATGAAAATAACCTTGATCTTGAATGATTTTACTCTCATTGCTTAATGTATACATTAATATACATTTGCATTCATTATATAAAACAGGAGAGGAAGAAAAAGCATCGCATCTTCATTTTCAGCCAAAGATTTCAGAGTTATTATAACGTAAGGTGAATGTATAAGTAAGAGAAAGAAAATACATGCTCTCATTATATAAATTGCCAGCTCTTAAAATAAATGAAAATAAAGTATAAAATCCATTTAATGAATTGATGTGTAATTGTGTAAGGTTGGGAATACACTCGCTTATGAGTTTAGGTGTTGATAACGATTGTGAGCGCGAGGGTTCAACGACACCGCAACAATTTCCATCTGATTCTTCCATCTGATGGATTGGCTCTCGAGCGTAATTTGTAATAAAGAATTACATCGTTCTTAAGCATCTCGGCTTGTCTTCCATCTCCTGTTCCGTCAAGAGCCTCGCGAGTTATTAGGAGTGAGACGAATTATTCGCGGAATCAGAGGCAAAGTAAAATTTCTCATTTCGTTTTCAATTTTGCAGTTGATCAATTTCTTGTCTTTATAAAAGGCTTAACTTGAGAATTCAGATAATTTGGTGTTACACGCGTATTTGAAAATAAAATGAAAACGACAAACACCAAGAACACACGAGCGACGAGGAAAATTATATGAGAAATTACAGCATTTCTCTGTGCGGAGTTTAACCCTCTTCAACCGCAGTACATAAGCGAACACACTCAAAGGCCGGAGCTGCACGCATGCTCCTCAAAATGGCTGAACACTTCACCCTCACAGCGTCACACGCTAACCAGCATGAAAAATCGTTAGCATAGCCTTCGTTCGGCGTGTTGGCGCGACTTTCCCATCTCGCACACATCGAGACTATATAGAATTAATTTTTAAAAATAATAAAATCTTAGTGTTAATTGAGGGAGAATGATGAAAATGAAAATAACCTAGCCCAACTGTGTTTATTGAGCATTTGATGGTTTGAACAGATAGACGTTTTGGTCGTCTTTCTCACGTTATTATGTCGTCGTCGTCGCGTTGATGACGATGCGTTGAATAATTAACGTTGGAGTTTCCTTCGCGTTCAGTTCGTTCAGTTGTTTAGTGATGGCAAGAAATATCAATAATTTTCCGATCGAGAGCAGGCAGAAAGTTCAAATAAGATATGTTATGTGTGTATATATGTGTAGATGATTGATATCGTTGTTGGGGGTGGTTGAAGGATTTCGTCAGAGAATAGTGGAGGGTTCGACAATGGAAATCCGCCGGAATTGTTGTGAATTCAGCGGAAAATTTCTCGGATATCGTCGACTTTCATCTTGCCGTGCGTTTGGATTACTTTTGAACCTTTGCTGGCAATCCATCGGCGATGTGAATCTACTGTGACGAATCTTGAGGATATCTCCACTCTCTTTTTATATTATCGACAGCACAGAATATAAATTTCATGTGTGCGCTTGTATGAAATTTTAAAATAATGTATCATCCAATAACACTGAACATGAAAATATATCAATAAGCAAAAGATTAATTCTATGTACCTTCAGCTCGAAACAAGGGACGCGCGAGAGAGAAGAAGAAATAAATCGAATTCAGTGGAGTCAAAGGAGATGGAAATTGTTTTTTCTTTGCCTCTGCCTTTTTTTCCAGCGGAATAGTTGGAGGAAGCTGATATGATTACGTTCGGATGAGCCAGGCGAAGGGAGAAATATCCACACCTGTAAGGAACAAAGCAACGGATTGAAGAAAATATTAACAATCGACTTTCGATCTCTCCCTTGCCGACGACGACGAACTTACCTGCTGTTCCTTGCGCAACCCTTTCGATCAACCAAGAAGCGCAACCCTCTCGAAGAAACGTTTCTCACGACTTGATACAAAAGAAAATTCATATTTTGCATATGATTTATTATGCAAATAAATTGTGAATGCTCTTTAATTAAATAATCGAAATCAATAATTTATGCGTTTTCTTCCTTTTGAGCTTCGCATCAAACCCTTTTCCTTGAGCAAGAGTAATGACTTGCGACTTCCAAACGGCGAAGAAAAGGTGTCGTCGTCTGTTGAATGTAGCAAGAATTTGTTTCACAATTCCAGAGAATCGTTTGAGGATAATATTTCATTAATATTTTCGGTAAAAGGTTCGTCTGAGTTGTGAATGAAATTATGGATCGATGTGATTTTTGCGAGGCAGTTGGATGGTAATTTCTGTTGCCAATCGATTCGTGAATTTCGCGATGAGTTTTTCACTTGTTTTGGTTTTTACTGAAATCAGCTTTTCGATTTAATCTTTTCCATTTATATTTGTGATCATCTTATGACTTAGGATTAACAATATAGCGATGATAATTGTTCCTCGTTTCGTTCAAACGCCTTGCAATCTTTCCGATGAATCCGATCGAAGACGATTCCGATCTCCCAAGCATGATTGCGATTCTCAATTCAGTATTGATTTGAGATCATTGATTTGTATAATTCAACCAAAGGATTCAATCCCACAAAACGCTGCTCTATCAATCCCGTTGGCTTTCTACCACTCGTAAATCGTATAAAACTGATTCGTTAATATTCCAACAACATGGATTTGGCAACATAAAGTGTCCATGCTGAGCTTTTCGAGCTTCCATCGCATAATTCGGCAAGTTTGTGTCTTTGCGTTTTCTGATTTTATGTTGACATCTGTTGAGAAATATTCGCCGCATAAAATTCGAGCTCTCGTGTCATTTAGAAGCATAAAAAGTTTATGTTGAAAACAATTTTCACTTGGAAGATTACATTGATTTTAATGGCGATCGATTACCACCAATCATATCAAAGTAATTGCGATTGAATCGATCCATTGATATCAAAACATTGCAGCACAGCATGATAATTGATAAACTGAGATCTCCGTCTCAAATTAAATCCAATTTTCTCGTTCACCGTTTTTCTATTAAATTTCACATCGAATCATGTTTGCTGTTAAAAGATTAGAATAACAGTTGAAGCCGAAGATTTTTTTCCTCTATCAAACGGATGTTAATTTGCATATTATATAAATTTCCTTTATTTATTTGGGGTTCAGCAGTCTCTCAAAGTGACTCAACGTTTTCGATCGCACAAAGAAATATTGTAAAAAACTGTTTTCGTAAAAAATGAATAACATTATGAGCGAGATTTTTTGTCCTATCTGAGTTTCCAAATGGCCCGGACCCTCAGAAATTTATATTTCATGCTGCACAGATGATAAATTCTAGAGTTAAGAAGCAAAAAACTCGTTCTGGGCAAAAAAAACATGCGAGCGTCGAGGAGAAAGAGCTCGAAAACCCTTCGGTTTATTTCTCTTAATGAAATCGATATTTTGAAGATGACAATATTTGCTCATTCTTCAACGATACGTTTAATTTCTGGGAATGCTTCAAACGCTTAAAACAAAGCGCTTGATTGTGAATGAGAAGTTCGCGAAATTTGTCGTCGTCCTCTGGATTAAAATTCTTGTGTTTAGACATTCATGTCGGTTCATTGTCATGAATTTCAACAAAGCCTCGTTCTCTTGCCATTTGAAGTTTGCGAAATCTAATAAAAACATCAATTTCGACTATTGATGGCTCGGGGTTTAATAAAATTACCATAACAATTATTTGTTGCTGTAAATAGAAAAAGGTTTCGATCACACATTGCGTTGTTGTTCGAGAGTCAATAAATCCGCAAACAAATCGATTAAAGTTAATTGCTAATTAAAACGTTTCTGAATGAACTCATAACTTGGCAGAAGTTTTTATTATTGAGGAATTTCCACCGTGAACGCCATCGCTTGGCTTTCCATTATTTCCTTTTCGCCATGTTTTCCCATCGAGCGTTAGTTCGCTGCGTATGTTTATGGCAGAAAGCGATTTCTCTTCCTCGATCGGGGGTGGAATAATGAATTTTGTGAGGGTTCATATATCTTTAGAATGGGAAAGCATGCGAAGGCAAAAAAGTAATTTCGTTGATAAGAGGCAAAAAATGTTGCGTCGATGGAGGACGAAAGTGAATCACGTGATGGTTACGAACTATAATTTTGTTGGAACTTTTAAATGTTCGGAACAATTTCATTTAATGACACATTTCGGATTCTATAAAAAATTGGAACTTCCCATCAGAATTAGATAGCAATATTAGGTTCAAGGAGTCGAATAGACAAAGTTACCGAACCGGAAGTTTGTTGTTGAATGAAAAAATGTTTTTATTAAATTCATCGTTCAATATGAAGTTATCTAACTCGTCCTCGAGGCTCAAGGCAAGGTGACGAGGAAAACAAACTCTTATCAGAGTAGCAGTGCAGCTGTGATAGCTACGAAGATTTTCTCAAGTCATAACAAAGCCTTTTCTTTTTAAAAAATAATTACGAACCAAATGAATTCAATCACAAAATTAAATATCTTGAAAATATCTTCATTCGTCTCTTCGCTCTTAGATGGCGCACGTTCAGTTCGTGCGAATCCTTTTGCGAGTCAGACGCCTATCAAGGCTTAGAAATCATAAAAATACTTGGAATTAGCATATTTCTCAAAGAGATTAATGCAATGCAACCTTCAAAAAACAGAAAGGTCGCTTCTTTCCGCCTCGCTTGTTACTTCGCCTCAACCGATTCTTCTCGTTTTGCATGTCATTAAAAAAGGGTTGAGAGTTTCGTGGTGATCGCTTAGATTCTGTTTAGTTTAGTATTGGACTTGAAGAGGTGATGAGCGTTTTAATTGTAAAATTCGCTCGAACCAGAGCAGTTCTGGTTTCATATTCGCTTCCGCTGTCCGCCGGAAAATTGTTTCAAAAGCATTCGGAAAACTCAAAGGAAAATTGAATAACAAATAATTATTCGAAACTCCGACAAAGTTCATCGGACTAAGAAAAAAGTCTGACAAGTCTGTACGAATTGGAGCACTCGACTTCATAATTAAAGCTCGCCGCGCCATCACAGCAACTTGTTGAAGGAATTTCGTCATCAAGGAGACATTTATTTGAAACACTCAATTCTGCTTTATTATTTCATGTCTCAAGAAAGTATCGTAGGTCAAGAAATTAATTGCAAAAGTCTCAGCTTATGTAAATGAAAAGAAAGAAAACAACGAGAGCTCGAGAATCTTTTTAATTTGAAGGAGACGAAGAAACGAAAATTAAATGAAAATGCGAGGAGAAGTCAGACTGAAGACAAGCAGAGAGGATGGGGAAGGGAAAGTAGGTTAAACACTTTGCAGAATTAATTAAATCTTAATGGAAGTTGTGTCTTAAAGTTGTGATTGAATTAACTCAAAGTTTTTTTTGGAAAGATTCGAGTTTTAAGGTTAAAAGAAAAACCTGAAAGTTCTTAGGAAAACTGTTTGTGAATTAATTCAATTTACACTTTCAACTTCCGCGCCATTTCGTGGAGAAACTTAAGATTTCGTGGAGAACTGTAAGGAGATTGTATAACATTTCAAGAAGCATGCAATGTACGAAACGAGCGAACCACACCCTCTAATATATTAGAGAAACATACACAACCAAACATTCCTTTGTGATATCCTTTCTTCAGAGAGTTTTTTCCTCTGGCTTCAGACGGGATGCGAAATGAGGAAAAGCGAAAATAATTAGAGAGTTTTCATCTGCATTAATTCAAGTATGCAAAGCCCTTGATGACGGTGAACATATCGTCGGCACTTAGCACGTAGAGCGCAGAACGTGCACTCGACAAAAGCCGGCGACGGAATCCTTACGAGCCAAACCACACCCTTGTTGAAGTGACGATGTAAAGAACAAATAATAATGCGAAAAAAATCGCAAGAACTCCATGTCAGTTTTTCGCTCGCTCCCTCCTCACACATCGAAAGAGCAGACGAGGTTATGGAAACTTTCGATGGAAATTGCAGGGAAAATTTGTTGCCGGAATATGTGAATCAATGATTCAATTTGCTTTCAGATATTTCGCAATTTATTTTCAGATCCCGCTGCAATCATCCCGAGACATTCTGCTCGAGACTTGCTCGCTTACCCCTCATTAAAATGCTTTTCCTGGAAAAAGGAAAACTTAACAACACAAAAAGGAAAATACTTTTCCTCCTTTTCTTTTTCAATTTTGAGCGAGAATTTATTTCATTGAGATTACGCATGAAAATTACATTACGGCTCGAGATATCTTTCGGTTGAATTACATAAAGTTTTCCTTTCTTCAAGACATGCTCGACATGTAGGGAATTATTTTTTTTTTCTTCCTGCCATGAGCCGAATTTTTCCTTCGTTCCGCTACCATGCACATCCCCACTTTCCGATCCCCTTTCTGGTGATTTAACTATAGAGCACAATATAAATACGAACGTAAAATATGACTTGGAAAGAACGAAAAGAAGGTAAAGTAAATACATACAGAAATGCGAGAAAATATATAGCAGTGGATTCCTAATGGATTCACTACACGAGTCAGAGAGTTCTTATGTATACGAAACAACCCCCGTTCATAAGTATAATAAATGGCAAAAGATTTTACCCCAAGCGATGTGGAAATTTTGCGAGAAAGAAGTGAGTTTCAAGCATACAAGAGCATTTGAAAAAATATTCATCGTGTATGATGATGGTAAAGAAAGAAGGAAAAAATCCTTGGGGCGAATCCACTTGTAACGTCCTCGAGAATGGATCAAATGCTTCAACAGCTCTTACCGCGAGACAGCGAGAGGCTTTAATCCGGTGATGCAAACGAGATGAAGAAGGCTTTCAAAACTACTTCAACTATGGCTGCGCGAGGAGGATCCGGCTGGAGGAGCTAATTAAAATTTGCTTGCAACTCTTGCGTCCGCTTGCAAAGAGCCTCTCGAGCAGTTTCGGAAGGTTCTTTTAGCTGGAGAGTTACGAAGAATACAATCGAATTGCATCAACTTTGAAACTTAGGAATTACTTCGTAGCTTCAATGAACAAAATTTCAACAAACTATTTGCATGCTTGAAGTATTTGTAATGCATTTTCTCAAGATTCTTTTGTAAGTTTCCGAAATGTTTGAGTTAAAATTGTAAGACGAACATACCAGCTAATCTCACACGAATTTCTTCTGTTCAATCTATTATAAAATCACTACAATTCTACACTCAAATCCCCTAAAATGAAACTAACAATTTTAGTAAAAAACTCCCTAAAATGAAACTTACAATTTTAGTAAAAAATTCCCTAAAATGAAACTAACAATTTTAGTAAAAAATTCCCTAAAATGAAACTCACAATTTTAGTAAAAAATTCCTTAAAATGAAACTCACAATTTTAGTAAAAAGTTCCCTAAAATGAAACTAACAATTTTAGTAAAAAATTCCCTAAAATGAAACTAACAATTTTAGTAAAAAATTCCCTAAAATGAAACTAACAATTTTAGTAAAAAAAATCCCTAAAATGAAACTAACAATTTTAGTAGAACTTCAACCTTCTTTCGACCCACCAGAAATTTCCTATCGTAACTTATGAATGTTCCCCCTTATTGAGTTGAGTGTAAACTTTTCTTCTCGTGGATAAAAAAGAAGAAAGAAAAATAATGAATATTTTCCTTTTTCGGTGAGGCGCGCACTCACGCCGCCGACATCCTCCTCGACTTCAATCATATGAAATGCAAAATGGCAGAACACACATCAAAATACATTTTTCCGCTTTCACAAAGGAAGAATGGAAAGGAGGAACGAGAACAACAAAGTAATTACAATCATCATAATCTGCTACATCTCTTATGCTCGCCAGGCTCTGAAGCCGAAAAGCGAATCCAGAATGGAGGAAGGAAAAATCAATAAAGTACGTTTTGGTTGAAAAAAATCCTTGCGCTGTAGACACACAATCGGAATCCTAGCGCGAACGAGAAAAATAAAGCGCGTCGCTCGCTCCCTCTCGCTTCCTCGTCGAGTGCCGGTCGCCGTCGAGTTAATTTCTGTTTGTTGTAAATATTATTTTAAAGACTAATTTAAATGTTTAACATTGACCTCATTTCCAGCTCTCTATGTACCACAATCACGGACTTTGCATAATTTTTATGTATTCATTGCCTTTAAAAACAAGAAACTCTCATTTTCCGTTGCTTCTTCCTCCTTATGTACTCAAACTTTCATTTAATACCAGAAATATTTCCTTTTTAATTAATTCCGAACGTCCCACTCCACTCACCTCAGAGAAGCTCCATTCATTATTCTTGCTGTTGTTTCGCCCCCACCCGAGAGAAGGAACGAGACGATCTGCATCTCCCAACGTAAAATAAATGTTATTTAATAAAGACTCGGCGTCGTTAAAACAAACACCGAAAGAAGCCGGAGCACAACATTATATAAATTCGCTTCGCTTCTACTTTATTTAATTGAAGAGTGAGCTAAAACAAGAAGTGTCTGCTCACTCATTAAACTCAGGCACATAGATTCTATGTAGCTTCGTCGCTTTACATAGCTTAGAAGAAAATTTTGTTGTTTTAGGGGATTTTTGCTCTCGCTCCCACTCAATCTCGGCTGTGAAAAACTTTTTATCACTTGATAATTACATAATTATAATTACATTCCTCGTCGAGCCAGCCAGGACCTTTCACAACAATTTCCCCGAAAATTTGTCAGTTAAAGCTAGGACGATTGAGCAATTTCGTGAATAGCTTTAATTGGGGTGGAAGGATTCGATTGTGAAGATATTCGGATCGTTGGTGTTGAGGCTTGCAATGGAAATGTTTTAATACGCTGGGAATTTTCATTATCGTTTTCCAGAGAGCCAGAGACTCGTCAATGACATGCACAACTGCGAACATACTGGAGATGTTTATTAGGGCAATGCTGAGCTGAATTGATAGCGGACATATTGAGATTGTTTATTAGAGCAACGCTGAGCTAAATCGATGGACATGTGTTGTAGTTTTGTCGATCACTTTAACGTGTCACTTTCTAATCGAAGTTTCGAGTTGTTGCTACAGACATGTCATCAGCTTAGGAGAGATCATAGTGTAATGATTGTCGAGCAAAGTTTGTCTTTATTTGACACGAGGCTATGTCGAGGTCACTTGATGAATCATGAGCTCGCACTGACCTGATTTTCTATACCAAACATTTGACTAATTTTGACAGAAACTTTCTGTTTTCAATCGCAAACTCTTTCCAACTGAAATCCTGAAAACATAACGACAGACGCGTCGGTTCCACAGACTTAACATTGACTCTCTAAAAGGATCCTCTGTTAAGTATCGGGCGCGTACAAAATCAATCACGTGATTAATACCGTGAAAAAGTAATATCGAACGTTCATTTACATTTTATGAGATTTTTCACAGAACATATTATGCAAATTTTTGCAAGTGCGTAGAGCCGGGAGACAAAAATTGAAATGCAAATTCTGTATAAACACATTTAAACAAACACTCTAACTCACCTCCAGACAATGCCGCTTCCCAATAAAATTTTTGATTTATATTATAATTCTCATATTCAAATGATTATTAGTGATATTCGATAGAAAACCATTCGGGCGTTGAGAATTGTTTTTTTGTGACGATCGGTTCCCTCTTCGGTTCCTTCCTCTGTCACCTGCGGAAAATTCGTTTCTCATGGTTCATCTTCCTCTTCCCGAAAGATGTTTTGTGAGGAATTCTCACTCACAATACTTAAAGGGTTGCGCATTTTTTTGTCTCATTTGCATATTAACAGTGCTTGTCCCTCTCGATCCGAACGTATGCAAATTTCTTGACAAAGTTTACGTCTTTTAAGATATTGAAAGGTAGAAGAAGAATGGAAGAGTTTCGTTTGGGCCTGCACGTTGCGAGCAGAGAACCCCAAAGTGTGTGAGAACGCGGAAGTCATTTGCATCAGCTTGATTCTTATTCATTCTTCGCATTTATGCTGCAAGCATCTTTCATGAGAATATTGTTGAATAAAAAACATTGTAGCTTTGAAGACACCTTGAAGAATGTAATAAGTTACTTAGAGAGACGCAGCACAATTGCCCTGTTTGAATTTAAATGAGATTTTCAGAACTCACAATTCGGCCTCACAAAAGATCAAAAACTGTGAGGCTGGAGGGAAAGCGAAGGGAAAAGGTTTGGCCGGGAATTGCTGATCACATCGACTGGAAAATCCGTTTGATTTACAGCGTGAAAGTTTTGACGTTCGGCTGCTTAGTCAACGGAAGAATTGATTGGGTTCCAGCGATGGCTTCAGATTGCGAAAGTTTCGTGTCGCTCGCGAAGACATTTACATTCATTTTAATTTGATAGTCTGAAATAAAGAATCAACGATGATAAAACGACTCAAACTTTCTCGAGAGGAACATTTTTATTTTCCGAATCAATGACAAACTGAATTGACAAATTAAGTTTTGTGAAATTGCGATTAAATTCCTATCTGAACTGTTGGGAAAAAGCAGTTGTCGACAGCGTTCCGCTCTTCCTAGCAGTCAGTTTCCCTCGAGAACTAATCGAAAGTTGATCGGAAAGTTTCGAACAAGTTCGACATTGACAATCAACATTTCCATTCCTCGAAACTTACGTACGGAAGCTGAACTCGTTCAATGAAATTATCAGCAATCAATGAATGTCATTCACGAGAATCATTAAGTCTTTGATTGCTTAGCGAAGCTTACCGCAAAAGTCTCAACTTTACATAATTTGTTAAGTTTCTTTCGCAATACTTTTCTGGGCAGGAAAAATGTGAGGAAGCATTTTCGTGAGCCCGAAATATTGAATCATTTTTTTAAAAAAAGAGAGTATCACAAAAAATTATGCAAATCAGTACATAAGGAAACCAACACAAATGCGCAGAGGGGAAAACGTCGGGGAAATCCGTCGACCTTTCTCTTAAGCGATTGCAGCTCGAAGAGTTCAAACGCGCAAACTGCTGGCATCTCTTGGCCGGGTTCAGATGGAAGGATTCGTTCGGAAGGGAAGACGAAGTGGTTGGGAAGGAGAATCGCGTGTGATACTGCAGAATGTTTGGATGTCAGGGAAATGAATACTTCGTACATTGCTAGCGGAGTTAGGAACATTTCAATTAATTAAAATTGTTTTTCGCAGACTAGAGGAAAAGATCTAATCTCCATCAGGATCGTTTGACCGTCTTATTGCATTTCCGGGAAAACGGTAAGGAAAATGATATGACGTCGAACGATTTTCCGATTCCTCACATGTTGAGGAGTTGGAAAATCGTTCGACGTCATATCATTTTCCTTACCGTTTTCCCGGAAATGCAATAAGACGGTCAAACGATCCTGACGGAGATTCGATCCTTTCCTCTAATTCATTAGATTTTAAAAGCTTTCCTAATCTCCCAAACAATTCGAATATTGACGAATAATTTGAAAAATTTACTGACAAAACGGTCTCAACAAAGAATTTTAATTTCTGCATTAGATAGATGAAAGAAGCTCTGGTCTCACAGCCTAGGCTGCTGCTCCAGACAGTGATCCGGGGCGGCATTATCAGTGCCACTGAGAATCACAGCGCACATCAAGTCTTTCAACCTGAATTCACGCTTTCCTGGGGTAATTTCTGCATTAAGCGGTTGAAAAATTATCTCGCCGACTTGAAGAAGCTGACAATAAAGAGATAACAACGCGTGAACGATTGACATTGCATTTGCTCTTTGATTTGCGATAGAATATTGAAGAGTTCAGTTCTTTGACGGCCTACACACAAAACTTTTTCTTGGCTCTGTTCTGTTCTCTGTTCAACATTTTAAAAGGAAATTCAGAAAAACTGTCGAACTACCCACTGAGAACGAAACGTGTATCCTTTAAATCCATTTGTACTCACAGTTTAACAAGAAATCGTTTTCATTTTTTCAAAATTGCATGATCGATTGTTCCATTTTAATAATTTATTTCACGTATTGATTTGAAATTGAATTTTTTCTCTGTAAAAACTAAGAAAAGTAATTGAAAATTTTTGTTTTGAATACTTTAAAATTTATCAATTAATACTTTAAAATTTATCAATTTGAATGAATTTCTTGCGAAAAAATTTCACTTCAAACAATGAAAATCTTGAATCTTGTAAAAATGAAAATGGAAATTCATCGACCATTTTGATATTCGCAAGAAAATAAACTCACAAAAAATAAACAAGGGTGTAATGAAACTGCAGGAGGTGGGGGAGTTGATGTGCGGAATATTTCGTCCTAGGGCGTTCGAAATGAAAATAAAACGATTTCTTGAGAGCTACGTTCGCCCTTTGCAATTTAAACTGATGGAGGAAAATTGCTGAGAATCTGATAATGAAATATTTGAAGATTTTAGATTATGAGCTTCGATTAATTATTTCTTAATTTACTCGCCTGTCGTGTTTGCTGTCGATTTGTAAACATTAGAAGACGACAATAGTTCCTTAAAGAAATAAAAACTGTCTGTCGAACTTTTAGTTTTAGGAACGAACTCGCAAATCTCCTCGTGATTTTATGAGGAATATTAATTTTATTATTGCACTCTTGTGCACTTTGCAACTAGCTAGACATAAAGCAAGTGAGGCTTTCTATTGCTAAGAGAATTTCCTGAGTTTATAGCTTGCACTTTTGCACTTTCCACGTCAGCTTGTCAATTACAGTTGAAAGCTTCAATCAAACAATTTCTTTGATCTTTCACTTTGATGTAGGGAAGATCTCGAGCCTTGACAGTGAAGAGTCTTCATAAAAACTTTGTCTCTCATTCGATCATCAGCAAATTTCTTGAAACACTTGAAGAACAACTTCAACTTCTTTAAGCAAACTAAAAGTTTGTCTTGCACAAAGTAAACTGGCGGATTCCGAATTTGCATTGAAACTTTCAGAGCCTTGCAGCGTTCTTTCGCAACTGGTGCGATTCTAAATGTTTAACAACACAATTTCCGCTCAAACTTGCTTTTCAATTTCGTTTTTAAACGCAACATTGTTCCAGTTGTCTAACTTTTTTGTCAGCCACGCTCTGGTCTAGTTTCATAAAATTTATGAAATGAACAATAGCGATCAAAGTTTTTGCTGTTTTAGGAGCATAAAGCATTTGACTCTGCGAAGTTCCTGTGCTCAGTTACATTTATTTAACATCCTTAGCGCGACTGCAGAGCAAAAGTAACAATTCAAATGAAAGCAACGATGGGAGTCGTAAAAAATTTAATGCATTAGTGACTTAGAAAAAAGCAAAACAATTGTTCAACGAAACTGGAAAAGTGAGAAAAAGTTGATAGCAAAAAATCTGTCAGGGCCGTTTGAAATGTTTTTGCTCCGACCCGGAAGGAAAGGGTTGCAAAGTCGCTGAAAAACTTGTTTGAAACTGTAACGAGTTTCGATGGAAATCGCTCGAGAAATTCCTAAGCTCAAACTTTGTCGTCATAGCCTTCGTCGATGATTAATCATTTATTGATGAGTTCGTTTAGTCGACTCGATTAGCACGTGCCGAGATCCTGAATAACTTAACATAATAGACAGTTCCTTTGCTCTTTTCGGCAATCTCGCTCAGCTCTCATTGTGATGCTAACCTCTGTTGACACGAAACATAAAATAAACCAATTCACTAAATTGATGGCTTTGTGCGGCAGGTAAGCTCATTTAGTTCGTCTCAAATATTGGGATTAAAGGTTCAATACATTCAGTTCGAGGACTCGAGAGCAGCGTCTATCCCTCGAGCCATTGTCAGACCCTAAATTAAGAACTCAGTGGGGTGAGTTTTTATAATAATTTGATTTAGAGTCGGTATGGAAACAGGTATTTTTTGCTGTTTTGGAGTCACGACTGCTTTTTTTGGCTGCGATTCCGTTAGAATGGGATCGCTGAAATGTTTTATTTCCAACAGCTTAACAGCATAAAATATGTGCTTCATCGTTCAACGCGTAATTAATGTCGGAGAAGTCGATTTATGAGAGCTTACTAAGTTTGAGGTTTGCACTTGGGACTTGGCTGTGAAATATTCAATTAAGTTTGATGTTAAGTACATTGTAAACATCATGATATTGCAATCGATCAAACAACTCATCCTGCTTCGACTCATTGTCGAAGCGTTAGAGCAAGAGCGAACAAATCTTTCGGTTTAAAGCGAAAACATTTTTGAAATTTAAGCAATAATCATGCATAAAAAATTCGCATAAGTGATGACATTTCACTTCATCATTTCACTTCATAATCGCAATTACCTTGATGGGCGTGGTTGGAAATATTTTAGTTGTGAGGTACTTCATCAATATTGAAATTGGCAATCACATAATTGCTGCTGCAATCGGGATATAATTAATGATTCCTAGGCGAGTTGGCGGCCTTTGACATTCGATAGAATTTATCGGTTGTCTCCTGATTTGGTTTCAACTATTTTGAAGGCAGAGGAAGTTTGAGTTAAACAAAGAAACAGATTATTCGAGTTTATAGAAAACAAACAATAATCTCTTCATCTTAACTCGATTGAAAGCTAAAAGCTTTAAGCTCTGAGCGAAGCGTTAAAAAGAAGCAAATTCTGGTCGTCATTCTAACAAATTCTGTTTGAGATTTATGAAAATTTAGTAAACCCAATCACTTCGGAATGTAACAAGAAAGATAGATCTATTAATATGTAATAACTACATCGAATGATTCCTAAATTAATGGAGTTACTTGATTCAAGTTGCTTAAGTTTACAAAATGATTAATAAAATAGCTCAAATAATACTTGATCCAAGCAAACTTCGGTCGGTTCATTCCTTAGAATCTCGACCCAACGAACCCAATTAGAACTTCTCGTGCAATTTCTGATTTCATCATCAATTTACCCGCAATTAGTCCACCGGATTCATTAACAGAATTCTGCTGAAACTTGTGAAAAAGTCTTCAAATTATTTCACCCTCGAGATTTTCCCTCCAGCCATCAATCGCAAATCCACTCGTGGGCTTTCTTGAAAAATTCGCTGCGGAAAAATTCGCAACCATTTGTTGTCAGACTTCGTTGCCATGGCGATTTCTTTCCCATTTTTATTTCAAACGCCTCAACGAGGTCTGGCATTTTATGTTTGTAAAGAAATTATTGAAGGATGAGGAAAACCGGAGGGAAAGCGAGGAAATTTGCCGCTCGTTATTATTTGATGTAGCGTTTCTCGATTTATACGAACGCCTAAATGTGCTCTTGTTCCTCCATAACGAACGTCGAGGGTGCCGGCGAAACGAAAATGTCTCCCTCATTTATTTATTCTTTTTCTCTACACTTTCCAGCATAAAATTTTTATTTTCGCTCTGCCTTCGAAATTTCCAATCGACTTGTTTCAGCGACGGAGGGTGAAGCCGACGAATCGGAGGGTGGGAGATTGTTTGATTTCAATTTCGACGCTGTTTCTTGAAATTTATGAATTACATGTTTCTATAATGAGGTTGATACAATGGACGCCGAGAGATGAAAAGACGAATCAATTTGGAAATTTACATAGATATTAGATACGAGCGTGCTCCTTGGAAAAGGTTCATTAAAATACAAAAATAAATGAGAAAAATAATTAAACTTATTTGAGGAAAATAATTAAACTTATTACAGAAATTTATTCGCTAACAAGATTTCTGGCGACGCTTCGATAAGTAGAAGATTTCTTTAAAATGACTGAAGGTTTTTTACGAGCCATTCAAGGCTTTCCGTCTATTGCGAGATGGTCAGCAGAGCGATGTCAGTCTCATCAGATTGGACAAACTTCAGACAAGAATTATGTCTGATGAAAGTTACAACTTTTCCATCTTTGAACATGTTGAACATTTGAACATATTGAAAAGATAACGAAGTTGTTTTGTTTCATGACACGACCCTGAAGTTTCAGGACAAAACTTATTTAGCTTCAATCGACAATCGACAACCTTCTTACGTTGTCGTCAATTCACTTGATTCTCACGTTATCAATAAATGATAATCATAGCTGCGTTTCTTCTGAATTAACACGCAGGATTGACTTTGCTAATTCCTTGTAGTAACACTGTGAATTTTAAACAAAAAGTAGAACTGATCATACCGATATGATCAAATGATATAGTCGATTTATTTTCAAACTTCAAATCGTCAGCCCAATTTCGCACTTATTTTCAATCGGAAAACTTCAATTTACTATCTCACTGTCCAAACATTTCAAAGCTCACCATCAACAACTCGATGCTTCTACGATATTTACACACTTTTCAAAAACTTTGCTTGTTCATCAGTTGGTGTTGATACTTTATTAACTAAATATCATTTAAGGATCGCAACAAAAACTTCATGAGAACCTACATGAATTTCAAAGCTTCTCGTCTCAGGCTAATTAATAATTTCTCAAGATTTTGTTGGAAGTTTTAATTTGAGAAAACATAAAACTTTCACTTTAAACTTCAAAAATATTTCAGCAAACTTTTCTTAGCTCTTGAGAGCCCAGCAAACAGCTCAAAGCGAAGCAAGAAACCTTTTTTTAATCACGACAGACTGAAGACTGTCGCTGCAATTGGATAATTTGAATATTACCTGAGCTCCTTTCAATAGCCCTAGCAGCGAAACAATTGCATAGCGTAAGGAAGCTTAAGGAAAACAAGAAATAAATGAAAGAAAACAAAAAATGCAAACCAGTTTCTGGTCAAATGGAATGAAGGGCTGAGCGTGGAAAGGGTTGCGCAATGTAGTCGAGGACCTAATAACTGAGATTTAACGAGTTTCATTCTTTTTTGTCGCTGACACCATGTGAAAGATTCTCGCATGGCATCTGGGCATTCGAACAATCGTCCGTCGCATTCAAAATCTTTTTTGCCATGTTCGAGTACAAATTTCCCTTCACCGCAATCTCTCTTTGCATCGAGCTCGGTCGGGCGAATGAAAGGGCATTCGGTGATCGGAGTGAGTCGTTCATAAGCCTTTTTTGACCCGCATGGACCAGCAGCTGTTCGCTGAGCTATCTTCCTCCAATTACATAACGACGCGCTTCGCAAAAAATCGTTTTACTTTCGATGATTGCCGAGCATATGGCGGCGGACACTGCGACGAGCAAACATTGAAATTAATTCGTCTGGGTTCAGGTAAATTTCTGCTTTAATTATAGTGACCCAGTTAAGTGCGTACATCTGTTCCGAGTGGTGAATCGTTTTACGTATCCCTGAGAGGTGAATGTCGTTGACCCTTTTTCGGACGCGGAAAAGAAAGTTGTGGCGTAACAAATTACTCGCACGCATCTGCAATCGGAGATTCTTGACGAAGATAGTGGAGACGAAAATGATGATATGAAGTGCAGCCTCGGGTGTAATTTAAGAGCTGAGTTGCAGTATAAGAAAGCAAACGATCAGACTCATTCTGAATGCCAGTTGAAGGTTTGATTTATTGGTGGAAATCAGAAGTCGATAACTTGTTTTATTCCTTCTTTTTGAACGACTTTAATCCATTGATATTTTTCCATTTATTGAGTTCCGTTTGGGTCAATAATCTTCTGTAGACGGCCAGTGATCTCAATTAGCTATGCTAATTAATGAGGGTCGATAATCATCAAACTATCTTCTGAAATTTGCTGTACAATTTCGTGATCCAACCAAAAGCTCTAACGTCGCGAATTTCAAACAAATATCTGTGATTCGTTTTCCAAATAATCCACCGAAGCTTTTTCCCGAGAGCTTTTGAGATATTTTTGTTCTAAAGCGTGTCTCACCGACCTGCAATCTTCGCCGTTTCTAACTTCGCCGTCTCGTCGATACCGCAAAAAAATTTTAAACAAAATGAAAAGCTTTGATTTCTTTTTCATAGTCTTCGCTTTCGTAGTCTTGATACGGTCGACCAAGTCATCGCTACCCGACAACTCAGTCTTCGACTATGTGCTGAATAAAGTGAGGGCGACAATATGCTGCGACAGGAATTTCTCGCTAATCCTTCATTTGTTTACAGGACAACAACCAAATCATATTACAGATCAGTTTGACGGAGAAGACCAAACTTCAAATCGCTAGTAAGTCACATTAGAGTTGAGTGGATGTCGATGTTAAACTTCGGTCAGAGTTTGCACAAAACGAGAAAATGGAAAAGGAAAAACCGATGGAAATTGATAAGGGAAAATTTGTTTCTTCACAGTTCTATGTGAGTCATACAACAACGTCACCGAAGTCGCGTTGAAATACAAGTTCAGCGAGAGAGTTTGCAAGGTAAGACGAGGCTTTCCTTCGCGAGCAGATAACTTCTAAAATCTTTTTAGGAAAATGCAACGTTCGGTGACAATCCCAGCATAACCGAGCAGGAACGTCACCACTGCTCGCACAATGGACCGATCATCTTGAACAAGATCGAGTTCCAAAGAGACGACGTCCATCAGCCAGCGAAGAAGACCAACGTCACAGCCAGCAATGAAATGGTAAGAGCTTAAGCTTTGATGTCAAAGTAATTGGCAACGATCCATTCCAGGTCGACAAGGACAAATCTCTGTTCACGATCCCGAAGGATGGAATTTACACTCTTCAGTTCGAGATGGACTCGAGAGACGACTTCAACGCATCGATCAACTTGAAGTTTCAAAGTCCTTACGGTCTTTTGACGGCAAAAGATTTCCCGATGCTAAAATTCTACGGCTTCATGTGCTTCTACTACTTTTTGCTGGCGACGCTGTGGACGGTTTTCTCGGCCATGTACTGGAAGGATCTTCTGCGAATTCAGTTCTGGGTTGGCGGGGTGATTCTGCTTGGCATGCTCGAGAAAGCTTGCTTCTACTTCGAGTACCATCAAGCTAACGAGAATGGATTTTCCTCGCTATCGTTGGGATTGATCGCAGAGTTGGTCAGTGAATCAAATCTTCACGTGTAGTTCAATTGACGTTAAATCTCGTTTTAGGTTTCCTGCGTGAAGCGATCGCTGTCGAGAATTCTTGTGCTAATCGTGAGCATGGGTTTCGGTATAACGAAGTCTCGTTTGGGAGACGAAGCGAACGTTAGAATTTCTGTGATAAGTATTCTTTACTTCACGATGGCGTCGATCGAGAGTTACTTGAGGATTCAAATACGCGACAGAAATGAGAGCAAGCAGCTCATTCTGTCGGCCGTGCCACTTGCACTTATTGATTCGCTGATTTGCTGGTGGATCTTCACGTCACTTATACAGACAATAAGAGCTTTGAAGCTGAGACGAAACATCGTCAAGCTTCGTTTCTACAACCACTTCAAAAACACTTTAATTTTCGGTGTCATGATGAGCATCGTCTTCATGCTCTACTCGATCAGAACGCATAAGAACGATTGTGCTTACAAGAACTTGTGGATCGATCAAGTAAGTTTCCGTTCAGCCGATGACATTTGACTGACTGCACTTGATTTCAGGCTTTCTGGCACGTTCTCTTCTCCATTCTTCTTACCACCATCGCCTTCCTGTGGCGACCGAATCAGAACAACTCGAAGTACGCGTTCATTCCTTTGCTAGAGAACGACAACGACGATGATGAAACTGATGAGTTTGTAGCAACCAATTATTCCGACACCAAGCTTCGGGCCTCCAAGACTCCGTCGCAGCACGTTGATCACTCCGATAATTTAGACGAGGAGTTAAAATGGGTAGAAGAGAATATTGTAAGTCGATAATTACAGTTGAGAGCCTTAGTTACGTTTCAATTTAAATTCTAGGTCAGCACTTCGATGCTGTTAGGCGATTCCGACGAAGAGCTGATGAACACAAAGTTCGAGATAAGCAAGATGCAATAAATTTAAAGAAGATTTTTCATCTTCAAACTATTAGGATATCTTATGAAAAACCTTCTCGTGTTTGTTTCATTTGGTTCTACTAATTACAGCAAGGGTGGCGTCGGAAAACCAAGGAAATTACTAGGAAAATTGATACGAATTTCCCTCAATTTCCAGCAACGATTTGGCAGTTATCGAATTTTCAAAATCGTCTATTAATTACAGCAGAAGCTGCGTAGGAAAGCCAGGGAAATTACTAGGAAAATTGATACGAATTTTCCTCAATTTCCAGCAACGATTTAGCAGTTGTCGAATTGTCAAAATCGTCTATTAATTACAGCAGAAGCTGCGTAGGAAAGCCAGGGAAATTACTAGGAAAATTGATACGAATTTCCCTCAATTTCCAGCAACGATTTGGCAGTTATCGAATTTTCAAAATCGTCTATTAATTACAGCAGAAGCTGCGTAGGAAAGCCAGGGAAATTACTAGGAAAATTGATACGAATTTTCCTCAATTTTTATCAACGATTTGGCAGTTGTCGAATTTTCAAAATCGTTCGGATTGAAATTCTCGAGGGTCAAAGACAAACCGAATCCAACTTGTTTCTCGAGTCTGTTTTCTTAATTTCTGAATTGCTTTGCTTAAGCAAACTCTATTTGTTTCAAGGCTCATCCCGAATGAGAAGTCGATTCACACAATGTCCGACCGTGAGAATATCTTGGCAAACTTTCAGGTGAGCAGCCGAGAGGCGAAGACAAATAGAATGACAAAGCAATATAATTATTTTCTTGATTTTCTTTATTTTGCAACAGCAAATCACTGCAATCGAGAACGTTGAGATCGCAATTTGCCATTTAGAGTCCACAGGATGGGACTTGGAGGTTCGTTTGTCAGCCGTCGCGTGATGAAAGAGGATTAAAAAAATATAATTTCTCCTTTGTAGGCTGCAGTTCATTTGGCTTTGGAGGACAATTCCCACTTCAACGATGTAAACATGGTCGATGTGACTGGCCCTGAGGTAGCTCCTCTCATCGATTTCGACAGTGATGCGGGTAGGTAGCCGAGGAAAATGAAGGAAAACGCAGCTAATTAAAATTCATTTAAGGTCCATCTTGCTCAACTGCTTCGACGTCTCGACACAACCCTGAGGATTTGATTTTCAACGTGCATTTGAAGAACTCAGTTCACCAGATCAGCATCTCGAAAAGCAAAACAATAAGTAGGCTTGCGTGGCCAGTGTGAATTTCATTTGCTAAGTTCGCTTTCCATTTTTTAGAGGACCTCAAAGAAGCGATTCTGCACAAGACTTTCATTCCTGTGTGCCGACAGCTGATTAAAGGTCTCCCAAAGTCAACGAATAAAGACGCGGAACAGAAAGATTCAACAACCCTCGACTCTCTCAATACGTCGAAGGAGAACAACGTCTTTCTCACAGATATGACGCACGAAGGAGTTTCCGATGACGTCGTTTTCGTGTCGGCCGATCCACCGTCCACCTTCCAATTGCGCATTCGATTCTTGGCTCCCCACGAGGAAAAGAATTTGACAGTAAACTTCCCAGCATCGAAAACCATCTTGGACATCAAGAACGACCTCTACGCCGTCACAAAGATTCCAGCTCGCTATCAGCAGTGGACTGGATGGCCGGAAGGTTCCGAGGACAGAACAAAGCTCAGCGACACTGGCATCAATCCCGTACATTCACTCACCCTCGTTCGAAAGAGTGCAGAGAATAATTTACACAACGATTCGTAAGTCTATCGCCGACCAACTTGAGCCTTCCTCTGACTCTTCCTGTCTTCCAGGCCTGTCGAGATCGACTCGGATAATTCGATTGAGTTTGAGGACGCAGTCGATGACGACATCTTCGGCGAGCCGACACCGCAGCATCGCATCAGATCTCTGAGTGAGTAATCTTTGAACTCCGCATTGTATCATTCTTATCGCATGAATTTTGTTTTCCCCAGTCGATGATCACACAGAAGGTGAGTTCCGAAGTTCAAGAAAGATTCGTTGAACTCAATGTTTTCGTTTACAGAGGAGATCTTGGGCTGTCTGCAGTTCGTTACCAACTACCGTGATCGTTTCGGACACGGACCGAACTTTTTCGAGGGAACGCTCGAGGACGCAGTTAAGACGTCTTGTTCAACGAAATCAGCCAAAGATGTTAGTCGTCTCACATCTCTCGAATTGAGTTCAATGTTGGCTAACGGTTTCATTTCAGAGAAAGCTTCTCGCTATTTATTTGCATCACGACCGAAGTGTCTTATCGAACGTGTTTTGTGGGCAGTTGTTGAACAACGAGAACATCATTCAACAACTCAACGACAGTTATGTCATTTACGGCTGGGATCTAACTTACGAGAGTAACAAGAACATGTAAGAGTTTACCTCGACTGTCGTCGGCACTTCTCAAACGTTTAAATCTCTTTTAGGTTTCTATCATCACTCACAGCATGCGTGACCGACTCTGCTTCTCTTCAAATCCGCAACACGCCAATCAATCAGCTACCGATCATAATGATTCTTCGAAAGCATCGAGCCACGTGCGAAGTCGCTGACATCATTCATGGCAACATTAACAGCGATGAGCTCTACATGCATCTGCTTGCTAACTCTGAATCTTTCCGCGAACAAATGACGATTGAGATCCGAGAAGAGTACGATCGACAACAGCGAGAGATGCTTCTGATGGAGCAACAGCAGGCATATCAGGAAAGTTTGGAGGCCGATCGTGCCAAGGAAGAAGCGAAGCAGCAGAAAGAGAAGATGATCGCGTCTGAGCGGCGTCGTCAGGAATCGGAACGCGCTGAAACAGAAGCCCGCAAGGAAGCAATTCGCAAAGACGTAAGTCAACCGATAATCAAGTCGTTCGCGACTCATGGAACTCTTTCATTTCAGGCTGAGAATTCGCTTCCTCCCGAGCCGAAGAGCGACTGTCCCGATATAACTAAAATTCGCTTCCGTAAGCCAACAGGAGAATTCATGGAACGAAGATTCACTGTCGATACTAAGCTTAAGGTGAGCTTCAACTCAATGAAAAGTCTTCCATCATTTCCAATTTCTCTTCCTAGATTTTGCTCAATTTTGCCACTGCTAACGGCTTCGCATCTGACGAGTACAAACTCATCTCAAGTTTTCCACGAAGAGATGTAAGTCGCGTTGCAACAAACTGTTCGAAAACAACTAAACCTTTCTTCCCTCAGCTCACTACAATCGATCCCGAAGAAACTCTGAAGTCGCTGAAGCTTTATCCGCAAGAAACCGTAATCCTCGAAGAGCGATAATCCACTCGCCACTCCTTAAGACCAGTCTCCATGTCAGAAACAAATCGTCGAGTCCATGTGAACGAATATAATTTTTTGGAATAAAACAATTTCTTAATTACAGTAGCAGGTGTTTGCTTTTATTGGTTTGCTGGATACAAAAGTTCTACATAAAATTGCCCTCGTTTTGGTGGTCCGAGTGGACATAAATGCGTTCTAGAGGTAAATTATTGAGTAAGTAATTGGTTTGTGACGTTGGTAAAATTCTGAGCTTCAGCTAGATTGACATTGAGCTTAGTTCTTAATCAGGAAGTCTTAAGTTCTCCCTGGTCTAATTAAAAGCTTCCTCAAGCTTCAGGTATCCGAGAGAGCTTCGTTCCAAGTGCCTCGCTTGAGTTGCGCACTCGAGTCTCGAGAGCAGAGACGAGAGATTCTAAAACTTATATTTAATAATGAAGACCTTAAACTACAGCAGAGCATCTTAAGCGTTAGGGAATGTCATGATCTCAATCAACGTTTCTCGGGACAGAGATTTTGTTTAAGTTAAGTAGAATTTTCCGTCCTCAGCTTTTGATGAAAGTAATTAACGCTATCCATTCACTTATTCTGTTGTTTAAAATCAAAATCACACGCAACACAAAATTGACAAAATAAATATCTCCCGGTCTAGTCGTCAGAATACTGATTTGTGGTAATTGGATTAATTTAAAAGACCGTCGCGAAATGAGGTACAAAGGAATTTTGGATCCAGAAGTCGCAGTTGGGAAGCTCGCTCGCGGGTAGAACGTCTTGTTCGATCTTCAGAATGAAGTTCTGCGGTCGGTAGTTCTGGACCTTGCCGTGGGCGACGTAATAGAAGAAGAGATGTCTGACGGCATCGAGATAGCGGCGCTTCTCGGGGCTGGGCGAGTTGTAACGACCGAGAATCGCTTGCACGTCGGAGTCAATGTCTGCGACTTTCAAGTCTCCTTCCGTTTGCGAGACGATGTAGAATGGAAGGTTCTGCTGAGATCTAGCCAAGACTAACAACGGACAAACGTAACGAATGTCCGAGATCATAGCAATCAGTCCTTGGACTGAGTCGCCGTAACGCTTTATGGCTTCTTCGGTTAGATTGGCTTGTCCGATCTTGCTCTCGTTGACGTATTTGCGAACATCTTCGGTCGTCAATTTGCTGAAAATGTCTTGCTTGGTCTTATCGAAAGCTGCGTGCGCTGTGGTTCCAATCACAATCTTGGACGCGAGCTTCGAGTCCAACTTCCAAACATCTTGTGGGTGTTTCTTCAAAATGTTACCATCCAGAACCAAGAACTCGTGGGCTGCGGTTTTCTCTTCGTCAACGGCTGGCAACGTGGTCGACAAATCCTTTTTCCAGGATGTTGGAACCTTGTCCAGAAGATTCAAGTCTTCTTCTCTCTGCCAACACGTTTTGTCGTCGCAGCCTGGAAAAGCTCTCGCATACTCGGAATTCACTCGTTCGTTTTCGCTCAAAGGTTTACCGGGGAAGTGAGCAGACGGTGATGAAGCCCACACTCTGGCGAAAAGTTTGTTCGCCTTGCTCGATGATGTTAAAGCGGTAACCAAACTAGAATAGAGGAGTTCCATGAAACGATGCAAGTTTCAGTTAATAAGAAATTGAACTTACGAAGCTCCAGTGCGATGACCAAACAATGTAACTGCAGTCGGGTCGCCACCGAAGTGCTTGATATTCGTTTGAACCCTGTAAAAGGTCACGTTACGTTATTCAGAACTTTAAACACGAGAGACGTTCTCACCATTCCAAAGCGGCAATTATGTCAGACAAGGCGTAGTTGCCTGATGTCGGCACGTTAGATGAGTTTGACAAAGCTTCCAAAGCCAGAAATCCGAACACGTTCAGTCTGAATCGAGGGCGAACGAAGACAACATCCTTCGAACGAGCGTATCTGGCTGAAGGCTTCAAAACTCCTGTGAACGTTGAACTGTCAGATTTGAGTTTGGAAAACTTCTGTGTTTAACTCACCAGGTGATCCTCCGAGGAAATCATTCGCGCCAATCAATACAACAACAGGGAGTAGATTGTAGTAACGAATTTCTGGTGTGTGGATGTCTAGAACAAGACAATCTTCTTGTCCTTCGATTTTGCCGTTCGTCACCTGCAAGCACTCGACGCTCGAGTTGTGAGCTTTCAATGTTCCGTTCCAGCAATAGTTAATGTCCTCGATAACTTCAGCGTACTCGAAACGCATGTCTTTGATCGGTGGTTTCGCATAAGGAATTCCACGGAAAACTATGGCTGAATCGTCGACAAGACCTTCCACCAATCCACACGAAGTGACCGCCAGAACTTTTCCATCACGGATCGGAGCGACTTGCGTTTGCTTTGGGCTGCCCAGGAAGGTGAACGCCAAGATCAGCCCCACAAGCAGCAAGAAGACGACGATACCGGCGATTAACGCAATGTCATCTGGAGAGAAAATGTTGGATTAAAATATTTCGTTGATTGATTGAAGCTGCAGCTTACCCATCGAACATTCATAGCCTCGTATGCTCTCAATCAACGTTGGTTTCTTCTCTTCTTCAGTTGCTGCTGCAGCCTCTTCTGCCTTCTTTTGCTCTTCAGGCTTCTCGCCATCAACGCCATCCGTCCCATTCTCTTGGTTCCAAGGATCTTTAGTGCTGTCGTCAAGCGTTTCCATTGACGCTAGACCAGCTTTGCCTCGCGGTCCGTTGCCCATCTCAATGTCATCGGATCGACCTGTTCGGCGAAGCTTATTCAGAAGCCCCGAAAAGTTTGGAACTTTAATTGATGCTAACGGATTGAATTTGGTTTCGGTTTTCTTCTCATCGATTTCATCAGCTGTAACATAAAAGTTTTTGATTAAATCAGGGCACGAACAATGGATAGGTGGGGAACCTCACCCTTCTTCTCATCACTGCTCGAAGCCTCATTGGTAGGTTTGTCTCCATTCGTCGCTGGCGTTTCTGTTTCGGTCTTTTTCGCAAACGGATTTTGCAGTTTGATCGGAATGAATCGCTTTTTAGGGACCGGCTCGGGAGCCGCTCCATCGACTGCCGTCGTCTCTGTTTTCCCATTTTGTCCACCAGCCGTTGGCTCAGGTTTCGGCTTCTTACGGTCGAAGAATTGCAGAAATCTATTTTTGGCTGGAAGTGTCGCGCTATCGGCCGCTTTTAGGGCTTCATCGGCCTTCTCATCAAGCGCTGTGCTCTCATCTGCTTCAGCCAATGCTTCTATCGACTTCTTAGCCTCTGCTTTAGACTTGGCGAGCATTTTATCCGTCTCGTTAGCTACCTCATCCTCCAAAGGCTCGTAACTCTCGTTCTTACTCTCGTCATGCTCGTCTCCGTTGTGGTTCAACGTGTATGAAGTCTTTTCCGTTTCCATGTTTTATTTTTCTTTTCTTCTAACTATTCCGTAAATCACTCACTCTCGCTCATTCGTCTTGTTTTGACTAACTTCCTTTAGTTAAGTACTCAAGGAGTTCAACTAGAAACTCACGTTCTAAGCTCTAGCGATACTACAAACTTTATTTATTTATTTATTTCACATTAACCCGAGCAAGCGTCTCTTTATGTTGGGCGAAATCTATGCTGAACTTGGGCGATGTGAACCGATCGCTCAAACATAAAAGAACGTTAGGAAAATTAATGTTGCAGCTGTTCTAAAAAATAAATGTTGGGCGATATCTGAGCATTAATATTTTTTTTTATCCAGCATTAATATTTCTTCATCCAACATCAATATCGAAAATTGCTCATGCTAAAGACTTTTATTGCAGATAATAATCAAATGCCGAACGTCTCACAACTCGAGACGTCGTACGAAATATCTAAACATGCTTTCAGTGGAATAATCTTAAAGCATAAAAACATGAAAATATTTATGTTGACACATCTGATTTTTTTGGTAAATATTTTCTCCGTGGGAAATATAAAACAGCTTAATGTGGAATGATTCTTAATTAGTCGGATTAATTCATGGGGGACATGAAGAGTTTATAGATTGAGAGCGAGCGGTGGAGGTCGCTGATTAGCAGTTGCCCGTGGTCACGCCTTTCCTCGCGATCAAAAGATTCAGCACCGAACTCTTCTTGATGTAGCTGACGGCTTTTTTGTGCGTGCAGAGCGTCAAGTCGTAGCCGTTGCACTGAAGCAGTTTGTCGTGCACTCTCAGGCCAGCTCTCGAAGCTGGCGACTCTGCCGACACGGACGTGACGTAGATTCCCTTTAAAATTCCTACATAATCAATCACGTCGCTTGCAATTCACCGGAACACTTACGTAATCGGTGTATCCTACGAAAACAGAAAAGTTAAAATCATGAGTCATACAAGCTGGCGTCAAAGGTTTTTACCTTGAGGGGATTTCGTGAAGTCCTGATCAATGCCACCTGAAACGAAAGAGCTTGAGTAACTGCACTGCTATCTAGGCCACTCGCTAGTCACCTCCGATCTTGAATCCACATCGCGACACCTCTTTGCCTTCATGGTCAATCGAAATTTCCTTCTGGAGGGTAATTGGAATCTACAGAAAGGCGTAAATTTTTGTGTAACAATTCCAACAGCCCGCTCGTCAATCGAGCGATGGCAAACCACTCACGCTCAAGCATTGGAAGGCCGGGAAGAAACTGTTTTTATTCTGAACGTTCTGCATTGTTACGGGTTCACGAAAGATGAAAAACTTTGTTGATTACTTTCTGTGTTATTTACTGCGAGAGATTTAATTTTCCTAGGGCAACGGACGGGTTTCGGCACAGCATATTGATTAATCTACTACGTTTCACTTGTTTCGTGGCGGATCGTTGGTTGAGAATCACCAAATTTTTCTCGTAATTTCCACTGCTAGTGATCAGCATAAAATTAATTTTCCAGAAACTTTTGAATTTTCATGAAAAACTATTTTTACAATTTTATTTAAATATTTTTCTATCAGAATTTTCATCTCATTTTGTTCAATTCCTTTTAATTTATTAATCAAAAACGGTACAATCAATCAATCAGAATTTTCATCTCTTTTTGTTTTGCATTTCAGTTGACAAAAGTTTACAAATCGCAAACCCACAAAAAATGTTTTAAAAAATTCTCAGATTTCCCTGTAAAATTATTTTTGATTACAATTATTTTTAAATATATTTTGTTCAATTTTTCTTGCACTATATTTTTGGCCGTCGACCCTCTGAGAGTTTTAAATTATCTTTGAAGCAAATTTCCTCAAGTTTCCATTGAACCGAAATCGCGTTTGAAAATATTTTTCGAAGATACAATCGAGAAAATCCTTTACAAAGAAAGTCATTCGAGGGAAAGTCGGAAAACACAAAAAGGATTTTACGTGAAAATGTTTTTGATGTTGTGAGGCGCGTTTGCGTGTGATAACTTGCGAGTGAACTGAGGGAGAATCAACGGATCTCGACCGTCAGCATGTCGAGCTCAATAGAGTTCCAGTCGGCAATGAATGATTTTAAGATAATGTTTCCCGATATGGTGAGTGGTAAGCGATTCGAGACGAAAACAAGTGAACTATTTCTCGCCAAATCCTCGCCAGGACTCGGAGGTGATAGAAGAGATTCTTAGATCAAACCGTGGATCTGTAGAGCGGACAATCGATCAGCTTTTATCAATCACGAGCGATAATCAAGTGAGTGCGAAATCGTTTTTCTTTGTTGCGACACCAAACGAGTTTTCTTCTTCGCCAGAACGAAAAGTTTATGCGCGACGATCAAGACGGACCAGCAACTCAAAGCCCGCCGAAAGCAACCGCCAGTACAGACTTAGGGAAACATTCCAAATGGAAGCCCGTCCTGCTACCGTTGAACCCAAACTTTTTGCGACTGACTGCTGACCGCAGTGATGACTTCAGCGACGAGTTCGCCGTGATGCTTCAAAATGAAGAATTTCTTGCTGAGCTAAGGTAAGTGGAAGTGGACTGAAGAAAGTTGCGACCACAAAGAAGATTTCACGATTTAATTTTCAACTATTTTCCATATCAGATTCAATCAAGAGTTTCTGTCAACTCTGGACAAGGAGCAAGGCAGAGACGAGCGGAACTTCGAAGAGAGATTGAAGCACATGGGCAAAGTGTCGAGAAAGAAGTTCCATCAGCTGGCGAAGATATTCACATTCCAAAGGAAGAAACCGTCGTCGGCGAAGCCCAAGAATTCGAAGCTTCTCGAGCAGGAAAGCGAAGACGAATCGAAGAACTGAACGATTATTCCTTCTACTTAAACTATCATTTAGCCAAAGATTAAGTTAGGAAAGCCACATTTGGGATAAGGCGCGCGACCACCTCGAATTTCCCTCGAGAGGGTCGCGAAAGCTTTTCAATTCAAACAAAAGATATTGCGTAAGATGTTAAGAGAAAAACTCCATTGAAACACAAACTCAAAATAAAACAAATCCGCGTAATTTATTGTTTTTTTTTATTGAAAAAACATCAGACAGCGAATTACGCCCCAAGCACCCAAAAATGCTCCCCACTCTTGAAGCTTTGGCACGTCTCGTTTTGCAGTTTAGCTATTAGTTGAGCTCTTGAACTTCAACTCTAAATTTATTGCACCGACTTGTAAAGTTATCGCTAATCGCGATTCCATTGAACGACTTTCGATCGAGGTGAAAAGTTTGGAGGAAAATAAATAAAAGTTTGGAAAGTTTTCCTTAAAATTATTTTAAAACCAAACGTTCAAATATTAGCGAGAATTAGACAGCGCGCGTCTTCCTCTGCCAACCGACACTTCGTCTTGACTTTGTTTGAAAGTGAAACCTTTGAACTCCCTGAAGCGTCGCGCAGGGCTGTCCGGAGAACGTGACAAGCCGAGTTCTGCAATCGGAGACAATGATTTTCTCCTGATTAGGAAACAACGACTGAATGGGACGGAAGCTTTACTCTCGTTCTCGTAATTCTTACAACCTTTCTTGCGTTTGTCGAGACTGGCGTTGAAGTAAATATTTGCATTCGTAGATTTCGTATAAGAAATGCTGCGCCGTTTGGAAAGCGATCACTTTCGTTGAGTCGTTAGAAGGAGCAACATCAACTCAAAGGCATGGCCTGAAACTCAGTCGTTGACTCTTCTGTTCTCCTAAACAAATTTATTTAAGCTCACAAATTAAGGAGGCGTTAAAATGATTTAAAGTTCAGTGAAGTTAGAATAAAAATTTAATTAAAAATAATTTTCTCGGTTCGTAAGACGAAGCAGTGCCGAAATGCTGTGGGTGAAAGCGACAGTGTGTCTGCTGTTCTGTGCCTCCTTCATCCTGACTGATCTGATTACAAACGGCAACAACCTTGACAGTATTCCGAAAATCCTCGACGACATGCTAAGGAACACGGTGAGAAAGCAATGGGCGAATTTTGAAATGAATTTCACACGTGAAATTTGTCCCCGAAGCGCTCGGAAATCAACGAGATAGAAACGTGGTCGGACCCCGCTCTGCCCAGCGACAACGAAATCAGCGACCGCAGCCAGTTCAAAAAGGTTCTCACTCGCAAGAAAATGATGCCGCTGAATCTGTACCGGAGCCGCACGTTCAACTACAAGGAGCGAGTGGAAAAACGGAATAACTTGAATAATAACAGTGAGTAAAAACAGCTCAGGTCAATTACAAAGTTGATTGATTTCGCCCACGACCCTCGCAGATATTCAGAAGTTCGTGCTGTGCCACTTTAAGATATGCAACATGCCGATGGGAAAACGGAAGACTCGCTTCTTGCATTAGTAAGTGTGAAGATTTATGCAAATTTAGGGATCTTCGGCGGGTAACAGTAAAGAGCTTTCAAACATTTCAGCTGGAACTCGATGTCACTCGCTCCGACCATTGACTAACGGACCAATCATAACTAACAGAAAAATTATATTTATGTAAACGATACGTTTTTGTGATGATAACACTTTTCTACTTCCACTTTATCTGAAGCTTTTCTGATGATCAAATAAATGTTTCATGGGCAGAACCGAAAGAATTTTTCTTAAGAAAGCTCCGAGGTCTTCAAGCTCGAAAGTCAAAGCAAGAAAATAAGTTTGATATTTGGAGTGAAAACGGTCATCACGTTAATCGTCCGCAAGGTTCACAATCGACTGCGGTAAAGCTCGCTAGCGGAAGACAATGAAAAGCCTCAACAATTAGAAATTGCGTGTGAGGTCAATCAACGCTGAGTTGTTCAGGAAAATTTACGCAATCACGTGATCTTCTAGAAGTCCATTGGATCCGATTAGGCTTCGGAATTACAGCGGAAATCTTTAGGCGAAAGCTGGAAGACCTAGGAATAGTAGGAAATGGTGAACCCACACAGAAACTTTGAAAGTTTGGCCTTGGAGACACTCGCGATTACGAAACGAGTTAAGGAGTTAAGAAGTTTAGTCGGAGACCTTCAAAGTTCTTTTCAGAAGGCAAAACCAAAGCAACGCTCGACTCATCGATCAAAATAATTTATTGCATTCAATTTACAAAATCAAAATGCAAGAAATGAAGCGCAACATCCCAAATAAAGAGTTAAGATTTGTTAGCTTTTAGCTGCCGGAGCTTCAGTCGCTCGGCCTCCAATTGCTCAATTTCCTGCTCGAACTCCTTGCGCCTGGCAAATTTCTCGAGCTGATGATTGGTGATCGCCTCGCCGGCTTTGATTTTCTCGTCGAGCAGCTCAGACTCGCGGAGACGCTTTCTTAGACGCTTGAGCTTCTTTGAAATTTCGATTGTGGGATCGGCGTCGGACAGCGACGTTTCTTTCAGCTTCTCGCAGACTTCCTGAACGGGCTCCACGACCTTGACAGTTTCCTTTTTCTCCTTGACCTTGCTCTTCTCGACTTGAGGCTTCTTCTCGGTTTTAGGTTTCGTAACGCTGGCAGCGCTTGGATGATAACCAGGCGGGTAGCCAGAGTTGGAAATTTGTGCGACTCGCTTTGCCTTCGGAGTGTAGAGTGGAACTTCCTCTAAAGGATTGAAAAGATGTGTGAGAAGATTCTCGTTAGTTATCGTCCAGAACAAGTCCAGAGCTTATCTGGATTATTCAATTCTTCCTGATGGATCCCAGAGCTTGGATCACTCAATTCTTCCTGAAGGATCCCAGGGCTTATTTCCGGTTAAACCCTGAGATGATTCACGAGAATTTGGCTGATGGATTCAAAGCAGATTGATCAGGAATCCCTAAAGTTGATCGCTTACCTTGAGGCACGAATCCTAACATCAAAAATGAAGTTTATATTAAACTCTAAAACTTTCTTGACATTTTAAGTTAATCTCACCTGGTTTGACCCTCCGCGCCTTTCGCATCGTCCCGTCTTTGCGCATCGTTGCCGGTATTTCGTACTGATTGATAACTCCATTCAATTGCGCTGACTTAATTGAGTCCATTTCAACTAAAGTTCCTCTCGATTTCTCGTCCTAAACTAAAATATTAACAACTTCAATTTCCCTTCTTGACTTGACGGTCAAGCGATCAGCTGCAGCAATTCAAATTCCCTATCAGATCTGCGTTGCCCGCAATCGAAAATCCCAAAATATAAAGAAAACAAATGCAAGCTTCGAAAGTCGCGCAGCTCCGAAGGGAAAATCTTGGAATCGTTCGCCAGTTGCGTCACGTGATGTTGAACAGGACGATTTAATGTCTTCGAAATGCATCAAACTTTATTTTAATTTCTTTATGTTCAACTTCAGCGTCGATTGCCCGACGCCAGGCTCACTAGTCTCTGGCTACATCACTCGAGATGGTTGGCGCTTATCGCGGTGGCGCCGGCATTGGTAAATTCGAGGCGTGACCGGGACCGAGCAGGACTTGCTTCTGTTGTGACTTCTGCATTTCCTCCATCTGCGCTCGCTCTGTCTCGAATATGACTGGCGCGAAGAGAATCATGCTGCTGGTGAAGAAGATCCAGGAAGAGTTGCAGGCGAATTTGTAGATCGCGACGACGCTTTTGGCGGTGACATCGACGACTGTGTCGGTCAGATTGCGCACGGGCTCGGGGAACATTTCGGTTAGAGCCCACAGTCGCTCCGACAACGTCTCGTCGGGCTCGTCTTCGTAATCCTCGTTCGACATGTCTTCCTGCAATGGAAAACACAAATAGGTTAACAGATTTAATGACAAGCAGTCGACAGCAGCTCTCGCATACAGTTTTCCTTTCCGGAGTCTCATCCTTCGACGACACAATCGATTCCATCCCGGAATCCTTCTCGATCTGCAGCAGTTCAGCGTCCATTCAATTTATCTGAAAACAAAAACTGACGATACCTTGTTATTGTCAAGATCTGGCGATTGCGATGTCAGCGACGATTGTCCTCGTGACTGGAACTTCAGTTTACTTCTGATTGACTCGAGAGGAATCGCAGTTTCAAATCAAACTTGGTGTTCTCTCGATAGGAACGAAAATAAGGGGCGAGAAGGTTTAACAGACATCCAAGCGGAGCTGAGACGAACCAGAGGGATTTGGGACGTTGGAATCAAGGAGTTTATTGAGGTAGAGGCTGAGATAATCAAGGAATCTCGAGAGGTAGAAGATGGAATGTACCAACAGACAACTTGCCAGCTAGCTCGACTAGGCATGCAGTCAATCAGCAATGATTAAACCATCGATTATCGTCAAACCCATCGCGCAATCTTTAACAAGTTTCCCAATCCCAAACCTTCAAACCTCCGCGCGTAGCTTCGCCTCACCCAACAACTTCGAATCGTCGATCTCAGTTCACTCTCGTTCAGTTCGCGACAGGTTTTCATTCGAGAAAGACAACTCGTCATCAAGCTCTGCCATTTAACATTTTTAAGTGATTTTTTTGTAAAAAGACAACCTTAAAAGCAGTGAAGATGCCTCTTGGAGAAGAAAACCCCGTCTACGGACCCTTTTTCGGCGTGATGGGAGCCGCAGCTGCGATCATTTTCAGCGGTAAGTTCGCTATCACTGCGAAAAAGAAAATGGAAGAACTTGGCAAATTTTCGCCACTTTCCCGAGCCCAACGATGCTCACGATGCCTTTCTCGTCCCCTCTAGCCCTGGGAGCCGCCTACGGAACCGCCAAATCGGGAACTGGAATCGCCGCGATGTCAGTCATGAGACCCGAGCTGATTATGAAATCCATCATCCCCGTCGTCATGGCTGGTATTATCGCTATCTACGGACTTGTCGTCGCTGTCCTCATCGCCGGCGCCCTCGAGGAACCCGGAAAGTACACGCTATACAAGTGAGTGGCCGTTTTTCGCGACTTTTCTCGGATCCACTTCGAGTCATGTGACCATAGAGAAAAAATCAATGATCACAACCCATTACATTCTCACTTGCTCACTCGCTTTACTCATGTTTACGACACACTCGCAGCCGAACGGCTTGGCGCAGCTGAGATCGAGACGGATTTTCCTGGAGGAAAGTTGGTGGAAATTTGGAGGGAAAGCGGTTGATTTAATTAATCGCCGCCACGACATAACGTGAAAATATGTTTGGGCTGATCATGCGCAGTGTTCGTCGCCTTCTTCCAATCCTTCAGCTGTCGATTGCAACGTCTTATCACATGATATAAGAATCGTGTGCGTGATTTGCTGGGAAGAAGAAGAGCGACCGCGTGAGCCAGTGAAGCAACTGTGAATTATTTTCAAGGACTCATCACATGACTCTTAGCTCTTATCATAAATCAAACACGAGTTCGATAGAGATCTTATGATGACACTCTCGATTCTCTGCTGTCTTTCAGGGGCTTCATCCATCTCGGAGCTGGATTGGCCGTCGGCTTCTCAGGATTAGCCGCAGGCTTCGCCATCGGAATCGTCGGTGACGCTGGTGTGAGAGGAACAGCTCAACAACCAAGACTGTTCGTCGGTATGATTTTGATCTTGATTTTCGCCGAAGTATTGGGTCTCTATGGCTTGATTGTGGCCATCTACTTATACACCAAATAAGTGAAAGCTAACAAAAACTTTTGCGATAATTTTAAGTTTCGATCCATCAAAATTTTCCGTTTCGTCTAAACAACATCCGATGATTCATAGTTGGTGATTGTCTCTGTGAGTGTCCGACTGGTTCTCTTGTGTCGTCAGCGCGGTTTGCAAGAATAAATCGCACAAAATTCGAATGCAAAAATGTTAAACTATGAACAAAGACGAAGTTGTTGTTATGAGATAGAAGTGCAAGCCAAGTGAAACTCGAACGCTACGCGAAGACAGTCATTGATTAGGAATTGCAAGAAAAGAGTTTTTCATGAGTCGCCAACGATTCTCTCGGAATCTAAGCTCGGAACAGGCGCGGCGGTCTTCAAAGCCGGCTCAGGATTGATGCTGTCCTGGTTCGGTTTCTCGCGAGTCCGTCAACTCGTCTTCACCTCGAATCGCCAACCCTCGAACTTTAATCTAACTCGAATCATTTCGGCGAATCAATTCAATTAGTTAATTATCAATCAAGTCCTATATATAAACGATGAAAAACAAAAAATTATATCTATAAAATATTACATGCATAATTACATTAAATTCATATAAAAATGGTATCATGAAAATATCAAAAGAGAGAAAAATTGTTGTCGCATTGAAGAGCAGGACTACCATTAATTTTATGTGTATAAATTTGATAAGTTCTGAAAGCTAAGAGATGAAAACACTTCAATCAATATTAGAATAATGAAAACACATGAAGAGTAAACATTAAGACATAGTTGTGATTACTTTCTTTCTTCAAATATATTTGAAACATCAATACAACTCGAACACCGAAACCTTTTCGAATTATCGTTTTACTGAAACTGATTGTAATTCAACTTAAAGACCAGCTTCAATCTTGAGTTCTTTTTCGGGAATAGAAAATGTTTGTCTTGTGTATGTCGGCTTAACACCGGCCAGAAAGAAGAGAAATTAAACGTTTTGTTTGTACATTCCCATCAGTTGGACATCAACTTGTTTCAATATCCCCCCAAGAATTTTATTTCCAGCTTGCCGCAATGACAAATCAGGGCGTTGATAACAGGTAAATGTGATTATAATTGGGCGAGCGCCGGCTGATAAGGAAAACTCAAGTTGAAGAGTGTGAGATTATGATTTTTAAGTGTTTAAACGTCGCACTTGAGCAGAGATTTCCAGTTAATCAAGTGATTTATCTCGAGTTTCCCAATCACTTCAGAGTCGAGAGTCTTCCAGTTGTTGAATTTTCTTATCATTCTAAAGCGTTGCTCATAACGTCAGATTAAACTTTAATCATTAAAGTAGAAATCACGTTTGCTGGTAAGTTTGTAAGTTGTTGGCCGTCAAAGTATTTTGAAGTTCGCAAGCTTGTCCAATTTCAACGGGGCCTGTTGATTTAATAGTATAAGAATGACTCAGCGGTATTCATGAAATACTGAAGGTTTATTTATTAGAATCTAAATATATTGAGATTGTTCCAGGAGTGAATTGTTACACAAATCATCCTTGGCTCAACACTAGGAATTCACTTCGTCCTGAACAGCCATCGAAATCCCCTTTCCAGATTCTTCTAGTTAAATATTTCTCCTGATCGCAAAGAGAACTTATTTACCTCTCAAATTATGTTAGAAAAAGTATTAAAACAAAACTAAGAACTGAAAATTGCGGGGGTGGAAAATGCATAAATTATGCACCGCCGCATTCGTCTTCGTAAAAGTTTAACGGTTTATAGAAATTTAAATCGAACTTTCGTTCGGATTTTCTGTTCGGATTAAAAATATGAAGACGAAAAGGTAAAACAGAAATTAAAATCAAAATAAGTCGAGAAATCAGTAGAAATAACTTGCAGAGCCTCAACTCCAGTCAACAAAAGAAGTCTACGAATTCAGATAACTAAACCGAACTATTCCGACGAGAAGAGAAAGGTAAATTTGTCTAAATATTCAAATTCTCCTTCGTTCAACTTAATTATTTCGTAATTGCTTGCAGAGCCCGAGAAACCTCGCGTTAAACAACAAGGTGAAGCCCGCCGAGAACAACTTGCAGCAGAAACCAGCCACGAAGAAGAAGAGCGCGACCAACAGCACAAACTCAGCGGAGGAAATTGTCGAAAGTCCAACGGAGACTGCAATAAGATCTGGTAAAAGTGACTCGTTGAAGAGAATTCTCGACGACATCAACAGCAAGATACTGAGCACGTCTCAGCAGCCGTGAAAAAGACAATTCGATTAAGTAAATATTATTTGTGTTCGGATTAAAGTGAAGCTCGAGCGACTTTTGTAGAGAAAAAGCCGTAAAGAAAAAAGGAAATGTGATTAAAACAATTCAAAACAAGCCTCCTAAGCCAATTTGTAGTTGTGACGCTTAATCAACTGACCTACTACTTGAAGCGATTCCAGTTAGCGCCGCGAGCTGCTGTTAAACTCATCTTGCACCGCATTGAAAAGCCTGGCGAAAAATGTCTGTTTATTACAAGTTCAACAGTGAATTAAACTATAGCTACGTCGACTTCGATGGTCTCCACATAGCCGTGTCGGATCTCAAGAAAGCCATCCTGCATCAGAAGCGATTAGGGAAGACGGCGGACTTCGATTTGTTGGTAAGTACTTCGCTTAGCTCGAGTGTTATCAAACTCTTCTTCTTTACTTATTCGTTTGCCCTTTCTTCAGATATCGAACGCTCAAACAAAGGAGGAATACAAGGAGGAGCAATGTCTGATCCCGAAGAACACAAGTTTGATTGTGGCTCGCATTCCCCTCAGCAATCAAAACAAGAAATCTTGGGAGATTGCGGCACAGAACGCAGTGGAGAGAGCACCTCAAAATCCTTCAGCTGAGACCATCAACCACGACATCACACGAATGAACGGGACTGAAGACGACAAGATTCAGGCGATGATGATGCAGAGCACTCTGGACTACGATCCGACAAAGTAAGTTCACCCAGTGACCACGACAAGCTGAGTTATTTTGCACTCGCCCCTGACTTATCTTATCAAACTGTATTTAATGCCTTGCGGTAGATTCGGGAAGAGCAGGTGACATGGATTCTTTCATTCACTTTCTACCAGATTGCCATCTCATGCCTCAACTTAACGCTTTCTCTTCTTGTTTTACAGTTATCAGAGAGTTCGTGGGACCCCGCAAATGGGCGACGTTCCTGCCAACTATCGCTGCCACAAATGTAACAAGCCGGGGCATTGGATAAAGAACTGTCCTCTGAATCCTCTCGGCAAAGAGGGACATCACCATTTCAAGTCACGGCCCGAGAGCAAAAAGATGACTGGAATCCCAAGATCGCTTCGTGACGCAATCGCTGAGAATCAAGAGCCAGTTCAGAGCCATCTCATCGAAGAGAAGCGCGAAATTCCAGAGGATCTGATCTGCGCAATTTGCAAGGGAATTTTCAAAGACGCAGTCATGATCCCGTGCTGCGGAAGCTCGTTCTGTGATGAATGCGTTCGAACTGCACTTCTAGAGTCTGAGGACAACGAATGTCCAGACTGCAAAGAGAAGGGAACGTCGCCTGGTTCACTCATACCGAATCGCTTCCTTAGAAACGCAGTCACATCGTTCCACGCTGAAACGAGCAACGTCTTGAACCGTGACAGTCAGAGAAGTGAGTAGAGATAGTTAATTTTGAACTGTTCTGATTTCTGATATCTTTAGATGTACCAGAAGAAGTCGCAGCTCCGGAGGAAGTTGACGAGGAAGCAGCAGCGGAAGAAGCAGCGTTTGAAGAAATTCCTCAAGATCCGGCAGAGATTCTTGTGCCGGTGTTTCACGATGAAGAAGAAGTTCCAGAGCTTGAGGCTGAGGAAGTCAACAAGCTCAGTCAGGCGGATAAAGACTCATCGTCTGACGACGACAACATAACGGTGACAGTTCCTCCAGCACATCAGCAAAGTCGAGGCGCATCGTTCCGTGACTCGAGATTGCGCCGCATTCCATCGCAATCCGTCGGAGAGTTCAGCGACTCGCACGCTCACTCGTCCTCGAAAAACCATCACGACGACGGCGAATCTTACGAGGACGAAAGCGGAGATTCGTATCATCGTCATCGCAGCAGCTCGTCAAAGCGAGGCAACCACTACGAGTCCAGTCAACCGCAAGGCATCGCAACTCTCGGAGATGACAAAGGCAGCAGCCGAGATCACTACCGCGATCATTCATCGCGACCAACGCAGAACATGCCACACGAAGAGTCTTATCAGTCACACCTGCAGCATCCTCAGCATTACAATCAAGGCCAGCATTCGGGAATGATGACACAAATGCCGCAGCACGCGATGTATCAACAAGGCCCTTTCATCCAGCAACCTCCGGGCCAGTATTATCCTCCCAATCAGATCAGGTTTGCTCGCTAATGCTTTCCGTACTTTAATTGCTCTAACATTCATTTCAACTCTCAGACGCTACGATCATCAAGGTAATTACCAAGTTGCGATTAGACATCCAAACGCTCCCAACCAAATGATGCGACCAGCTATGCACGAGGGCTATGGAATGAGACATCCGCGACCGCCGATGAACAATCTGGCGAACGCGGTGACTCAAAACATTCAACAGCGCTATGGAACTGGGTAAGACATCATTGCATAACTAAGCAGCAAGTTTGTTTAATCTTTCTTCTTCCAGCTTCATCGACGATCCATTAGAAGCCTTCAACAGAATCATGCGAGAGAAGGAGCTGCGTAAAGACCGTTACCGTCGATCGCCGATTCACAACAACGAGAGACGCTCGCGATCTTTTGAGAGGAAGCGCTCGCCGATGCATCAATACTCGCCCGATAATCGACGACAGAAGAACTACACGAAGACCAGAAAACGCTCCAGGTCGTTCAAAAGCAATAGCAAGTCTTACTCAAGGTCTCGCTCACGAGACCGCTCGATGCGAGGGCGATCGAAAAGTCGCACTTACAGCCCACGGTGAGTAAACAAACAGATTCCTCAAATACCGGAAGCTCTAACCATTTTATTTCTTCAGCTATCGACGAAAAGAAAACGTTCAGTCGAAAGATCGACGAGACGACAGACACAGAAGTCCAGCTCGGTGAGTTTACATAAACTTTCGCGTTTCATAATAAAGCTCATTGGGTTTATTTATTCCAGCCGCGGCACGAACTACACGAACAGAAATTCTCGTGGCAACTTCAAAGGAGATTCAGCGGCTAAGCCGAGCTTCCGAGATACTCAAGAGAATCTCCACTATCACGAAAACGCGAGCAACCAGTGAGTGAACTCATGACATTTGTCGCAGCTGTTACTAAACTTCAAATTATTTACAGGCTTGAGAAGGTCGACGAATATCCAAAAGATCCAAATAATGCATTTGAGGCGCCTCACAGCTTGGACGAGCAGCCACCTCCGCCTGGGGATGAGAGCGAAACGATCTTGCCGACATCGAAGCAGCGCAAAGACAGTGAGAAGCAGGAGAAAGAAATAGGAGCAGACGAAGACGTTCAGAACAAATCAGCTGAGCTCAATGGCTCGACCAAGGTCGAGAGCGACAGTCGGAAAGATGAGCGATATCATCATCACAAGAAGAGCCGCACGAAGAATTACGAGACGTCATCTGATGACAAGAAAGTTCGTGATAAGAAGAAACGAAAGAAATCTCGAGAACACGACAAGAAGAAAAGTAAGAAGGATCGAAAGTCGCGGCCTGACAAGGAGAAAGATAAGAAGTCTTCGAGCAAAGCTGAGTCGTCGGAGCAAACACCTGAAGCTGCTGCATCGTCTGAAGTGTCCGAAAAGATTGAGACTTCAACCGAGGAGAAATCTTTCCATCGAGAACCAAGCAAAGAAGCCGAGAGATCAACCGAGGTTGATGATCGACATCACACACCTGAGATTGAAGACGACAAGGTCAAAGACTCGCCGGTCAAATCGAGTGGCGAGAAACAAAACTTCAGACGCTCCGACTCGATTCTCGATATCAATCCAAACGTAGACCTCGAGTTGGACGAATGGGCAGCACCAGAGGTTTCCAAATGGGAACGTGACGATAACAAATCGTTGCTTGATACGAGCGAAGGCGAGCTTGGGAACGGCGATTTGAAGAAGAATCCGGAAGAGCGCGTCACATTCGAGATAATCAAACGAGCTGAGAATGCGCTTTTCTCGCGTGCAATCAGCGCAATTCGCCCGATTGAGAACAAGAAGTCGTCTAAAACTGAACTTGACGTGTCTGGGCCAAAGAAGGAAAACTCTCCAGTGCTTAAACGAAGCGACAGCTCGAAGGATTCGAAGCTTCAAGCTTTTCAAGTCAGCGTACCTGCCAACGAAAGCGGAACCCGCTCGGTCGATCTTAAACCATCTGAAAGTACTCGCGACGCTTCGAAGCAAAGAAAATCGCCACTAAGAACTTCGATTAAGAATCGTTTAGGAGTTAAAATTGTCGAAAAGAAATCGAGATCGCCGTCGCGCAGCCCCAAACGTCGCTTGCAATCGGATTGCACGAAGGTGTCGCGATCATCAAGGGACAGAGATCGAGACAGAGGCGGAAGGTCGCAGATCGTGTCGTCGAGGGATCGACACCAAAGCCCTGACCGCCGCAACAAGCCACTAAGTTCCCTTATCCGCGTCGAGCCACGAGACACGAGGGGCAACAGTCGGACTAGAAAAACGGACAGAAGGCGATCACGAACGCCAGACGAGAGGCGACCAATCAAACGACAGAGAATCAGTCGTTCGAGAAGCAAGTCGCGACACGAGCTCCGTCGGAACGACCAAAGATCGCACGCGGAAAAAAGCTACGCGAAGCCAAAAGAGCCACAGGCGAGAAGCGACGAGAAGAGCTCGAGGCCAGCGGAGCAACCAGCGCTGAGCGATCTCGAGAAGTCGAAGGCGAAGGGCGCTGAATTACCAATAAGGAAGAAGTCGCGAGATCCAAGCTCTTCATCGTCAGCATCGAGCAACAGCGGCAGTCAAAAGCACTCTAAGCGTCACAGCAAACACAAAGTGAAGAAGAGGTCCCGTTCACCATCAGCCGACTCGAACTCCAAGCGCAAGAAAAGCAAGAAAGAGAAGAAGGCGAAAAAGAAGAAAAAGTCACGAAAGTAATTTGCTTTCACATACTGAATTTGTAAATTAACAAGGATTGAATAAAGAAAAATCCACGCAAAAATCTCGAGAATTTATTCAAATTTCCAGAACTCGATTGACATTTAAAGACGGCTATCTCAGCCCGGAAGCTTTTAATGAAGCTTCAACAATAGCAGTTTCTTCAAACTGTTCATTGCTTCCCACAGCTCACAGGCAGTCGACGAGCTTTCCCACCGAACCCTGCGACAATTCTACTGAAGTACTCTCAACATTTATTTGCACGCCACTCGAATTTGTTATGAAGAAATCAAGGGAAGCATTAAATATTGTCACATTAGCCGCTGACAATCGGTAATTTGCAGCAATAAAACCGTAATCTAAATTTTTCACTTGAACGCTTCGCTTTCATTTCGTCAATTGATTTGACTTTTGTAATCGCGTTTGATAAACGCGAAGGCTCCGAATCTTGCAAAAGCTCTGTGCAGCATACGATATGCAAAGCGAGAGCTGTCAAGAGAAGAGAAATGGATCTCTCGCTCGCCTGCTATTTATAAATCAAACTAGACGACACGACAGACACGAGATGAAGTTGTAAATCGCGACGAAGGTTGCACATCTCTTAATTTCCACTTCCGAAAAGACTTGAACTTGGAATTTGCTTGTATGCGCGCCAAGAGTCGCGAGCCGGTCACTAGATCCGCAGCGAGAACACAACGAGCTTTGCGCTTTACTTGTATTCGCCCTGCCGACACGAACTATATTTTTTTTGAATCACGTGTACGTGTATCGCGATTTATTTCAAAGAGCCAAACACATCATTCAATATGACGAAAAAATAAACTCTCAGTTATGATAGCTGAAACTGATTTTTCGCTAACAGTTTGCGTCGGGCCGTCGAGCGAGATATATGTGGACGATCGGTTTGCGAATAAAACACAAGAAGGTGCGAGATAAATACGCGTTGGGAAATGTTTGGCCTTTCGCAACGCAACTTGTTTCGCCAAAGTGCAAAAGATTAAGCCGAGTTAACTCATTAAATATGCTCGCGATAAATTAGCGCTCTTAGAGTGCGAGTGCATTTGGCATTGAAATGTCTTGCAAGTTTACTTAATATGCAATCGCGCCATAATGCGAAGGACTGTCAGAGCGACTCGCGTCTACTTTGTGTCGGCGTTTTATTTAATTTCGTCCTTGATAATCGCTCGAGTTCATTCCGATCGGCACTTCCTCCCTCAACTGCACGTTGCACCACCGAACACGCCGCAGAGTTTGTAGTCAATCTGCTTGTGATTTTCTCTGACGCGGTGGATTGAAGCATCCAACGTCGCAGTTCTCATGAACTCGAGCGAATTATTTGCAAAATATTCGAGCCAAGTTCTTCAAGTGTTTATTTTTAATGTGATTGTTTCCCTCTTCTCCCCAAAGACGACACTTCTCAAGTGAAACAGCAAGTGACAGATAAGCGAAGTGATGCCTCATTCAAAGGGCCGTGAGCTCAACTCTTACAGCAACCAAGCCTTCGAAGAGGATTTCGGCAAAACGTAAGTGCTCACGCATTTCACCTTCAAACGCGACGTGGAACGAAAGTGAAGCGGAGAAATATTTAGAAAGGGGTTCACTGTGCTTCTGATCGCGAACTTTGCAGCAAACGCGATTTAGTCATGGAGGGAGAATGTGCAGTTTGGACGAAACGTGCTGCCATTCGTCCAAATCCAACACTACGGAATGTCAATAGATTTCAGTAGCAAAAAATTCATGAATATTAATCGCCGATCTAAGAATTGCAAATCGGCAGATATGCGTCGTAACTTGTTGAAACTAGAAATCGGAGTCGATTCATCCTCGAGAGTTCACGTCGACGTCAGAGCAAATCTGTTTAACTGGTTATTGAAGCGCGCCGGCGGTTTATTTCTGTCCTCGATCACTCACTTTTTAGCGAGCCGATTTAAATGCAAACAAATCGAACTTTAATAAATGAATGAAGCAAATATTTTTCGTTTGTATCGACGCTCGTAGATTTCCGACTGTGAAGAAGAAAGACGGAGGCGCTGCCGAGCTGAATGAAAAGGCTGACTTGGCCGTGACTGACTATGATCCCTACGCGAACAGAAAAGTCGAACACCCGACGACGAGTTGGGAAACGTTTTTTCACTTTCTCAAGGGAAGCCTCGGGACTGGAATTCTCGCTATGTAAGCTCGCTTAACTCGAACCTCTCTTCTCTTAAACAAACAAATTGGTATTACATGTGTCAGGCCAAACGCTTTCGACAACTCAGGATACGTAAGGCCCACTCGACCGAGCGTGAACCGCCGAAGTTTAACTTTCCTTTTCCATTTTTAGATTGTTGGTAAATCGAACTCTTAATTGCTCAATCAAGAGCGAGTCTGAACTTTTTCTTTCGTCGTTTGACTGACTAGGCTCTTTCGGAACTGCCGTGATTGGACTTTTATGCGTAAGCTCATGAAAACTCTTCTAGACACTCTCGTCGTCAATCAAAAATTTATTCTCGTTAGTGCTACTGCATTCATCAGCTCATCAAAGCCGAATATGAACTGTGCAAACGAAAATTGATTCCGAGCATGTAAGAAGATTCTTTGTCTTTGGGAGTGTTTAAGTTTATTTCTCAAATTAGGAGCTACACGGGAGTTGCTCAGGCTGCGTTGCTAGAGGGACCGGAATGTCTTCGGAAATTCTCGGAATCGAGCGTGTAAGTTGATCAAGCAGTTAGCGAATGCAAAGTGAACTTGCGCACGACGCAAGGAACGGAGAGAGTGGGAGCTTGAAAACGAACTGAGCTTGCTTGTGTGCCGAGTTAAGCTCATCGGCCAAGTTTGTTTTCAACAAAACTCCATTCCGTTGCTTGCCGAAAATTAACGGCTCTCGACTTTTACCAAAACATTTTATTTTCAGCTCCATCATAAACGTCTTTCTGTTGATCTATCAGCTGGGGACTTGTTGTGTTTACGTGGTATTCATCTCGTCAAACATCAAGGGAATCGCTGACTTGTACACAGAGGAACCGGTTGATATTCGGCTGATAATGTTGATCATCTTACTGCCTCTGATTTTCCTTAATTGGGTGAGAACGTCAATTAGACGGACTGCTTGTTAGCAGATCTTGTTAACGCTTCAAATATTTCCACGCAGATCCGTAATCTCAAGTTTTTGGCACCTCTCAGCACTTTCGCTAACTTCATCACGCTGGTTTCGTTTGGACTCATCTTGTATTATATTTTCGAAACTCCGTTTACGATCGCCGACAAAAAGCCAGTGGGAGAACTGAAGAACTTTCCGCTTTTCTTCGGAACTGTCCTGTTCGCTCTCGAAGCGATCGGCGTCATTTTACCGTTGGAAAATGAGATGAAGAAGCCGAAAAAGTTCGGCGGAAGCTTTGGGGTTCTCAACAGAGGCAAGCAAGGCTCTCTAACTCCTCAACGATGCCATAACTTTTCGCGTTTTTGCAGGCATGGTGATCATCATCGTGCTCTACGTCGGCATGGGCCTGTTCGGATATTTGCGGTTTGGCTCGGACACTCTTGGATCAATCACGCTGAATCTTCCCAAGAACGAAATGTGAGCGTTGCAAGCAACTCTTGAATGCCAAATGAACTTGATTTTCCCTCCACAGCAAAGCACAGGCGGTGCAAGGAATGCTCGCCTTCTCGATCTTCATTACTCATGCGCTCGCTTGTTATGTCGCGATTGACATAACTTGGAATGAATATCTCGCCAAGAGGTTCACAAACAACAATATTTTCTGGGAGTACACAACTCGTACGCTGCTTGTGTTCGGAACCTGTAAGCCAAGTTTACTCGGTAAACTAACGAGCTGCTGATAAGTAAATTACCTCTGTCCCCAGTTTTGCTCGCTGTCGCCATCCCCAACCTTGAGCTCTTCATTTCGCTGTTCGGGGCGCTCTGCCTGTCAGCCCTTGGCCTGGCCTTCCCGGCCATCATTGAGACCTGCGTTTACTGGAACACAACGAGCGGCTCAGAGAAGGCGATGATGATCACCAAGAACACGATCATCACGGTAATTGCAGTCGTGGGACTCGTGAGCGGAACATACGTCAGCATTAACGAAATCATTCACACATTTTTCAAGTAGACTAGGACGAAGTTTCGAGTAGAATAAATTCTTTATTTTTGTAAATATTCAAGCGATTCGATAGCAATAAAAAATATTCCAGTCAACGATCTCTGCAGCTTTTTGTATCACGCGAATGTTTCTGTTGTTACCACGTGCTCGTCAGTCTTGTTTGCTTCCCAGGATTGCCATCGATTATCTTCTTGCTCTGTCTCGTAAATCCATCAAAACAAAATTCCTGGCCAGAACAACAAATCGATCGGAAAGTTTTAAAAATCTTTTATTTCTTGTATGAAAAATTTTACGACTAAAATATTTTTAAAAAATTGTTGACAAATTTTGTTTCACAAAAAAAACTTCAAGTCATTTTAAATGAATAATATTCGCTTAATTTTAAATCGTCGAATGGCCTCCAAAAGGTTTGTGGTTCGTTGAATAAAGCACAATCACTCAGTTTTTATTCGTTATAATTCTAGTGGATATCCAAAAGGTATTGAAGGTTGCTTCAGGTAATCGAAAGCTTGTTAGCGAGTCGAGTAAGCCGTGGGCTTACGACTTGGAGCAGTTAAGCTGCAGGGTTGATGAGATTCGATTGGAATTCGTTTCAGCTTTAATCGGTATTGCTTACTCAAGCAGTTTTAACAATCTTGAGGCGTTCTGCAGTCAGCTAAGCTTCGATTTTCTGAGCCTGACCGCTTTGCCGAACGATAAACGTTGCAAGATTTGCGAGTCAAGAGTCTAACCGAAACTTGATTAGACTACAGTGAGACGCATCTGATCATCAGCTACAATCATCGTGCATTGAATCAACCCAAGCGCTGTCTCGCTAAACAATAATTTCAGCACCTCAAAGTCTCGTGAAATTTTTAAAACAGCAAAAAGTTTGCTTTCGTTTTGAAGTTTAAGTCAAATTTTAGAAATCAATCGAAATTGCTATGCACTTAAGTAGAAAAAGAAGTTGAAAATTTTGGCTTCATCATGCGTAAAACGCCCGTGCTCACAAGTTTAGTTTTAATATTCGATCGCATTCAGAAGCGATGGCTGAATATGAAATTACATCTCGTAGTCTAGTTTACTCGGTAACACAATTCTCCGGTCTTTTTAAGCTGGGTTAAAGTTTCTAAAATACTTTTAGTGGAAACTATTTTATAGTTAAAGCTACGAGAGAGGAAAACTCCTCGCAGACATTGTTGGACAACGTTCTCGAAGCTTTGATGAGTGCGTTACACTTTCTCTTTTGATGACAATTTTAAAAATTTAGAAGCATTGGGAGTAAAGTTCTGGCAAGTCCAGAACGAGCCCGTCGACTTTAGCAAGTCGAGGGCGGAAAATTTCTTAAGCTAAATACAAAACATGACCGAAAGGATTTTCGTTGAAAAGTTTCACTGCAAGCACATCAAAGGAATTACTCTCGAGGGTCGTTAAAGTCATCGAGTTGATTGTAAAGTCAGTCTCAGCTTTGTACTTTACGTGTTAACATTAAAGCAAATTGCTTTTCATCTCGTTAGTCTCAATACTCTATCAGTCTTTTGTTGCAGTAATTTTCTCTAAACGTCGACAATAAATTGCAAGGTAAAATTGATTTAAGAACAAATTAGAATTAATCTAGTCTCAGTCTTCATGTTTCGTAATCCTAAAACTAGTTGATTAAGTTGGTTTGTGAGGTAGTTGATTCATTAGTAGACTTGAACGAAAGTCTTGTGAGGGCTGATGACCTCACGCGAGTCGGGGCTGGTCTCGACCAAGACGACTAAGCGTCCGTCTGTGGATAACAGAGAGAATTTGTTGATTATATCAGGAGGATTGAGCCATACGAATTCAATAAAGTTCAACTTAAATTTAGTATCTTACCATTCAACAAAGCGACGTCACTCGGACGATCCTTTTCATCCATGTTCGATGTGAGAATGTTGTGGGATGAAGGGCGAATTTCGACATTCCACAAGAACTCCAACATTGGCGAGCAAATCAAAACTCTTTGATTCTTGCTGTCTGCAATGATGATTCGTCCGTCGTCGTCACAGCAAATGCCCGAGGGGCGGCAGAACTCGTGCAATGCCGAGCCTTCGTGTCCGCGAGTTGCCAGAATCTAATTGAAGAAACGTCGGTGAAATTTCGTAATCCAAAAAGTTCACTCAACTTACTTTCGTCATCGACGAGTCAATCAAAATCAAGCGGTGGTTTTCGAAGTCAGAAATGATGATGTTGCCTTGCGGATTGAATGCGACGCCTCGCGGAGTCGTTAAACCTTTCAAGTAGCGGCTGTGATTCAAGCCATCGAACGAGAATCGCGAGATGAAATGACCGTCAGGGCTGAAGAGTTGAATTCGATGGTTGCGCGAGTCTGTGACCAAGATCTGCGACTTGGCGTTGACAGCGACGGCCCACGGGTACATAAACTGACTCAACTCTTTTCCGTACGAGCCGAACTTGTGAATGAAGACGCCGGTGCTTGAGAACACCTGAATGCGATGGTTGTCTTTGTCGACGACGATGATTCGGTTGTTGGGATCGGACGAGACGCCAGCTGGCAGATCGAACTGTCCGTTTCCAGTTCCCTTCGAGCCGAACTTGAACTTGAAAGTTCCGTCAGCGAAAAACACTTGGATGCGATTGTTGCGACGATCGGCGATAATGATTTCGTTGGACTTGTTCACGCAAACGCCCCAAGGTCGACTGACCTGCCCGTCTTCATGTCCGTCGAAGCAAAACGTCAATCCTGTTATCGAAAGGAAATTGTGAGAAAAAAATTCGCAGACCATAAACTTGATCTTACTTGGCGCTAAAGCCGGTTTGACCGAGACGTGAGAGCTTGAACCTGGAATGCACTGGCCGGTGATTGCGGCCGCAGGCTTGACGATCGACGCATAAGTTTTCGTTGACGTGACATGCGACGAGATATTGTTTCCGGCCGCGCTCGCATTCTCGGTCGTTGAGTCCCACAACAATTGGTCTCCCCCGTTATTTGGCGAATTGGCTAATCGCGACGTTTGACGCAGCAAGTTCGACGACGATGATGAGAGCGATTGAGCCAAACTGGAACCGTTCGAGTTGGGATTTTGCTGGTAGCCTCCGTTGTTGCGGCAGTTGATGACGATCTCGCCTTGGTTGCGGATTTCTTGAAGTAGCTCAAAGTTGGGCGGCAAGAAGGTCAAGGACTCTTCCTTCGGCTGAAGGTTCTTGTACATCGCCGCGTACTTCTCGATCTGGTTCTCGGTGTTGGCGAGCAGGAACGCGACGTCGATCTTCGGCGTGTTGTCGGAGACAGAGTCGAAGGATTTCGCAAGACACTCCGAAGTTTCAGCGAGACCAGCTGAGAGAAACTTCCAGTTAGATTAAAGCTTTTACAACAAATGATTGCTTACCCAAAGCCGAACGCAATCCAGTCATTTGATCAGACAGATTTGCAACTTTCTGCTGGCGATACTTGTCAACCTGTTCCAGCATCGTTCGCTCGCGGTCTTCAGCCGCCAGAATCAAAAGCCGGAAAGCTTTCTTAACGCGCGACGAGATCTCAAGCGAGTCTCGTTCGATCGATTGAGAGTAAGCGACCGCACGATCGATGCTCGTTTTGATGAACTTTATTCCCATCTTCGAGCTCTCGTGGATGTCTTTGAGCTTTTCCTTGGCCTTGTCAGACGTTATGTTCGCGATTGGAATTTGTTCGTGATCTTTGTGATCCTTCAGCGTGCACTCTTGGCAAACGATTTTCTTGCACGTCTCGCAAAGGAACCGCAGAGCTTCGCCGTGAGTTTCGCATTGCGGTTCGTTGGATGAATGAATGCTGACGCTATGGTGCATCGAAGAGGTCGAGATACTCCCGATTGGAGTAATACGATTGCCCATTCCGACGATATTGTGTTGCTTCGTGAAAGCGTTCGTCATGTGATCGTTGATGCACTCGGAGCAGAAGATGTCATTGCAATCCAAGCATCGGCTGACCGCATTGTTGTCGCAATGACCACAGAAAATGCTCTGTGATCCGCTGCTCGATGAACTGTTTGTGTGCGGTGACGTGCTTGGCGAGATGTGACGAGTCTTTGCGTTGTTGCCGCTGTTGCAAAAGATATCGATCGGGTTCGATGAGTCGATGCTGTAGTTGTTGAACGAGTTGATGACGCCGTTGCCAGAACCGCCTCGACTTCCGTTGAACGGATCCAAGATGTTCGAGAAGAGACTGTTGCCGTTCATCGTGTTATCGTTGCGTGAACTAAAACAACTTTCGCAAATTAAAAAGAAACTTCAACGAATCTCCTCCGACAAACCTTTTCGATTGGAGTGCGTCGAGATTGGGGAGCGTGCTCAGCAGATTAGTCAAGAACAAGTTATTCAGATCGCCGTGCTTGCTATCGTTGCCATCGGGTTCCGCTGAGTGCACAAAGGAGTCCATCGAACAGGGGAAGAAGGAGAGAGAGAGAAATCGCTGCGTATCTGCGTGAAAGCAAAATGGATGAAACTTCATTAACTGCCTTCGATCCCTGAAGGAAAAACTGCTCGAGCAGAAGGCGAGAACGGACACAAAGAGATAGAAAGCTGCCAAACTCGTCTCTAAAGTGCCAACATATAATGATAGGACCTTCGACGAGGCCTCTTTCTACCTGCTCCCAACAATGAATTTCAAAGATGGCAAGCAAAACGAATTTTCTTCTACGCAATTTCTCGCCGGTCGCTCTGGCCGGCTTATGGATCCATCCATGAAGCCTAAGCCGCGATCCGAATAAAATATGTCGGGACAAACTCCCACAATGATTTCAAGGTTTCATCGCATATCTAAGGATCTAATATTTGCTTTCCTTTCGCGATCCTTCGGCATTGAAATTTTTACGAAAAACTTTCTTTCTCATTCGATTTCCAGTAAATCGCGAGACAACTTTAATGAGAACTTGACGCGGTTACTTACAGCACAGGAAATTTGAACAGAATAATCACATAAATTTGTCCACAAACTATTAAAATGAAGGGAAAAACCACTAAGGACGCCGCGCTCTATGCAGCTCTCGGATGCACTTCGATGTAAGACTGAGGGGCCTGCGTGCATCGACTCTTCCTCTTTTCCACTTTCTCGCTTGTAAAGGCGAACCCCTAGAATTGTTTTCTCTTCCCTCCTTCGTTGCCATCCTTTCCCTCTCGCATTCCTCTTTGCCGGCTCTATTCGCTACAGCTTCGTCGCGAGACCGAAACTGGGAATTTGAGGCAAGAAAGATTTTTATCTTCATGGGGATCGTCGCCTCTGACTCGAGAGAGCCCAGGGCTGTTTCGCAAGATAATTAGATAACCGCACTAAAAATAATTAGACAACCGTTGGATTAATTTTGCAGGCCGCGTGGCTAATCAAAGTTCATGCGAGAATGTCAACTTGATTTCATTTAAAACTTAATTAACTCGATTGTAATATTCTCTAATTAATAATCACCTGTCAAATTATAGCGTTGTCTACTCACCCTGTAATCCACTAGCTGTGAACTGCAGCCGGCAATCTCACAAGCAAACATTAATCCTCAACTTCTGCTGTGCATTCAACCACCCATCCCACTCATCGAGTTCTTCATGCATTCACATGATGACATCACTTTAGTCTAGCATCGTTCACCACCTTCGAGTCTGCCACCCTCCAACCAACCCGTTGCCTCACCCACGCTCGTCACACAATTCAATTATGCATAACGGTGTCGAGATTTAATTGCTTGATTAAATTTTCATTCTACAGTTAAGTGCAAAATTCTTTCCGCAATAGTTTTTTATTGGCGTTTGAAGCATTTCCTGGGAATGTTTTTCGCGTATTGCGGCGATTTAAATTCCCAGCAATCAACTCGATTAACGACAACCTGATATTATCTAGCGGCCTCACATTGCAATGCATTCTTGAATCTCATTTTTTTCCAAGCTCTATGAAAAATGCAAACGTGAGGAGAATTTTTTTTGCGGAATCGACGTGAAATTTGATCCGTTGACAGGCTGTGCAGTTGGAACATAACGCGCCCTGTTTAAGGGTTTCTTTTTAATTGCTCGATGTAAAGTTTTTTTTCCGCTTCTTGTGTTGGAGTTTTCTGTGCGAATCATTTTGCATTTTGCGCGTTCAGTTGAGAAATGAGTAAGTAACACGGTTGGTTATCGTGACGGGAGGCGAGTGGGAGTCTGTTGGTCTAATGAACTCTCGCGCTTAGGCAACCAAAGGATATTTTCTCGTCTATCATCGCTCGGCAAATGGGCCGAGGTGCCGGATAAGGCCAACGAAGTGGAAGTGAAGAAGAAGTTCGCGAAGTCGGGGCTCTCCATCTCGCATTGGATGAACGACTTCCAGAGCAGTTTCGTTCCACCGCCACCCCGGCCGCCGTTTTTGGATCAAGGTGAAGTTAGAGAAAAATGTCAGAAGCACTTGAGTTATCGATCGACTTCTGTCTGCGACCGGCGACATTTCTAATCGAGTGTAATCTTTCAAATTATTTTCAGAGCTCGTAACGGATGGCTTGACCACCTGCGACTTGTGTGGCTGGGCTTGGAGCGAGAAGAATTTCTATTCGATCGAAGGTCATCACGCTGGTGAGTCGTTCGACTAATTAGCAGAAGATTAACCGCGAACATTTTTCTTTCCAGAGAACTCAAACGAATTTATTTGGATCATTTTGCTTTTAGGTTTGCGAGTCCATTTAATACTCGAAATGTAATTTAAATTCTCACGTGTTTGCAGTTGTTTCTTTCTGTTCGGCGTTCGTCGGAGCTGTCATCGCTTTGAAGTACCGAAGGTAAATAAAATATTGAAGTCGGAATTCATTAATATTTTACTCCACAACGCTTCCAGATCAAACTCTGTCAGAGGTGAGTCGTTCAAGCTTTGCGAAAATACTTTGATCGCCGATAACATTTGACCTTTAAGCTTTTGGCCCGCGAGGCGTCGGGAAGAACAAAGAAGAACTTTGTAACGAGCAGAAGCACCAGCAGAACGAGATGCTCAGCACCTCTAACGTTGATCTCAATTACTTCATGGAGGACTCGCAGAACGACGAAGCGTTTTACGCGACGCTCGACGATCAAGATTCCATAAACTCGGACAACATGACGACTTATCCGAAGTCCAACAACACCAAAAGCGACGAGGTTTGACGAGTCAAGATTTTCTCATTTTCTCGCTGGCTTTGACCCCCATTCGTTTACTCTCAGAACGACATGCCCATGTTCTCGTCGGCTCCAAGCTCTGCCTACTACAGCGACCTGTCGAATCCACCCGAGAAGCAATACGAGTGCATCGACAACTTTGCCACCTTCGACAAGTCTGACTACAGCAAAAGCTCCGGCATCGGAAGCACATTCATCACTCTGACCAACAACAATCGCCTTTCAGCAATCAGCGAGAACAATTTCTCCGGCCACAATCGCGACGTTAACTCGGATTACGTTTAAGTTAACAACAAATGCTACAAACTCGAAACGAATTTATTTGACTGACTCAAGCTTTGAAAAGGCTCTGAAATTATTTAGGTCTCAAGAAGACCAAAGTGAAAGATTTTTGATATGCCAACAGTCTTAGACTGAGTAGTTTAACAAGATTTAGTCAGCCAATGATTTACATTAGATCAGTGAGATAGTTTTTGGTTTTCATTTCACTTCTTGAGTGTCAAACAGCAAAGCTTTTGATGCTCGCAATCGCTTAGTTGATCGCCAACAATTCCTGGAACTTTGATTCGTGCATTTTGGACTTTCTATCGTCCATCGAATGCTCTTGAGAGATTGAGAGTTTCATGTGATAATCTTGAAGTGAAATGAAAAGTTTTATGTGAACTTTGCGTGTGACACGTCGCGTGTCAGTCAAAGCTCAAAGAGCTTTCGCGTGTGTCAACTTAGCGTTAGTGATTCCACTCTAGTTTGATAGATTTGCACTTTGTGTTTAGCTCCTATTGAGCGAAAGTCCTTAGACGAAACTTTAGACAATTACTCGACTCGAGTGAGTTAGAAAAGCTAAGATTTACCTTAGAAACGCCTTAGAAATTGCCAGGCATATCCTGAGAGCTGTCCATGGCTTTAGGCCACCAAGAAGGCCTCGAGCCATCAACCAACAAATTATCAAAAGCGAATTTCGACCTGAAACGATCCTGAGAGCTGTCCATGGCTTTAGGCCACCAAGAAGGCCTCGAGCCATCAACCAACAAATTATCAAAAGCGAATTTCGACCTGAAACGTATTCATTAGTCAATTAAAACGAGTTCACCTGAGTGTCGTCATAGATATTCGTACTGTTTAATTTCATTTTATTTCCTTAATATAAAATACCTATTTCAAGCCAATTTAAGATTTTAATATGTATTTCACATTGAAAGAAATGAATCGATAAGAGTTTTCCTCGTTTGCGTCTCGGTCGGGCTGTTGTTCTTGCCGATGTTTCGTTGCAGACGCCGAGATGAGCTTAACGGAGGTTGGGGAGATTTAGAAACCATGAACCTTGAGCTGATCTTGTTTGACCAGGCCGGTTTTCGTCAGAAATTGGCAAATATTCTCGCGCTGATCGCCCTGCAACTGCAGCACCTCACCATACTCTGGATGTTCAATCACGGTTCCATTACAAGCGAATTCCTAAAAATAAAACGCAACAACAATTTGAGTGTCACTTTCAAAAGTTCGCGAAAGTTTCCACTCACCTTCTTGCATGTTCTCACAATCTTCTTCAAGTCATAGTTCGACGAAAGACCTTGGACAGTTGTTAGTGTTTTGCGACCATTTCTCTGTTGAATTCTGATGTGAACTAAGCCGTCTTGAACATCCTCGTTTGCAGAGCCAACAGCATCAGCAAATGGATCTGGAATGGGCAGGGAAGGAACAAGTTAGCTACAGAACTTTGGGCACTTCATCGAGCAAGATTTTAATCAACTTATGAAATCGCTGGATGCCAAAATGAAGAAACATGCGACTCGACAAACAAGACGACATTTTCTTCTTATTTTGACGATGAATCACTGCGCTTACCGTAAGAATTTAAGTTCTGGATTGACATACGAAATTAAATTGACACAGAAATGAAAACTGAACCGACTTTAGCGTCTGGAGTTTGATGAATATCGAAATTTCTCTCGCGAATATTTTCTGCGTTTTGGTACAAAAATTTGTTCTAACTTTTTGGTTTGTGACAGTCGGACAAGACGAAAATTCGTTGGTAATTCAAATATTTAGAACGAATAAAAAGACGTTAAATTTAACTAGAGATTTCTACAATTTCTAGGAAAGCTTTTGGTGCTGATTGAGCAGATTTAATCTCTGCTATATATTGTTTCTTCACTCGGTGAAGCCTTATCAGTGCATCAGCTTGTCTCGGCACACGGCTTTGTGTTTCTAGGAAAGCTTTGGAGCTGTTTGATTGAACACTTGCGGCGGATAGTTGAGAGAAATGAAACCTCAGGCTCTGACAAGGCTTCCAAGTCATCTTCGATAGCTTCTCATCCATGACAAAGCTAAGAGATTGGCAGCTAAACTGAGTAATTTGCTCTAGTCAGACAAAGGCAGCCTAGAAGGTCAGAATCAGAATGAAGGAGGAAGCTTTTCTCTTGTATTTCCACCCGGTTCTGCACCTCTTCTCCCAAGCGATGTTACCGGTATCGCTTCGGGGCTCGCCCTACAGGACTTGTCTGTCCTTTCTTGGCCCTGTCAAGAAGGTCAAGTCATAGATTTCTCACCAGTCTGAAAGTCACAAATGACAGAAAGTTGTAAGGCTAAACTAACAGTAGCTTTATTATTATTTACCATGCGCTTAAGGCTCTGAACGATTAAGACTTATGTAGAGTAGCAAGTAATCTTCCGCCTAATTTTATGTCTCTCTTTCAGCATTTACTCTTAATTTATGGCTTAAGATTTATTTCTTTAAGTAAAACTATTGCAGATTTTCTGTTCGTCAGTAAACGAATTAAGAATGAGAATGTTGAGTGCAGGAAATCTGCAGCAGACTTATGAATTACCGATGGAATGTCTTACAGCAATAAATTATTCCTCTAATCTTAACGATAAGACTGCAACTCACTTAAGCACAATCAATGCTGAGCAGGATGAAAGTTAAGAAAGTCGTTGGAATCACTTAATTATTGTTGGTCTCGTCGTCGTTATTCGACAAGTTACCGTTATGAATAACTTTCCTGTTGGCTGCGTAGCTGTGGAGCATTGACGGGACGACCTTAACGGCAATCTTTCCTTTAGGCGCGGAGTCGTAGAAGTTCTCTACAGACGATGAGCGGCGGACGTTGCGTTTAGAACGAATAGGCTTAACCGGCATGCGAGTTGCGCTGAAAGGAACGAAAGGATTTAGAAATGAAGGGTTTGTGGGCAACGTGAACTCACCTTTTCATGCGCAACGAGTAATTGAACCTCTTGGCTCCATCCAACTCGTCATCGCTACAAGATTTCGTATCATCGTCGTCGTCATCGTCGTCAATGCAGCTGCACTTAACAGTTTTAATGTTCTTATTGTTATCAACCGGTTGGCCGTCGTGTGGAATGTCATTGCATGAGAATTCGTCAGACTTTTCGCAGTTCCGCGAGTGTCTTTTCGAGCCGCTTCGCGAGTTCCTGATGACCGTGTTGGTCGAAGAGGTGGTGCAGTAACTTTCAATGTTGCTGGCAGTTTCAATAATCAGTTCGTTGACCTTTCGTCTCAGCGACTCCAAGTTGTCGTCATCACTCGTCACGCGATGGTTCTCCGCGTTGTCCGTGTCGTAGCTCAGATTGCTCGCAGTCATAATCGTTCCCATTGACGTTCCCATCGAGCTCTCCATGGTCGGGTTGTTGTTTGTCTGGGACGAGCAAGTTGTGTCTTCTTGAGGTACATTGTCATCGATGTCGCTTTCGCTCGAGCTCGCCTCGATCTCAGCCGCGTTGTTCACGACAGTCTCAGGGGTCGAACTGGCAGTGCTTGCGTCCACTTCGTCTGCGGTCTCAGTCGTCTTCGATAAGTCCTTCACGTCAGTTTGTGTGTGACTATCGACGACGTTTGCGGCGCGATTCTCTGACTCGTATTGCCTTCGGTCACGATTCATTGCCGTCTTCATGCTTCCGCCACTGCCGATGCGACGATGTCGAGTTTTCTTGGGATACTTTGAGTTGAAGCCGATCGGCGGTTGGATGACGGAAACCGTTTGATTGCCGTCGAGCTGAACGTAGCAAGAAGTCTTCATTGGACTTCCCGGCGGACTCGGAGAGTTGTTGGCGTACGCCTGGTTAAACTGAGCGGCGATGTGGAGACGTCGACGGCTGATTTTGTCGAAGTGCTGTTTTCTCAGCTGCCAAAGTTTGAATAGCTGGATTAATCACCAAACAAGTTTGCTAGTTTTCACTCAAATTTACCTGCGAAATTGCTTTTCTGTATGGCTTGCTCGTGCCGATCTGTTTCTCACGCTCGGCGATTTCCTTCTCGCGCTCCTCCAGCTGCGCGAAACAAACGCTGAGATCGTTGTACAGCTCGTTGGTTCGCTGCAGCTTTCTCTCGTAGATCAGGCGAACGTCTTTCGCGTGCTTCCATTCCTCTTGTCGCTTTCTTATCAAGTCCTAAAATACAATTTTGAGTTTCTTCTTTCATGCGCTTAAAATTCGAAATTGACCTTTTCGTGCTCGTGGATCTTTGAGCTGTTGTTAATACTCGTCTGTAGCTTCTCTTTAATCTCCTCTTGCCAGGTCTTTTGCTTGTCGCTGTAGCTCTCCTGGCCGTTTAACAGCTCAACGCCAGCGATGTCAAGGTGCGACAGGATGATCCTAAACGACGGACGGGTTTTCGGTTTGTTGCTCAAGCACTGCTTAATGAGAAGCTTGAAGCCTTCAGGACATGACGCTGGGATTGGCAACTGTAAAGGAAGTTTATCATGACAGTTGCAACGTTCCTTGCTTCAATTCTTACATGAAGCGAGTGATTCCCAACACCCCAGATGATCGCTGAAGAGTCGAAATCTTTGTATGGCATCTCACAAGTCAAAAGCTCCCACAACACGACGCCGTAGCTCCAAACGTCGACCTTCTCTGAGCATGGCTCGTTCCTTATGACTTCGGGCGCCATCCAGGCAACTGTGCCCGCGAAACTCATCTTGGTGCTGATGTCGTTGAACTCACGCGACGTACCGAAGTCTGAGATTTTTATGATTTCTCCTTGTCCAATCAGAATACTGGAAGCAAACGGAATTAGGCATCAGATCATCGATCAGGCCAACGAGACATCAGATCAACTTACTTTGGAGACTTCAAATCTCTGTGAATGATTTTGTGATGATGAAGATATTGCATGCCGACGGCGATTTGCTTCGACCACGAGACGATTCGCGATGGTGTGATGACCTTGGGATCCTGAATTATTTGGTTCAGCGGCCCGTACGGGCAGAACTCCATGACGATGCAAAAGACCGGAGATTGAGTACAAACGCCTCTGTGGAATGTTTGGGAATGTTAGAAAAGCCCTCGAGCTCACGAAATTCAATCGACTCACTTGAACTTGACAATGTTTTCATGATTTAGTTTCCTTAAATGTCTAATATCTGTTTCTCTCACGTCCTTGACTTTCTTCACCGCGACGATTTCGTTGTACAACTTTCCGCTGAACACGGCGCCTTGCGCTCCACTTCCCAACCATTCGATATCTGAAAAGGTCAAACGTTGTTACGCATCGACGCATGTGACGAAAAAGGAAATTCACCTGAAATAATTTCGAACGGGATTTCCCAGTCGTCGACGTTGCGCATCCTTGCTTCATGGATGTTGCTCTTCCCAATCAACGACAGCACCGGCTTCATGCAGTTGAAGATCCCATCGACCCAGCTCAGCTGCTTCTCGTGCATGTTAGTCCGACAAGTCTTCATCGGATCGCTCTTGACATAGTCAAAGTTGTTGTTCTCTAAGTTCTCGTTTAGGATCTTATCGTCCACCAGCGTCACACTACAATGAAGGAGCTTCTTCAAGAGCTGAACGGGGCGACTCAAATCGACTTCTTACCTCTTCTTGGGGCTTTTCTCTATTCCTGTTTTCTCCTCCTGCGGAGATCCATCTTGAATTCCAATAATCTCCATCGTAAATTGGTTTGCACTTCAATTCCGACACTGAAACCCGACCCGAAACAGGTAGCGTTAATTGCTGATTGCCGTGTTCATCCTTCGTATCTCTTTTTCGCAATCTCTTCAATGTTGTTTCTGAATGTTTTCATCACTTTTCTGCCGAGTTGTTTATTAGCTCCGCGAAGCGCTCGACGCAGTCTTTCACTCGATTCTCGACTATCGATCCCGATACAATGTATTGCACTACTAATTGAATGTTGAAGTATCGCGGGAAATCGAGAAAACGAAAATAATTCGCGGAGGAAAACTCGATCGTAATTTATCGATCTAAAATTTTTTTAGGATTTTTCTAAAATTCAAACTTTTCAAAATCCGTTAAATTTTGATAAAATTTTGAAATGATTTTCTTCCTTCAAATTCTTTCGACTTCCTGCAACCAAAATCAATGTAGTGCTTTACTTGAATTGTATGGAACCTGTAGAGAATAAGAAGGACAACGATATTGCAATATCACGCACCGGCATTGTAGTTAGGATTAAGTGAATAAACGCGACAATCTACTAAATAATCAGAATTTATTCATTCAAAAGACTTAATTCGAGCTCAACCTAATCAAATTATTTCGTTACTTTGATTCAATCGGTCTTATGTGAGGCTGAAATCTGCTGTGTCCGCCGTCTGCAGGCCTTTCTCCATCTCAATCTTGATCGTTTGCTGCATCATCATTTCTTCCTTGATCGCTCGCTTTTTACTCATCTGAAGTAAATAATCGACGATGTCGGACGCGGGAGTCACGAGTGAGCTGTCTGGTTTGTATGTCGGATCCATCTTCTTGATGATTCGCCAGATGGTCGTCTTGGGAATGTTGTACTTCTTCGCGATTTCGTTTTGACTCTTTCCGTTTAAAATTTCGGCGATTGCAACTCGAAGTCGATCTTCGTAGTCCGCGCCACGCGATCGATTCTTCAGCACGACATGCTCTGGCAGTTCTCCCTTCTCGTACAGCTTCAACTTCTCACGGTGCAGTCTAAAATGCAGGGTAAGATAAAGTTCTATCTCGATTGGCTGGACGAACAACTTACGTTGAGATCGGAATATTGTACTTCTTGCTAAGACTGATTAAGCTTTCGCCGCGTTTGATTTCTTCGATCGCCTCAATGCGCAGTGGATCCTTCTGCCGTTCTGATTTAACGTAGCCCATTTTCTTGGCTCGTCGCCACAGCAGAGTTTTGGGAATCTCGTATTTCTCGCTGACAATCCGGAAGCTGTTGCTGTTGTTTAATATCTCGCTGATGGCTTTGCCCATCGTTGCTTCGTCGATGATCTTCGGTGGCATGCGAGGTTTGATGTCGCCGACCACTGGCTCGGTTTTCACTTTCTTGGACTTAAGCTGAAGGCTTCGTTGGGCATATTCGGCTGGCGTGTGCTCTGGCTTGGTCTCTTCCACATTCATAAGCTCATAGTTGCTCTCGCTCATCTCTTCGTCTTCATAAATAACTTCGGCGTCCTCCAAGTTCGATATCTCGTACACCTCAACGATCTCACCAGCGTCATCCGAGTTGTCTTGCTTGATTCGATACTCGACGCTTTCCTCTTCCTGGTCGAGATCAGCTATGATTGAATCGAGGTTGGCTTGCTTGGCTACAGCGGATGACGATACTGGAGTTGATGTTGCCTTGGCCGTGAACGTCGTTGACTTCTGAAACTTATCGAACACCAATTTCCGTTCACATGAAATCGTCGCTTTCAGTTGAAGCAAATTGCAAGCTTCGATGAAATCTGGAATCGTCAAGAAGACGTATATGTTATCTGCAAGACATACGCGCGTTTCTGCAACTAACCCGACATATATTTGCTCTCCAGATCGACTGAGCCACAGTAAATGTATTCGACAACTTTCTTCAAAATCTCAGGCTGGACATCTGGAATTATTATGTTGACCGTTTCGCGTTGGTTCTCGTGCAATAAAGTTCTGGAATCGATGAAGTTAGTCGTTTGTTTACACAATACAAGCTACAGATACTAACTTGAAGAACTCGCTGCTCAAAGCGAGAGCAAAAGAGTCAACAGCGACCAAAGTGTTGGACGAAATCAGGTAAACATCTTTCGGGGCCTCGCTCTCGTACAGTTCCTTGTACGCCTCCAACAGCTCCTGGTTCTTATCAACCGTTGTGTTGATAACGAAGCTCATTTTGAGAAGAGAAAGCTTCAATAAATCGTTTAATTTAGCTTCACTTTAACACGAGAATGGATCGAACGTCAGTGACGTTTTTCGATTTTCGACGAAAGTTTTTCGAAGATAAACAAACTCAGAACTGCAGAAAGTGAAGTAACAATTAAAATGTGGGAGAACGAGACTAGCTACAAGCTTTCGCTAAAGAAGAATCTGATCTATGAGCATTGCCAAGAAGCTTACAAGCAAAGCCAAAGCTTCGATGTTGTAAGTTAATCGAGTTTGCTTCAACAGTCAGCTCGCTGTTCTGTTTTTAAGATCCTCAGCTTAACTGAAGAACTTCAAGTGCGCTCACTAGGTAGATCAACTACTAATCAATCGATTTCCTTTCAGGTTTTCATCACACAGAACAAATACGAAATCCCAGCGCATCGAATCATTCTCGCAATTTCAAGTGATTTCATAAAAAGTTGTGCAGACTTTCAAGACCACCAGATGACGATCATGTTGCCGGATTACTCAGCCGCCTTAGTCGAAAGCTTTGTGCAGTTCCTCTACTCTGGAGAAACGAGGATCGACTTGAGTTCAAGGGCTGATTTCATATCGTTATGCGAAGCGATGATGGTCAACGTTCCTGACTTGATCTTGATTGACGAGGAAGAAACGATTATGGAAACTTTTGAGGAAGAGAAAGCTAACGTAGAACAAGTAGAAGAGTGGATTGAAGAACCGAGTGTGGACGATGAAATGATCGTGGTCGAGACAGAAGAAGCTTTGCCATTAGAAGAGGAAAGCGGACTCGTTGAAGCCGAAACGTCGCCGAGCTTGAAGCCGCCGGATATCATCTACAAGCCGCTCAGTTCCGACATATCAGAAGCCACCGTTCACAGAGCAATCGAAGCCATTCATAAAGGAGAGAATCTCATGGAGATAGCGAGACGATTTGGCATTCCGAAGTCCACACTTTACCGCTGGAAGAAAAAGATCGAGTGCAGCAAAGCCGATGGAACTTGAAAGCTCTTCGAATAAAAGATGAAAGCAAGTTTAATTCTACGGGTTTGATTTCTTGAAACCGCGGAGATTCCGCTCGATTGCTTCGACAGGAACGCCAAACATCTTCGCAGCTTTCTTCGTTGAATGTCCCGAGTCCCGGCAAGCATTTATTGCTTCCTGCAGTCGCTTCTTGAATCTGTGTGAAGAGAAAATCCGTCAGGGAGATCAGAGGAAGAGAACTGCACACTTTACCTGTTTTGTTCTTCTCGTAGCTGATTGATGTTCATGGGAAGAGCCGGGAAAGTTATCGACGGTTTGGTCTGAGCCTTGAGTTTCTTCCTCTGTTCTGATTCCTTCTGCAAGTGGCGTAAAATCATGTTGCGCGTTCTGTTCTCGGATTTCGACAAGTCATATTTCTTGTGCGCGTTCCAGAAGCTCATTCCACCTCTCACGTCTTCAGCTGCGAGCTGCAGATTCTCGTAAAGATGAGGATCATCCTCTGGCTTCGTCTCTTCAGCCTCCATTTCCTGTTTGTTCTTCTCGTTTTCCTCAACCAGCTCAAAGTTTGGATTGTCGTCCTCGATGTACTGAACGTTCTCATACTCTTCCTTCACTTCTGCTACTTCAGTCGTTGACCCTTGCAGCTTCGCGTCTGGTTTCCGTTCGAGTTCTGAAGCTTCCAAGAACTCGCCTTCGTTCTCGTTGAAGAAAATCGTCTCGACTGTGTCATTCCCGAAGAATTGGCTCTCGTCAAAGTCCATTTCGTTTTTCCTTTCTCCAGTAAGGCAGCCAATGATCCCATCGGATTTGCGGTTTGATGTTGTCCTGTGCTTCTCAATTAGTTCTGACAGCACTGGAATCTCCTCACAGTTGAATTCATGGCACAGACAAGCCAAATCTCCAATCAGAACGTCGTCGATTAGAAGTTCGCCGGTGTAAAAGAATTGGAGAAACGCCGAAATGACGTCCGAGGAGAAGCCGGGAAGCAAAACCTTGTAGTCCAACCTGGAATCCTCGAAGAGATTCGAGAAGAAAGAGGACGACAAGCTGAGCACGAGCTTGTGAGCCTTCACCTCTTTGTCTTTAGTCACAAATATCTAGAATGAAATGAATTTCTCGATGGAAATTTATTGTTTAAGTCGAAGTTTGACACTCACAACGTCGGCTTCCTCCAAGCTCTCGAACAGATCCTTGCACAAAGCCACGTAAGGCTTCTCATCCATCGTACTGAAGTGGTAGAAACTCGTTTTGTCCGTCATTTTCCTAATGTTTAAGTTTTGTTTTCTCAAAGAAAATCGTTTAGAACAAATCGAAGTTCTAAATTGCTTTGAATTTGATCAGGAAAATCGCTCTGGATTTGATCAGGAAAATCGCTCTGGATTTGATCAGGAAAATCGCTCTGGATTTGATCAGGAAAATCGCTCTGGATTTGATCAGGAAAATCGCTCTGGATTTGATCAGGAAAATTTCTCTGGATTTGATCAGGAAAATTGCTCTGGATTTATTCAGGGAAAGCCGCTGTGTCTCTGACGAATAACTTCTCTCTTTATTATATCTCCTTGAAACGTCTAACTGAATCAGAATGTAAGCTGTTGAGCTCCTCGTTTCGAATATAAAGCAAATCAAAAAGATAATTGGACAATTGTGTTAAACTCCACCACATTTAGCTATTCAACATGTCCCAGAGGTCGTCTTCCTTGTCGTTCTTGGGCTTCGGAGCCGACGACACCTTGGATTTGACATCTAAGCTACTGAAATCTTCGACGGAACTGTTTGCTTTCACCTTGCCGCTCGAACGTTGAGACTTTACGTGCTCGGAAGCTTTCGGCGCCGGCTCGTTAACATCAAAGCCGTTCCAGTCGTCTTCCGTTGAGTTTTGACTGAAAAATGATTTGAATAACTTGAAGTTCATGCGCTTGAGACACTGAAGAACTCACTAGGACTGCTGGCTTGTGTTCTTCACATCCTCAACCCAGTTCCACTCTTGGTTTGATGGGACGTTCTCCCGTTTCTCAATATCGTTGTATCCAGTGTTTGTGAAACTGCTCAGACCTCGTTTGCTGAACTCGCCGACCTACAAAGGCATTGCATGAATATTCATCGACTCAGTCGCTTGAGATGAAAGTAAAGATTTGGATCAAATGTAAATGAACTCATAACGAACCTTCGAAGCGAAGCTGGTGACTTCTTTGCTGGCAACATCCAACAAGCCACCATCTTTGACCTTCAGAACAGAAAGAATAAAATCATAACAGCTAAAACTAAAGCTCAAGCAACTCAAACCTTTTCAGTAACATTCTGTGAGACTTCAACTACCTTCTGCGTGGCCAGTGATCCATACTTCAGTGCGTTGTCTTTAACTTTGCTCGCGCCAAAGCTCAGCATGCTCCACCCGGTGCTCAAAGACGAGAGCGCTGCGTTGGTATCGAATACTTCAGATTGGCTTCTCGTTGGCTGAGGCGTGTTGCCGAATCCAGCGTACTTTCCTCCTTCGCTTGGCTTCAAGTTATCAGGCCGTGCCGAGTTCGCCGCTTGCAAATTGTCGAAATAATTGTCCCTGGACCGCTTGAATTCCTGCGAGTTTAGGTTCTGATATGATCCATCTTGATAGGTTTCTTGCTGGTAGCTGTTGCTGGAGATGGCACCAGTAGATTTCGAGTGGTGCATTGTGGAATGATTGGAGGACGACGCGAGTTTCGCTCGAGCTTCATCGATGTTCCACGAGCGACCCTCAGCAAGAGCTTGGATTTTGTCGCGGTACAAAGCGGCGGCTTTGCTGTTGTACCTTTGCTGGATGTTCATAGTATCCCAATCGTCTTCCTCCTCCTCAAAGAACTCCCTCGCCAGTTTGTTGCCGCCAACCTTCATTTTCTGCAGCTCCATATCTTTCCATTTGTCCATCGAGATTGACCTAACGAAGCTGATGTGAACTCCAAGGCCACGGTGCTTCCCGCTGCACTCCAGGCATATGAAGATCCCGTAATTCACAGAAACCCACTAAAACGAAACAGATCCGCAGATTATTCGATTGCATGTTGCACACTAAGGCGAGCAAAGAGAAAAATCTATCGACATCAACCGGATGTAAGCACTTTACATGATACAGTTCGATAGGCTTGGAAGTTGCGAGCTGTAGCACTAAGTGATGAGCTATAGCCCTCGATAACTTTTCTTCCTGGTCCATCATGACGAAACCAAATTGCGAGAACATATTTTTCAGCAGAAACTCACTTGCGGAGAATGTGTTTGACACTCGAAGCACTTGTTGTTCTCGTTGCCTCCCTTCAGATCTGCTAGAACTCTCCGACTCCTCGGGCTGGCCATGTTGAGTCGTTGGAAGCTTTAATTGTCCAATTTTCCTCGCACGTCCTCCAATCTTGATGACTGGCACAGTCGAAGCGACGCTTCACTTCTGGTTTCACTTTGAAGCTTCGCTTTGTGTTAACTTTAGTACATAAAAAGAAAATAGTTGACGATATTTTCTCTTCAAGTTATTTATCTAAACCCGCGGTAGCTGGTTCATTCCAGAGAAGGAAAGTAATCCAAAGCGGCAAGCGCAGTGTAGAAGTGACGTGGATCGCAAAGTTCTGGATTTCCATCGTTGCAGTTTATCCAGAAAAGATAAAAACTGTTCTCAGGATAAATCCGCAATCCAAATCTATTTCAACTCGACTGGATCGAGTGATGTGATTGTCTGGAGACGATTAAATTGAGTGGCATACATTAAGCGACCTTGAGAGATAACAACAAATAAGAAATAAGCTACGAGCGATTCTTCAATGAAAAAAATGACTACTGAGACCATCGAAGACATGGACGAGCGCTACAACGATTTGTTCAGGAAGCTGGACAAGGACGGAGACGGACGAATCGACATCAAGGACTTGACGACCGAGTTGAAGGAACTAGGAGTGTGCGAGAGCTACGCTACGGTAAATTAATTGGATTGCAGTGATGAAGAAGAAACTTTGCAGATATCCCAGGCGACTTTCTGACTTAAAAACACATTCGATGGAAAAACATTGGATTTCTGTCTAATCCTTTGGTAATCCAGACAGTTAAACTCAATCCGCTCTGTCCAGCGATGCTTGCGACGGAGAAAAATCGATGAAACTGACCTATTTCTTCGCCCTTAACTGCTTTAAACTGCGTTCGACGCGCGGAAGTTTTTCGGGCGAGCTCGAGCGTATTTATTGTGTTTAAGGAAAATCTCTAAGAATGGCGAAAGTCTAAAAATACTGCGCGAAAGTGAACGCCGGTGCGGGTTCCGAAAACAAAAATGATCTGAGTAAACAATGTGAATTTACAATCTGTCGTCTTCTTTCTCCTCAGCGCTTCCTTCAGAGCTCGGATTCCGACAAATCAGGTAAATAAACAAAAGTCATGACGACTTTGTTGACGCCCGTGCTTATCTTTTAATGGATTTCAGGCGACGTTGGCTTGAGCGAGTTCGTCAACTACATTCGGGAGCATGAGAAGAATTTGCGTCTGCAGTTCTCGCACTTGGATAAGAATAAAGATGGAACGGTTGACTTGGAGGAGTTGATCGCAGCCTTTAAGGAACTTGGCGTGCAGATTGACCGCGACGAGGCTTTGAAGCTCTTCAACAGGTTGGGCTCGATGATTCAACTGCGTTGAATCAACTTGCTGTTTGCAAAGTTGCTTATCAACACTCATAAACTTTTAGAATGGATCAGGACGGATCGTTAAACATCAGTTTCAACGAGTGGCGCGACTTCCTGCTGCTGGCTCCATCAGACAATCTCCACGACATCTTGAAATACTGGCGACATTCAACTGTAAGTTTAATCTTCATCCATGCATTTATCTTCTGGCTATCGCGACGAGATTAAATCGAGTTTGTTTGGCTCGCGATCTCTTCCGCTTAGCCGTCGATAAGATAAACCTCTTGACACTTGAGGCTTGTTGTCGACGATGACGCGGCGTCAACACATCCATGGAAATTCCAAGCGGAATGAAATCATTGATGACGAGATCTATGACGAAAGCATAAAAATTATGAGCAGCTGATTTCTCCCGCCGTCGAGAAGAGAAATTCCTTCGTTGGTATTTCGGGATTGCTCGTAGCTTCGTTGGCTGTGTGAGAAGCCTTCGATCGACGAGACGGAAAAAAGAAAAAAGTCGTTTAGTCATTTGCCATCAGCCAACGTGCTCGCAGCTGAAGACCTTTCTGTCTAAGAAAAGTTTTAACAAATTCTGCTCGGAGCAAGACAAACGGGAAGCAAATATCTGTTCAACTACAAAGTGAAGTTACATGTGACGAGTCACTCAAATTAAAAAAGTTTCGAACGCCAAAAAGCCAAAGGAAAAAGATTACGAAACGAGTGAACGACTTTTTTTCTCAGGCTTCGTTTTCTTTGGTTGTTGAGCGTGTTGAGTGAGGCCAAAAACCAAGCAACCGAGCGCCAAAAAAGTGCAAATAGAAAAGACAAAACGTGCGAAGTGAAATTGCCTTGAAAGCCATCGCGTGTCGTTCGCGTTTTTCCCAAGCTAACGAAATGGATCAGATGCAAAAGAGCCATTACCAAAAGACCTGCATAGTGATATGCGGCGACGTCATGGAGGACTGGAAATATGTCTTCCGAGAGCTGAAGATGCGGGTAGGTGTAAGTGCAGATTGTCCGAACTTCCGCATCAAATCCACCATCGACTGTCTCATATTTTAAAAGGTCGATAACGTAACGAGAATAGAGCACATGGCAACAGAAAGGCCCGTTCGTACCAACTGTGCACAAGCCACACACAGTCTTACCTTCCTGCTCTACACTTTACAATCGATTCGTCGCTGTGTGCTACACGCTTATTCAATCTCTCTCCTCGTTCATGCCTCCGCCGTCTCGCAGAAAAGGGAAAACAGTTCATATTAATTACAGCCAGTCGTTGATGTCGGGTGAAGTATTTTTTGCGTCATCATCGTGATAACGTGAACTTGTTTCCCCGACTAGAACGGCGGAGCATTCGAAATTCCGCCTCAGTAAAGCACTCGGCCCTTTGTGTGATATGGAAAAGTGCATCCCCTGATCACTCGTCGCAGCGTGATCGCTCGTCTTCCGCGTTCTAAGAAGATTCGGGACTCTAATTGGCGCTAATTTTTGGCGATACGCGAAAATCATTCTGTCATGCGCCCGCCTACCTCACTAATCTCATTTCTTATTTGAATTTGAGCGAAACTTTTTCGTGATAAACTGAATGAAAATCTCGCGCAAGCTAGTTAGAACTGACGAAGAGGATCACGAGCTTTGTTGTTATTTTTGTCGCGGGGTCCATCATAAAACATGCCGCGTGACTGACGTACTACACACGATCGCGATGAGTAGAAAATATTTTGGCCATTATCTTATCTCATCTGACGTCGTCGCTAGTTCAATTCGATGATTGTATTGCTAAACCGAGAAAACAGCACTCGCAGTCGTCATGATTTCGATGTTCAAAGTCCGTAGACTAATTTACGTCCACTTGTCTAATCCGCAGTATCTCGACATAGGCGAGGACCTCAATGTACCTGACGACTTCACCCAGACTGAGATGGAAACCGGGCGATGGTGGCGTCACTTGATGGCTGGCGCATTAGCCGGTGCAGTGTCTCGGACCTCAACAGCTCCCCTCGACCGACTGAAAGTCATTTTACAAGTACAGACGACGAAACAGAGAATCTCAGATTGCTTCGGCTATATGCTAAAGGAGGGCGGCTGGAGGTAAACAATCTGTCTGCTCATGATAACATAAGCTTGACAACACAACATGTTTTTTGCAGGAGCTTATGGCGAGGCAACGGTATCAACGTTTTAAAGATCGCACCCGAGTCAGCAATAAAGTTCGCAGCGTACGAGCAAGTCAAGCGTTTCATTCGAGGTCCCGACAACCGTCCAATGTCCATTTTTGAACGGTTCGTCGCTGGAGCATGCGCTGGATGCGTTTCACAGACTGCAATCTACCCACTCGAGGTCCTCAAGACTCGCTTGGCGCTTAGAAAGACGGGACAATACACGGGAATGTTTGACGCCGCTAGAAAAATCTACACACACGAAGGCGTTCGAACTTTCTATCGCGGATATATTCCCAATGTTTTAGGTGAGTTGGACGACACTTTGGCGTCATCGCGACCTTGAACTTAACCGCTCGCTTCTAGGTATCATTCCGTATGCCGGCATCGATCTCGCTGTGTACGAAACATTGAAGAAGAAATACTTGGCAAAGCACACCGACCACCAAGGAGCGCCCCCGATTTATTTACTGCTCGCTTGCGGTTCCGCATCGTCCACGCTTGGGCAAGTGTGCTCTTACCCTTTGGCTCTCGTTCGGACACGACTACAAGCGCAAGGTATTTATTCCTTCTTAGATCTCATTAGCAAATAATCGAGCCACAATGTTTCAGCTGTATCACAAACCACAAACCTCAATTTCAATGTTGTAGGAGTCAATTTGCCTTATACATCACCACCGAAGCTCGCGTCAAAGGACTACACGATGACTTCAGTCTTCAAGAAGATCATCCAGCAAGAAGGCGTCGCTGGTCTCTATCGGGGGATCACGCCAAACTTCATCAAAGTATTGCCAGCCGTCTCAATCAGCTACGTCGTGTACGAGTACAGTAGCAGTAAACTAGGCGTCAATATGACTTAAGCTTAGCGCTCGACACTTCGTCAGCTTAGTTCAATACTTAAATTCTCTCGAGACTCCAAACAACTAAAATTTCTAAGTCTAACTCTAAACAATAACTTTATTCAATCAAAGCGCTCTCTCTTCTTGCGAAAGAGTTAGTGATGATCGGCTTCAAGTTTCCAACTTTGTCTTCTTACTCTTATGAAATGAAACAGCTTAGAAAATTTATTAAATCAGGGAATCATTGTTGTTACTCGAATTCCTTCGTCACGCTTCTAAGAACGCAAATTGCTTTTTAAACGAAAAGACGGTGAATCGACTTAGATACTTAAGTGAAAATATGTGAGACTTAACCAGCGGTTGAAAGTGAATTGGCGAGCGAGCAACTTCGCAGTATAAACTAATTGAATGAAATTCACAATTGCATGAGAAGAGAAACTGATTTCTGTGATGTTCTATTAGAATACATTTAGTTAAAACGTAGGTAGCTTTTTCAAAAACGGAGTGGAGGGTTTCGTCGAGCATATTCGTTAGGTTGGCTGAGCTTGTCACTTGTCAAGCTTGTCGAGCATATTCGTTAGGTTGGCTGAGCTTGTCACTTGTCAAGCTTGTCGAGCATATTCGTTAGGTTGGCTGAGCTTGTCACTTGTCAAGCTTGTCGAGCATATTCGTTAGGTTGGCTGAGCTTGTCACTTGTCAAGCTTGTCGAGCGTCTTTCGAGCCGTTTTTTCTAAAGAAAATTCTAACTTGCATTTTAACAAGCAAAACATTAAAGTTTAAACAAATTATTAAGGCAGGCGGCGCAGTGGGTTGAGGCCCAATCGTTGCGCGTTCATAAATTCCGTCACGATTAATTTTACGAGATTAATTTCCAACTTCTGAACTTTCTAAGTGAGAAGCCAACAAATGACAATGCGAAAAGCAACACGTGACGCAACCTATGAACGCGCCCTCGCCGCCTCTAGCTAGATTATTGCAATTATTCCTCCAGATTTTCCGATGATAGAAATTAAAGTTTAAAGTTTCCTGCGACGGGTTGTTTCCATCGATCGTCCCTACCAAATCTTTGTTGAACATGAGAAATCTTATTCTTACCTCTAAGTGTGTCCCAATCAGGAAATGCTGAACAATTCAGTTCTCCCTGGTCTATGACGAAGAAAAATTATTTATTGAATAAAATCAAAAGTTAATCAGTTGAATTTTTGTGTCTCTGAGTTTTTATTTCCTATAGATTTGCAGCTCTGATACTTTTTTGGTCACATAGATGTAGATAGATGATGCTTAAGTGTAAAGAAAGTAAATAGAAATCTTCATTCGATCAACTCGCGGTCAATTGCGCGATGAGTTCGTATCACGCGTTCGTCGTTTATAAATTAAATCACTGTAGTCTTGCACTACGTTTAACAATAAACTCTCTTCCGGGAAAGGCTTGGCGGCTTCTCAGAAGCTCCTTCAATAAGTTAAAAGGTCTTTTAAAAAGCTTTCGGTTTCGCTCCCTTAATAAAATTAATTTGTGGGTGGTTGAGTTGTGGACATTAATAAATCGCTTTTACGGACTAACTTCTTCATAGCTACTCATTGTGGGATTGCGTCATCATATTACGGTTGTCTTGTGCAGCTTCGAGGGCTTGAAATTGATTCGTTGCTATTGCCGAAAGTGGATTTTTGAAAACGCATGGTAGTTCAAGTAGTTGATCAGCAGGCGGGCGCGTGTCACGATCCAGGAAAGCGCATTGAATTTCGCGATGCGATAAAAACAGTCTTTCACTTGATCTATGAAGTGGTAAGGTGGGTGGCCACCGTTTATGTAGCGACAGTAGCAGAAACCGTCTCTCGACTTGCCCTTGATGCTGTAGTAGTAAGGTAGAAACGAGTGAAGAATAAAGCTGAAAGAAAGGAAAGAGAATTGACGACAAGTCGAGACAATCGTCAGGTATGGGAGCTCACTTATATCTCTCATAAAACACGATGGCTGGCTGGTTCGTGGTCAGGACGTGCAGGTAAATCGCTTTGATCTTCGTGTTCTGTTCACTGCCCTGCAAGTGTTCGATGAACGTTTCTAGCAAGATTGTGGCGATGCCGTTGCGTCGATATTTTCGATGCACGCCCAGCGATAAAATGTAGGCCAGCGACGAAGTTCTACCCAGACTCTCTGATAAGTAAATTTGTTATCATCGTTTTCTCGCTCCACACGACAAATCAGTCATTACCGCTTAGTATAGTTCTATCCTCTTTGTTCAGCTTCGACCAAGACTTAATCTCAGCGACCAAGAGTCCAACAATCGCACAGTTGTAAATCGCTGCGAGGCTGTAGAATCTCGATGAGTTGGTGGTTATTTCCTCGTACCTGAACGTGAACAAATCAACAAATGGAACTTTTGTCCTTGATAGTTTTCACTCACCAGGTCAGAGGATACTCGATTGGAAACGAATCTTCGCACAGCAGTCGGACTTCGTCGATGTCGTTCGGCGACAGGAATCTCATCTGAATGTCCAAGTTGCTCCTCCTGCTCTCGACATCAGTTCCTTCCTCCATAATTTTTTGAAGCTCGCTGTTCTCTCGCTTCTCGCTATACCTTCAAGTGAATCCCACAATAAGCTCGAGCGAAAGATCAAATTTTCAGTTCGGGTCACTCACCAAATCATGTTGGAGCGATAGATTCTACGCAGCTCGATTTTTCGTTCAAATATCAAAATAAGTTTATAAATACAACGTATCACTGATCCTAATGATCGTCATTGAAATATCCAACATATATAATTTCCCGGGTCAGTGATGGATCACTGATTAATAATAATCCAGGTTGGTAAATTCCCTTCGACACTTCCTTCGAAGCAGCGGAGATGGATGACGAGAATTTAAATGAAACACGTGGTGGAAATGTTTAACGGTTTTGGGAAATCTTTTATTGACCACGTGCGTCACTCGAAGCCACGTCATTTTAATTGGGACGCGATATCTTTACACCTCTCTGTCATCTACAAGTTCTCAAGGGATTGGAGCTCTCTAAGTTGCTTAACATCCATTCAATCTTCCATTCCCCATCCGAACTCACGAGCTTTCTCGCTAGTTTCGCCTCACAATTTGTAAAGCTTCGAATCACTTTTAGTTTCAAATCATCGTCGGCCTGACTCTTGTTTTCTGTTTTAGTCCCCCAAGCTTATTATTTATTATTTGGTAAGATGCTTTTAAAAAATGAGTTCAGTTTTATGCTAAGTGATGAAAGCTCTCGGATCATTAATTGACGAAAGTTCAATCAGTTTTCTTAAATTTCTTGAAACTCTTACGTGGTCGAAGGTCATGCAGATCAATCAGAGGAAGTTCTCGTACTGGAAAACTTGTCATCTCATGCTACAGCCTTGAGCCTCTTCTACCCAAATAGAAAAACGAGTTGAGATAAGAAATTCTGATAAGAAAATCACGTTGCATAATTTCAGACCGCCAAGCCGACCGCGAGTGCAACGATGGACCTTCTCAACAGTTTAAGTGATTCGCTGCAGCCCTACAAAGAAATTGTAGCTGGCACAGCCTCAGCTGTCACCATCATTCAGCTGCTGACTCCCTTGACGTAAGTGCAAACCAATCGATATCAAATGACAATCTCATCAATCAAAAATTTGCTCCGACAGATTGCTCAACGACATTCGCAAGGCCAAGACCGCGGCAAACTTCAGCATTGCTCCATTCCTTGGCGGTGGCGTTTTGTAAGTCGCTACAGCCAGAAACATGTGCATGCTTTTTAAACTGCTAATCCTATCAGATCGATCCTGTTTGTGCAATTCGGGCAACTCATTGGCGACGACACAACAGTGAAAGTTGTAAGTGAATCGTTGAGTTCTAGTTAGAGTCTAAGCTTATTGGACTCGCCTACAGAATCTGGTCGGTTTCTTGCTGAGCGCGCTTTACATCATCGTTTTCTATTACTATACGCCAATCCAAGACAAGTTTTCGGTGTGGGGGAAAATCGGAGCTGCTGCTGCATTCTCAGCATCGATTATTGCTTACTCCAAGGTGAATATCTTTTCTCAACCGAAACCTGTTGGAGGTTTAACATTCTTGTTAATTGCAGTATGAAGACCCGAGCGTTGTGGAGATGAGATTCGGCCTGATTCTCACCGGTTTGCTCTACGTTTTGATTAGTTTCCCAATGATTGGTCTGAAGGACGTGATTCGCGATCAGTCAACTGAATCGCTGCCATTCCCATTAATCTTCATGGGATTTGCTGTTTCGTTCGCCTGGCTGACGTACGGAGTTATTCTCAACAGCATGTTTATGATTCTACAAAACCTTATCGCGGTTCTGCTGAGCGGATTCCAGCTTTCCTTCTTCCTAATTTATCCTTCGCAGTCAAAGCCAAAGGCCAACAAGACCAAGAAGAAGAATTAAGTGCAATTCTAAAATCTTTACGTACCAATAATATGTGACAATAAGCAAGAAAGACATTACTTGATATTAGTTAGGAATTCAATCTAATTGAAAGATGTTTCATGAACTTCAAGTTTTCCATTAAACAAATTTATGGTTGTTGAAAATATTTAACGAGTTTTGTAATTTTAAATGAAATTTCGTTTGTTGAAATTTATTTTTTAACGGTTTTGTTGGATTCAGAGAGAAATTGTTCGCCGGAAAAATATCTCGTTGATAAATCGAAGGAAAACTGAGGAATCGCCAGCTTATCCCAGCAGTCAAATCAGCTCAACTAAGTCAAGAAGATACCAATGTAAGTTATGAAAGCGGAGAGAGTCGGAGGGAAGCGATAATCGGCCGGCGGGATTAGATTTTAGCGGGTGATTGGAGAGTGAAACGTCGCATCAATCGAAGTATCAGCTTGGGAATCAACGTAGCAGCTTAAGAATCAACGTAGCAGCTTAAGAATCAACGTAGCAGCTTAATAATTAACGTAGCAGCTTAGCATCTCTCGCTAGTTTTCAGCCGCCATTGCAATCTTAGTCAGTTCTCGTTCTGTGCGCTCGTTGGATTTTCAAAGTAAAATTGAAGTCATTTACAGCTCGCATTCAAGTCGCTAACCCGTCGATCGTCAGCTCATCCGCAAGGCTCTAAAGTAAGCATCAAAGTGGTTTGCCGCCGGCCGTAAATTCGCTAATTAAGCCGACAGAAGATTTTGGTGGTTAAGACGCACATCGCTTGTCCAATTGCAATCTCACTTAAGTTTAAGTCGCTGCGACCGTAAGCTGGAATGGGAAGCGAGTTTGGGATGACGCGCAATTGTCGCCCGGAAAAAAGTGGGGGGAGAAGAAGAAGAAAACGCGAAAATCCTCCATGAAAAATATCCGAAGCTGATGACACGAAAATATCTGAATTGGCCGCTTTTGCTAAAACCCAACCAAACACTTTGGATTAATTTTTGCATTTAGAAAGAAGAAGAGAAGATTCGTTTTGATTGAAGAATGGATTACGGAAATAACGAAAGAAGTTTCAACAGCAATCGCTCGTACGATGGAGGAAACCGCGATGGTGGAAACGGCGGCGGAGGTTATCGCAGCAACTTCTCGGCTTCCGAGCGATCGGTGATCCAGATTCCCGGCACCCACATCGGCAAGATCATCGGCCCAGCTGGCCGCCACATCAACGATCTGCAGCGACAGTACAACGTCAGGATTCAGATAAACAAGATGGTGAGCGAGTCGTTGACACGAGTGGGAAGAAAACAAAAGTTCTTTCCGTGTTTTTAGGCTAACAGCGATGGGACGAAAGACGCTGAAATCTCTGGCAACAACTTGAACGACATTCAGGACGCAATTAAGGCAATCAATGAACAGATTGATGCACCGTTTGAGCGCAGAGGAGGCGGCGGCGGTGGAGATCGCGGCCCGCGAAGCTACGATAATCAGCGCAGCTACGGAGGTGGACAGAGAGATGGTGGGTACAGACCTCGCAATGATGACGGTAAACAGTCCGTGGATCCTTCCTTGACCTCGACTGACCCTCTTTCCTCCCACAGGTGACAGAGGCTATGGAGATAGAGGCGGCTTTTCACGTGGCGGCCGCGACGAGCACTAAATTTGCCCCCCAGTTTGAATATGTTTTGTATATCCGCGAAGGGAAAGGTCGAAGGATTATGAAGTAATGATAAACATCTCCGTATGAAACCGCTGAAGAAAACAAAAATCAAGTGAAACCTTTTTTCTGAAGAGGATATTTTAAAAATAAATTGAATATTTCTCGAGGAGGAAAGAAGAAAATCTGTTGCATTTTGGTTCATTCGAAAAAATAAATAAAGAAGAAAACTTAACACGAGCGATGTGTCGTATGACGAAGAAGAAAACCTGCGACGTGAACTCTAATCGAATAGTTTTGAAGTTATGAGCTAGGGACGAGTGAGGGAACGAGCCAAAGCTTGACATGGTCAGAGCTAATTAGATTTCTCCTCAATCACCCCAGAGCGCAATCACAATAAGTTCTGGAGGATCAAGGAGAATTTCTGTAATAATAAATGTCTCCCATGTGACCAGAATGTCTTTCAAGGATCGGTAGCCAACGGCTTAACGGTTCACTGACTCGTGACTATCTTAACGAACCTCCATCTGCTGTTCCAACTATCTTGACAAACCTCCATCTGCTGATCAAAGTATTCAATCGCCCCTCGATTAATCAAACATTATCTACAAGAAGATATCTTGTTCCCATGTTGGCGATCATCGCAAAGACGGCTCGCTAATTGTTCAAAAAGATGCGTTTATTCAGAGGGTTAAAATATAACAAATGATCAACTTCAAATTCAATTATTTATGATAAAAAAGAATGTTACAAACTAGAAACTTAATGAAGATCGCGCTAATCAACATCTTCCTGTCAATCCTTTTTCCTTTCGCACTACATGTTCAACTAATGATGCTTGGAGTTTGGTTGCGGGACGCTTGGAGTCGCCGGGCCAAAGCTCTCACTTTCTTTCAGTTAGAAATGTGTAATAAAAAAAATATTCGTGAACTTTTAGTGTTTAATTCATCGCGGATAATTTACAATGCTTTCAGAAGACGAAAAGATTCACTCGCGTGTCTCAAGGAGCGGAGCATTCATCCCGATCATTCTTGCCTTGCTTCAGCTCTTCCGTTCACTCAAATCGTTCCGGAACAATCTCAGCGAACGTTTCCTAAGCTACGAATTTTCCTTATGGCGATCAATATGTGGTAATGGTGTTTCTCTCAGCACTTTCGACCTCAAAGCAACAAACAGAAAGTAAACTTGAGCTTGAATTGTCGACCTGTCAGGGCTAAATTGACCTGCTTAAGCTGTGGCTTCCATCTAAGCAGAGTCAAGAGCTCTTGAGATCGCAGCAACGTGTCGATCTGTCAGCTCATGAGTTTATGTATCAGAGCATCTTTAGTTACTAAATCTGAGTAGCTAGAAACATCAACCATCGATCTTCAACTTCTAAACTCGCTAAACTTCCTTCTGTTCTTACTTAAAGTGACTTAGAGTTAGTCGCGCGCTTCACGAGAACTAATGGAGAGAAAACTATTTAACAAAAACTCTTTAATCGTTAGAAAATGTAAAATGAAAACGAACGAATCAAATTTTTCAAACTTGATGTCAATCAATGTCAGAGAGTTTTCCGTCCTCAACTTTCCGTTCTCAAAGGCATAATTTTTCTAAATCACAATTTAATATGTTTTGTTATATTGTTTTACTTATTCATCATCTTTAACGCGCGTTTCTATCTTTATAAGAAGTCGAACCAATAAATCTTTCACACCGTTTTATGATAATTGCTGTGTTCGAAGTGATTCCTAACATGTCTAATTAATTATTTTTGCTTTTTATATAAAATTCCTTAACGCGTCAGACTCCCGATCGGCATTAGATGCTCGCGGGACTTGCTGGGTTTTTAGTAAAAATCTCCTATCAAACTGTTTGCGTCAATTATTTGGTTGATTTCTGATTATTCTGATGGTTATTGCAGTTGTGTTCGCGGTTCGCGCCGATCGTGTCTTGTCGACGGTAGTAAAGTAAATACGGAACGCGCGGTGTTTTGGGATGGAGGACGTCTCGCTCGGGGACAGACTTCACGACGGCGTCGTCGTAGCGAATCCAGGTGCTGTACCCGACGTGGAACACGTCTGTGATGTAGTGGCCTTTGCTGGCTTCCTTCCCATCGTGATAGACAACGGCGAAAAGCTTGTATTGCTTCTGGCGAGCGTTATACTTCTTTGACGCTATGATTTCTGCAATTTTCAAACTCAGTAAAGCGTCCAATGCAAGCTTAAACAATCAACTCACTTTGGTCAAGCTTCAGTTCAACTGGGAATTCGACAATCTTCATGATCTTCGTTGCAGTCTCCTTCTTATAATCGAAGCACTTCATGTGGAGAATCAACACGACCGGGAGTTCTTCCAGGGTTACCTGCTGCCAGGCAGTGACTTCCTGATTCGTGCGAGTGCAAGTGACGCCTTCTAACGAGTCACGAGCGCAAAGATTCTCCAACGCTTCACGGACTGACGGGGCTTTCTGTAAAGTAAACGTCGCGTATTAAGAACTGGTTTCGAAAGCAGTTGCGTGTGACTCACGTCAATGTTTAATTTCAAGGTGAAGAACGGCTCAATTGTGTCCGAAGAGTGGTCGCCCTCACGATGAATGCGCAGTCTTGACTTGCCTCGGAAGATATCACTGATCGGCGAGCGTCCAAAGTCCATGTTGCGAGTGATCGTGCTTTTGTTGCGAGTGCCGCTGATGACCTGAATAGCAAAAGGTTTAATGCTTTTGTTCCAACGAGTGTCTTCCTGCTTCTCCTTACCTGCCACTCATCGTCGTCGTCGCCTGGCGGTGCAACGTCTCCGTTGACTTCGCCACCGTTTTCTTCTTTAACTGGCAGAACTTTCGGCTTCTCAACAAGCTTTTTCAACTGTAAACGAAACGATTGAAATCGATTTGCCATCTCTCCGAGTGACCTAAACTCACCTCAATCATTTCATCATTCATACGGTTGAGGATGAAGCTAAGGAACTCTTCAGCGTCTTCCTGTCGACCTTCGACCGGGAAGAACTCTGTTCGCAGAGCTTGAAGCATCTTCAAGATCACTGTCGGCTCGAACGACTGATCTCGATTAATTTCCGGTGCTTCATCTTTTTTGCCCTTTTCTCTTGGCACCCATTTACGGAACGGAAGTGGATTGTAGTTCGAAACAAGTTCCACCCTTGAAGGAAAACGAACATAAGCAAAGTGTCAATAGAAAACAGAAGCTCCAACTTACATTGAGTCAGTAACGGGAGTCTTTGTGTGGCTCCTATAACTTGCTGGCATCTGCGGAATCGATTTCATTAAATGGTAGAACGGAGGACAAGCGACGAGAGCTTGCAGGATCGCATTGATGTAACAGTAGTTTGATTTGTTGAGCAGTCCGCGAGGCATTAGCCCGACGCTGTTGCTTTCGATTTTGTATTTGGAGAAAAAATCTGAAAATGAAGTTTAGCTCGCGATGACCTCGAGAAGTTTTCTCTCAACTCACCTCCCAGTCTCAACGCATGCTGGTCAACCGGAGCCGGTTTCACTTGATTATCGTTATTGTTGGGTAAATTCATTTTGCTTTGAGGTAGTTTCATCGACGTGCCGCTCGCTGTCGGCAACTGCGTAGAGGTCGTTGAGGCGGATGAAGCCGAAACAGATTGAGCGGAAACAGCTGAGTAGCTCATGACACCAGGCACTTGTGGTGATGGTTGAACGGTCAGTGGTTCTGAATTTTTGGCAGTAGATGCAACTTGAGTTTCTGTGTTCGGTAGCGCGACGTTTGAATGAGCTTTGGGTGACAATTTCGGTGTTGTAACAGCGTCAGTGGTAGTCGAGGGTTTCTTCAGAAGGTTTGCCCAGGATGTCGTGGTTGTGCTTGACGGAGGCGTCTGCTTTTGCGCTTGTACAACTTTCTCGACAGAGACGTCTTCGGTAGACGATTGAGTTGCCTTTGAAGATTGATAGTCGGGCTTCTTGCTCGTGTCTTGACTTGCAACTCCTCCGCGAGTGATTGTTGTAACGAATTCTTGTTTAGCTCGCTCACTCCAAGCGACTTCTTGCTGCTTCTGTTGGACTTCATGTTGTTTGCTTTCAGTCTTTTTTACGTCGACGGCTGCTGGTGCAGGAATCGGCTGCTTCGCAGCTGTAATCGAAGAGAATGACGTGGTCGTTTGCTGCTGTTCCTTGTCGGCGTGAGGCTTGAATTCAACTGAGTGTTTCACAACATCGCTTTGATCGACTGATGCTACGAGTTGTTCGCTTTGGTGCTGCAAATGCACAACGTCTTTGTTTGGAATTGCTGAGACTGACACGGACGTCGTTTGCTTCTTCACCACTGTCGGAGGCGTTGGTAGAGTCGGCACAGGGCCCCAAGCTGACGGCGGCTTCTCCTTACTCTTATTCATATTATCTAAGACTTTAGGGACGAAGCTGATGTCTGTTATCATCTCGGCTTCGGCAGAGTTCTTCGGCGACAACATCGCGTCGCTTGAATTTGGCACAATTTTGTTGACGTCATCCTTCAACTCAAAGTCTTGGCTATCCTGAAGATGAATCGGCGATCGTTGCGGTGTAGTTTGTATCATAAGATCGCGCGTCTTCTCAACCAACAGCCGATCGTCGTTGATGATCTCATCGTCATGATACATTCGCTGCTCGCTCAAAGGTTCGCTGTCTAGTGAAACGGGGTCGATAAATTCCTCTTGAAGGCCTTGCTCGGTGTGCAATATAACGCTGCCATCTTCGCCCACCATGCTGCCTTCGTGATGCTCAGACGCGACTAAGTGGAAGCTGCTAGGATGAGCCATCATTTGCAATTGATACTCCTCGGGACTCTGCACTTGGAAATCTAAGTCGACTTCGCCTGCGCTGAGGTGCGGCGAGTGTTGAAATATTTGCTGCGGTTCTTGATAAGCTACGTGGTGCGGCCAAGGAATCTGCTGGAGAACGGTCGGAGGATTTGGGTTGCCAGGCTCCTGGCTCTGATTGTGCTCGTTCTCCATGTCCGACTGCTGATGAGACATCGGATGGGCTTGAGTCGGCATCATGTTGTACATAATTGGGTAGTGATGTGGGCTGTACCCGTAAATCATGGGCTGCTGAATAGCGAACAGAGGTTGACCCGTCAAGTTTTGAGCAGTTGTGGCGGTTGCCGAAGTTGGAAGAGTCGCTAAATGAGGACCGCCGCCATTCGGTCCGCCGTAGTAAGTCGGGTAAGGATGAAAATAGATATGCTGATATCCTGGATTAATGACAGCGCCTTGCGGCGGATCCATGAGAGATTGCCCATAGTCATTCGACACCTCCGAAGATTGCTGGTTTTGATTGCTTTGTCTCATTTGATAGTCTCGACGTGACATGTTGTTGTTGCCACCACGCGAACGTCCTCGTCGGCCACCTCCCGAGCCTCTCGTCGAGTTCATCATGTGCTGCGGTGGCGGGTTGGACTGGTGATCGTTCTGCATGTCGTGACGATCGCTGTGCTGGCTGTACGAAGGCGGAATCATTTGCTGACTGGGTGGGGCTGAAGTCATGAAGCTTGGATGCATAGGATAATGTGAAATTAAAGGCACAGTTCCAGAAGGATACATTTGGGGATGCATCGGCGTCGAGCCGTATTGAATCTGCTGTGAGTTGTAGTGCGTCTGATGCACGGACACGTTGCTCGGATTCGTCATCGTCGTCGACGTTGTTGTGTTTGTCATCGGCGGCGACATGTTTCGGGTGTTTGAGAAGTTCTTATTCAAATCTCTGGGAAAATCCTTCGACAGCGGATGGAAGTGGAGCGACTCCTTACCACCAGGTCGTTTCAACGGCGCTTCTCTTTGATTCACTAGTGTTGGTTCTTTTAAGCCAACTAAAAGACGAGAGAAGACAACTGTCAGTTTAATTGGAATGGAGACGATTGTCGAACATAAAAAATGAAAATTAGTGCTGAGCGTCTGTTCGTCAATTACGCAACGGCCGTTGTCTCTCTTTCTACTCCTTAACCGAGCCTCTACGTAATTTCAGAACTTTGCTCGGAAACTCATTGCGGTTTGAGTGCAAACAAATCATAAGTTGAAAGCATGATAACGATAACGGGCTACCGAGAAAGCTGGTGACAAGAAACAAGAAATCCTTGCGCCTTTGTTATCGCATCTTCGTCTTCTCTTACCATATGGAGGCTTTTTGTTAGTCGAGTGCCATTTGTCTTGGGTGTTATAGTGTCGGTTATCATCTAGTCGCTTAGAGCTAACGTTAGTTGTGTTATTTAACGTATTATTGAAATTATTTTTACTACTGAAATTGTTCGCATCAGAGGAGAATGAGCGCGACGAGATGGGCTCGAGATGCTTTGCCGGATAGAACTGATAGTTTGACTTTTGATTTTTCGCATTACTATTAGCATATTGGATTGTTGGTGAATATTGTTGCGGTGTGGGCTTGATGGATGAGTTTCGGGTCGCAAAGTTACTTCGATAGCGGTCGCGCTGCGTGGAGAAGGACGAAGGCGAGCTCAAAGTGTTTTTTAACTTTAACTTTTGCGTTTCATCGCAGGACGACATGTCCAAGAACTCGAAGGAGTTATTGTTCGAGGCCGCTTTGCTGTTGAAGTCGGGCTTTTGCGTCCCTTTCGTCCACTGATTGACTGACGACTTTCGTGGATGGGAAATAATCACAAATATTTTTTTTTTTGAGGGTTTGAGTGTTTGAGAAAGGAAGAAAAAATTAGAAAAAGAACGAATTAGTATCAAGATATCTGTGATCAATCGACAAATATTGTACTAGTAGATAGACAGAAGCATTTTCCTTCGTTCTACAGAAGTCGTCGAAGGGTTTTTGTCCTCGTGATGAGCCATCGTTATCACTTCTCTCTCATTTGAGCTTTCAGATGTTAGTTTATTGGGGAAGTCATCTTGTTATGTCGGTGTGGAGTTAGTGGAACGTTTAGTGGTCGCTCAATGCTTGCTTTATAAATTAATCTAAGACCTGACATGTCGTCACTGACGGCAGAATTCTAACCAAACAGGCGATTACGAAATGAAAGGGAGCCGAGACTCCACCTCGACCAAACTTACCGATTGCTTGTCCATTTTTTGCGTCAGATATCAGATATCGCTGGCGACAATTATGACATTTTCTCGACGCGACTCGTTTGCTTTCAACTAAGTTCACTGCGGTTCGAACATGAAAATTTATATTTTCATTTTGTCTTTCTTTTCTAATATGTCGGCAAAGTCAACTCGATCTATCAGCAATCGTCGAATTCCGCCAGCTAGCCTCGCTAACTAGAAGCGTTCGATGGCTCGCCCAAAGGATCAACGGGGAGCGTGAAAAAAGCACGATTTCAATGTCGAGCGAGACTTATTTAATTTCTTATCACGGGCCGAGCGAGTCGACTCAAATTAGCATGCAAAACTGTTAGTGGCCACGTTACTCGGTGGTTATTCGATTTCGGCGATCACCCACTTGTCTCTGCTGCACTATTTGCCTTGCTATCTTAATGTAACATCGAGTTTTTTTGGATTTTTTTAGTGATTTCGAGACACACATTGCCCGCAGTCGACATTCGAAGTCCAAAACGCTGAGGTTGTCGAAGGTTTGGGCCTTCGATGGCCAGAGCCGGCGACCATGGCCGGTGACTTGTGGAATTTATTACATCCTCGTTGATTTCATGAATGAAATTGCCTCTGTCGAGACTAAATAATTCGAGATTTTCATCTCAGAAAGTTGAATAATCCACAAGGCAAAAACAAAATGGGAAAATTAAACTTTGTAACGATCGGTTCAATTTCGAAAATATGCAGATTCGTTTGAATCTCTGCAAAACCGTTAAATTTTCTTAACTCAAAATATCGTTTTAAAATTGTTAAAACAATTTAACTTAAAGTCATTATTGGCTGACCATCATTCGAACATTCCAATGAAACTCATGCAGCGAAATGACAACCGCCCAGTGAAATTTGCGACGATATTTCATTCCCTGATTTTTCCCTCGAAAATCTTCCTGAGCGATTGCGCGTGAAGTTCGTTTCGCTGAAAACATTTTTTTGCTGCTGCAAACGAATTTTTGCAGAGTTCTCCGTAGTAGCAATTTAGGTAGTTCTTCCCTCATCAAATATTAGTTTCCCTAGGATGCAAACATGGCCAAGCCATTCGAGTTGGATTACGCCAGTTCACTAAGTGAAGACAAGAGAGAGATTCTGGATGATTTCTTTTGGCTACGATTTCTCGAGCTGGAGACAGCTGAGGGAGCCAGGAATAAAGGCTCCGTCAGTTGTAGGAAAATGGATAAAATGGGCCAGTCAATCTTCACCGTTACAAAGCGGTTGAGGAAGGAGGAAGAAAAGTAAGACGTGAAAATCGAAGGTTTCGCAGTCCTTGAGCTCAAAACTTCCCCTGTTAATATTCCAGCGAAGAGTTTGGTTTCGAGGACAACGTTGTTTGGACGAAACCCGTGGTGATTGGAAAGCTAACGAAGAATTCGCCAGCCGAAAGAAGTCACCTCGAGCCTGGCGATTTAATCATCTTCATCGACAAGAAGAACGTCGTGGATAAAAGCAAAGAAGAAATCCTGAGTCTCATCGGCAAGAACGAGGCACTGACACTGGAAGTTTTCCGCAGAGCGCACATCCAAGTCAATCCCTATCTTTCGCCGCCTTCAACGGCTAAACAGCCACGCTCACCAGACCAGTCAACGTCTCGCAGTGTGATGAAGAGATTGGAGAATAACGTGGACGAAAGCATCGACAGCATAACGATACTCGAAAGCACTAAAGTCAAATTAGTTTCCAAGGGCTCCGTCGAGTCGAAGCGAAAGCTGCTCGTCACGTTTAGCAAGGAAGAGGTGAGTGAACTTTGCATTCAACGGTTCGCGCCAATAAATTTCCCTTTCAGTCTACAACCACGTCTTGCTCCATCGACTCGCAACGGTCGAACAAGCTCCTAAGCAATCTCATTCAATGCGAACGTCAGTTTATGGATTCACTGAACTTTGGGCACAATCGTTACAACGTTTCGTTGAAGAACCGCAAAGACTTGGTCAGCAGCAAAGAGCATGAGATTCTCTTCAAATCCATCGAAGAAGTCAAGCTGCTGATGGAGAACATCAGCAAGCGCGATGGCCCGGATTCAATCGTCGAGAGTTACAAGAAAAACTTGCGCAGCTTCATCAACGTCTTCGAGAGTTACTTTGCAACAATCAAATTAGCCGAGAGCATCATCGTCGACAAGACGCACCACCCTGAGTTCATCAAGTTTATCGCAAATCCTCCGATTCCTTCGAACCAACCAACCTTCCACAACTTCATTCAAACGCCTGTCGAGTTCTTCAAAAGCTTGCAGAACAATTTTAAAATTATGTTGTCTCAGTGTCGCATCGATAGCAACGAGTACAAAGACCTCAGTCACATTATAAATCAATTACAGGTGAGTTGAACGAGCGGCAAATCAGGTTTTTGTGACGATTGTTTCATTTGTAGTTGGCCTACAGAGAAGCAATGAACAAGGCAGTTGAGGGAAAAGTCGAAGTGACGCCTCTGCTATCTAATCTAGAGTCCCGTCTCGTGTTCACGAAATGCAAACCTTTCAAGCTCGACGTCCCAGGACGTCAATGGATCTTTGGTGAGTGTAACTGAACGACTTAGTCGATCAATCGCTAACCATCGAAGTTTTTAGGCGGCGATCTCACTCGAATTGAAGGAAACCTAAGCAAGCCGGCCTACACTCTTCTCTTCAACGACATCATCTTATTCTCAACCATCAACCGGGACCGTGTGCTGTTTATCACGGAAGAGCCCGTCAGTCTAAAGTCAGTCGTCGAAAGCTTTTTTAATATTAAGAAGAAAGGTGAGTGATCCAAAGATATTGAGAGCTGCGTTCTATTTCAACCTTTCTCAACAGAAAATGAATTTCGTCTAACAATTGAAACCAACCCCAACTACAAGGAAACCTCTCCAACCACTCACTGCACTCCCGACCTCATGTCACCGTCTCGACAACAGTCGAAGCGTCGTATCATTTACCTGCGCGCTCCGTCTGAAGAGATCAAGAAAGTGTGGCAGAGCTTCATCACTCAACAAGTGTTTAACGTCAACTCCCTCTCACCGAACTCAAGCAACCATGTCGAATCATCGCCCATAGTCAGCCTGCTACTAAAGAATCCTTCCACTCAGACTGATAATTTTACGAATGTTAGTACAAACAACAAAATCGAGACTGAAAACATTTGTTCCCCTTATCGAAGAACGTGCGAGCAAGCGAGCAACAACCACCAGTTGAACTTGAAGCCCCAGAAGGCGTTCGACATGGGCGACTCGCCGGGCTGGCTCAGCAACGAAGACGCTTGTCTCAAAACCCCCGAGACGCCTTCGTGCGCCAACCTCTCGTCGCTCAACGGGAAGCTTCAACAAAGCTTGTCGACTTTCACTTTCTCATCGTCGAGGAATGCCAACTCGGATTGCGGTGAGTCATGCGACGATATCTTCAACGAGTTCGACAGCAGCGACATTTCCTACTCGAACGATGTCAAGGAATGCATGTTCGAGGATCCGTTCTTCGCCGATGAGGAGTAGCTCGACACGACGTCAAACCAGATAACTATAAATGTCATTTGTACAGGAATACGAAGAGTTTAAAATAAATTATGTGCAGCTTAAAGTTATTGAGATGTTTAAATGATAAGCCAATGTCTTTCTCTTGTTCAGTTCCGTTTAGTAGAAAATAGATTCGTTACACAATCACGCCGACATCCGAGGGCGGTAAATTCTTTTTCGCTAGGCGCAGCTCGTTGTCCATCTTCGGGTTTTCAGTTCTCGTGTGCCACACCAAAACTCTGTTGGTCCCGAGCGGTTGAAGTTTGTCTCGCGTGGTGACATGACGGAGAATTTCGCTCTCTTGGTAACCTTTCTGCACCTCGTAGCTGAACTGAGCTTCGGGGTTTGCTTCCAGTAAATCACAGCTTATCGCGAAACCTTAAAGAGAAGCAATCGGTAATTGAATCCAAGGCAATTTATCAAATTTACCAGCCATGTCGATGGGGAAAGGCCGCTCAGGTCTCCACATCGAATTAAATCCAACAACTTTATCATCTTCAACAATCGGCTTCTCGAGCGCGAGAGCACCAACAAGCCCAACTCCCCAAACTCCTACAGAGCCTCGCTTGATTTTCGACATCTCCTCGAACAGCTCAACTGAATACGAGTTGTCGTCGTCCATAAAATAAACGATTCCATGTCCCGGCTCTCGCTTGATTCGCTTTTTGATCCAACTCAGCGCCAAGTTTCTTTGTTCAACTCCTCGAGGTTTTGACCAGTGTGGATCCTAGACAAGAATATTTACTTATCAATTGCTCTCGACGTCATTCTCCAGTCACTCACTTTGTTCGATAGCTTGTGGTCGGTCGGCGTTTTGGCGTGCAGCAGCACGCTTCGCTGTGACAGCCCAGATCGGTTGATGAGATTCCTAACTAACACGCTCGTCTCTTCAGCGTCCTCGATAATCACCCAGAACAAGTTTGGAAGCAATCGAAAGAGATGTGAGAGCCTTGAGCGAAAATGAATTCATCAATCTTGACGTTAATTGCAGGTTCCACGTGTACAACAAACCTCGTAAGTTCGGCCTGTTGGACGGGGCGATGGTAAGTTGGAGTGACGGCGTAGATTGTCGGCAAGTCGCTCCTAATCTCAGACTTTTCAACGTTCTCAGACTCACAGGAATTTCTGTTCAGAACGTAAACAAATAGCACAACAACGACAACCGCGATCCCGACCGCCTTCCGATGACTTAATCGAATCTCACTATTCATTCTTCTACCTAATTGGTGATAAGTTACCATTCTTTAATACAAAACTAAGTGAGAATAACAAAAAATTAAAGTACAATCATTGCGCGATGTTAAAAATAATTCACACAATGGATCACAGTAATCCTGTCACTGTGTGGGTGAGAGAAGAAGCTCCGCCATCTACTGCAAAATCATTGAGGTTTCGAGCATATATCTTGACGAGCTTTTACTCATCGAATGTGCCGACCATGCTTGGGGTTTAAATGAGACGTCGAGTGAGGTCGAAGCCTAATAAGACTCTCAGTCATTGTCGGTAGTTGGAGCTGTGAAAGCTCAGCTAGGTTTAGTTGGATCTATAAGCCTTAAACTACTCAGCAAGAACTGGAAAAGATGTAGCTGAGCCTTAAGCTACTCAACAAGAACTGGAAAAGATGTAGCTGAGCCTTGAGCTACTCAACAAGAACTGGAAAAGATGTAGCTGAGCCTTGAGCTACTCAACAAGAACTGGAAAAGATGTAGCTGAGCCTTAAGCTACTCAACAAGAACTGGAAAAGATGTAGCTGAGCCTTGAGCTACTCAACAAGAACTGGAAAAGATGTAGCTGAGCCTTGAGCTACTCAACAAGAACTGGAAAAGATGTAGCTGAGCCTTGAGCTACTCAACAAGAACTGGAAAAGATGTAGCCAAGATCAAACCCTTCGCTAGACTCACACGGACCTAAAGAATCAATTGAACGTAGCCCGCACGCTTGATGGACATCACATGCGATTCAATTCAAAGTTCAATCTGAAATTCAATGAACAAAAATCTAGCTCTTAGGCTTTTAACTTATGCTTTATTCTGACGAAGCTTTCTGCACATAGTTCGATATAAAAAGCTATAAGTTGAATTTACACTCTCCTGATTCTCTTCTTCTTCTGCTGGCTGTCCTTCCAAAAAGATTACAAAATATTTTCGATCATTTCTTGTACTTGTTTACCGTCAACTCGCGGTAAGTTTTAGGCAATAATTTCTCATCTCAATGTCAATTGTAGTTTAAGTAACGAAGCAAAACGACAAACGCTTGTTTTGGGGTAAAGATTTTTTCATTTTGGGACTAAAGCGACAGAGACGTGACTAAGTGAATGAAAAATGCTGAGATGGAAATCGTGACGGCTCGATTACTTCTTGGTGACGAATCTTCAACGGGTTTCGTGATTCTTTTTGGACGATTTTGGCATTTTTGGATATCAAACTTAAATGATAATCATAATCAGTCTCTTTAGAATGATAAAAATACTTTTTTCATGGTCACTTATAACTAGTCATCTAAGCAATTAGGGGTCAACCTTCGACTTAACGCGCTCAAAGGTGAGTTGAGTAACATTAAAAGCTTGCGTTTGACGGGATTTAGCTTGAAGAGTCGGGAGTTTCTTTCCCTTAAGACGCTCGTGGCGTGGCACAGAAGCAGAGAAGGTAAGAAACGACATGGCACATTTATTAACATAGCAGTTTTTGCGGCACTCCGAGGTAAGCTATTATCATACTAGGATAAGAATGCAACATATTTTCAAGTAGGAAAAAGGAAACGATGTCAAACACAAGAAGTAACTCAACCTAATCGAACCTAAACGCGAAATCATTTGTCTTAGAACTTAAAATGGTAAAATTCAATTTCTAAATTAAATTAACTTTAAACTCTAGCGACTTCTTTTGTTCACACAGCGGAATTCTTCCCGATTATCTCGCCCAGCGACACTTTGCCGTCGCTCTCAACTGTTGAAGCCTTCTTGTGGCCGTTGCTGTTGAGTGGCTGGCGCTCCGGCTCGTCCCTAAAAAATGAGACCGAGAAATATTGATTAGTGATTGACTTAACATCTTCCTCAAACAATGTTAAACTTTGAGAGCTTCAAACACTTCTAAGCTCTGTAGGCTTCACTTTTTAATCCAAATATGAAAGGCTCGAGTGAAGCTTACAAGCTCAGTAAGTCATTGATCAGAGCGCTTGTTGATAGAGACTTTCTGTCTCATCGTTGAGGCTCAATCATCACTCCATAAAATGGCACAGCCAATTGACAATAACGAAAGCCAAAGATCAAGTTCATGCAGATTACATCTAAAATTAAGCACCAGAACTGCGAAACACAAGAATAATCTCAAGGAAAAAGAAAAGTCAAAGCCGTTCAGAGAGCACAACAAAGATTATTGGATTGTTATCTTACGCCGGTGTCGTGTCGTCCAGTTTGAGTATGAGCGGATTAGGCAGAGGCAGAGGAGAGGGAGGTCTCATATATTGCGACTCTTTAATCAAGCTTCCGCTAAAGAATATCGGAAAACGCCAATCATAAAGACTGTTTCATTATTTTGTTTTGTGTTTGGTTGGGATGACAGATTTGCATTTTGATGTTTGCCGGGTGTCAAGGGTTGGGTTTGGGTTGTGTAACAAATTTCAGTAAATTAGAAAAATAAAGGAAGATCGGTTTAGTATCTACTCGAAAGTAAAACGTTAATGATTGTTTAGTTAAGCGATTAGACAAATCATGAGAGGTCCCTTTGCCAGCAATTAAAGTTAAGGGTTAGCCATCGAATGAAAAAGGTTTCGGGAGGTGTCGAACAATTGAATCAGATCAGATTAAAAATTGTAACTTTCATTTAAATTCTTTAGGGTTTTAATAAGAGATTTTAATCAATGGCCAACCCTCTTAACGAAAGAGTTATCCAATTTAAAGTCTGTCTCACCTTCCGAACTTTTCCTCGTCGAGATCTGATGGCGATCGCTTCGGCTTCCGACAAAGGAGGGACAAGATGCCAAGGTTCACCGTGACGCAGCAGAGGAAATCGATTAGGATGAGAATGAGGAGAATCGCCGCTACGGCAATTCCTACAATCGTTAGGGAAGAAATGTGTCGATTGTCGGCTACTCCAATCACATCTAAGCCTGCAAAAGAGAAGAGAGAGAACATTTCAAACGAGGAATTTCACAGCAATCTTGCAAGCTACAAACAACACGAAGCTTAAGCTAAAAAGAATCTTCGATTATGAAATTTAGCATGGATGGGTTGGATTGATTGAAGTTGGTTAGTTGGTTCCGAGAGGTGCAAAGATGAAAAGTTCATGTGTTAGTTGATTGATCTGACAATTTCTCATCTAAAGTTGCTTATTTTATGTACAAGTTGCTTGTCTATCTCATGAGATAATAGCCCACCTTTGGAGGATCCTGCTCCGCCTCTCGCAGCATTCAAACTCGACAAATTCCCTAACGTTATCGATTACACAATTTCTTTCGACACTTTCTTAAAGTTTATCCACAAAAGCAGTAAACAATTGAGTACAGTTTGCCGCGAGCACGGTGGTGAGCAGCCGTTGGTAAAGTCGTCTGGATCATCAAAGAGAACAATCGCGATTAGGTGGAAAGTTTTTACGCTAAAACTCCGCTAACTTTGCTCCGGGGAAACATCAACCTGATGCTCTCGATTCTCAACTCAATCGATTAAAAGACATCGAAGGATTTTCATTCTCGTGTCACAAAATATTTTTATTCTATCCAATGCTAATTAAGTCTAAACATCTCCTAAGCTAACTTAAGGTTCTAACTTAACGAGTTACGTTCGTCTCAAAGCGTTAACGACTAAAGTTCCAGGAAGTGGAAGGGTTGGAAGTTGAACAACGTGAGATTACTACAAGCTTAAGACTTTGTTTGAAGAGGTGAAAGTTTCTGTCGAAGTTCATGAATTTCCTCAAGTTTTCCTTTCGTTGGCTTCGTGATTGATTTTCCCGGGAAATTAAATTTTCTGTCGACTGAACTTTCGCTCTCGAATCCACATCAGAGCCATCAAACCGACAGCAAGATCATAAATCACGTAACGCGGTCAGATTGGAATTTTTGGCAGATTGAAAAGTTTGGCAAAGTTTCTGATTAAATTTCCCTCTTCCAACTTTCGATTGATTCTTCGAAGCACTCAGCAAACGAAAAGTTTTCAACAACATGCCATTGGAACAATAAAAGCTACGACAACGCCGTCGCCGTAAGTTGCAAATTGAATTAACTTAAATGATAAAAGTTTGTTGAAATCATAAACTTCTGTCCACTGTAAGTTACGATCTGGTCACTTAAGATTAGAACGAAACGATGTTTAGTGCCAAGACAGAATTAAACTGCACGAACACAAAAGTAAACACGACAATTGCAAAAAGGATTTGGTGGCAGTCGACGGCGCCGAGGCGCCGTAACCAGCTTGATAAGTAAGCGTTCCGAATGAACTTGGAGACTCACCTCGCGCGGTTTTAACATAAACGTTCGTCGGCTGCGAGTATCCGATTGCATTGTGAGCTCGAAGCTCCACGCGGTAATACGTGTCAGCGTTCAGATCGTTCAGGACCTGATTGGAATAAGTGTATGCGATGTAGTCTCGCTCTTTGCATAAATTTTCGATCTCGTTCCAGATGTTGTTAACTTTTCCTCCCTGTTCGATTGAATGGAAAGATATTAGAATCACTTAACACGTGTGCCATGAATTATTGATCTTACGGGACAGTAACGAATCGTATAGAAGTCGATTGGCTCTCCGTTGTCGGCTGGACGACCCCAGATAAGCTCAAATCTGTCGGAGTAGGTTGAAGCAATGATTGGAAGCTCTCCGTCTTCCTGCTCTTCCTGAGCGAACTGGTTAAGGACCTTTGGTGGCTCGGGGACGCTTCGGGACGGCGTCGCTTGGACTCGAACTGCAGACCATTGACCTAAACCAACTTCGTTTCTTGCGGCAAATCTATTGAGGGGAAGAGTCTGGAATTTAATTCAAACGGTTTGCACAGCGGCAATCAATCAATGTTACCTGAACGTGTACATCGTTTGCGGCCTCAAACCTTCCACAACGTACGGCGTGTCGGGAGTCCACGTTCGATTAATGGTATCAGTCCAGTCAGGGTTTCGTTCTTCTTTGTATTGAGCGGTGTATGCTTTTATCGGCATGCCGAATTCAGTCGCCGGTGGAACTAATTCGAATGTGATTGTCGTCGCAGTGACTATAATTGGTTTGGCTTGCGCCACTGGTGCAGGCAAACGAGCTTCTCTGAGTTCCATAATGTGTTCAGCGCGGCCGAGTCTGTTGACGGCGATGCACTTGTAGGCTGAGTAGTAGCGACGATCGACTGGCTTCACAATCAAGTCGCTGCGCGCGCCTTCTTCAACAATCTGCAAGAACTTGTCTTGCATCTCGCGGATCAATCGTTCGTTCCATCTCCACTCGATGGTTGCGTTAGGGAAGCCCATCGCCATGCAGCTCAGATTGGCCGGTCGCTCTTCCCAGCTGAAGACTGGCGGCAAGTCTCTCATATGGTCGAAGTTCGGTGGATACTCAATCGCGATGTGTCCGACCTCGAACGCAGTGTCGCCCTTGTTTCTCGCCACGCACTGATAAAGTCCGTCGTCGTGTCGCAGAGTTCTCGAAATCAACAAAGTTCCGGTCGACTGGCCGAGCTCTTCGTCAAAGCTCTGCTCAAGAATGATTCGGTCGTCATCTTCTTGTTGTCCAGGCCGGAACTCCACGTCGGACTTCCAGCGACGGAAGGTGACGGCAGGCGCCGGATGGCCTTTCGCTTTGCAAATGAAAATTGCTTCCTCGTTGACTGGACGAGTGATGTTCTTCATCTCGTAAATCTTCGGTTTCACCACGACAGTCAATCTCATTTTTTTCTCGGTGATGCCGGCGCTGTTCTTGGCGACACATGTATAAACACCCCGATCGAATTCGTCCACCCTCGTCACACTCATTTGCCCATTATGAGCAACAACTGAGAATCGATCCGCAAGCGACATGTCTTTCTGATCCTGATTAATCCATTTGAACTCGGGGGCGGGTTTCCCCCGACCCGTGCACTTCACCGAGAACTCTCGTCCCTCAATCGCTTCATATTCAATCGCCAGGCTCGTGATTTCCGGTTTCAATTGAACGTCCAAGCGAATGTTCTTGTCGGCTAGTTCCCCGGTCTGAATGACTGCAGCGCGGCAGGTGTAAACGCCATCGTCTGACTCTTGTACGTTTTGAATTAGCAATCCGTCGTGCTTGATTACGAAGCGGCCCGATGACTTGATGGGATCGCCGTTGCGATGCCAGTCTGTTCAATCGAACTCGAAATTAGAATCATCAAACATTCGTCAGGGGAGTTCTTACCAATTGTCGGCGGAGGATTTGCCGCTACAACGCACTTAATAACATAATCATCGCCAGCAATTGGGCTTTGGTTCTCGGGCGCGTCCTTGAATGTAATCGCAACTGGGAAGAGAAATTGTAGTCATTAGGATTTTAAATCGAGTCATTAGGAGCTCGAATCCTCACCATATGTCTCGACTTTGACTTTCGCCTCGAGCAGCTCGGAGTTGGCGTACGAGGCGGTACAGTAGTAATAGCCAGCCATTGTATCCGTCAGAGAAGTGATTACGAGCATCAATTGATCACTGTTGAGGGCTTCGGTGTAGATTACAGCAGCCGATCCCGCACTGAGAGGAAAATCGATTAATGAAAACCCAGCGAAACTAAATATTTATGTTGGGAAAAACAAAATCGAGGGATCGGATGATGGAAAATCGTTTCCGAAAACTCCTGAAAGTTTTTAGACTAAAACGAAATTTCCAACGGTTTTAAATGGAAAGTTATTGGCCAACAAACACGTGGGATCAGCCTGAGTTATTTCACTTGCATTAGATTCATTAGTGAAGCCTCCAAAATCTCTAAAACTTGCAAAACTCCTTAAGCAACTAAAGTAGTTACTGACTTTCAAACTCTCGCCATGTCCAAACCCCGAACGACTTTTGTTAATCGTTCAGGCAAACAACAAACAATCTGCGTTTTAGAGTTTCGGAAGTCAAACAGCAACATGATTAGAATGAAGTCATTCGACTGTTAATAATTCCATCAATCGAGCGGTTTCAAAGTTAATGAGATTAGGTTTCAAATCAAAAGCGGATTGTCGGGAAATCGAAATCTTCCGCTTCGGTTAACGAGCGAAATTTCCATCTCGCTGTTGGAGCCAAGCCACGCGAAGCTTTCACTCACGTTCTAGCCAGCTTGTTACCGTGAACGTCATAAATCGGCGAATATTTTCCGTCTTGCCTGCATTTAAATCGCAACTTAATCAACTTTTTACATGTTCTTATGCAAAGAAGTTGTTTTCAATGTGTCAAGATGTCTTTGCCACCCTCGCTTCCACCCTCGGAAGCCTTTCATCACTTCACTTCCCCCCTTGACATACTTAAAACCTCCAACCCCTTCTTGGCGTCGCCGGATCGATTCTACTTACGGCTTGGCAAGCACCGTGTTGTTGTTGCTATCTCGCCATCTCAGCTCGGTTATTAAATCTTTCTGCTCCACATTAGGCTGGCAAGTTAAGATCAGGGGTCGTCCAATCGGTTTCCGTTGAACGCTCTGCGACGGCAGGATCTCGAGCCGTGGGCCGCTCTGGGCACCGTAGGATAAATCTGAAATGAGAAAGTTAAACGGAGCATGAAATAAAATGGGCAAAACGGAATTTATGAGCTCGCACACGAGACAATTTGCGAAAAAAAATGGAAAAGTGCTGAGCAGAATTTGTCGAACTTCTTAAAAGTGCGTAAAAATTCAAATTTCTCTCCATTAGAGGAGTCGAGAAAGCAACAGCAACGTTCAACCCGCAGATCAGGAGGTGTTAAGCGCGACGAGCGTCGCTTCCATTGTCGAGTTCATGCGTACGCGAAATGAATAAAATTTCAAGAAAATGCGAGGAATGTGTAAATTCTGCGCCATAATTTATGGACGAACGTCATAAAAGTTTATGTGATACGAGGCATCAACATGTTGGTTGCGAGGAAAATTCTTCCTCCTTGGGATGAAATTGTTTTTGTTGAAATGTTCGCCGAGGCATCTGGTGGGGACCATGGCAATATTTTCTCTATCAAAAAGATTTTTATCAATTTTTCGACGAAAGGGAAAACTTTCATTCTTCGCCTTCCCTTCCCCCGGAACGCCGCGCGGCTTGCGAGTGATATCGAATGAATAGAAAGCAAGTTCTCCCCTGTTGTTTGCGCTCTCACTTCCGGGGCCCCTCCGGGTCAATGAACTCGATTTATTTATTCTTTCGCTTAGATTCCGATAAGATAAATTAAAGATTGCGCCGAGTCACTCAAATCGAGTGAAATCCAATTGAAGGCCTCATTCATTGATCGTTAACACAGAAATTGAGATGGACGAGAGTTGAGATTTCAATGAACGTCAGTTACACGCAGTGCGAAGGAAGCGCTAGAGGAAGTTTAGGTTTATTAGGAAGTGTCAAGCGATATAATGTTGTGTTGAAATGCGAGCAGTCTCTCGAGACTTTCTCCTCTCGTCGTCGCTCGACTGGAAACTCAAACAAAAGATTCCAAGTCTTAATCAGAAAGGAAGTTTTCTCCTTAATTGACGAGAAGTTTCCTTCGAGAGCTTCGTGAATCCTCGAATCGTAAAAAGCAAATCCCGTTGTGCAACTGAGGTTAACATTAGTGTTATTCTTTAATTAAAACAGAATTTTCTTTGCGCTATCCTCAAAAGCCGAAAGCCTCCCCCCATAAGTTAGCGACGACCGCCCCCGCTTCTCGTAATCAAACTTGCGAAAAGAATGTTTTCTGTTTCAACTTTATTGTTTTCCTTAATGTATTTCTCTCCGTTTCCAGGCGGCATCCCCCGAAAAAATTATTTCTGGGGAAGCAATGCGAACATAATATCTCCCTTTACGACAGCCGGGAAACCTTTAAAGCGTAAATTTCGGTTGCTCAGAATTTTCATTTACGTGGATTAAAATGGAATAAAGAACGGAGATAGGTGGAGGAATGAAATGGAAGCAAAGCCATCCTAAGCAAGTAACCGAGACTGATCGAGTTCGAGTGATATTCGAATGCGAAAGCAACGAAACGAAACTAAAACTCACTTCGATTTAGTTCTTTCTCGATGACTTTCATGGGAACATTCTATCTCTCGTCGATCTGTTAAGTGATTTATTTACTCATCGGAGGTTCTTTGACCATTTTTTGTGTGTTCGGAAGAGGAATCTTTACAAATATTTTGACATTTGATGCGGAGGCAACCGTAGCCAAGGGATGGATGCTCTTTTCGCCAGGAGGGTCTTTGCTCTTGTCTGTAATTTTCTTTTGTGTTAATTGTTGAACTTGCTGTTTCCAAAAATATTTCTCCTCTTCGTGTTCTTTTGTCGGGGACGAAAAGAGGCGAAAATCTTTTTCTTCTGTTCAACCGCATTTGTGTTCGCCACATGTCGCTGTAAATTTAGATGACTCGCTCGTCTCGCTCCGGGTTACACACTTAGTCGAAGAATAACATTTCCCAATCATTTTATCGACACACAAAAAATAAAAATGTATCCAAAGCTTTAATCTGTGAGATGGAAACAAGTGTCGCCGTCGCCACATCTGCTCGACTCGTAGCTTCAATCATTATTAATTAAAACAGAAGTTTTCTCTCAGCGGCTCAAGCTGCGACTTTATTGACATTACGAACTCTTAACAAAGCAACATTAGCGCAATGCACCAACATGTGCGTGATCGACGAGCGTTGGAGGCAATTCAAGAACGTTAGCACAATTTATAGCTCAATTGCTTGCATTTAAATAGTTGCGAATTTCGTTTTCTTTCCGCCGTCGACCGTCAAAACAAAAAACAAAAAAGGCATAAACATGCCTCAGCCAACGGCGGTGTATGTCGACCACGTTCCAACACACATCACCGCGACTACTTTTATTATAAACTAAACTACACCCAAGTGTCGCTGTGTTCGCGGGTCGCTGCCTCATCATGCACTTCATGTTTCACATTTTCAACGGATTAATCATCGCAATTTCTCATAAGAAACCTTAGGAATTTCACAACGACCAGGAAGCGAATGAACTGGGACAGTTCAATTGACTGGACTAGACTCACCTATTAGCAGAGTCAACAGTAGAAACTTTGTGAGGGAATTCACGCTTAATCCACGAGCCATTTTAAATCCAAGTTCTCTTCTTTCACCAAATGCACGAAACACTTTTATTCCTCAGACATTAACTTCAACCTCATTAAGAGGAGGAATTCTTCTAAATATTCTGGCTCGCTCGCGACTTGAGCTTTATTTATTAATTTCTTTTTGTTGAGCAACGTTTGTATTTTCCACAAATATATGTTAACTTCGTAGGTACGCGTCACAGGTGAACACAGCTAAAGTAATGTCGATGGAACTTAAGTTGGCGCTTGAGAATCTCTTTCATTGCCACTAATCGCCTCGATAATCCCGGTCAGACACGTTCAAAGCTCGTTAGCGCAACGACTGTCTAGAACTGCAATGGTTTTATGAGAGATATCCAGCACTGAGTGTCGAAACAAAAAATAACGAAACGGAACCTTCACCACCGAGCGCTGACGCGATTCTGAAACGAACTGAACTTGGTGAACATTTTCTCTTAACCATCGTTGCTTATGCTCTTCGGGGCTCTCTCGCACACCCACATCGACAGATATCTCGGAACATGCTTTTAACGTTTTCCTTTGCGGAATAATCTCGTTGAAATTTATTTCAGGAAAATCACGTACAGCTTAAACTCACAATTTATTCACATATTTTCAATGAATTTATCGGTTTATGATTAAAAATTCTTCATCAGACGATCGACGCCGACGAGTTGATTTAATAACGAGCGAATGCAGCTAGCTTTGTTGCAGGTGGTGTCACGTTCAATCATTCGAAGAGTTTCTCTAACTGTCTTCGATCGCTCTAACTGCCTTCGACGCCGCTTTACCCTCATGCCCATCACTGCAACTCAGATTAATCAGTCATTTTCGATGAAAGATATCTGTTTGTCTAGCATAATGTTACACTAACAGCAACCGACAGCCATTTGGAAGAAGCAAAACTCTCTGCCGTCGCTCTCGACTCCCCCATCGGAGTTTTCCCCATCGGAGTTTCATGAATCATCCCAGCAAGATACTTTTTGTCTGCACTCAACATCTATCGATTTTCCTTTTTTTTCGGAGGGAAAGTTTGTCGTCCGTAAACGAAATTCGTCGAGGCGTCATTTTCGCCTAACAACAATGTTATCCTCCGGAAAATCTAAAATAGTCAATTAATAAATTATAATTCCGAGTGTCTCTCCCTCCCAGCATCTCAAATCTCATGCGACAAATAGCAAAACATAATTTAATTTATTATCCGTGGAAAATTCAGTTGAGTAAAAATTTGTGTTGTGAAAACGGGGAAACCGTGAAATTAATATTGCTGATGTTCGACATCGATGCCGTTTTGGCTGATTCCCCCTTTCCCTGCCGAAGTCCTTGATACTTTCATGCATCAACATTGAATTCATTTCATGCAATTTAGCAAAAGTAACGAGGGCGATGTGTGCTCGCAAAGTTATTCTGCTGATTGACTCGAAGGAAGGAACGTGTAATTTATGACGAAGTTGTTGCGTGTGCAACAATGCGAGCGGGAAGATGTCAAATAGAAAGCGAAAAATGTCATACAGAAGTCAAACCGAGATGTTGACGATCGTGATCTGAAAAGTTTGTGGGGTCGGCATGATTAAACCACTTTTAATTTACCTTTTCATTCTTCCAAATCAATTTGCATTCTTTCATCCGAAGCGAAGGGAGGCATCAGTGTGGTAATGTTCAAGGAATTGACTGAGAGAAGCCAGGCAGATAACTGTTTGACAATCATCTCGACCACCTCCTGACGCGCCCTGGTTAAATATGAGGGATCAAAGGGTTTTGATCTTTGGCTTTCTGTTCTGAGTTTGAGGATAGTTGAGTACAAAGTTGTTTTGCTGGAATATTTTAAAACAGTCTGCAGCTTTAAACGAGAATGCTCGAGTTCATTCTTCATTCAAAAAAGTATCTTGGGATCTAAACTTTTTCTAAAAAGTTGTCTCGAGATGATTCAGTTCCTCCGTTCGATCGATGAGAGCGGAAACGTGTTCGAGTTGCAAAATTGAATCTTGTTTCATTCGCTCCTTGTTGAGCATCGCTCGCAGTACAGTTGACGTCGCTTATCAAGCAACAGCTCGACCGAATCTCTCGTCCCTGTTAACTCCACTCTGGCGACAACTCCTAAACTTCTCGGAAAGCGACGAAAAATGTAATAAATTCGACTCTCTTCCCTGATCGAATTCGAATCTCAAGACACAATTTGGTGAATAATGAATGAAGGAGGCTCAATGCGAGTATTCAAACGGCATCCCTGAGTGAAAGTTTCTTGTCTTTGAACACTGACTGCGAGACACACAAAGCGCACCGAGGGATTTTATCCGATTTTGATTGAGTTCATCTTGTTACGTGATTGGACTCACAAGAACGTGTTGCATCCTTTTATTTGCGGAAGCCTTCCGGAATTTCCATTGAATAATGAATGGCGTCGGAGGGTGTTTCAGTTTGAGGAATGTGTGATTTACAATCAACGGAACTTTGTGCAAACTCCGCATATAATTTTGTCTTCGTGTTTTATCAGCGAATCTTTACGGCGAGGGTTGTAGGACAAATTTTATAAGCGCTAAGGCCGCATGCATTGTCGATAAATTTTTCATATCCGGGAGCTTTCAATAGGACCATAAATATTTTATGCTGCCGAGGTGCGAATTGGAGAGTATCAATTTTTAGTGTTACGATTATTGCCGACCCCCGACTCGTGATAATTCATCCCGATGTCACTCGACGCACGAATAAACCTCAGACGAGACTCGAGCAGGATTTCAGAGATTTCTCGACACAAAATTATTTTTAATTAAGATATCGTCTCATCCCTTAATTGCAAGCGGGAGAGGGCGATGAAGTCGTACGAATGCGGCTTGTGCGTTTAATGAATTTATGCGTCCCTTCGGCATGATTTAAACGAAACGAACAAAGCCCAAATGGAAGAGAGAACACATTGTTTGCCTTTATGTAAAATCCATACATCATCTGACGACTTTTAGGTCCTCAAACTGCGGGGACAGAGCCGAGTGAAAGTGTTCGATGTCAGTTGAAAATAATTTTCATAACTCAGCGAACACGGCGAGTTATGATTGATGTGTCAATCCCTTTAAACCTCTAGCTAAGCATCAATCATCGATCTTTCAGAGGCAGCTGATGGTCGACGTTTTCCTTTATCTCATCCAGACATCTACTGACTCACTTCTTAATCCTAACTCAATTTTTCTCCTGCGTCGCTTTCAATTTATTCCGGAATCGGTTCGGTGTTGTCGTAAAACAAAAACATATTGATTGGCGACAAGGCCTCGGAGGCCTCGGGAGGCGAATCATTAAATTTCTGCGGCGCACGGCACGAAAATAAATCATGGCAACAAAGTTTACACTTCTCTCGGATTCCTCTTATTTGGTTTGTGAGATGATGAAAGCGGCAACTCGATGCGAGAGGGGAGGACGAAGTTGAAATTATAATAATAAAATTTCCGAGCTTTGTTTTGGCAACGGACGAAACCAGAGCCAGGACGGGCGACTTTCATCTCTTCATGTTCATTGTTTCGAAAATAACATTATCAACATAATTGAATCAGCTTGATGTGCATTTTATGGTCACATAACCGTCCCTGTGTGATGGGGGAGAATTGTTTATTGTGCGTATTATCAATAAACATCGTTGCGAGTCAAATATTTTATAAATTTCTCGAGAATCTCTTCGATTTATTAAAATAAAATATCAAGCTAAGCTCGCCTGGAACGAGCAGAAGAAAATCCTTATTGCCTTTTGTTTAAGGAGGCTTACGGTAATCCTCCCCCGAAAAACAACCAGTCCCTGCCATCGCAAGTCACTCAGATGAAATGTTTCTGTTTGCTCTTCCAGCAATTTCATTCCTCATGGAAATTGAACAAATCGTCTTAACGGCGGGAGACGCCAGGAGCGTTCGCTCTCGAGATAAACCCTCGGAACAAGGTGTGAGCAGAGTCAATGGATGAAGTCATAAAAAGTTTAGCTCAAAAACTATAATCCGACGGTCATTAACATGATGGAAATTTAGATTGGAAGTTGGACCAACATAATTAGGGATGAGAAGCGTTAGGCAAATTCAAATTGTGTTGTCACGTGTCGAGTTTAGTTTGTTAACGAGCCAGCAGCAGAGTCGGAAAGCTGCAAGCCTTGTTGATTGACACGCCCCACGTACACTCCCCGTTGCTGTCTCTCGTAATGTAATGTACATCTGAGCCTTAACTCGAATGGTAATTGGGGAGATTTGGACACAAGTCAACATCTGGAATTTGAATCTCCACTCAGCAAGAAGTTCAACAAACTTCGTCGAGCCTCCTTCCCTCGTCGATTCGCAGAATCCTCATGAAATGGGTTGCACGTAATTGCTTCACGCAATTTTCCTTCTTAGTGTCGATTAGAGGAAAGAAAGGCAACTTCGCTCTCACGAACAGCAGCGAACGTTGTCGGATGAAAACGAGAATGGAAATTTTCTCTGCTTTTGATTAAGTTGCCGACAAATCGCCTCCTCTCCCCCAGCGCATTTGTCGTTTTGCGTAAGAATTTTGACATCGAAAATGAAGACAAATTCGAGGCTTAGAACGGCAAGACGAAGACGGATTCCGCCGTTTCGGGACGAAGTTTATGACTAATTTCCATGAAAAATTCCTGTCGTTGTGATTAACGAGCGAGGCTTGCGACGTTTGCGGAGATTGCAGGTGCCAAAGCGTGGTTAATGGCCACTCTTACTCGCTTTATGTTCCCCCAGCTCAACAGTTTGCCACCATAAACCACATTCGAGTCGTCGGCCCCGATTTGAACTTTCATAACGAGACAAAATGCTCCGGCGACTTAAATCCTAGACAACAATCCGACACGGATTTCATCGAGAAGCAACTTGTAAATGGAATTCCCCCCTAATGGGGATTTGACTTGAAGTTTTAAGCTTCTTTTTGTTTGTTTCCTTGTTGATGGATTCGCGAGGAAAGTCGTTGAAACAACGAAGACTTAAGAACGTTAGAACGGTGGAGAGTGGAAAGTTTAAAATGGCAAACGGCGCGTCTTGTCTTTGTTGAAAGATGTTGACGACTCAATAATTTATTCAAGTGAGTTTACGTGACACTGGAGCGAGGAGATGACGCTTGAGTGCTTTGGACGGATTTAGCTCAACGAGTCAGCTATTTATTCTTTACAGTCGACACTTTGACATTCTCCTTTCTATTCGCCGCCCTCCCAGCGCAACCCTCGAGTTTCTGCACTTCCGGCTTTGTGTATTTCACACAGAAATTGCTAATTAAAAACAGCTCGTTCGGAAGGAAAACTCTTTTGTCTCGACCCATCTACGTCGATTGAGGAAACTCATCTCGAGTTTGCACAATGGAAACGACGACGAATTGATCTTTTCACCCTTCAAAACACTTGAGATTTTAATTCAATTTCCTGAAATTCGAAAACTCTCCGCCGGCTGAAAATCCAATTAACTCAAAAATCATTTAATCGGCTCAAAAACGGATCTTTATTAAGAGCAAGACTCTCAAAATGTTTTTCTTGTAATCGCGACTCGACGTTTACTTGAGTGGAATAAAACGGGAGCTGTGAGTAGCACCGATACCGGGTCTACCGTGCTTGACTGGCTTGTATGTCAATGAGAAGTCGCCCAAGTAGAATCCGATCATCTCTGGCTTGATTTCAACCTAAAGATAAACAAGAAAGCATTAACAATCTGCTTTGCATTACATTGACAAGGATTGATGATGGATTGATTTCAGATTGCCATTTATAACTCTTGAAGAGCGAGACTACTCGTGTAGCTTGTCCATGGTGACTCGAGAGTTCTAAAAAATATAAAACTCAAGAATCGAGACGCGCAAAGTTGTCTCGCTCCATCAGTCTCGTCATCGTCTCATCATTAAAAGTTTCTCAGTTGTTCTACGCGTTCAAGGATCGAACTCTTACCTGGTTGAAGGTCTTGCCGTTGTAGATACCGACGATAGATCCAACCATCTCTGGAACGACGATCATGTCGCGCAAGTGAGTCTTGACAATCGCTGGCTTCTCATTTGGCGGTGCTTCCTTCTTGGCTTTGCGCAACTTCTGGATCAAGGCCATCGGTTTGCGTTTCAAGCCGCGTGAGAAACGTCTGCGGGCACGGCTGTGCATCAACTCGCACAGTTGCTCGTTGGGCATGTCCAAGAGCTGATCCAAATCAACTCCACGGTATGTGAATTTTCTGAAAGTACGCTTCTTGCGCACTTGCTCTTCAGGTGCAACCTACAATAAGAAAACGGGAATGTGAGCATCGCTGTCTATGCTGGGTGATAGGTAAACTTACTTCTGCCATCCTTAAGCTGGTTTAGAATTAGGATTCTAGAATTGGAAGAAAGAAACTGATTAACATAACCTCGTAATAGAAAAACTCAATTATTTCGATAGTTTGGCTGGTGAGTTGACAACGCAGGAAGATTCAGTAATCAGTTATCGATGGAACACGTGGCGAAAGCATTAGAAACTCGTTTTACCACGAAAGTTTGAGGAAAATAAAGATTGTCTCCACATTTTCAAGACACGAAAATTGTTTACTGATTTCTCATTTAATTTGTGGCGAGAACTTGAAATCTTGGCGATTGTTATGAACTTCGAAAGCTTGTGCATCATTCTCCGGTTAAATAAAATTAATTTCAGCCGGTTTGATCAGAGAAAATTAATAAAATGTTGGAACTCGCGAACTTACTCGTCGAACACAGAAATCAAAAGGAAGAGTTGAGCGCCCCGTCGATCGACGTAGCTTCGGCCCCGCGTCGACTTAGCCATTTGAATTAATGAAAACCGTTAAATTAGTTCGACAGATATGCAAACCAACATGAAATGATTCGAACCAAAATTAATGCTGCTCGATCACTCTGAGCTTTTCTTTGAGTGTTTCCCGTCCACCGTTCTCGTCGAAAATATTTGGAAACATAAAAGATAAGCATCAATAATAATAATCTGATGATGATTCCTGCGTTCGCCGCCCGATTATGAAAAAGAAGAAAACGAAAATGTTTAAAAACATTCCGCAGCTTAGTTTCTTCAAGCATTTCGAGACAAACACACGAAAGAAAAAACGCAAAACAGCGCTCAGTTCAATTCTCGAGGCTGAATCAATTAAAGCGCACCTGAATAATGGCCAGAAAGCGGAGCTAAAAGCTCGCTCAGCTCGCCAAGTGCAATCGAACTATGTTAGCAGCATAAGAAGCTCATCAAACATATCATGACAAAGCGTCGAGAAAGCAACAGTGAATCTGTAATAATCGGTGAGTAATTAAATTGCGTTTCGAGTGAAACTCGATCGTCGTCAAAAGCTTCGCGTGTTGTAAGAAAAAAAAAGTATCAGAATCGCTAGCTAAAAATAATTCAACGAGAGTGATGGATGATTATTTTCTCGTTTTACTCCGCAGAGAAGCGATATGGATGCTATCGGTAAATGACGCGTGCAGTTATGTCGAAAGCTTTTTATCGATTTCTCTTCCTTGATTAGCGCGGGAGTCGTTTTATCGTTAGTCTTAATCATCATCCTAATTGTTGTCATCGCCATTCCAAGTGTCTTGCCGGGCTTGTTCGACAGCCAAGAGCCTAACACTTACCTGTTACTTGTCCTCATCTTCTTGTTCGTGATACTCGGCAATGCGATTGTCTTCTTCATCCATTATCAGCATCGTCAAGCTCGCAAGCAACGCCGTCAATCCGAGTATGGAATTTACACTCTTCAAAGAGCGAGGCTAAGACGTGGAGAAAGTACGGCGCGATCCAGTGACATCGAGCTGCAGGTAGAGTTGACGAGAACTTAATATTTCGCCTCGCATTGTTCGGAAGTTTGTTGTCTCCTCGTTACAGAAACTGAACCACCACGAAACTGATTTGAACTCGAACCAGAAAGATGTGCCAATAAAGAAGTAAATTCGAATCTTCGCTTCGACGACGAGCGCTGTACATAGCAAATGTATATAGAAGAGTACATAAGGTAGTTGCTAGAGTATATTTTCAGAAGGAAATAAAAAGTTGCATCTACATATGTAAAGAGAGCGAGCGGCTTGTTTGTGTTAGGCGTTTCGTATCGGGAAATTTACGCCGAAAACTCCGCACCTCCTAGACGATGAAACGTCCGGGAAAACTCCCGAGTGGAAAGTTTTGTCGGCGCGTGTTGAACTTATTTGCATGAAGCCGTTAAAACAGGTCGACCACGTGGTGGAGATTTTATTTTCCAGCACCTCCTGGTCATCGTTTATCTAACAACTTCAGGACCTCCTGGTCATCGTTAATCTAGCAACTCCAGCAACTCCTGGTCACCATTTATCTAACAACTTCAGGACCTCCTGGTCATCATTTATCTAACAAATTCAGGACCTCCTGGTCATCGTTAATCTAGCAACTCCAGCAACTTCTGGTCATCGTTTATCTAACAACTTCAGGACCTCCTGGTCACCATTTATCTAACAACTTCAGGACCTCCTGGTCACCATTTATCTAACAACTTCAGGACCTCCTGGTCATCATTTATCTAACAACTTCAGGACCTTCTGGTCATCATTTATCTAACAACTACAGAACCTCCTGGTCAACATTAATCTACGAACGACTCCAGCAATTTTTGGTCATCTTCAATCTACGAACGACTCCAACACCTCCTGGTCATCGTTAATCTACGAACGACTCCAGCACCTCCTTGTTTTTCAACTGAGCTCATCGAAATCAACTGCTGAGATTTTAATAAAAAAAATTATTTTCGAAATCCCAAATTTCTTTCAATTTGTATTATCGCTCGACTCTAATTCGTCGTCATCTCTTTATCGTCGGCACCTCCATGTAGGAAGAGATGGAGCCTCCATAATGATGGAGTCTCCATCTCTTCCTAAATCCATCGAGAGCTTGTTGCTGCGATTTTTAAAATTTCTGCCACCCTTTAAGCCCCGAAATTTATCCAGCAAACCCCAAAGTTCTTCCTCTAAGTTTCAGTATCGCTCAGCTATCAATCGCCGCCACCTTTGCATTGCAATTAATCACGAGCAAACTACCAAGCTTACTTCGTGTGTGCATATGAAACTGTCGAAATAACAAAGCCAAAGCCAGCACATATTTTACGCACTTCTTATGTCGCGAGAGCAACGAACATACAAACGCAATCCCAGAGAGCTCAGTCATTCAAAAAAATCTTCTTTTCCCTCTCTGCAATCTCGAAATGTTCAGTTGTACTGGGAACAGTGAGGCGAACACACGTTCATTCATTTTCCTATGTAGAAATATTTTGCATCGCGAAACTTCCAAAGCTGCTCGAAGCTCCACGCGACCGCTCGACTCCGCCAGGACCTTCGGAAAGGGCGCGGACAGAATGGTCCTCGTGCCGTTGGTGGGGAAAAGTGCAGAGTGATTTTCTAAAAGTTCATAAAGAAAGAAGTTCATGAGAAAAAGATTCACCAACACAGTGAACGCCCGATCGAAATTGAAATAGGGAATAAAAAAACTTTACACATTGATGGTGGAAAATGGAAACAGAAATTAAGGTAGGAAGTGCAACAACAAGCGCGACGTCACCGCCAGAGCATAATCTGACGGATTGGCGACCGACTGCAGCGTTGCTGATAAAGCCATGCGAACGATATCGGAGGAAAATGAAACTTTAATTACAGCAAATTGCATAATTTATGTTATTTCTGTTTTATTTTTTCCTTTCTTCTTCGCCACAATCATTCCGAGTTTTCTCTTTCATTTTCACTTGCGCTACGGCCACCAACACAGCCAACCTCATCGAAAATACCATGGCGATGATAGATGATAATAAGGCAAAAATAAGTTTTACTCGCCTTTAACTATCTTCACTCGAGCTCTGCTTGCTTCGGTGGGCTCGAGATAAGGCACAGCGAATGCAGCGCGCACCACTTGATGCTCAGCGAGTGAACTCGTAGGCTTTGGTTCCCTCAAAAAAGGGGTGAACGACGACAAAGAGATTTCAGAGTTCCCCCTCAAGAAAGGGACTGGCCATTAGAAATGAAATGGTGGTAATACCATTGCTAGATAATCTGCGATACCCACGAGACTTCTTCGACCCCCTCGAACTCCCAAAACCCCCCTCGACCCCTCCAAAAAAACCTCGACCCTCCCTCGCGATACCCACGAGACTCCCTCGACCTCCCAAAACCCCCCCTCGACCCCTCCAAAAAACCCTCGACTCTCTCTAGACTCCCAAAAACCCCCTCGACCTCCCCAAAACTATCTGACACTCTTTGTCACTTTCATTGGGATTTTTCTAGTTCCATCGGACTTCCTTGTTACCCACAGTCAATACCCAACCCTCAGCCACATCTACCACTCAATATTCGTTTCCCTAAAGCGACTTGGTGCGTTGCAGAGCATGAGATTTTCCGCTTTTCCTTTGTCGATGGGGAAAATCTTTTTTTTTGTACACTTTTGGTTAGCATTTCGAGACAAAAATGTTGGACTTCGAGTCTTTGCGTGTGTTCGTACAGAAACTTTTCATGTTTCTCTATGCTCTTTATTTATCGACCTTCATTCCGTTTGATTCGGATTCTTTTATACTTTCCTGTAACTCACTGCGAGTCCCCAAAGAGAGTTCTGCTCGGCTTCGATTGTGCAACCGATTGAAGCTCGTGCATTTGCACTTGAAGGTGGCTTTGGGCGAGAGGAGAAATCGATGGGCGATCGAACGAATGGCTTACGGACGACGCCTTCGAGTAGAAGCGGACTGAATTGGGGTCAGCTGGGAGGTCCGTCTCTCCGCTTTCGTAACGTCCATCAATTACGTCACGCGATGTAAAACTTTCGCTGCCATGCGCCATCGACCTTTCCCCCGAAAATCGAGGCTTCCTTCTGGGAAATCTGCCACCTGACGTCACTTTCCCACGCTCCCCACACGTTGAAGTAACTAGAATCTTGCGAGCACAAAACGAGTTTAAACATTTAATGAAAATTCACTCGTTTGCGTTGCGAAGCTTCGTGTATACGATATAGAAACGTTTTAATACATAAACAGAAGAAAACAATATCTCTGAAGCTTACGCCAAAATAAAGATTTAGCATTGAACTAGACATTTGCATGTATTCTCGCTTCGAGTCACAATGATGCTCTCGAAAGCGTGCAGAATGCTTCTTAAGAAGATTAAGTAATCAAGTATGACAATCGATAATTTCAGGTCATTGGCAATCAATTCAGTCAGTATGGATCGTCGACGTTCTTCAAGGGACTTCGAATAACGAAATATGAGAGCGCGAAGACCAAGAGCGCGGTCAAAGCGAGCGACGATGGCGAAGACGAGAAGAAACATGGAACGGAAAGGTGAATAACGCTTAATTACATTTTCACAAAAAACCGAAACTTGAATGTTTTTTTCTCCTCCGTCGCTTCTCTAATTCCACAGTATTAACAGTGATAGCAAGACATTCATCGTTGCAATGGGCGACTGCATACCCGTCCGACCCTGGCAGGACTCGCCGATCGAATGCCTAGCGGAAGTCCGAATGATTTGGCGTGATAAGAGCGAGCAAGCTCTCCTGCTGAGTCTGAGACTCTTCTTCCTACCTGAGAATACGTCGAAGGGGAAAAACGACCATGGCGAGGTGAGAACGAACCCGCGACATTTTCTCCCGCGGTCAAAATCACGTGCCGCGTTCGGGTGTGTGTGGAAATGAGTTCGCGAGAAAGAACAAAGTTCAGCTGGAAGTTTAAAACTGCATCGAGAGCTTAAAAAAAAGCTAACATGCTAATCAGGTTGGCGAGCGCATTTTCCTGAAGACAGAAACTAATCCAATCATGGAATGCGATTAATCAGTGCGCATGTATGAGAACATGTTTGTAACTTTGTTTTTTTTCGGGGGAATTCCAAGGTTGAGTCGCGGAGCTTTTCGTGTACGCCAATTAGTGCTTCCCACACTCACCTCTTCGAGCTCATCAACATGACGAGCGACACGAACGTTGCCCACTAAAATATGACGAGCTGAACATTCTCGAAATTCTTTTCATTGTTTGCAATCTTCTTCCGACAAATTTGTCATCGGTCGAGCTTTGTCTTTCGTGTTATGCTTCGTAAGATCGATGATGCTGATGAAATTATCTTCATTCCAGGACGAGGTCGTTGCAGTCAAGGACTTGGATGCGCCCAAGGGAAAAATCGTCATTAAAGCAGAGGATTTCAGCTCGTGGCTCGTCGAAGACTTGAAGTGGAACTGGGGCCTTACCGCAAGCTTCTACGACGAGCCATCGATCAAATTAACGTCGTCGAATGGCATTCCCACTTCGTCAGTGTTGTCCAACTCGAAGCTGGACTTCGGCGAGGTCGCAAAGGAGAAGGAAAAAGGTTTGACGATATTGATTTATTTATTCTTTCCGCACTTGTTACATCGAGATGATGAAGCGACTTGTTAAGACTGAATGTCGAGCTCGCAGCAAACTTTTCCTTGACCTTCGCATTGGTTCCTAGAACGCAATTTGTTTATTACACGTTGAATCAAATCGATAGACTTACTTCGTTAGGACAATGATGGTTCGCTTCTGGCTGCGGCATTCCCGCTCCAACTGACACTCGCAGTATTTGTCAATGAGAATGTCTCCTTCGATCAACGTCAGCGCTTTGTACACGACACTCTCGTCAATCGACTTCAGCTTCGGCTGCTTTCCTTGTCGCGCTGTTATTGTTATCGCCGCATGGCTCGAGCCAAAGAGCAACAGAAGCGCAGACAAAATCACCAGACACGATAAACTCCACCTCATGATTAACACAATCTAAAAATTATTCCTCGTTCAAGTTTCTGATGATTCAGAAGTTTTTTTTTCTTATAAATAAAACCTTAATTCGTCGATGAGCTCGGAAATGTTTCGACACCAACTCGTTCTCGGTTGCGGCTTGCAAGCGACTAAGGCAGAAATGCCTTCTAAAGCTTCTTCTGTTCAAGCGTGGGACAGTTTGCACATGATGTCATGTCGGCCACTTAGCGATTCTCATCCAAAAAGCTTTCAAATTGACGACTCATCAAGTGCAAAGCTCTCAAGCCGTCAAGTGCGATGACATCACTTTCACTTTCTGCCCAGCGGTTAACACAAACGTATTAACTTATAACGTTGAGATTCTGAGAAACACCTTAGAAGCTTCAGTGATTGGCAATTCATCAAATCAAACGAACACAAAGATTTTTGCTTGTTTTTCTTTGCGCTTGTCTCTGTTGAATGTGAACACATCGCCAGTCGCTCCCACAACACTTATTAAAGCGCTGCTTTCGATTTCGACACCTGAAACGAGTTACGAGTAACGTGAAACTGATTCCATTCACACTTTCAGATGGGTGCCTGCATTCCAACGTAACAGTATTGAGCTACTCGCGCTATTGCCGGTATCGGTCAACGCTGAAGCGGCTCGAGCACATCGAAGATCAAAAGGTCCGGACAAAGCTGATCGAGACGTTGAGTGGGTTCGTCGCCTCGCAGCCAAACACGCGCATCATGTTCGCCAAGGAAACGATCGACTACCCCGACCTGGAATCACATGAAATGCTTTGCCCGCATCTCGCGCCAAAGCTCATAGGAAGACCTCGAGGTCGACGAAAGAAGATCACGAGCAGAATTTCCGAATGTTCTTCACCTGTAGCATCGTCAGAGTTCTCGCTTGATAGTTGCGAGACAAACGATTCTGATGTATTCGATGGAAAGCATTTGGTAAGATGATTTTGATAAACTCTGTTGAAGTTTCCAACTAAACTTTTGATTTCTTCAGATGAAGAACAAAGATCTTTTGAAGGGTCAAAGCCAACGGTTGACCAGAAACAAACGAAAGTCAGACTCAATCACGCCTGAGGTTTACACAACGCTTTCAACCGGTCGAGTTTCCAAGCAACGTTTGCCGTTAGCGCCAATCAAACCGTCGTCGAATAAGCGTAAACGAAAGGCCGACGTGTCGGATGATGACGCTGAATCTTCGTCTGATGACGACCAGGAAGACGAAGATTATGATGACAAATACGTGAACCGCAAGCTCAAACAGGAAGGCGGATCGAAGCGGCAGAGCAGCAACTCAGAGGACGGACACGAGAGATCCATGCAATCGATTTCGCAGCTCCTTCCGGCTATCCAGATGCGGTTGAATTCATCGAAGAGTCCCGATGAAGTCAATTTCCTGATACGATTGAACTCCTTCATGGCCGAGCGAGCCTACGCTTACCCGAAGATCCTTTGGGGCTTGCGAGACGGTAAGGAAGTTAAATTCTTTGTAAAGGTCAAAACTAAGTGTCAAATTTTTCAGTCAACCTCTTCACAATCTACACGCGAGTTCAAAAGCTTGGCGGATTCGATGCCATTGCCGACAACAGAGTGTGGAAGAACCTGTTTGAGGATCTGTCTGAGCCGGGAAAATGCATTACACAAGGAATGACGAAGCGAAAATACGAAAGAATTCTGTTGCCTTTCGAGCGTTACGAGCGCGAACTCATTCGCAACAACAGCAAGTACGGAACATCATCGGAACTCACAATCTCAACGATTCCCAAGAGCGCTTACATCAAAAAAGAATCGCTCAATAGTCGAATGCAGACGAATAGACGTCGCTCAGCTTCACCTGAGATTGAAATCATTCCACTGAAGAAGGAAGCGATGGAGCATCCAGATCTGGAGATACAGAACTTCATGAAGCAGAAGGACTACGAGAATCACTTCAACGGCGAAAGCAACGATGGCCTGTCCGTGCCAGTCCACGTGATCGTCCGACCAACGACTAACGGATCGTCGACGTCAAACTACAACTCGCTGAAGCGAAAAGGATTTGACTTCGATAAGTTGGCCAGCAGCTCACGCTCGTTCAAATCAACGGCCGCACCTGGAGTACAACAGAAACCCAAGGAGAAGGAGAACATTCCTTTGATGCTACAGTCTCACACGACAATCGTACCACTCACACGCGATGGAGTTCCAACTTTCTCGTCGAGCGTCGTGGAACTTGATGACAGTGACGACGATAACAGAGCTGGAACGAGTCATCACGCGAAGAAGCGAAAGCTCGACATACTCCGCGAAGGCGGACTGGAAGTCACGCCAATCAGTCGTCGAGCGCAAGCTGAGAGCTTGAATTTGAGTTTTCCTCCAGTCGCAAGTCGTCCAAATCCTCAGGTCATGCAGCCGAACGTCAGTTTGATGTCGCTGAGTCCAATGCGCGCTCCACCTGTCATCCAATCACTTAATATGTACCAATCAACAAGTCAAGTCTTCAAGAACCCAAAGGACGAGTTCATGAATGCCTCGAAAAGTTCAAAGCCGATCTGTCTCGATCTGACAAGCAAGAGACATCAAGTCAACGATTATCATCAGCAGCATCCGGCAAACATGTCGCGAGACAATCGAAAGTGCCAACTCTCGATCGAAGAGGTTCAGCGTAATTACCGCGGGTCAAATCCAGATCTCCAAATCACTCTCGTGAAGCCGCAGCAGGAAAGTCCCAGCAGTTCAAGTTCATCCTACAAACCGAGCAACGGCCAAAGTCAAAAGACGAAGCCGGCACCAAGCAAGAAGGCTAAGAACATGCCGACGCAATCAGCTCCTGGAATCCCGCCTCTAACTCCTGCAATCATCGCTGCTGCAAATGAACTGCAGAAGCTTCAGCAACAGAACCGACCTCTGTTCCCTTTCCTAAGTGGACTCGACATTACGCCGATGCATCCGTCGAGCTCGTCGGCATCGCCCAAAAGCTCATCGTCGCCACCGGCTCTGGATCCTACGCTCATGTCATACTTCTCGGCTTTCTACGGGAATCAGCTGCTGCAGGGAGGCAACCTTCTCGGCGACTTCTCTCCAGCCGTTGAGTTCCTGAAGCTCTACAACAACTCAACGGCGTCCAACAGTCGAATTCCATCAAGCAAAAACTAATTCTACTTTTATACGCAATCGTTCACGTACCTTTCGGCGCAAGCATCTTTTCCCTTTTTTGTCGCAATTTGAGTGTGATTTGCTTTATTGATTTTACTTTCTGAGAATTCCTAAAGAAGTTATCCATCGATGTGACGATGGATATCATTGCGCAAAAGCCAAAACGATTCTCATCACTTTAATCACCTTCTAAGAATTTCATTTTATCTCTTAGAGTATTTTTACAATTACTCGCTGAAAGGAAAATATGAAAATAAAAGATTAAAACGATGTTTTGACTAATGACCATAACGAAATCTCTTTAGCTGAAATTACAGGATCAAGTTGATTGGGAAGCTTAAAAGCTTTGCTCGAGCTTTAGCGGGTAGAAATAAGTTCAGAGCGGACTGCAGAGGTTGAGTTTGAGCCTGAAGTTTCGTAATCTCAAATCTGGTTTTCGTTTTCATTCTGGCTTCAACTAGCATCAGAGCCAAAGCTCTTGTAGATTTTCCTTTATTGTTCTCAAAGCTCTCGCATGTTCAATTCAGTCTCCACCTAGAGACAAATTGATCTGCCATGACTACGAAGAAAAACGCCTCGTTCACGATCCCTGCTACAGCTTTAAGATGGCCTTGATCTTGTTCCTCAACCTCTTGATACAAAGCCACTCGACGGGCCAAGTTTTCTCTTAATGAGTGAAACTTTTCCAACTTCTTCCGACGACCTTGAACTCGTGCAAAGTTGGCAAGCAGGTGAACGACTAAAACCATCACGATCTGGTTTTTTATATACATTTTTATTTTTTCCATAATAACTTTCCATGATGTTCTTCTCTTCTAAATTTCCCCTTTTTTCTGCTGGTAAACGGTTCGAGTATCCGAAAAAAAGGTACATTCATAATTTGTTTAACAATGAATTCTTTCGTCAGGTTCCTCGTCCCTAGTTTGAGTCATCATTGGTTATCTCTTCTCATCTATTGCGATCGGGTTTGTGTCAACTATTTCATTTCACATTTTCTTGCTTCTCTTAATATTGTGGTAATTATATTTTTGTTTTTGTGTTTTATCGGGCTTTTCAGATTAGCAGGAGCTGAATTAAACAAGAAAGATTTGTTTCGTTTTTGATGCTGATTATTGAAGACAATAGACAAAGATTGAAAGAGAGATAGATTAGAGACAAAGAGAAACATAGAAGATAGTTTAAGATCTGACGCGCGCTTTGAGGGAATTCGAAGGAGTGGTTGCTCCCCTCGCTCGCTTCCGGTTAACGATGAACTTTCCTTTCCTTTTCCTTTCAAAAAAAAAATATAAACTATTCAGCTCTCTGTCCATAAAATTCTTTGCGTTCGTGGCTTTCACTAAATTATTTCTTTTATAACTTGATTGTTTTGTTGGTTTTATGTTCGACGTTAATTAACCTAATGAAAATGAAAAGGTCTGAGAGCTTTGCCGTGGACGACAAATTTCCTTTAAAGATCTGGAAGGCAAGAAATGAGAGGAGGCGCGTGGAGCTTCAGCGAGTGTCTCTTTGATCGTCACACGAGTGTCGTGGATCGATATGCTTCATGAAGCTAGGAAGGCTACAAACAAGTGAGCTAGAATCTCTTCAATCGATTGAATACAACATTTCTAGTCATCGCTCTTGATTGGTTTTTCTGCAGCTCAAGAAAGTTCACTGGAATTTCTAAGAGAGCTTCTGAAAGCTCTCAAGATTTCCTTGAAAGCTCTCAAGATGTTTGAAAGCTCTCAAGTTATTTGTAAGCGTTTAAAAAACTCGCCCATTATTGAAGGACACTAAACTTCATGCTAAACCTTCCTAACTCCTCTTGTTAACTTCCAATCGAGCCCAAGCTGAAGCTTCCACCTTCGTCTTCCTCCACAAGTAAGGTAATCGTAACATCTTCAATGGAAAAACTAATCTTAGACGTGAAATGGTTTTCTTTGCCTTCCCTCCAAATGCATCCGCTGATAACTCGCCTCGCTTTCATCTCCTTCTTGCTTCATTAAAATGTATAAATATTAAAATGTGTGAAAAATTGCTGTTATTTGTTTCATTCAAAATGTCTCTTAAACTTTAACACTTAGAAAGAAAAACTCCATTTCTGCTTTTTGTCTTCATTTTTTTCATCTTAGTAAACCTCAAAGTTTCAACTCAGGACTTCAAATTCGGTGCACTCGCTAATAAGTTTTCTTTAATCGTGAAAAATCTCTAAAAAGAAACACAGAGTCGTCCGTTTGGTTCGCTTGAATCACGCGAGAGACGACGCGAACTGAGGAAACGGAGCTAGAGCGTTTGTGTTGTGTCATTAACTAGAAGTTCTTTAGTTTCAAAGTTCAATTAGAGTTTCTGCACATCAACATACATATTCCTATCCTAGGAGTGTTTATGATTTTCCTTTCATCATTTATAAATTTTAATAGATTCTCATTTTCAATTTTGCAAAACTTGTTAATCTCTAAAACTTTAAGTTTCATTATCCTCGTCTGTCTCGCCTAAAATAGAATCGTCAATGTTTTTATTAAGTTTTCTTTTAAGTTTTCTCTTCTTTCAATCGCTATTTACATTGAAGTTTATCGCGGAAAAAACGTTAGCAGTGGGGACGAGTCGGAGATCTTTCCAAAGAGGGCAAAAGGTGGAGGGGAAGATCGAGTGTGTGTGCAACGATCGAGCGCCTTTCGCTTCGTCTACATCTCTAAGTACGTAATAGCCTATGATAAAATTTAAGGGTCACTTTATGTGTCGTCGTTAATTACCCTGTTGCCAAAAAGTTTACTTCACATTTTTTTAAGCCGATTATAAGTTTTTTCCACTACAAAAAGTTTAAGTTTCATGTGTATAAATTTTTGAGCCAATAAGTTCAAGTCGTTTATGTTTTGTGTTCGTCATCCTCCTCCTTCATTATTCATTCACAATAAACGCAAGGGAGAGTGAAAGAAAAGATTTACGCCGGCAGGTCGAAGCGTGGGAGCTTGATAGGCGCACACACAATCGGGGGTTGGCTGGGAGCTCGTCGTGGGATAATCGAAAGCGATCACTGCCAAAAGAACTTCAACGTCTCAACTCCTACCGTGAGCGTTTTGCAAGATTATTCATATCGTCGTCACTCCCCCACTATTAAGGCTTTCTTGTTCTTTGTTTATCAGATAGAGAGTGAGAGACTTTCGTAACTTGTCAATGGTAATTAACTTTAGCAATCTTTAGAATTGGAACTGAAGACGAATTTTGATATTTTCCTCTTCCTCCTCGTCAAGAAAGCTGAATCGTTACATCGAAGGGGGAGCGGAAAGAAATGAAATTATTGCTCGGCTCGCTCGCTCGAGCATTTTACAAATCTTATTATTCTTCGTTTTCTCTCAATTAGAAACATTTTATTTCAAATTTGATTACTTTCGGCTAATTTGATTCATTCAGCGCGTGATTCTGAAGGTGAAATTGGGCGGAAGAAAGCGAATTCACGCGACTGCCATCCGTCGAGGGCTTCGAGGGATGGCGACAAGTGAAGCAATCGTCGCGTGGTTCACGCACAAGCCCAATCGAGAGTGACAAGGTGAAGCAAAAATCAAGAAATTAAAAAAGCGGCAAAATTAATTTTAAAGTGAAATTTTATTAAAATTAAACAGTACAATGTTGTTCAAAACAATTAACGGGGGACAAGGAGTTGTTTGCTATCTTTAGCGTTTTACAAAGTACCAATTCTCTGGAGGAAAAATCGTTTGCTTCTGTTTTGCAATTAAATTAACTGTAGATGCGATCAATAAAAACTTTTGCGTTTTAATTATGTTTAAGACTTTTAATATTACTCTTACTATTTTTAGCTTTCTTCTCATTTCTTCTTATCAATTTTATCATTTAGAGATTTTCTTCTTGCGTAGCTTCAAATTTATTTAATTTTTTTCCGACAAAAAACGAAAGGAGGAGGAGGATTCGTGTGAAGAGTTCTTAGAAACAGCTTTCCTCGAGACTAAAAAGATTCCTCTTACTGACCGGAGAGGCCAACAATGTTGCTGGCGTCTCTGTACTGACAATCAATCCACTCGCTTCCTCGCCTGTTACATGACAAACTGTTTTCCTTGCTTGGTTTTTCGTTTTTATTTAAGAAAAAAGGATCGAAATGAAAGACAAACTAATCGACTGACCATGAACGTGAGAGTTTCGAAGAAAGTAAAATGGTTTAGAATGAAAAGAAAAGCTTAAGAAAATGTTGAAAATGAGGTGCGGCTTCATGCGCAAAATAAAAAGAGAACGAGACATCCACAACTTCTTGAGATGGAGACCATAATTGGGTTTGTTTCTTAGACTTTCCGAAGGACTTTTCCCTCTTCTTATCTCACGGAAATTGTGTGTGTGTGTGTTTGTGTATTCTGTGGTTACATTGAAACTGATTAAATTTAACGTTTTTACTTCTTCATTTCAGCTTTTCCATTACAGAGTAGAGTCTTCTTTGCCCGCGGATAATTTAAATGTTCTTCCTCTCAACTTCTTTATAAAACAAAATAATGATAATAGATCAAAGTGTAATAGTTTTCAATATTTTTATAATTGTAGTAGTGTGGATTGAAAGGCTGTTGTAAACCTAGAGCTCACTTCGATGTCATCATTGTTACGAATTCTAAAATGCGATAAGAGAAGAGATGGAGGGTTGAGTTGCGTGTGGAGCGTGCCGGAAGCGTTTCATACAAACCTTCATAATTAACTTGACCGTCGCCATCTATGTCAGCCTCGCGAATCATCTCGTCGACTTCCTCGTCCGTCAACTTCTCGCCCAAATTCGTCATCACGTGACGCAATTCGGCGGCCGAGATGAAGCCGTTGCCGTCCTTATCGAATACACGGAATGCTTCCCGAATCTCTTCCTCGCTATCGGTGTCTTTCATTTTACGGGCCATCATCGTTAAGAACTCGGGGAAATCAATCGTGCCGTTGCCTGCAATCAAAGCGGAAACATGAAAATGATGACAACGGAGATAATTACTTTCGCAAGCGCAGCCATAAATTAAATGGAAAGAAAAATATTCTCGGTTCCCCTCGATAGTAAAAGCTCTTAAAATAAATCCCGCTGAAAGCTTTCGCTCCTCGACTGGTACGGTGCATGTTCACCGAAATCGTTAAACTTTATTCGCTTTCGTGCGCTCATAAATTTTCTATTTGATTTGATTTCTTTTTTCCGGCGGAGTTGATAATGACGATTGCTTCTTTCCTCGTATATTTAGATATATTTTCTGAATTGATAATCGATAAGCGCCGAGCTCGCTGGCTGCCGTCTAAGCGGAAAGGTCCGTGAGCCTTTCGAGCACATCTCGAGCTTCAAAGTAATGTCGAGTTTGTGCTTTCGAATTAACTCGGAAGACCAAGCGAACCGATTGCCTGCGGCGCGGCCTTCTCTGTGTTTGTGACGGGGAGAAATCCTTTTATTATGCCGAGTATCGATTTTCGGCTTCGCTGCATACGAAAAAAGCTCAAACAGAAGCAGCAGGAGCGAGTGAGACGACGAGGGAACCTTGTTTGCATTATTCAGTTACGATTTTGTTATTCAAATTTTCCAAAATAACACAGAAATAAAAATGATAGAAATTGTTATCACGATAGAAATGAATCATGTTGCAAAAGCATTTTCCCGATATCTCGCCCCGGCCCCCCATCGCTACGCAAAACGAAGGAGAATTATTAAACAATAAATTCATTTCTTCCTAATTCTCATTCGTGAACCCCGCAAGGTGAAATTCAAATGATGAAAAATGGGAATCTCACACGAAGATGGAAGTCGGCGAGTGGGTGGGGAAGTTAATGAGAAGCAGCAGCGAGCTCTCGATTCAAGGAGGAGCAGCGCTCATTATCAATTCAAGCCCCAAAACCAGAAATGCCATTGATTGGAAAAACTTTAGATTGTGCGGCGATTTGTTTGCCTCGCCTCAAGGCCGCCAAAACAAATGTGATTGAATTGAAAAGCAGGGCGCACTCGCTCTAACGATGTAGCGAGCACTGTTGCATATTAAAATCCAACCTTCCCCTAAAGAGCTCCGCTGTAGTTTCTTTATCAGCCAAGCTTGGGCTTATTGATTGCTTTTGTAGCAATTTCCATCCAGATAATTGAATTATGCTTGAATGCTTCACACGTGCCCATTCCGTTTCGGAGCTCAGGTAGAGCCGTTAAGCGGAGGAGTAATCAATCAATAAAGCATGTGAAGTGGGCAACGTAAGGCGAATGTAATCTTGAGTGGCGTTCTTTTAATTACCACTGCAATATTATCCAATCGCGATAAGACTGCGTAGACTCGCCTCAAAAAAAGTTTCGTCACTGCAGAGAGTCCAACAGCGCACTCGAGGGATTATGTAAGAACATCTCATGAGACGAGTCGTGTAAGCTGAAGCTTTGCCGCAGAGCCCTGATCGATTATTTGGCTCATCAAAGGCTTCGAAATTCGATCCGCATTGGCGTTAAATCTTCCAAAAACACTCACCGTCAGCATCAACTTCGTTTATCATATCTTGAAGTTCGGCTTCTGTCGGGTTCTGTCCTAGTGATCGCATGACGGTTCCCAATTCTTTTGTTGTGATTGTGCCATCACCATCTTTGTCGAACAATGAGAATGCCTCTAAAAACGGGAAAACGAACCAGAACGGAAACGTGTCGAGTGTAAGTAAACGCCATTAACACGAAGACGACTAACTGGCACAGCACTCGAGACAGACAGACGCATCGCTCGCTATCGCGTTTGTCTCGATGCAGGCACAGCAAGCTCTTCTTCATCTTATCATCAAGTGCTACAAACCTTTGAATTCAGCGATTTGTTCTTCTGTTAATTGATCAGCCTGGAAAGAGAATTAACGAAGAATTCATATTAATCTTCAGCATTCTTATCATCGTTGCCAATCCTTTTTTCATCATCAGCCAACTTCCCTTCCCCATCCACCCATTTCTCCATTGATTCAACAAGAATTTTCCTCCAAACTTGTGTGTGTATGTGACGAGGAAAATGCGCAATGGCGAAAAGGAAAAGCGCCCGATTCTCATCTCAGCATATTTGTTCTAATCCTTAACATACGCCAAAGGCCCAACGGCGATGTTTCCCATCTTACTCGCAAATTGGTCATTAAAATGGGCTCGCTGAAGGGTCGGGGGCGAGCGCACGCTATGCATCACAAGTTTGCCTTCTTAAACGGCTCAACGCATTACATTTTCGACTTTATTCTGTTGACTTAAGGTTGCTGTATTATTCATATTGCTGTATATTTAGCATTTCGCCTCCCTCAGTGAGCTTTCATTGTTGCTCTGCACCTTGGCGATGTGAGGGGTGGAAAAAGCCAAGGAAAGTGGAGCAGCGGAGATGGTTGCGAGCAAACTTTTCCGAGCTTGCGCAAAGGCCTCGCGACGGAAAACATGAGGAAAAATCGAAGAAAATTTCCTCCATCTCATCGGCCTAAAACAAAACGCTTTACAAAGTCGTAATCGACACCGAGAAAAGAAAGAAACTATTAGTTTGATGTCGCGCGGGATGAAAATTAACATATTTTTTCAGCATGAAAAGCTTTTCACACGAAAGCGCCGAGCGCTGTGTTGGTGCGAACGTTCCGTTGGAACTTCTTCGCCCGTGTAACAATGTGAAGCGAGTCGGGAAAATCTATCTCGCTCTCCGTCTTCCCCCTTTCCCCAATATTTATATTCAACTAGTTAAATGATGGGGAGGACTGGAAGAGCCTTGACTAGCTCGTCAGCTATGAGTAACTCCCGATGGAGAAGGAACAGAGCCTTGATTAGCTTGTCAGCTACCCGATGAAGAAGGAACAGAGGCTTGATTAGCTCGTCAGCTACCCAATGAAGGAACAGAGCCTCGACTAGCTCGTCAGCTATGAGTTACTCCAGATGGAGAAGGAACAGAGCCTCGACTAGCTCGTCAGCTACCCGATGAAGAAGGAACAGAGCCTTGACTAGCTCGTCAGCTACCCGATGAAGGAACAGAGCCTTGACTAGCTCGTCAGCTATGAGTTACTCCAGATGGAGAAGGAACAGAGCCTTGACTAGCCAGTTAACTCCTGATGGAGAAGGGACAAGTCACCGCTTCATGAATCATCGAAAATCGTTATTCCCCTTCAGTGTCGTCGCACCGACTCTTCATTCTTTTCCGTTAAATCGAGCTGAGGCTTGAGCTGAGGTCATCAATTGTAGGAAAAAGAAACTGAAGGAAGTGAGATGGAGAGACGGGAGCAGACATCGGCTAATCGAGCTTCGAGTCTTATCGAACGGCGGAAATTCTTATCGACAAATAGCGATGGGCTCAGATGACACCTGATGAATTAGGTTTCGAAGCATAAAAGCCTCGTAAAAGATGGAAATTCTTCAATGGAAAAAAGTGGGGAAGTGAGAGAGGAATAAAGTCCGCAATGCGGCAAAATATCGGGTTTGGTGTGTAGAGACACGACCGAGAAGCCTGGCTTCGTGTGCTGCGCGTGTGTTGGTCGTCGTCGTTCTTTTCGTAGGGGCTCATGCCATAACTTTGTCACTGGAGACCTTTCATCGCGCTCCCCGAACTAATCAGCGCGATCGATCCGCGGCACTCGTCGCGATTGAGGGACTCGCGGCCGTTCTGGCGGAAGGGAAAAGACCCAGGTGGGGGCTCGAGGAGGAGAAAAGCCACTGAAAAATCAATAGGAAAAAACGCGTTCCCCGTCCTGGATCTTTTCGCTGGCGCTCGGCGGCTCAACTTACCATCTTTCCTTCTGGTTTATAATTTAATTTGTAATCCTTAATACAGCTACACTAAGATTTTTGTTCTGATTGGTGAACTTGCGGTTGATCCGATCCCAAATTTCCGAACTTTGAAGTTTTTCTTTCGCTTCGCCTCCAAAATTTTACAATGGCGCGCTTGACTTTGATGCGAAATTGGCAAGAAAATCGATACACTAATTGGATTTATGCACAAGTAACTCAGATGAAACCACTTAACCAAACGGGCTTTCTTATTTCTGAGAAAATGGTAGCTCTTTGGCTAAAACGCGTCCACTCAGCTTGAAGTTCCACAACGAATTGAGAGAGGAAAAGAATTTTTTCCAACGAATCGAGCGACGCGCGGCGCCGTTGGCGGTCGAAGGGAACGAGACTGGGCCGAAGTTTCATGTTAATATCGATTTTAGAGATGAATTGGTTGAGATCGAAGCGGTCTGAGGGGTTCAGGTTGAAGAGGAGCTCAAGGCGGACAAACGATTGAGTTGTGAAGTCTTTGGGGTTTGAGGAAGACGACGAAAGTTGAGGCGAAAGATGAAAGGGCAAGTCGGCTAGGCAGAGCTGAGAACCAGCCGGCGATTCGAACATTTTCCGTTGCCCAACGGTTTGCATGCTTGACGATAAGTTACGGACGCTGACCTTGCTCTTCCTGCGACGACCAGTGACCTCGATTAGCCCATGAGATCCCAGAGTTTCCTTCATTCCTATTTCTAGGATAATAAGAACCCGCCTTGCACGTGCTTACCCGTTGCGCACTTCCTTACGACTCTCCAACAATCTGGAGCCTCCCTTGGAATAGTCAGATCTTCCTTACGACTCTCCAACAATCTGGAGCCTCCCTTGGATCTTCCTTACGACTCTCAAACCACTCCAACAATCTGGAGCCTCCCTTGGATCTTCCTTACGACTCTCAAACCACTCCAACAATCTGGAGCCTCCCTTGGAACAGTCAGATCTTCCTTACGACTCTCCAACAATCTGGAGCCTCCCTTGGATCTTCCTTACGACTCTCAAACCACTCCAACAATCTGGAGCCTCCCTTGGATCTTCCTTACGACTCTCAAACCACTCCAACAATCTGGAGCTTCCCTTAGATCTTCCTTACGACTCTAAATCAACTTCAACAAGCTTGAACTTCCCTTGGAACAGTCAGAGCTAGTCGTCCAATTTCCAATTAAGCTCTGGTCATGACCAGGAAGGAATTGCTGCCAGGGGACCAATTTAAACTCGCTAGCTAGCGAGGTCACGACAAGATTAGGTCATTGATCATGAGGCTGCCACATGACTTATTGGCAATACATTTTATGCTCTCATGCAGCAGTCGAGACCTTCCAGAGCCTTGCACGAGATCCGTTGCACAATTTGATTTGCGGTTGCTGAGCTCGACTACTGAATATTCGATGGCTCGAACGACGGTTCGTTCATGTTCCCATGAGATTCATAAGGCAGGGAAACGCTCGCATTAGCCCGAGTCGAGACTGAAGGATATAAAGCATGGCGCGTTGTGAATAAATTGCGATTGACCCACATTGGCAGATATTTATGGAAGCTTCTGCGACTGAATGTATTGACAAAACATTGGCTTATCAATGACTTCCATCAAACGGAATTGCTTTCTGTGGGAGTTCGACAAAGTATTGAACTCTTGGAAACTCGCGAGCCTTGAAACCGCCGAAGGGGAAAAAGGCAGGAAACGAAACGTGTTAATGTTATGGAAATTCGAGAAAAATTATTCCACGAAAAAGCGATATCCTGTTAAGTTTGTGGCTCTCAACGCGAGAAACACTCTCGTGTCAATCACTGAGCGTTCTGTTGCAAAGTCAACAACATGAGAATCGCCTATTAAATCTAAATGAAGTGGATGAGATTAAGTCGTCTACTGCGTGTTGACCCTTCAGCTTAAAGCGATTTAGCAAACGAATCACTAAGCCTGAAACTGAGCTCTAAAGCAGCTAAGAAGGTAATGGGAAGCTCTAGAGCAGCTGGAAAGTTTAATGGAAAAGCCTTGGCTCGCCTTCTTTTACCGTCGGAAAGTTCCGAAAGCGCCACGTGAAAATAATCAAAAAATAAAAATATTTATTAGCACTGAATGACATTACATTACATCTCGTCAACATGACTGTATTTTGGGAAATTAGCGACTTCCACTTTGTTGTTGACTTTGTACGAGGGGAAAAGTCCATTTTGCTGTAATTAAGAGATGATAAGATTAGGTCGAGCATAGTTTGGAGTTTCCGTCCTTACATTCGTCCGAAGGTTTTTGCCCTTCGACCATCCGTCCCAGTGATTGCCGGCAATTCCTATAAGATCGCCAGTCTTGACTTGAATTTGATCGTGGCTATTTGGCTTGTGATTGAGCACGCTAATGACGTTGTGAGCGTTCTGCCCGCCGTAGTAGTAGATGTCGTCCAGCGATTTAAATCGGTTGTAGGCATCTGGATAGAATGTTTGCATGATCTGACAAGAGAGGTAAATTGTCGCATGATTAATAATGAATTGGAATGTTCTCACCTCATAAGCGACACGACACACTTGCGAGCTGAACGTGCACACGAGAAAATCACATTTTGAAAGGAGATCGATGTCGAGCATGATTCCGTTGAGTGAAGAGTCGGTGTATCGTGTCGAGACAGCCGCGACCTTCGCTATTTCGGGATCGCCTATCACTTCGTACTGCGGATATTTCTTGCGTGCCTCGTCGATGACTTTCGGGTCGTCGCTGGCAAGGAAGATTCTTCGCTTCTCGATGAACTGAACCATTTCAAGCTGATCGTAATACTCGTCAACCGCTTGCATGTATTCGTCTAGGCTGTGGAACGCTGCCTCCGTCCCCACTTTGTCGGTTCGTCTAACGTGGACGCCGACGATTGGCTTCTTGAATCCGAGCTTCCGTCGTCCGTTGTCGAGCATTTCCTTCGTTTCAGGTTGAGGCTTAAGAATATATTTTAAGAACTGGCCAATCCACCAGGCAATGGGATCGCCGTGCAGTCTCATGAGTCTCGGTGCGAGGTCTGCCGGAATCGCGAGAGGAAGGAAAGGTGGGCGAGGATTGAGTGAGTCGATGATTGGGACTGACAAGACTTGGATGTTTTCTCCTGCTGGCCAAGTTCCCTGTGAGTCACCGTTCGAGTCTAAGCAAGTTTCACTCACTGGCATGAAGATCTCCTCCCAACCTCCTTTATGATATCGCCAGCCTTTCGATTTGAGAATTAAAGTTCGCTCGGTCGCGTAAGCCATGATGAAGCAGTACACAATGTGATGCAGTTGGCATCCAAGGCCGCAGCCCTTATTGATTTTGCACACGAGCTTCTTGGCCTTTGCGCAGTCGGGAGGATTCTGCAAGACGTGGAACCTCTTTTGAACTAAGTCGCTCAGGTCTCGCGCTTCGTTGTGGCGAAAGCTTTCGTAGCCATCGCGCTGTGTCATCTGCTCGAAGTCGTTGATCAGAGACCTAAAACGAATGACTGAAAGTTAATTTGCCTCGCTCAAAGCAATTAACTTGTCAACTACCTTTTTTGATCGCGGGCCATTTGAATAAAGCTCCCCAACTGTTTCAAGGTTTGCGCCGAATCGACTTCGTTCTTCATCGTTTTCTCAATCTTCTTCGCTTCAGCGCTGATAAAGTTCCAGAGCTCAAGGATGTTCGTCCCCACTCGTCTCCTCTGCTGCTCGTACTCGAGCGACGGAACTCCCACCGGTCCAGAGCTGGCAGCATAAGAGCTGTCAACTGGAGACTCCTGGAACTTTGAGTTGATCCTCTTGAGAAGCTCGAGCTGCTTCGTGTCCGCGTTGTTTACGTCGTTTGCATAGTCGTCCACCAGCTGTTTCAGCTCCCCATCGAGCGTCTTCGTCTTTTCTAGGTACGCCAGCGCCTGATTCAACTTCGCTATCTCATCCGAATCTTTCTCACCGGATGTGTTGCTTAATTTGGTGATGAAAACATAAATCAAAATCGCCCAGATCGCAATGAAAATGAGAATCTGACGTGTAAAATTAAAATTTGACATGCTGGCGATGATGATTCACGAGCCAATTGGCGATAAACATTTAAAATCTGTTTTGGACGAGAGAAACACTTCAACGGAGACGCGAACTAACCGTGGGGGAAACGACTAAGCCCAATTAAACGTGGGGGAAAAGCGATTAGGCCCAATCGGCCGAGGGAATCGTCACTCTCTCTCGTGTGTCAGCTTTCCTGCTATCGAGACGAAATCCCACATTTTTTCAATTTCAACTCTCTGCAACGTCTGAATTGATTAGGTAAGATGGTAATCTAAGAGTTGAGGCCAGTGGGAAGATTTGTAGTGCAAATGTGAAGTGATAAGTGAAACGTTTGGTGACTAAAAGTCGAAAGTGAAAAAGTGAAAATTTCGAAATCTGATTTTTTTTTATGAACTTTGACGTCAAAGTGTGGGAATTGGAAAATTTGCTAAGTCGTCAGTTGCGTTACCAAGTGCGGGATTTCTCACATGAGCTTGAACTCAGAAAACTAAACTTCCGTTTAAGGAATAACTTGCTAACCTAAAATTACTTCATTTCCTCATTCGTAATTTTCCGTCTTCTCTGCTCAGGTTTTCGCTATGCCGTCGGATTCTAAGAAAAAAGCTGAACAGCGCAAAAAGGATGCCAGGAAACAGAAGGCGACTGGAGCTGTGAAGAAGGACGAGAAGGCTGAAAATGGAACCAACGGAGAAGCTAAGGAGATGACCGAGGAAGAACAGCTGTGCGCTAAGCTCGAGGAAGAAGCGAGAATCAATGCCGAAGCTCGATCTGTCACTGGAACCTTGGCCGTGCATCCTCGCTCTCGTGACATCAAGATCGAGAACTTTTCCATCACATTCTTCGGCTCGGAGCTGCTTCAAGATACGATGCTTGGTAAGCTTTCACTGAAAGCACTTTGGCGAATCGATTAATTGACACGTAATTTTCACAGAGTTGAATTGCGGTCGTCGTTATGGTCTGCTTGGTGCGAATGGATGTGGCAAGTCGTCGCTTTTGTCTGCGCTAGGAAACAGAGAAGTCCCCGTCCAAGAGCATATCGATATTTTCCATCTGACCCGAGAGATCCCAGCGAGCAGCAAGACAGCGCTTGAGTGCGTCATGGAGGTCGATGCTGAACGCATTCTGTTGGAGAAGCAGGCAGAAGACTTGGCAACGAACGAGGATGATGAGTCACAGGAACAGCTGATGGACATTTACGAACGGCTCGATGAAATGGGCTCCGATCAGGCTGAGGCTCGCGCGAGTCGCTTGCTCTTCGGTCTCGGCTTCGACAAGGGAATGCAGGCAAAGGCTGCCAAGGACTTCAGCGGAGGATGGCGAATGAGAATCGCATTGGCTCGAGCTCTCTTCGTCAAGCCTCATCTGCTTCTTCTCGACGAGCCCACGAATCATCTTGATCGTAAGAATTTGAATCAATTAAAAAGTCTGCGGCGCTAATTTCCAATCTTTTCAGTCGATGCTTGCGTCTGGTTGGAGGAAGAATTGAAAACTTATAAGCGTATTCTCGTGATTATCTCACATTCTCAAGATTTCCTTAATGGCGTTTGCACAAAGTGAGCATCCACACATGCAATCCTCTCGTTATCTCAACTCGTTCTTCCGTCCTTTCAGCATTATCCATCTCCAACAAAAGCGACTCAAGTTCTACACTGGTAACTACGATATGTTCCAGAAGACACGCATGGAGCTGCTGGAGAACCAAATGAAACAATACAACTGGGAACAAGATCAAATCGCTCACATGAAGAACTACATTGCCCGCTTCGGTCACGGCTCGGCTAAGCTCGCTCGTCAGGCTCAATCTAAGGAAAAGACTCTCGCGAAAATGGTCGCTTCGGGACTTACTGAAAAGGCTGTGGACGACAAAATGCTGAACTTCTACTTCCCCTCATGTGGAACGATTCCGCCACCAGTGATTATGGTAAGCGAAGCAGTAACATTGATCGAATGATCTGAATCTTATCGTCTTATTTCAAGGTCCAAAACGTCAGCTTCAGATACAACGATACGACTCCATACATTTACAAGAACCTCGAGTTCGGCATCGATCTTGACACTCGACTCGCCTTGGTGGGACCAAACGGAGCTGGCAAATCGACATTGCTGAAGCTTCTAGCGTCGGAACTTTACCCAACGACTGGCATGATCCGCAAGAACTCTCATTTAAGAATCGCACGCTACCATCAGCATCTTCACGAGCTGTTAGACATGGACATGAGCCCACTGGTAAGCGTTAAACTCTTCAGCTAAGCCTCGTCATTCACTGACTCACAAATCTTTCAGGATTACATGTTGAAGATGTTCCCGGAAATCAAAGAACGCGAAGAAATGAGAAAGATTATCGGTCGCTATGGTCTCACTGGACGTCAACAGGTTGGTGAAGAGTCTCACATATGAAAACATTTGCCTTGACCTAAATTCTTATTATTTTTAGGTTTGCCCGATTCGTCAACTCAGCGACGGCCAGAGATGTCGCGTAGTATTCGCATACTTAGCATCGCAAACGCCGCACTTGCTGTTGATGGACGAACCTACGAATCATCTTGACATGGAAACGATCGATGCTCTTGTAAGTGAAACGAACGCGAGAGAAAGATTTGGTGACTCATGAGCTTTCTGTAATCTTAGGCCGACGCAATCAGTGAATTCGAGGGAGGAATGGTGCTGGTTAGCCACGATTTCCGACTCATCAATCAAGTTGCCGAGGAGATCTGGATCTGCGAGAAAGGAACAGTGACCAAGTGGAAAGGCGGAATTCTCGACTACAAGGATCACTTGAAGAAGAGAATTCTCAAAGACGTCAAGTAGCTTTAGGAAGCTTTTTCCCTTCTACGAGAACTTCGGTTTCATTCATACAAATTAACAGCCACATTACAAGGTTAATTATAAATTGCTTAAGGATTTCTGGAACACATTAAAGAATTATTTTTGTCGAATTATTTCACTACTAACTTAGAGTTTACGTCAAATGTTTATTTTGCCTAGACGAATTAAATTATTTTTGTTTTAAACGCCGAAGTAAATAAAAGGAAACACGATAGGAGAAGCAAATGGAAAGTGTTTTGCCTTTGGGGTTGGAGGGGACGCGGAGGGTTCACGCAACTGGTTCGCGTGCCCATGTTAAGAGGAAAGGAAGCAGCCAATCAACCTCAACTTAGCTCGTTCTATTATTTCTTGGTCGCTGCGTAAAGCTCAATCGAACGCAGCAGTGCAACCAGTCATCTAAGTTTGAATTATTAAAGGAAATTTTCACTGCGGCTTTGACCAACTGCAGCGATTCTTATTGAATTAAGTTGTTGAAGCCTCGCAGTGATGGCAATTTGCATTCGATGAATATTTTGACATACAAAATCGAATGGAAAGTTCTGTCGAATGGGCGTCATTACTTGGGAGTCCAGTTCAGACAGGGCCAAGTATTGGCTCAATCACTCTTTCAATTTCGTTGAGGGTCAAGCCGTGTGATGAGGTGGAGCCTCGCATAATCTAGTTTGGTTTTAAATCATTCATTTTTCTAATGCATTGCTGTATAATTTTGATTCGTAGTCTAACTAAGGAATCAAACGAAACGTGAACTGAAAGCTTAAGTTCGATTGGTGAGCGTGGCCAGTGAGAATGCACTTTAAGGATGAGACTTTCCACTCGCTGTGATTACAGAGTAGACCATCGATACTGCTGCGATCACCGAGAACTTCAGACAAGCTACAGTCAGTTGACTTATTATTCATTCAGTAAATGACACTCGAAGTTTCTTTTCGCTCGCTTGTGACGACACGAATTGAACGCTGCAAACTTTCTAAATAAGCTCAGTTTTATTCGAAACGGTAAGCAGTGAGGATGCAATCGAGGACGAAAGTTGCAACGGGGAAAGCTTTTGCTTCCGTGGTTTCGGGCAACTCGCTCAGCCGCGTCGAGAAACTTCTGAAGTTTTCTCTAGCGTGCATAAATCCTTTCGTGGACGTCGAAGGCAAGCGAAAGTTATCAAGAATGTGAATATCTTTTTTTGGATAAATTCTGTTCGCCAGATATTGAAACTTGATTCTCTAAAAAATCTTTCAGAGTGGTCACTTCCATTATTGTTCAGGTTTTCCTGTGGATTTCATCGGTTGCCTACGCCATCGAACGATTATCCACTCGAGAGCATGTGGACATCACGGAAAAAGCGGAAGTAGTGGCGATTGCTCGTGAGTTATTTCTTGATTGAACGGTCGTCTTAAACTTTTTAAAAAAAGTTCTCTACGCTCGCACCGTCTGCTATTCGGTCTCATCATTCTTCATTGAAACCAGACTGCAAAAGAACATCCAGCGAATGATCGCGGAGAGGTTTGAAGCTTCAATTAAATGTCAACGGGTTTTAATTTCGTTTTTACTGCTAGGGAATCGGAACAATCGTCGCCGGCGGCTTGGCAATTGGCACTGCAATACTCGAAAAATGAATATGTGGCTTCGTTGGCTTTTGTTTCCTACGTCTCAGTCGCCGCACTTTTCGTACTTTCTTCTCCAATTTTCATGCCCAATCAACTCACTCTGATTTACAACTTTAAAGTTCTTCTGCTGCCTTTCCATTACGGCTTTTCGGTCAACTGGTACCTGACGTACTTGTTTCAAATCGGCTTCGTTGTCATCACGGCCGTTTTCTACTGCGGCTTCTTGCCAATCGTGATGTGCCTGATGAATCATTCTTCTTGGACCCTCGACAATCTGATGATTCTGGTTAAAGAACTGCATTCGTCATCTCAAGATTACGATCCCAATGATATCGACAGCAAAAAATCACTGCAGACGCAACTAAAAGAAATTATTCAGAAAAGCTACATCGTGATGGATTGGCAGAATGAGATTCAGGATCTCCTGAAATTGATTTTACTGCTCGATTTTTCATTACAAGCCGTCATGACAGGATTGGGATTGGCCACTTTAGCGAGCGACCCTAAAGCTTCTGCTGTGCTTTATGCACTGCCACTGATATTCTTGCCTCAGCTTTTCTTTAGCTGCTGGATGGGAGAGCGACACGCAAAAAGGATTGGAGAGTTGACCGTTGCGATATACGACGTGCCGTGGTACTTGATGGAGGCAAAGCAACGAAAGGAACTTCAGATGATTCTCGTCATGAGCCAGAACATGCGAGGATTCAATGGAATCTTCTACCAAGTCAACATGGAAACCTTCACAGATGTTAGATTGATCAAGCGTTATTTCGGGCCTTCTAATAATCTTTTGTTTCTTTCACAGGTCCTAAACTTAACGTACTCTTTATTCATGTTGCTGAGATCTTTGAAGTAATCACACCAGAAACGTCTGCAGAAGCTAACTAATTCTAGTGTCACCGACACTTTGGAAGCCAAACAGTTGTCTATATATTCAGAAAAGCACTTTCACGAGGTGAAGCCTAAAGCAGAGGTCAGCCTAAAGCTTCTACGAGGTTCATCGCTTTGTCGCCCGACTTTTTCGTCCCTGCAAATTCATGTTAGTAGAGAAATTGTTAATGTTGTAGACGAATAAAATTTAAAAGGCAAAAATAAAGATTTCCTTCTCTCAGTTTTCTCTCAAACCTTCAAAGCTTCCGCTCAAGCTTTGACAGAAAGCTGCTGCAGCCCGCAATCAAAAAGAAAGTGCCAACGGCACATAACGTTCCCAAGCCTACCCATCTAAGTACTAATTATGCCCGATGTTGCTTAGCTTCGGTGATGGTATGGTCGTTGACGAGAGTCGTGTCGCTTAACTGCTGATTAGAGTGATGCAAGTTGTTCAAACAAAGCAACTGAACTGAATATCGTGACGATAAACAGTCGTTCAAATAATGTAAACCGCTGGAATCGTTCTGTCAATTGTTGGGACGAGGTGTCCGAGTGGTTAAGGAGCTGGACTGCTAACTAAGCCTTCATAGGCGCTGCAGTGATCCAGTGGGCTCTGCCCGCGTGAGTTCGAATCTCATCCTCGTCGAAAGTGACTTAACTTTTTGCAGAAATTCGCAACGATTAAGCAGAATTTTTGACCATTCCAAACTGGAATTTCCAACGCATTCGAACGCTTTCGCTCATCGCAATTCTGCAGAGCCAAAGCAGCTTTCAATGTTATTGTCGGTGCCTTCTGCCAAAGCTCTTGCAGGCATACGAGCAAACTCCTTTCGTGGCTACCACAAGCGATTGATACCGAAACGCAGAGTCGCCATCCGAAAACTCAATCGATCTGAAAGAACTCCACAGCCTCTCGACCTTTCAATGAAACTCCAATTTGAATTTTACTTTTTAAAAAAGAAAGAAAAAACGTAGCTTAAACATTTATTTATGATTTCTTCTGTTCAATCTCCAACCGATTATCATAAAAAATTAATGTCGTTACGATGTAATTAAACATTCTAGGGGGTGAAGAATTATTTATTTGTTTATTTCTGTCTTAAATAGTTTTCTTCTTCAGCTAATCCTAAGCTTTATTCATCCTTACGAAACTTCATGCGTCCACTTTCATTAGAAACGTTTTATCTAAGTGTATCGATACTAATTGGTTTATCAAGTTACCAAGACTCTCATAAATAAGAAGAAGGTCGCAGCAGCTTGGGAGGATGAAAGCCATCAATTCCAATTCGTCTCGTCCTTACCAACTAAACTCAGAGTAATAGAAAATAAAACTTCCCCAATTTTCAAGTTTTCTTCTTGTCCTATTCGCGAAATATCACATTAATCAAAGATTTCTCCTACGCTTGTTACACACTCATTGATTCCACAAACGCTTTGAAACGCTCTCGGTCTTCCAAACTTTCAATTTTTGAAGTTAAAGTTGCAGAGTTGAACAAATAAAGATTTCGTCTGAACGATTTTTGAGAACAACAACGATGAAAAAATTCATAAAAATTTTATTCATCATGAGACATGTGACATAAATTACCACCCACAACTTCACCCTCTCGCATCAAATATTCAATTTACAACAAAAACACTGATCGGTGGTAAACTTTTCATTTCAAATGTGCTGCAAGGTTTCTACAGAAGCTCCTCGAACTCGGCCATCAAGTCGCCCTGTCGATTCATGTCGATCGGACGCGATTGCTGCAAAGATAAAGTGAATGTTGAGGCTCAGTTAAGGCTGACGAATGTCGCGTTTAGTGTCAGGAAATCAATGCAAAAACCACAAAGTTATTTTCGTATAAAAAGTCGCTTCAAGTTTTCTTGCTGCTCTGCACTGACGATTTGATATTGCTGATGATTTTGGCTTTGACCGCGCAGTTGTTCATGCCCCAGCCGCGCTCCAACTGCTTGTTGATTGTAATCTGAGCATCGTGAAGCTTCTTAAGCGTCGAGTCACGTCCACTTGAATTGCTCAGCACTGAATCACGAGAAGAATTCAACGACTTTCTGCCTCGCTTCGTTGGAGTTTCCTGCTTTGAACTTTTGCTTTTGTCTGACGAGAGTGAAGTCGAGAGCATCAAACGACTTGACGATGGATTTACTTTGCTCTTGTTCCGAAAGTCCTCGAAATAAATGTGCTCCAAGAGCTTCTTGGCCGACGCGCGAGTGTCCGGATGGTAGACGAGCGTGTGCTTGAGAATGTCCACGCCGTACTCGCTTAAAAACGGCGCCAAGTTGTGGAAGCCGATGGCTTTCTTCTTCGGGAAATCGAAATTTACGTTTCGGTTCTTGAACCGATCGAGGATTTTGCCAGGCGGCGTTCCAACGATCTCGTGAATCTTGTGCAGCTGGTCGAGCTCGTTGTCGCCAGGAAACAAAGGGTTGAGCGTGAGGATTTCGTAGAAGCAACAGCCGAGCGCCCACACGTCCATCTTCGGCCCATAGAAGCCGGACGTCAGCAAGCATTCGGGTGCGCGATACCAACGAGTGGAGATGTAGGCTGAGTGCGGTTGGGGAAAGTCAGAGTGGCAGACGGAGCCCAAGTCGGCCAACTGCACAAGCTCATAGTGCAGTGGATCGTGTTTGTAGCGAGGGTTCTTCCTGATCAGAATATTTTCCGGCTTGATGTCGCGATGGAAGATTTTGCTCCGATGAAGATGGTTGAGGCCTTGAATCATCTGGAACAGGAAGCCTTTGCACTTCGTCTCCGACAAAGTCTTCGTTCGATTCTTGATGTAATCGTACATTGACTCATCCATGAGGTCGAAAATCAGAGTGAGCGAGCCGTTGGATGGCTCGTACACAAACTCGATTAGACTCAGAACGTTCTTGTGATGCTCGAGCTTTCGTAGCGTGCTGAGCTCAGCGCAGTTCCTCGCATCGGCTTCAGTCGCGTAATGTTTCGTTAATCGTTTCGCTGCGTGGAAAGTTCCAGTCTTCTTGTCCTTCACCTTCAGCACTTCGGAGAATGAACCTTCCCCAATCTTCGCTATCAGTGCGTAATTGCTTAACAGATTGTCTAACATTTTCCCTCTGATTCCTCGAATGTTATCACAAAAATAAATCCATCACAAAAAGCGACGATGGACGAAAACTTTCTCTCGTTATTCGACCAACGACTGCTTCGATAAATTTCATGGTTTTTGCAAAGATTTTCTTATGAACTTTTGAACTTACAGCTTCGCGACGCCGTCGCTCTTGCTCGGCCGCTCGTTCTTCTGCCCGACGCGCGGCTGCAGTTCGCTCCTGCTGGGTCTGAGCTGATACTGGCGATGTGCTGGCTGGCGACGCTCGCATCTCTTCCATGATGTTAGAGATTGGATCTGTGGCTGGTTTTCTGCTGTGAAATTGACATGAAGTTTAAGAGAAAGTCTCGAGAGATTATGACAGAAATCAAACCTGTGTCCATTGCTCAAGTCTTCGCTCTTATGTTTCTGCAAGCTTTCCTGTTGTCGCTTCATCTCCTGCTCCTTCTTTATTTTCATCTTCTCTTGTTCCTGCTTCTGGCGTTGTGCTTGCTCCTTCGCCTTCGTTCGGAACTCTTGGAAAGTATCTGATGGCAATTTAGATTTACTGCTCGTAGAGATCGATGTTCCCGGGTTTTGCGGCGAGCCGGCGGCTGCCAATTGCGACCAAGAACTTGCATTCTTCAAATTTTGTTCATACTTGTTAAATGCTTGACCAAAGCCTGGTGCACCGCTGCTTGGTCCGCCGAGAGCCTTCGTCTTGTCACTCGGGTTCATCAGAAGCTCCTCAATGGGCTTTGGAGTCAACATGATCTTCTCCTGCTTCGCCGTTGGTGGCTGCTGATGCTGTTGAGCCGCCTGATGCGCCTGCATGTGATGCTGTTGTTGCTGCTGCTGCTGCGCTGAAAGCTGCTGCATCATCTGATTGCCGCTTGGCATGTTGTTCCATGTGTCGGGGAACCTCGCCTGGTTCTTCATCTGTGAGTTCATGAACAAGGCGGACGGATCCATCTGCGGTAGCACGAGCATGCTCATCAGATTGTTCACGCCGTTGGCTCCGTTGAAGTCGTTCGCGAATCCGTTTGAGCCGGGAACATGGCCGATATGTGGAGCAGCCGACATTGAGTTCAGGAGCATTGTCTGCTTATGCAAGTCGTAAAGCAGTGCAAGATCCTGCGAAGAGTTTTTCTGGGAATTATTATTCATTTGTGGGTGTTCCAACGAAGCTAAAGACTGCTCGAGCGGGTCGACAAATGGCATAGGCGCGAATGAAGTTTGCTGTTTCGCTTGAATAGGATTTGAGTTATTGTTAGTTAATTGTTGTTGGATGATCGATGATGCCGAGACGTTTGGCGTCTGCTGTTGCATTCCGTTCCCAGTCGCGTTCATGCCGCTCATGAGCGCGGGATTCATTTGATGGACTTGCTGCGGAAGTGACGACGCTGGGTTCATGGGATTATTGACTGGAGGCATCGGAGACGGCTGCGTCATGTGGTTGAGATTGATATTGCTTTTGTTGTTGTTTCCTGTCGGCGATGGCTGCTGCTGCTGCTGTTCCAACTTGGCCGCCGGTTGATTTGGTATTGAAATATTTTTATTAACACTAGACGAAGGATTATTTACAGGCGGCGGCTTGTTGTCCAACGGCTGTTGGAGCTGCTGCATCAATTGTGACGTGGGCGCAGTGACGTTCGTTACCGTTGGAGCAGCGACGCTCTGGGCTGTCGCGGTGGTCGTCGGCGGCGGTCCTTGCTCCAACGACATTTGCAGGCCCGACAGAATGTTCTTCTGGTGCTGCGTCAGCGGTTGGCTCTAGAAACAAACATTCCACGTTCGAGTTAATCACACGGTTGGGACGCAGGAGACGCTCACGAACGAGAATACTTACAGCTGACTTGCCCTCTCCGTGACCCGCGCCGGTGTCTTTGAATTTCTTTCGCGTCGGCTCGTCGTCGCCTATAACAATGTTTGACAGTTCATGAGACAATTTTCCCCTTTCACTTTGTCGTGGCCGAAAATCCCAGCGCGTGTACTCAAAGTAAAGAGGCCAAAATAAGCTTTCTGTTCAAACAATTTTATTACATTTTTTTTCTTCATCTTGGATAATTCTTTGCAATACTTTTTAGTCAAAAGCAATGATTTTACGTCCAAAAAATTTCTTAAACTGTGAATTTTCTTTATAAACCGCAGACGTTTCGGGTGTCCGCGCAGTAATTGCTGACCTGAATCAGTCGAGGGCCTCGACCGACAATTTGTTTTTTAGATTTCTTATTATCTTAGCCACTAAATATCTAGTCAAAAATTTATTTCCTTGGAGATTTCCTACTATGCTCTAGTGTGTTGCAGTTACCAATACTCGACCCCCGCCCAACCTTCGACTCTCTCTCGCTTCGAAATGAAAGTGAAATGAAGTTTCGTGATGTCGCTTTTTGATCATATTTAGTCTAACGAAAAGTTTTATCCTCGAAAGTTTTATGTACAGGAAACCGAAGCGATTCCATCGGCGAACGACAAACGGGTTAGGTGAATAATACTTTTAATTCATCGTGTATTGATCAGTGAACAGAGATTGGGATTAAACTTCTTTTCATGTACAAAGACGAAGCGTTTGCTCCTCTCGTTTTAGTCACAAACTTTAAATATTTCTAAAAGAATAAAAAGGCTAATTGAATCGATAGAAAACCTTGCAAACAATGTGTAATGGGAAGCCACGCCTGATCTTGATCTCTCTTCCATGTCGTCCTATCAACCATCATCACAGCAAACGATCTTACGCGATCAATTCGGATGGCGAACGAACGCGCAAACTCGCTCCACTTCAACACAAATCATCTTTGTCGACGATGCGATGTCATTAACGAATCACGTTGCATCTATCTAAAGAAACTCGCGCTTTACTACAATCGAAAATGGACATTTCGTTGTCTCTTAAACTAGGATAAGGTCAGTGGAACCTCTCGCTATCGATGCTTTTGATCAAATGAGTTACACATTGTCTGCATTACTGTTTGTCATATCAAAAAAAGCTTAGGGTTTTGAAGAAATCTTTCCGTTTCATTATGGCTAAGATAATAAAATAAACTTTTTCCTATTTTCAACTTTGAGTCAGAACTGCTTTGCTTTCTGTTCAGAAGGAAATGGCAACAACAGCCAGCACTTTCGGGCTCACTGCTACGGCTAGTTTAAATGCATTCATGATATCTGTTCAGGCTCACCAGCTTTCGATTCATCATCGAAATGAGAAATGCTTGAGTTAGTCTGAGGTCGCAGTGATTGAAGTTATGATGAAGTTTCACAGTTTAAGATAATCTTATCGAATGAAGAAGGATTGATCAACAATGCTTTTTGTTTGTTTGTTATTTTGGCCTTTTCCCCATGTACACATTTTGCAATGGATTTCCGACGACTGTTTCATCTATCTATGTAAGGTTTTAATAATAGTTTTCTTGTCATTCATTACACTGTATCAAATATTTCTACTTTCTTTCTTTTCTCCGGCTTAGTCTCTTCATATATACATATTAAATTCTCGGACACTCTGACCCGCAACGAGACGAAATGGGCTTTGACAGTTCGTCTGATCTTTCTTCTATCAGCGAACGAAGATGTCGACCGTTCGAAATCAAATTGCACGACGAGCAAATTAAGAGCGAGAAGACACAAATTTGTAAGAAAGCTTTTCACAAACTCAAAATTTATGGATAATTCAGATCATCGAAGTTCAGATTTGTTTACTTACGAAATAATTAGTCTCAATTCAAAGCCATCAACTTTAGGTGAAAAGAATTTCGTGTAAAGTTTTAAGGAACAAAAGCGAAATGAAGGCAATTGGCTCTGCTGATGGTCGAGATAATCTAAACTTTAGTACTTTGTGATCGTCCTTCTGATCTCCCCTGATTTCTGCTCGTAAATATTCGTGTGGGGCATAAAACTAATTAGGGGGAAACAATAAATAAAACTTAATGTGCAGGGGATAGAGCCACGCGCTTCCGCAGCCTTAACGAGTAAGAGAGTTAGTCAGACACTTGAACACTCCGGGGGAATGGCTTACGCTTCGAAAGATTCTCTTCCGCACTATTCAGCTTGTACATTGGTTCGTTATGAAACTCTCTACGCAACAAAATCATTAGAAGAACTTTAACTAAACTTTAACAGAGGTGAAGTGCGCTTGAGAAGTTACATTCTCGTCGGAAATGTAATTTAATATGTATATATTGATGCTTATTTGCTTGAAAAATCGGAGATTTCTATCTTCAATGGCGCCCCGGATTGCCCCGTTTATCAAATAAAGAATAGTCGAAACTTTCTGAGACTTGAATAGTTTTTTTCTTGAGAAAGAAGTCGTGACATGTTTTAGGCGTCTAACCTGCTTCGCTATCGGAGCTATCGCTAGAACTGCTGTCGGATGAGCTTGACGATGATGAATCACTAGAACTACTGGATGACGATTGGCGATTGGGAGCTTGTGCATTAGCTTTGCTTGAATCATCTGCCGGAGAGGAAATTGAGCTGTCTGAGTAAAATGAATCGCATCGAGTCTTCGATCTGCTTACCCTTCTTCGCATTCTTCTTGCTCGAGCCCAGCTGACCCGTCACATCTTGAAGTCTCCGCTCAAGCTCTTGTTGTCGTTCCGTCATCTGCTCAGCTTTTGATTTGCCGGCAACCTTTTTGTCTAAAAGGAAAGAGTTTGGATGTCGTTTAGTCTCGATTGGTTTGCCATCAAGACGCGATGTAAACAAGCCGCATTTTAACCGTCACCAAATACAAAACACTATGTTTGTCACTGAAGCATGCGAACTATAAAATATGACGAAAAATATTGTGCTGAGAGTTCATCCAAATTAACACGACGACACTACTTTCCTTTTGATTGGATTTGTTCTTTGGCTTTACGTGTAGTCAAGGCTTTCAAGACGAAAGAAGTCATTGAGAAACTATTTGAAGCGTTTGGAGCTAGGAAGAGGTTTGTGCTCATTTCTAAACTAAATCTTGTGCGACCTAATCTTCGCTCCTTTGCAAAAGCTTTGGCAAGTTTTCTCGAATACTCGGGACAATGAACAAGATGAGAGAATGAGAAACGGGCGAAGGTGTTGGGGGCGGGGAGGGAGGTGGAGTTAAAATAAAAACGGAGCAGTGTGTTGTGTCATTTGGGTGAGACTTACAGTAAGGCTTACGAGTTTTTTTACGAAGACATTGCGCTACATAAGCTTCCAGTTCACGCAATGTTGACGGCATCAGCGTCTCGAAGTCGATCTCCATCTCGTCAGGATTGGAATCACGCAACGATGGCTCTCGGTTCTGGATTATGTGAACGACTCGGCCTAGTTTATCACCTGTGAATGAACGATGTTTAGAACAAACACAGACGTGAGCCAAAATGCTGAGCTTACCTGGCAGCATATTGATGTCAAGGGAGAGTTGTCGCTTTTCATCGTAAGACATTGGCTTCGCCGTGTCCTCCTCTTCACTGTTTAAGCTCATCGATTGTTTCTTATTCTTGCTTCCAGTCTTTGATGCGCCAGCACCTCCGCTACCGGTTGACTGCGAAAGAGGTAAAGTTAGTCAGCAACTGAAACCTTTCTATTGCCCTCGAGTCTCACCTGTTTCACTCGTTTCGTAGTAGCGCTACCAGGGGCTGCTGGGGCCATATTCTTAGGCGGTTTCTGTCCTTTAATCTTCGGCGTCTCCAACTTACTCGAAGAGGTCTTAATCTTCGCACCGCCCTCCTTGAACGGCGTCGCGTGCTTGTTCTTCTTCAAGTGTTTTCTAGCAGGTACAGAATTTGACTTTTTCTTAATGAGCCGGTCGAGCCTCTCGTTCAGTTTCACAAGCTGCTCCTGGTGCTTCATGATCTTATCACGAATCGACTCCTCGTCCATGCTCTCCTCTGAATCTTCAGAGTCGGCGTTGGAATCACTTTCGGAGTCGGACCCGCTGCTCTCGGCGTTGATTTGATTGTTATTGTGCTGTGCCGTAGGATATGTTGTGACTGGCTCGTCGGGAATATTTGCAAAACGCATTTCAAAGACGTCCTGAAGCTTGCGTCCCATCTTGACGACATCGTGATCTGGAGGATTGTACTTGTAGCAATTTGTGAAAAGCAATCGAACGTCGGCTTCGAATTCGGCGGCCGTCTTGTACTCGCGTTCGTCCATCTTCCTCTTCACGGTCCCCAAATCCATTGGCTTCTTTATTATGTCGTGGTAGTCGTGGAGACCAAGCATCTTGGCATCGACCGGCTTATAGAACGGCCACGCATATCCCGAATGCTTTTTACTGAACAGCTCCTTGAGTATCTCGTTGCATGATTTTAATGACTCGCTGAGCTTCTCCTTGTTCTTCGGCATCAGCTGCTGGTTAACGGATGGATGGCCGGGCACCATAGGCGACATTGGATAAGCGTTCGACTGATGGTTTGTTGGCATATCCTGAAAAACAGTTCAACGTCAGTTTTCGTTCGGGAGATTGATTAATTTGACAATGCAAATCATAATGGAAAAGCGAGCCAATTAGTGGAGTGACCAATTAAGCACCGCTCACCTTATTTACCTGACGACCGCGAGTTGAGACTTTAACGTTGGAATCGAGGGATGGATAACCGGCGTCATTGAATCCCGCAGTCGTTGGAGTCGTTGTGTCGGCCTTTCTCTTGACTCCTTTCTTAACTTTGGCTGGCTGTTGCGACGGAACGGAGACGTTGTTAATCATCGGCTGTTGACTATTGGCCATAAATGATGGCGGTGCTGCTGGGGCAACGATTTGCGCGTTGGGCTGCGGGAGATTGTTGTGGATGTTGGTTGGAATTCCGGGCATTGTCGTTGGCTTGTTTGTGCTCCCTGGTATGCCACCGTTTCCTGTTATGTCAACGGCCGCTGGTCCCATGGGCGGTATGTTCGTAGTCGTTACAGTTCCAGCTACGAGAGGAGTGTTCACGCGAGGCGTATTCAGCTTAGGCGCATTGAGACCAGCGACTAGTGTCCCAGGAGGTGCCACAGGTCGTGGCTTCTTCTTAGCGTTCTTTCCCGATGAAGTTTCGATCTTTATCTCTTCCTTGGGCATTTGGGCGAGTTTCCCTTTAAACACTTTCTCCAGAGCTTGCGCCATCACTACAACATCCTCGCCGGGCTTGTTGTAGATGTAGCAGTTATCGAACATTGTCTGAAAGTCGTCAATAGCTTCTTGGACCTTCCAGTAGTAATTGTTTTCTAGGCGTTTCTTGATGGTTCCAAGATCCATTGGTTGTTTTATAATTTTATGATAGTCAGGGAGGTTGAGTTTGCTGGCGTCTACTGGTTGTTGGAAAGGCCAGCTGAACTGATGCTTCCACACAATCTTCATAATTGTCTTGGAGAGGTAATGAAGTTGATTTGTTTGTCGTCCCGGTCGATCGGGATGTGGCTTTACTGCTGGTTGAACAATCCCGTTCACCGGCTCGACAGGGACTTCGATTCGCGGAGGTGTCTTCTCGCGAATGTCTGATCCACTGGCTGTCGGAGTGATTGAAGAGGATGACGAGTTTGTTGACATTGATAAAGGCGCCTAGAACATCAAAACGTTAGCATGAAAGATTTAGATGAAACCTTTGTCGTCTTACCATAGCCGATGAGACAGCCGACGGTGCAGAGGCTAACGAAGCCGATGCAGGTCCGCTCGAATCGTTTGGTTGTTGCATTGTGGGTTGTCTGAAAGAACCGGCGGATCCATCGAATTCGTCATTAAAATCGTAAAAGTTCTCCATCTCACTCCACATTACAACTCAAGTGTCCACACACACAAAATGCGATCGCTTAATTTAGACGCTTCTGTTTATCAACAAGCATATCAAGTCTGGCTGTTTCGTTCGACAGCTACACAGAAGAAGAGATTCACATTTTCAGGTTATGTAAAGATCCGTAGAGCCATTTTGAAAAAAACTTTCATAAAAGTTCGAAAACGAAATTCTTGTTATTGACACCCAAATCCGCTTTTCCCGTCAATCTTCCAACTGCACTCGGTAGATAACGACGTTATCTAGTGATTTCAATTAAATTGGGCTCCGGAAGGCGGTATTTAACACTTGAATTTTAATTAAAACGGCATCGACGCTTGTATACGCTGAGAATTTTTCTCTCGGATTTTCTCTCGAACTTTCGCTCTCTTTCGACTGAGCGCGTCGACTTTCGCTCTCTTTCGACTTTTCCTCTCTCGCACGCACACAACCGAAAATGTTTAAGCGGGAAAATCAACCGTCGATGATCAGAGAATTAATTGCGAGACGATGAAGTGCTCATGGTCACCGGGCGACCTTGGCAAACTCATTTCACACGATCGATTCACACTCTAAGCTGATGAGGCCGCATCGGGAAACTGTTAATTCCCTAACGATTCAACAGCTTCCCACTCAATCCAAGCGTTAAGTTCATAAACTTCCTTCTTTTCTTCAATTAAAAGCGTTGAAACGCGGTCTAATGACCGCCAAATGTTTGCTCTTCAAACAACAAGAATCCACGACGTTATGTTGCTTCGAAGGAACTTGCATTTGAAGTTTAAAGATGCAAATTGTCTTTGCTATGCGCGTGCTAATAACATTTGCTTGAGTCCGCGAAATGCTTTGAAGTCGTTAATCTATTTATTGCCATCGCAATGTTCCAAGTGATATTCCATTATTATCACGTGTCATTTGTTTGATACAAATCTCCTTCGTTCTTCAGTAATCTTGCTTGAAATCTGCGTTTGAATTGGATTTGTTAAAGCTTTAAATTAAAAGCCTTTTGGTGAACGTTTTCCTTGGCAATGACGTGTAGAGTTGCGATTTATGTCCGGCCTCGATCGGCCTCTAGAATGATTTTTATATGACTAAGGAACGAGGCTGGCTTGGCCTAACTGATACTTTAAATAAAAAGTGAAGGGTTGTGAGTTATCTCAGCAATCCTGATCATAAATATCTGCGTCGTTCTCTTCTGTAGCTTGCATCAACAACGCATTGAAGCTTGTCACGCCGCTTCAATTTATTATATTCAATTCAAAGTTTGTGAATTTATTGACGGCGATCGCTTTAATTAATCATAAAAGTGAATATGAGGAGTTTTTCGTCGTTCAATTGACTACCAGAAATAAAATTCCCGAAGCTCAAGGATGGTTCCTTGATAAAGGTTTCTATGATCGACCGTAATTCTAACCATTTCGTTTCATTTCATTTGATTTGCTCTACTTATTTTTTGTTGAATCGCTTCCTTCTCATCCTTTCATTCATCATCTACAATCAAATTCATTCGGCGATGAGATCACTCACCAACTTCGCTTGCGAAAGTTTCCTTTGCCTTCAATCGCGTAAACTTATGTGTTCACTATCATCGAATTGTCCTTCACTTCTTTAAAAGTTCATGATATTCCTCTCGATATCCTCTAAAAAGAAACAAAGCAGATTTCTCAGTCAAGTTCAAGTGCGAGATGTAAATAGTAAATGACGCAACGCGGGAAATCCCTCGTCGATAAATCGAGCAGTGAATGAAAAGATCTTTTCGTGTGACAAATTCGCCTCTTCTTCTATATATTTTATTCTTCATTCATCAATTTACATTCCCCGGAAGGTTCAGAGTCGGTGGCAAGCCTGAGAGATTAGGAACGCAATCGACAAGAGCTGTGGGTCTTGGGCCAAGGCTCTTGGTCTCCCTGGTGCATTGACAATGCCTCATAGATCCAAAAGCTCAGTAAACTGAATAGAGTAACTAGTTCTTTGATCATAGGGGCTCACTTTCGCTACTGCCAAGCTCTTGCCATCCTTCGAGGTCTTAGCTCAACTGCTAAGTTTGTGCCAAGCTTCTCTTGACATCCTCCGAGGTCTTAGCTCAATTACTAAGTTCGTATTGAGGATACCGGGCCTTCCCTCAAACATTTATCAATTCTTTGAATCTCTTAGTTTATATTTGGCCAGCGACGGTCGTCGTCGTCAACACTTGGGCGCGCATAAGAAGAAAATCGTCGAACACCACAAATATCAAACACAAGTTTCGAGTCTCTCGAAGTTTCTTACGATAAGCATTTCGAGAAGTTATGAAAATGCATCCGGGAAATGCATCGAGAAGGAAATAAAACAAAACGACTGATCGAGATCGTCGGGCGGGACAAAATATAATTTTATTGGCTTCACACATTCAGCAATTTTTTTCTGAAGGATTTTTCAATCAATAATTTTTTTTCAATGACTAAATCGCAATCATCTCTTATGCACTACGCGCTCGACTTTCGCAAAATTTACCTGCTGTGGTAAAGATTTGTGCAGGCGAAGGGGATCGGCGTGGAGGAGATCGAGGCTTAGGAGATCGAGCACACGCACTACGACGAGTCGTGACCTAATTTTTTCAGCGCTTTCCCTCGACAATCAAATTCTCAACATTCGACTCGACTTTAACACATAATTCGTGGCGCACCTTTTCGACTTGACATCACGCTTTAGTCTCGAATGATTTTGATATCGGTTTAGCTCGAATTTCTATGCGAAAATTTCATTTTCCTTGCGGAGTTCAGTTCAATGGAAAATGGCGACTTAACAAATGGCGTGTGTGCTAAAAAACTTGGGCGACATTTTCCGGGCCTCCGTTTTCCGACCGCTCATGACCTTCCCCCGACAACTTCCATGCGAAGCTCAACAGTTAAATGGCAGAGGACTCATTTATTTAGCAGAATAATAATTTTCCTTATTTTTCTTACTGAATTCATCGTCTTCGAACATCGAAAAACTAATCGGAAGCTCGCGCTTTGACGGAGAGGAAAGTCTGTACGACGATGGCAAAAGACTGCAGAGATTTGATAATCGATGGCAACAGATTGCAGAGATTTGATAATCGATGGCAAAAGATTGCAGAGATTTGATAATCGATGGCAACAGTTTGCAAGATCGCAGATTTGATAAATGATTGAGGATTGCAGATGGCTGGAAAGTTAACTTCATTTGAGTCCCGCTCGTCTCGATTTATCAAGTCAACGATTTCGACGCGAATTCTTCCACCTCTTTTACTAAGCTTTGTCCCCTGAGTCTTATGAAGCTCAGTCTCAGTGCATCAGGAGGTCTCGATCCACGGCTACTGTGACATAACTGCCACTGTAACCTCGGGGAACTCAAGTCAACGATTGAGCTTTAATATGTGATCGACATAATGAAGGATTCCATGGACAAGAAAGCTGAAATTTGATTAAATGGAAAGCTCTTCAAAGCTTGATTATCTCCTGTTGACTTTCCTGAAAAGCTTGACCATCTGGAAAGCTCTTAAAAGCTTGATTATCTCCTGTTGACTTTCCTGAAAAGCTTGACTATCTGGAAAGCTCTTAAAAGCTTGATTATCTCCTGTTGACTTTCCTGAAAAGCTTGACTATCTGGAAAGCTCTCCAAAGCTTGATTATCTCCTGTTGACTTTCCTGAAAAGCTTGACCATCTGAAAAGCTCTTAAAAGCTTGATTATCTCCTGTTGACTTTCCTGAAAAGCTTGACCATCTGGAAAGCTCTTAAAAGCTTGATTATCTCCTGTTGACTTTCCTGAAACGCTTGACTATCTGCAAAGCTCCTGAAGGCTTCAATATAAATCCTCCTTCTCTTAATTATACTTTGGATTTATGAGAGATCACTTCAAATCGGGTTCGAACCCCAAGCAGAAAGTCTAGTGAGCTGGTTCACAAAAATATATTTCACTTATTCTTTTATATCGAAGATCCCGGAAGGCTCTGATTCAGAAATGATGCGAGCTGTGGGTGGTGGATCCTCGGAGGCACTGACAATGCCACCCCGGATCAACAGTTGGCGTGGTAGCTTCGGTTGCGAACCAACATTCTTTTAATCTATCTTTTATATCGACAACCCTTCCTCCCTCCTCCCACAAATCGAGCTTAAGTTTTCGTATTTTTTATTGATCAAAATTTCAAACAGCAAAAGGAGTCAAACGCGCTAACAAGAGTATCAAAAGGTCAACAAACTTCTTCCTGCTGTACAATAAATATGAAAGTATCAAAAAAATTGCAGCTTTAACAACACCTACATAGCAGTTAAGTAAATTTCTCTAATCGGTAATGGAGACTTGAGCAAATGATTCCTAGGTGCCTTTGAAGTTGAAGTTTACCTCATTGGCGTACTTTGAAAATATCTTGATGAGTGAACAAACGGGCGCTTCAAAGCCCAGCGAGACGACAAACGAAAGAAGATACGATGCGCATGTTTGTCCGAAGAAGATGATGACCTAGAAGATCGAGGAGTTGAGATAACGAATCAGTTCAAGTTACAAATAAAGTTTTACCATTGAGTCCACGCTCATGTGTAGCGGCGTGTCAGAGTTCAGCGCGTAGGCTCTTATCACAATTGGATGCACCAGATAAGCGCAATAAGTGACGCGAGAGAATGGATATAAGCACGTTGCTGAAAGGAATTTGTTGAGATGGCCTCCGTTGCCCGTTGAGCATGCGATGACCACCCAGGCTAACGCCATAGCCCAAGCTGAGTGACTTAGAGAACTGTAAGCTGCTGCAGCTACTTTCGTCAACTCTGTCTTGTAGAGCCCGTAGAGGAGGTACAGGAAGACAGCGACTGAGAGAGTCCACCCAGTCACTAGTTGAGTCTGAAGCGGGAGAGATTGAGAATTTGTTTGGAGTTCTAAATGAAATTATTACCTTTGTGAATTTAATCTTGCAATTGGTTTTGAACAGAATCCATCCCACTGACATTCCAACAAGATAAGGACCTAGTCGGGTCCACGGTTTGTCGTAGATCTTGTCGAATAGCGCCAGAGGATCGTCAGTGTTTGGCATGTGGTTGTTGGTGTATGCAATGATCCCTGGAAATGAAATCATAAGTCTAAGCTTCAATTGATAACTCGATCAACTGACCTGTTGTTAACCAAGCTGAAACCATAAAGATGCCGAGAGTTGTAGCGGCGAAGCGGAAATGTCTAACCGCAACGATCAAGATGATTGCTCCGATGATGTAGAACTGCGTGTCGTTAGCGAGGTACCAACTCCAAAGCATGCACATGTCTTTCACCGGGAAGAGCGTGTTGATGTACATTCCGTTTCGCCAGAAATATTTCGGGCAGTTGATGTGATCGTTTGTCGGCATTTCGAAAACTGAAGTGCTCGCGAAGTATTTCATTGTGATCTCAACGATTCCCAGAACGTACATGTAAGGTGCTGTGAGACGTGCGAATCGATAGAGAACCAAACCGCCAAAGTGAAGCGTTCCCGCGGTCAGCTCGCTGACGCCTTTCGAGAGTTTGTCGAGCTTTCCTTTTGCGTTTGTTCTGAAGTAGAGGAAAGACACGAGGAACCCGCTGATGAAGAAGAACGTGTCAACGCTGAACGCTCCGTTCGTGATGGTTTGAAACAGGAACTGCTCTTCAACGACTTTTCGCAGCTCCATGTTGTCGGAGTATTTGAATGAAATGATGCAAGTGTGCCCGAGGATGATCCACGCCATCGAGAAAGCTCTGATTCCGTGAATGCAACTGATGGTGTCACTTCCGACATTGCGGTCGCAGATTGCGTCGAAGTTTGTCTTCACTGAAAACGCAAGTAAAACTTCTCCCCAAAAACCTGAAATCGAGTTCAGTTTGATGATCGGATCGGAGCAAAACTGCGCGGGTAACTCACCAACTTTCTCGTCCTCGATGATAACAGGTTCCATCGCCAGATTCTCGTCGGAGTTGTTGTTGTTCAATCCATTCGGCACCGCAATGCCAACGCAGCCGTTGATCTTCTGTCCGTTTATGCCTCTCGTTAGATCATAAGTCGTGCAGTTCAGCCCCGACGACTCCGAATTCAAATCCTTTGAATACTTTGGGTGTCCCATCTTCTTCTTTCTCGCCTCTCGCAACACCATATCGTAGCCAGTGCCGAAGAAACACAAAGTTCCAACAATGAACGACACCACACTGCGAAGAGATCGAATGGGTTAAGCCTCACACGCATCGAGCTTAAGCTGAGACAAACTCACAGCATAATCCAGAATGTGTAGTCAGTCCAAAACGAGAAGCCATCGGAGCCTGGGATCCGGACGTCTGCGATCTGAACTACTTTCGACTCGATGCGACTGCTGGCCGACGCGGCAAGGACAAACACGTCATCTCTCTCGCAAGCTGTAGGCAAGCAAACACCGATGTGTATCGTCCGAGGCTGAAAATTTAAATAATCAACATTGATGTCTAGAGAAATAAATGATAAAAGCTTTTACATTGGGCGTCGTCGACGGTTCTTTCAAGACCACTTTGAGTACACCGAAGCGGGGAACGAACGGCGGATTCTTATGGGCGACTTGAACCTGCGCTGCTGCACTTTCGCTGTAACTCAGGCCCGTGTTGGCTCCCGGCTTCTTCTGGATGACACCTTCGTCTTCTTTGAAGATGCTGCGACAAAGCGTCATCGAGCCGGTCCAGTAGTTGTTGCCCCAGAGGTAGCCGCTCGAGTAGTGACCGGTAGCATCGTCCACTGCGGAAAGCAAATTGAGTTGAGTAATCTTCGATGGATAGCAGGCCATTAGTTGATTAGCACTTGACAGCTTTGGGCCAACAACGTCAAGTGCCAAACGACCTTCACGCTAATTGGAGACATCATTTCTCGAAACCAAGAGCTGAGCTACTCTGGTGCTCTAGATCGCCGATGGATTTCATGGAAGTTTTCGCAACGACGTGTCGCAGTTGCGTTTGATATTTTTACCTTATTGAAGATCGAAATTATTGATTCATGGCGATCAGCGAGGTGCGCTCATTGACTTAAGCTATTGCACATAAAACGAATTATTGCGCTTCGTCGGAAAGCTGATGTAAGTAAATAATTAACGGAGTTCGTCTGTTGTTTCATTGCATTGCGGTGCACTTAAGTTCAAGGGAAAGCCGCTGGGCGAAAACAGATTTGTCATCGCCGAGTCTGAAGGATTAAGCCACGAACGACATTTCTCTCGCTTGGCTGCGCAACTCGGAGCAATTACTGTCGAACTAAAGTCCGCAAATTATCTCATTAGCTCGTTTCTTATGGGAAATTGTGCAATTTGTCGCAGCATCTAATGAACTGCCTAACGGTTTGTGTAACTTCTCGCGTGGATTATGCAAAAACAAACTTATAATTGTGATGGAAAATCACAATCAATTTGCTCAATGTAACAATTACATGCTCACTGATTCATATTTCCCAATGATACGAAGCGTCTGCACGCTACTGACGAGCGCTAACTCTTATGCAATGGACAGACAGCGCTTTCTCCAGCGCCTCATCGCAAAACTCTTTGCGGCTGTGTGGGTCTCTCACATGCAGCAGCGATCATTTCATCATACGAATCTGCTGATTATGGCGAAACAATTTCATGAGTTTATCGCAAATGCTCAAGTGAAAACTCATCGAGTTGCGGGGAAATTGCTTCAGCTCTCGCTGGTTACGAGGAAAACTCGTTTGATATTTCGCCATCGCAAATTCTGATTCAATCTGTTTGTTTATTTGTTTCAGTGATTCCTCGAACGACCAATATGGCCATTCAGGTTATCCAAAGATAATTCTCTCGATAACTGCGCTTAAAAATATTTCTCATGAGATGAATTGGCATTGATGAAGAGCTTTAGGCTCGGCGTCATCATCGAGTGAAACGAGTTTATCGGCGGTCGGATTGGCGGTCAATGGAGTTTTCAGCCTGAAGAAGTCCTCCTTCGCTCGAGTCATTAATGATTTCCTTAACACAAGCAAAGCCGTCGCATCTTTATTGATCGTTTTATCTTTATGAGGTTCGACAACTCGAAGAATCTAGGTGCGGTTGAATGTCGAAAGCGACATTTAAATTAATAGCAAATTTGATCTAGACCGCCAAGCGTCAAGATCCGCTCGAAGGACGACGACGCAAGTTCAGCGAAATCAGAAATTTCTCTCGCTGCCAAACGAGTTTCCTCGTCGCCCCGCGCATTCAACTTTTCCCGCTCGCGGAAACTTTAATCAACAAGCTTCGATGTAGTAATTGAAAGTTGCATGAAGTCTTTTTCCCCATGCGTAATACTCGCCTGGGTTTAATTTTCACTTATTGCAGACACTTGAAGCGAATACGTTCGCACCAAGCGACGGCGGTTTCGAAACACGAAATGAATAAAAGAAAGCAATGCGTCACTTTTCTTTATGTAATAACGAGCAACACTGTAAAATCATACCCAGATGGTATTCACGAAATCTTTTAAACGTCTCATTTGCTGCTTATATTAAAGTGATCAATGTGTAACAGTTTCTCGTTTTCTTCGGCAGTTTTCTTCTTTCGCCAGTCGAGAAAGAGAAACTTTCATCCGTTTTCACTCTCAGCATCAGCAGCTGATAAACGAGTCACTTACTTTTGATCGCCCAAATTTCTTTCTGCTCCAAGCCACTCAAGTATTCCATCATGTCGTGAGCGCAGGCATTGCTCAGCTTCCGGTGCAGTTGTCGCCACTGCGAGCCGATGACACCGACACTGAACAGATTCAGAATGTGGTCGATGTTTGTCACGTTGTCATAGTTTCTAATCAGAGCGTCCAAGTTGCGCTCCTCCTTCACCGATTGCGCGCGGCATTGACTAGCAATCACGATTTGGATGACGAAGATCGCTAGCAGTGAATTTCTCATCTTCGACGCGATGTCTTTTTCATCTATCACAATTATTTGCTTATCCAACTAAAGCTCACTGAACTAGATTTGCTTTGCTTCTATTTACTTCCGAGCTACGTTTGTCTTCAAAGAATCATTGCGACTCCCTCAACATCACCGCTTTATCAACAAGTAACAAGACCTTACGAAACGTCGACCACTTCACGTAACGCGTCTAATCAAAAATGCAAATCAGAGGTTTGTCTGTGTCAAGAAAAAGTCTTCGCGATGAAAAGGCCAAACCGAACGCTGCAAGCTCGAAAAATCGACTGAGCTCCAGCGACTAGAGCTTCCTTCCTTCTTCACATTCACCACGAAGAGACAGTTGTCTTGCATGTGAGACTCGACACCGACGACGACACTGAAGAAAACAGAAGAAACATTCACAGCGAAGCGGCTCGCTCGTGGAAAACGTCGGAGTTTAAGGAAAAAAGTTTCGTGTGTGGCGAGGCTTACGAGGCAAAAAGCACACAGTCGCAGTTATGCTGTCGAGTGATTTTATCTGCGAGGAAATTCAAACCTGTAAGCATGCGAGCGAGCGTTCAACGGACTTTTCCATAAACATCACTTTCGCTTTTGCTTTCATCGAACACTTTTATAGCGAAGAAATCGCCAACATACATCGTCGGACTTACTTAAGTCAGGTGCTGAAGTAAAACGATTGCGTTCCACATGATTCGTTTCTAACGACCAACAAACGACTCGTCTGCCTTTGTATGAAGCAGCGCCGAAAAATGAATATTTTAGAAATGTTTACCTCGTTCAGTCTTTTTGAAAACGACGACAAAACGAGTTTAGATTCTGATGAAGAACTTGCTCGTCCGTCGATTACGGTTTCTCGCAAATGCGCCGACAGCTCTCGATCTCGATTCACGTGAATCTGTAATAACTTTATGTAATAAAAGTTTGCAGCCAAATTACTTCATTCAAAATCCCGAACCGTGAAGAAATGCTTTATTACTTTTAATGAAATTATCGAGGAAAACGAACAGCCGCATAACTCTGCCAAAGCTTTTATTGTCGGAACAACGATGTTAACATTACCTGCTCAATGTTTCGTGTAACATTTGCATTTCTCTGGTCCGGCAGAAGTGAAATGTTTTCTTTGTGGTTTGGCAGTTGGCACGAGCGTTGTGGTGATCAAAGAGCGCCACGCGAACTCTTGAAGTTTGCCACGCTTGACACGCAAGCAAGCTGAAAAATCTAATTAAACTTTTTGTTGGCGAACCTTCACTTCCTAATCTGTCCTCGTTCAGAACGAATTTGAATCTTTATTGAACTAATTTCTTTACAAGATCGGAAGCTTAAATCCTAAAGTCAACTTTATGCTAATTAAGCGAGGCGAATCAGATTAACGAGCTATTCGCAACACTTTGGAGTCGAGCATGCTTGCATAAATTATCTCACACAATGACGGCGATAGCAAAGGAAAGCATTCGCGTGTAACTAACTCGTCAACACTCAACACACGGGCAAGAAAGTGGAGATGCGTAATCGACGAGATGAGCGCTGGGTCAAGATCTAGGTCTTCGGTAGGAAGCGATTTGTTTACGATGGCTAGTTGCACAACAACAGTCGTTAGGGTTTCATAACATGAGCGCGCTCAGTGAAATTACATTCGCATTAAGATTGTCTGGACTTTAACCAATTCAGCAATCGTCTTTGCCTTTTGCCTTCTCCACCAGTCTGTCATAAATAATGCTCAATATTGTCAACGCTGGGCCTTCGAACATCACGTAAAATGCGATGCCACAGGCAAATGAAATGACGGCGAATCCGAAAAACGCAACAACCTGTCGTCCGAGAAAGAAAAGATCATTAAATAGTAGTTTAAAAGGGTAATTGATTTAATGGCTTCCAGCAAACTCAGTCGCAATGTCGACTAAATATGCATGATGTCATCTTGAGCTCCAAGTCCGTGAGATTAGAAAAACGTTTCTCACAGCTTTTCTCAAGTGCCACTTGCCAATTTATGGGAATCGTTGATTGCTGCAAAGGTTTATGGAAGAGCAACTGAAGTGGATGATACGAAAATTTCGTCACAAGCTTTGCCGATCTAATCGACATCACCTAAATGATCGTCAAAAGCTTAGAAACTCTAGCAGGTTGTTTAGCTCATCGTTTAACTTTCATCCTTGAAATTTCAGCGTGACGGAATTTCTCAACGGCGCGGTGAACCTGACACAATACTCACAATAAGTTGAAGCGATATAAAAACTGCGTTGTTCGAGCCCAAGATGAGTATGCGAAGAACGAGTGGATGGATGAAGAGGATGCTGTTGGACACTTTGCTGGCGACTTGAAAGAAGCTCGATGAGAAAACTTTGTTTACTACGCCTGGAATGGAAGCAGAAATGACTTAAATGGATTGTTTTGATTAAGCCAAAATCGAAGAAGAAAATGAGAAAATAATTTGACCAGATTAGTCGATCGTAATTCGGTTGAAGAAGAGTAAACTCTTAAGTCTTTTTTCAGCTCAATTTCAACTGGCTCGGTTATGTCGTCGTCGAATAACTTTGTCGCGTTTCAACAATTAGATAGGAAGTCGACACTGAGATAATCGATCGATCACGAAGTGCTCGAGATTCCGTTGAAGCCAAAAAAGACGTAGACATCAACCGTTATGGTTTGCAATGTGTTAATGAGATTGACAAATTTAGATTGAGAGCATTGTAACGAACCTGAGCGATCCGACATGGATGCAAAGCAAATCCAAAGCAAGACCAATGACCAGAAGGTGTGACTGATCGTCGCGAAGCCGTGCTTCACCCAGGGATTGACGCTATCCAGTTTGAACGAACTCATCATCAGTAGAGCGAAGAGAACGCAACTCGTCAGCCATCCGATCGCATGAATCATCGGGTGCAATCGAATTTTTCTCTCGATGTTCATTGTGAAATATCCGAAGAAGATGCCAATGATGTAAGGGCCGACATGCACGAGCGGACGATCGTAGATCGCGTTGAAGTGCATCAGCTTCTCTTCGTCAGTTAAATTTCTAGAACAGATCGGTGATAATGTTAGAATGTAATGGAGGCTCAGTTGCTACTGCCAACCTCTTGCTAACTTCAATTCGAACTCAAATTAACTTACGTGATTTGAGTGAACTTGCTGCTTTGAACGTCCATGGCCGTCGTTGTAAAAAAGGTCGACGCGAAGAATCCAAGGAAGATTATGAAAGCAAATTTCTTGCTGTTCTTGGAAAGCATCAAAACGAGCAATGAAATGATGAAGAACTGCAGCTCTATCGATAGATACCAAGTCCAAAGGGTGCACTGGAAGAACAAGAAGTTAACAGAGCCCAAACTTGTCCTGTTTTCTTCGTCTCACCCTCTCACTATAAGGACTGAAATTCTCTAGGAAAATTAAATTTCTCCAGATGTTATCGCAAGTGAAATGATCGTTTGACGGAACATCCAAAATGCTGTTCTCGTTAAAATGCTTCATAGTGATCCTCAGCGAGTGCATTATTATTAAATAAGGAAGCAGAACGCGTAGAATTTTATAGAGTAGACCCAGGAAGAAGTGTTGAAAGTGCTTTGCGATGCCGCTCGTGTTGTCGATCTGCAATTCACGCGACGATGTGAAAAACATTTGGCATAACAAAATTCCATTGATGAAGAAATAAGAGTCGAAAGAGAACGATCCGTTTTTAAAGATGAGGTGGATGAGCCAGTTGGTCTCCTTTGCTTCGACGTATTTCATGTTGTCTGCAAGCTCAAAGTGAGTGAAAGTTCTTCGAAAGTTTTGTTCTTACTTGAGGCATACGACAACATCGTCGTCGTATTGAGCAGAATAATCCAGAAGAGCGACAGCACTCGGATGCCGTCAACCGCAGGGTTTCTTTCGCGAACGATGCACGGCATGTCCGACGGGGTCGAAGTTGACAGTTGATTTTGAAACGAGAACTTGAAGATGTTTCTGCGAGTTTCGCCAGCCATCTCGAGTGCATCGAGTCGTCTCTTCCTGCAGCGAGGAGAAACGTTGCAGTTCGTCGAGATGATGTCCAATGTGATTGTGTTGTCAGTTTTATTTTTCTGCAGCTTCACGAGGTTCAAATGGTTGCAGTTCTTCGTCGAGATCGTCAACGACTCTGCGTTTTCGTTCATTTTGAAGTTGGCCGTTTTGCCTTGGCAATGAAACACGTCGCTGCCGGCATCGTCTTCGCTGCCAAGAATTCTAAATTGAAAACGTTTTCACTTTTGAAAGGCTTTCACCGATAACTTGTACTCACTGAGCGGCTTTAACTGATTGCACACACTTTGGCTTCGTCGATTGATCCATGAAAACCTCGGGATGGCATGAAATATTCCGTTTAAACCTTTCGCTTTTCATCGTTTTCATTTTCGACCGATAGCAGCACTCGTAGAGCGAGACTCCAAAATTCAGCACAAACATCACGGAAGCAATCGCGCTGAAAACAACCAAATCAATTAATTCACGCTTTAACGCTCGAGTTTCGTTTGATCTCGTTTCTTGCCGCGCTTACACAATTAGACTGAACTTAATGTCCAAATAAAACTTGTAGCTTTGGTACAGCACGCGTATTTCAACGAGCTCTGTGTCCCTCATCAATTGGTTGTCAGCGATGAGCGGCGCGAACGACATCACTTGGACCAAATCGTCGTAAGAGCAAGACACGGGCATGCAGGCCGTTTGATGGATTGTTCGTTTCTAAAACAAAGTTCAACGTTCGGTGATCACGTTCGATTGTTATTCGCTAATCGGCTTACCACGTTGTCAACATAAGTCGTGTACCTCGAGCTGACCAGCTGAACGAAGAAAGGAACGACGCTCGAAGTGTTCAATAGATTGCTGCTGTTGATATCTTGAGCGATCAAGTAATCAAGCTCGTCGTTGAGCTGATAGCACTGATTGGGATGAGAAGCTCTCTGGCTTTGTCCATAATAAAACCCACCGGCGTAGTTGCCCGAAGCGTCGAGCACTGAAACAAGTGAGCGATTACGATAAGGAATTAATTTACGCTTCGCGATCAAGACGCGTGAAGAGCGCCGCTAATGACCCGGCGATTAAATTAGCGATTCACTTTCTACTCGCGTCGCTATTGATTCTCTGACAAATCCCAATGGCGACTTACGTTTGAAAGCCCACTTTGAGTCTTTTTGGAGACCGTCGAGATACGTGTAAAGACTTCTGATGCATTCTTGCGAGATGTTCCATCCAACGTCGCTGAACTCGAAGAATCTGATGAGAGATTTCGGCGTGAAAACCTCGAAGCCGAAGGTGACACTCGAGATCGTCGCTGGCTGGACAAGCTCCATGCGAACCAGCAAAACCAACAAAATCACTTTTATTTTCATTGCTCAAACGCGACTTAACACCTCGACTCACAATTCACGAGTGGTTTGCTGCATTAATCCACTTCAATTGTTTCACTCACATTTTCGAGCGGCTGAGAGCTTTCGCTTACTTCCTCAGTTTTTATGCAAAGCATCGGTGGTTTACCGGCTATGACGAGCTTTCGATGGGAGGCTTGAAGCAGGTTCAAGTTTAAGCCGAAGCGCGCGTGTGCTCATTGACTTTGAAAGTTTTTGCAGAAGACGAAGCTTCGCGCGGTTGAGCAAGTTCGACTCTTCGTTGACTCATCGTGTAACCTGAGATGCTGCAGAAGCTTAGAAGAAATTCTGGTTCAATTTAAATCGCATTGAGAGATGAAACTGATTGGAAAAATATAAATCGAGAGCTTGGAAATGCGGTAAGAATTTATTGAATTCTTGAGAGAAATAGAATCGTCTTGCAAACATTTTTCATTCAATCGTTGGCAGTCGCTCAGTATGAAGCTCCTGTAAGTCGACAACAAATTTCCCATTTTAATCGAAAGGTCATTTAAAATGAACTCCACAGATTAGCGCTGATAACTGTCGGCAGCGTTTTAGCTGTGGAAGAGCGTTCGGCTCAGTCCTATGGCTGTCTGGTTAAACATTTGAAGGCTGCGAGTTTGCTAGAAGAAAGTTTTCCTGATCCATCCGACGTTGAGAGTTCGAACTGCGCCGAACTGATCGAACAAGAGACGGAGACGTTGTTCTACGATGAACCTGTGCTTCAAATTGGTGGGATGCGGAAACATCTGAAATGCATAAACAGAAGGGCAAGAGCAATGAAATGGCCAGAGAGTAAGTTTCTGCATATCGTGCACTCATCGCCGATGTCACCACAAGCCACCAAAGAAAAGTTAAACGAGATTAAATTGAAAAGCATTGATACATTTGGCAAAGCTTTGTTCCTTTGCATTGCCGACGATTTGTTCGCTGATTTGCTTAATATCACCAACTCAAAAGAGGACGAAGACCGTCTCACTGCCTTTTGCCTTCGACAGTACGTCGTGGAACAAAATCTGATTGATCGCAACTACAAAGTCATACAAAACCCGACTAACGTGGACATCTTTGCTGCCAATTGCGACGAACGTTTGCAAAAAAATAAGAAACAAATCGAGGAAATCGTTTTGACTATCTGGGTGAAGGAAGCGAACTGTGTCAACGAAACGAGCCACAGAGTTGGATTTTCAGATAAAATCTTCGTGGCTGCAGTTCTGAAAGAAGTTCAACTAACAGTTGCACAGCGAGGAGCAGAGGATAATAGTTTGGGGGATTTCATACAATCGTTCGATACAGAAATGTACAAATGTGGCCCGATCAATGAGTAAAATCAATCTCCTAAACCTAATAAAGTTCAACCAGCAATTGATGTATAAAATTTTGATCAATTTTCTTTAAATCACTGAATATATTTTCCACGACTGCAGCATAAATATCTCAGCCACGAGAAACATAACGTATCTCATTTTTCCGAACCTTCCCTTGCTCGCTTCGTAGCTCGCCCGTTGCTCGTTCCATTCGTTTATTCACACGTATACAATGCTGTGTTGAAGGCGGTGTTTTTGTTTCTATTAAAATTTAGCGAGAGAAGTTCGAACTGATCTGCAAGGATGAAGCCTTCGTGGACGATGGTGGTGAGCGGAGTGTTCATCGGTTACATCTGCTACTCGATGTACACGTTCGCCACGCTATTCCGCTCGTTAAACTGCACCGACGAGATGACTTGCTTCAATAGTTTCCTCAACAAAAACCCAAAGATGCAACTCGCGCTGTTCACATCGCCATCGATGTCGCCGATCTCAACCGACGTGAAGAAGTTGACAAACATTAGGAACTTTGATTATCGAGAACCTTACACAAAGTGAGTCAACTTTTCACTTTCGAGTTGAAGGAAAATAATTATGAAACTTCTTTTTAGTAATTTCAAAGTAGAAGTTCCCCTGAAAACGCGAAGGAACGGAACGCTGTACCTTTACGTTGTGATGGCCGTTGACGATGGATCGTTGGATTGGAAAGACTTCCAGCGAGATGGCCCAACAGTGATCAATCGAGTTCCGCTGACTCAGTACGTTGTGCCCAGAGAAGCAACGTTCAACCTCCTGAACGAGGAGAACCCAAACGAGCAGAAATCGAAACAGAAAATTTTATCAGACTTGAAAACAAAAACTCACATCAAGTCGAAGGTGTTCGTCACTTGTCTGACCGATCGCGCTTCGATGTCTCCGCAAGACGTTGCTCCTGAACTCGCGAGAATGGTCCGAGTGAGTCGGAAGCACGAGTTCTTGCCAATGATTCAAAGCAACGTACTCAAGGAACGATTCACATATCTCATCGAAGTGAACAAGAATGTTACAGAAATTGACCTCGAGTTCAACTATAGCCCGTCATCTGTTGGGAAGTTCAGGCTCATCGCTCACATCGAGAATGCCATGCAACAGTTAACGACTTTGGGATTCGCACCAAAAGACGTTGATGAGGTGAAAGAGATTTTCGCGGAAGCGAATCTTTATCTGCTTTGTGGAACTTTGTTCATTGGAAGCATTCACGTGAGTTCTGACGGAAGAACGTCATCAAAGTTTAGGTAATTCAACTTGGATTTTGCTTTTAGACTTTGTTCGACTTCCTCTCGTTCAAAAACGATGTAAACTTCTGGCGCAAAAAGAAGAACTACGCAGGTTTGTCGACGAGGACGACGCTTTGGAGAGCCTTCAGCACAATCATCATTTTCCTCTATCTACTCGACGAGCGATCGTCGCTACTCATTACCATTCCGACTGGCATAGGCGCTTTGATTGAGCTCTGGAAATGCAAGAAAATTCTAAAATTGAGTATCAGCATGAGAGGAATTAAGTTCAACTCAGACGAAGGCAAAGACGCTGTTCTTAAAGCGGAACAGCAGACGAACGAGTTTGATCGACAGGGCATGAAATACTTGAGCTACGTTCTGTATCCTCTCGTTCTTGGCTACGCCGTCTACTCTCTGGTTTATCATCCACACAAGAGCTGGTACAATTGGACACTCAACTCGATGGTCAACGGTGTTTATGCGTTCGGATTCTTGTTCATGTTGCCTCAGCTGTTCATCAACTACAAGCTCAAATCAGTTGCATCGTTGCCATGGCGCGCATTCATGTACAAGGCTTTCAATACTTTCATCGATGACGTCTTCGCCTTCATCATCACCATGCCGACAGCTCATCGAGTCGCTTGCTTCCGCGACGACATCGTCTTTCTAATTTATCTCTATCAGCGATGGCTTTACCCAGTCGACAAGTCTAGAATTGACGCTGGAGCGAGTATGGGAGAGGTCGAAGAATACGAAGCAATCGAGCCTGAGAAGGAAACCTTGAAAGAAAAGAAGACGAAGTGATTACACATTTTGAAGTATTTGTCTGTTCCACGTCCTAGAAATTGATTCCTTTCCATCGCAACACTGAGCATATTTATCAGTTCCACAATTGCAATTCCATCGTTCGCGTCAAGAGACTGAAACAATAAACTACTGAAAAAGTTTTTAAATAAAAAGAGATAAAAAGTATTCTGTCCTGAGATAATTTTCCGTGACGATTGCACAATTGCATTCTTTTTATTGGCAATTCTGATTCGGACGCAACTCAATCACCGAAAAATCTCGAGCCCTAGACACTGGAAAATATAATAATTTATTTTTATTTAAATAACTTCCACACAAATTGACTGTAATAAAAAATCATGGGAACGAGCGACATAAATTCACCCGAATCTCTATTTTTTAGTGCACATCACTGTGACATTCACGGAATAAGCGAGAGAACCGAGCGAGGGCCGGCCAATAAAATTTATTTGTTTTTATGTGCAATTTTTATTTTATGGTGATTTAGCGAGAAAAAGAATTTATTGTGCACAACAAACGTCCGCTCCGAGGATGAGTAAAGTCGCTTAAAGTTGCCACGCAAGTCGTTCGAGTGTCCGAGAAAATTGGAAAAAGTTTTTCACTCAATTCGACGCCTTTCATTTCAGTTGAATAAGCAGATTCCCTTCCATCGACAGCCTCAAACGATTTGAATAAACGATTTTCAATTCATGGCGAGAGACTTTTCCTGCTGAGGCGACGAAAACTTGCAGCTCACGTATGCGATGTTTGGTGTTTCGTTTTACTTTTGAGTTTTCAACTTCGAGAAAATCCGAAAATAAAAATAAAAGAAATGCCTGCGAGCCAATCATCTTATGCAAATCAAAAAGGATTCGAAGTGTTAAGAGCATTTTTATGAGATTCAATGTTTGTTCGGGTCGAGATCTTTGACTGAGAAGTTTGTCGGCGTTTCTCGCATAAATTCTTCGATAAGGTTTCGTGTGAATAGTTTGAGGAAGATGTCGGATAGATTGGGAAAGAGTTCGTCGTCAACTGAGTGTTGGTTTCTATTGTAAGAGTGGGAAGAATAATTTCTCAAAAATCTTGTAAGTTTGATAGCAACTAATTGATTAGCTATCAATTAGGAAAAAGCATTTGTTTGAGCTTATCAAGTCGTTTCATTTTAGCTTCTTTAATTAAAGGGAAGAAGATCTTTGAAGTTCACCTGAAACATTATCAATCTGGCTACATGCCAAAGATCATTAAGGAAAAACTAAAGCAAATCTAATGACTTGAAGCCCAGCAACAAACCTTCAACTTGTCTGTTACCACTACCTCACCACACTTCCCTCAAAGTTTCTCATCTCAACCACGTTCGTACCTGCAAACTTGTCTCAACTTGGAGCACACTTTTGTTCTCGATAGATTAGTCTTTAACTGGCAAACTATCGCGGCAAACAATTCAAGGCAAAAAGAATTACAAAACAAAACTCGATGCTCACCGAGATAAAGATCTCATGCCGTTCTTCCTCTGCCTCGCTCAGGATTTCTGTTTTATTCCCAGCACGTGCTAAACAAAACCAAATCACAAATCTGCTTCCCTGATCTTTGATGAAAAACAACGATTTGTTAATCATTTTTCATCTAATCCTGCAAAAACTGTGTCGAATGCGAATTTACGCGCATGGATCAAGTTGACTGGCTGCTGTGCAACGATTGCTTAATAGCGAGGGGCCGAGCCCATCACAAATGAATGGAATTCAATCTTTTATGTCGCAATATAATCAAGAAGGGTTTATTTGCTAATGTCGTTTGGCTGCTCCGATTGCGGCTTACGAGCGAGTGATTCTTGGAAGAAATTATGATGAGAATTCGTTCGGCTCTTTCCTCGAGCTCGGCTTATCTAAGTTTATGAGTTATTCATTGTCTCACATATGGCAGAGCGGAGAGGGCCGTAAAATATCTTTTACGAGCCGATGAATAACATTGGAGCAACGTTTGACCGATTGTCGATAAGAATGATCCAGAGATGATCGGAAATTGCAATCGATGGAGACAATCGGAGAAATAAATAAATTCGTTTCGGGTCTTGCGAGGCTTCTCGGGGGTTTGTGATTGAAAAAAGTTTCGCAAGACGAGCAAATCGTTGAATTAGAAGAATTCTTTTGAACGTGACTCGCTTCCTTTATTGCCACCTCCTTCCCGCAGCTCCTCAAGCGAAGCTTCTTCGTTCATTCCTCAGCGTTATAAATCAGACAGACGAGATATTTTTATGAAATTTTAAATAGCGATAAATTTCAATAAAGTGGAAGAAACTTTCGGAGCGAAAGATATTAAATTTGCTCGCCTAATCGAGAGCGAATCATGAAAGTTTCATAGACAGCAGGCTCAGACACCAGGGACGAGTCGCTTCATCAAATATTAATCAATAAGCGATGAACAAGATTGTGAACAGATTTCGACCCCATTAAAAATAATAATTTCCGAGCCCTCTTTTCTAATTTGATGCGGTTATCGTGCGTATGGAAACTTCTATCAACGAGTGGTGACATGAAATATAATTAGATTTTCGCTCTCTGCTCTCTAAACTGTCGTTGGATCTTTTTATTCATTCATCGTCGATGATTTATGCTCGTGCCAAGGGAGAAAGAGATAACGTGATGTTACATCGAGCGATTGATAAGAGTCAAAGTTGTTAAACATAAATTAAATTTTTACGAGCATCGGACAAGTGAAATCTGAGATGTTCGAAGCGAGACACCGACACGAAGCTGAAATTTCGATTGCGAGATGTCAGCTGATAAGAAAGTGTCGTCACTGGTCTTTAATCACGTTCTGAAATGTTTTTATTTGGGTCCACAGACTGAGCAGTTCAACAAAGGTCAGAACATGAAATCTATTAATTTTTGATTCCTTTTCGAGTGAAAAGTCTCGACGATTTTTCTCCGACAGTAACAAACCAAAAAGTCTTCAACGACGAGACCGCAAACTTCCAATTATTTCACTTCTTTATTGAGATTGATGCACCATAATTTGTTCAATTTGCTTTCATCTTACGCGCGATGTAACGAGAGACGGAGAGCGTCGTAATAAAAATGAGAAAACAAATCCCCAGTTAATTTTCACGTCAGGGACGTCAAATTGACAAAATTGGAAGCGTAATGATGATAAAATCCATTTCCTACCCGTCGCCTCTCGTCCTAGGAGGACGCAAACTTCTCCGCTTAATTACTTTTTCAATTTCGGATCGAACTCCGCTCAAAATGTTCACCTTCGACGCTTAATTATCATTAATGAAGACGCAAGGGTTCGAGAGGAGCTGCGATGGCAACGAGGAGATAAAAATTATTTCATCAAAAGCGCTTTCCGTCGACAGCAAACTTTCCATCTGAGCGAGTTGCGATATCAATCATTTGATTCAAATTACTTTCTTGTGGCTTCGTCGAGGGTGAAGAAGTTTTTCTCTTCCTCGATGTCGAATCCAAAGTCTCGCTGAGCTTCGGGACGAATCAATTTCGGGATCGAGCTTGATACTGATTGAAAAATTTGTGCTGTGGGGCGAGAGATGGAAATCCATTTTCTTTTGAGAAAATCTTCCCCGCTTCATCGAGAATATTTTCATCAACGACTGCTTAGGTAGAAACGCTCGGTCCCTTTAAAACTGAGCAAAGGTTTTGCCTACCCACACAGCTTCAACTCGAGTTCCTGTAGTTATTGGCACGACTTGTCTCGTTGGCTTTTCTTGAATTAGATTATAGTTAAGTTTTAATTGGTTCCTCTGTGATCTGTTTATCAGTTGAAGGCTTCGTTTATAATACAAACCTTCATCATCATGTCGATTTTGGAGATCAAGTGGAAGAACCACAACGGTCTGCAAGTCAGCGCGTTCTATCAAATGCTTCTCGCGGATAAATTGTGCGACTGTGTGCTGTCCACTGAAGGACAAAGCTTGAAAGTCCACAAAATTGTTCTAGCGGCTGCCAGTCCTTACTTTCTGGTGAGTTACTCGCACCCTTAACAGTCGAAACAAGTTGACACATCCCGCGCTCTTTATCTCTTTTAGAATTTGTTCACACTCGAAGGAACTCAGATGAACCAAAATTCATTCATCGTCTTAAACGAAATGACATTTGCTGAAATGAATGACATCGTCGAGTTCATCTACACGGGCACAGTAGACATTGCATCAGCTAATGTATCACGTTTCATCGCCTTAGCAAAGTCTTTGAAACTCACAGGAATTGACGATTTCGCTGTAGACTGCAAGGACAAAGCGGAGGAAAAATCTCCTAGCCCGACAACGAGAAAACGCTGCCACAGCGCCAATGACAGTTTAGTCATCTTCACTAGTGAGAAATCCGTGACATCAAAGAAAGTAACATCAAAAGAAGTCTCGCACATTCCACGAGCTCAAGTAGGAGCAAAATCATCACAAGCTGCTTCATCGGCGTTGCCGAGAGGCCCTCAAACCTCTCCAAGATCTTCGTTCCTCATCATCGCCGGGGAGACGCCGCCATCGTCAACTCGCAAACGTCGTTCCAAGTCGGCTAGCCGCACTGACGAGCTGGACATGTTCACGGAGTTGAAAGCTTATCGATGCAAGTTTTGTCCCTGTCAGTACGCCAACGTCGGCGTCCGCAACGAGCATCAGAAGTCTTGCTGGTTCAATCCCAATCGCCCAGCGAAGAAAGTCGTAATGACACCGCAGCCAGCGCAAATCTCCAAGCGTCGCGCCACATTCGTCAAGTTTTAATCTCAATGTTAACTTTATCGAGCAATTTAGTATTGACAAAACTTTGAAAATGTCGGAAAAGACCAGAAAATAAAATTTGAGACTCATTAGCGGCTTTAGCAATTATCTGTGATCAACAATGTTGCAAGTCTCGCAATCAAAGTGAGATTCAGTTGGAAAATAATCATCGACCACATAATTATCGCTTGTACCACTTAGGCAATTTAATTATCGCTCTTCTTGTGTTTCATGTTTCCTTGCGAGTGAAGATTAATCTCGAAGCTTCTCTCTGCGTATTTCATTAACTCCCCGCAAACAAAATGAGATTGATCGCATTGGAGTGGAGAGAATGTGAAATAAATTAACGCTCTCCGGCTTGTAACGAGCAGCAGCACCACAAGCATTCGAGGAAATTCTATTTACGAAGCGAAAAAGATGGACGAACTTTGGTGAAAGGAACCGCATAATAAATAAGAAGCGTTTATCTGACACTAAAGGAATTAATTTTCCTTTAGTTCCTCGAGATGCGAAAAGTTTCTTGATTACAAATGCTCCTAATTGACTCGAGTGACGGACCGAGCTCGAAGGAAAAGCTTTGAGCTGTTGGATGATTGCGCATGTTTTGACTTTTCTCCACGGTGCTTTGCAAACGAGAGACTGAAATAATTGATTCCTCGCCTTAACGATCGAAGCTGACAGCCGAATTCAGAAATGTGTTGCCCAACAATGATTTCAACCTTTAAAATGGTTGAAGTCTCTTTTGTTCTCTAGCGATAGTTTACTTTTACGTGGCCGGGGAGAAGCGGAGAAATAAAATTACATCTCACTCACTGCACGACCATGATTAATTATCACGTCTCTGGTGAAGAGAACAGAAGAACTGCTGGAGCAAAAAGAAATCGTTAAAATGTTTTCAATAATTAGATTTCGATGTTTCAATCTCCACTTAGCTCGCTTCATTTTAACCGTGCTGTGAAGTGAATGAATTGGCCGTTAAATTAATGACTTTTTCACACTTTTAATTGGAAAATGGATTGAAATTGAAATTATATTTCGTGAATGAGGCTCGAGCATTTTTTCCTCCGCTCATTCGATCGCCACAAATTGATGAGGTGACGATTTGTTCCAGCTTCGATTGGGATTCAATTTTTTATCCGTAAGATGTCAGACATGCTCGAGAGTTGAGGAAGACATCGCGAGAAAGAAAGGAAATTCCTTCCAGACTCCATAAAAATTCGCCTCTCCCCATTCGCCGTTTCATTACTCAAAAAACATATTCGAACATATTCAGAAATAAAGTTTTAATTAGCCGCTTTTTTCTTCTCTCGAATCAATGGAACCGAACTTAAATTCAATAAGCCACAGACGATAATTTTCGTTCAACAGGAGATTTTCCTAAGAGTTCAGCTCGCAAAGAGCTACGTGAGATTCTCGTTAGCCAGCATTAGCCACCAACACTGCGATCCAACCAATCGGAGGAAGCCAAACGGCTTCAGCCATTTATTTTTCTGTGGATTGCTCGAGAGAGCGCTCTCTCGACGTCGCACACCAGCAGCGGCGACCGTAAAAAGAGGAACATAAATTCAGTGCAACATACTTTTTATGCTGAAGCATATAATTTACTCACAGCTCAAATTGATTCCGCTGTTGTTGTAGTTTCCTCTGTGCACGCCTACAAGCGAACATCCAAGCATAAATTGCTCTGGCGTGATGAGGAACCAGTTTCTTCCCGAAGTCTTCTTTCGTAACAAGCCACAAAAGAGTTTTTCTGCTTCTCGCTCGTGTATTTTATAGGAGTTTCGTCTGTGATGGTTTAAGTTATTGATTCAACACAAAATATTTACACAAATCAAAAACCATATTTTTTCGTTCGAATAAACTTTCCATCCAGTGTGTTTTGATAGCTCTCTGCGACTGAACGGATTGCGGCGTTGAAATATAGCTCGGAGTAGTGTAAACTATTTATGGAACATTAGCTCTCGATATTTTAACTTTGAGAAAAGGCGAAACCGAGGAAGTTGAAAAGGCTCAACGGCTTCCGAAGTGGAAAAGATAAAACTTTGTGATTACAAACTGGCGAATAATTAAGGAGCCATAAACTCGCGTCGTTATAAAATTATTGAGTGAACACTTTATTAGTTTTGGCGCTTGAATAATTAATATTTAGTGCAACACTTTATAATTAAAAAAGGTGAAGCGGTTTCATTTGCCGTCGCTTAAGTGATGAAAGGAAAATTTGTTTGCAATGCAAAACTGAATTGAGAATTGTGAAAGACTCTGCTGCGAGAGAATGGTGTTAGGACATCAGAACTTACTAGCGAACATGTCGGGAAGTCCACCAGGATTACAGCCAGCTCTCGCCCTCGCTCAAGTAGCCGCGCACCTTGCACCGCGCTCGAGGCCATGGGCGCCCTTCTTGCAATTCGGCATGCCGATGTTCGCGCCGTTCCTGACGCGCCCGCACTTCGGCGGCCCTCCCCAGCACAACCTATTGAACATCAGCAACATGAGTAATAGTACAAGTAATAGCTCGCATTCATCAAACTTATCATCGCAAAGGAATCTTCAAAGTCCGCCGAGCGAAGACTCTAATGACGAGCGAGGTGAGAAAATATTTCTGCTTTTAACTTCGCGTTCATCCGTCGGTTTATTGAAAGTTTTCGCCTTTCGGAAAGTTCTGGCTTGCGTGCTCCAAATTGATGTCAATATTAATTCGTTCGGCTGTCCGTTCCCTTTCACGACTCGAAACTATTAATTTGAATGTGAGCGAAACTACAATCGTGATTTTCAATTAAAACCGCGATTGTAACTCTTTAATTGCCTTTGAACTTTATCATGACTCGAAGAATTAAATTCAATTTAAAAACTTTTTCCTTTCCGAGAAGATGAACGAGAGAACCGAACGTAATGAAGTTGTCTGTATTAAGTTATTAAAGTTTGGAGAAGGAAACATAAATTACGAGTCCTCAAAATTCAATGAATGCTCGGCTGAAAAAAGTGGATCAAAACCTCGGGGGATCGACCTGACACAACACATTCATTTTGAATTCAAGTGTCTCAACCCGGCGAGGCATTAAAATTATATTAAATTTAAAGAGAAACATGAAAAATTGTAGAAAAGGTTCTGCGTAATCTGAAAAAGAAAACAAAAAATGTGTTTAAAAGACCGTCGCCTGCAGGCAGCAAACAAAAGCCTTTTATAAATGACTGTTGGCTCGGATAAAATCGTTTCTTTCTTTTTGCCTCGACTTCATAATGAAATTAACGTTTAAGCGACGTCTTGCGAGTGTTGGGATGTTGTAAATTATGTTATTTAATTTGATCGAGTGAACATAATCCTTGTCTGCACAATCGAGTTCTCATGTTAATGCGAATGCTCATTCTTAATCAAACAACTCCTAAACATGTTGTCTGATGTTCGTAATTTTCAGTTTTTTCCTCAACCGACCGACAAGCAAATTAAAATTTCAATTATAATCGCGCATAAACGACACTCTTGTTGCGGCATTTGAAACGAAGTGAGCGACACGACTCGGCAAAATATTCATCGATGCATTTCGGTATTGATTTTCCTTTCCGCAGACAGCTCAGTTTTTTAATTAACAATTACCGTAAATAAGTCAGATTCAATTAAATTACATGAAATATCTGAACATGCAAATTTCGATATTTAAATTCCAATAAACACGCTGGGCGTTGGCTTGACTTGCAACTACGACGAGCGACGTTGCAGTTTACGACCGACGTTTGTCGACGCGTCTTATTCCGCCACGACAGTTGTTAAAGCTCAGACAGCTTAGGATGAAATCATTCTCGCGATATAAAATATTTTCCGTCGATAAAAGCGAAATTGATAATAACGATTAACTTTTTAACGATTGCGAACCTTCAGCTGCAAAAGTCATAAAAACACAAAATTATTGAGTTCGGTTCTATTAATTTGCGAGTCGGAGCTCCGGTGGCTGCGGAGCTTATTTAATTCAACGAAGCTTTTTGGATGCAAATGGAATTTAATTGAAATTATGATTTCAACTCGGTGATATAAAAATGAATGCTAACAAGAGTCCAATTAAAATTAAATGTGTGTAGTGGCTGTTACAGCGCTCTCGTGCTTTTTTCGGGTACGAATGCGAATGTAATCAGGGTTTTCATTAAAAAGCAAGCGACAATTACAGTAAATAATTTAAATAATTTCATCGTGTAAAGATTTTCCAGCCAAATTTTTGGGTTTCACGAGCTGAAAATAAATTGAAATTTATGTTAACGTCGCTGGAAGTGGGAAATTATTTGCGTGCATGAATTCAGGTGCTTAGGCGAACACGGGCGACAGTTATTTTAATGAACAACTCCCGGGGAACGATGGAGGTAGCAAGTGCTTGCGTTGCTCTGCGTTGTGTCTCGTCTCGTTTAGTGAAGTAATAAGGTTACAAGTTCAAGCAATTGAAAAGGTTTGAGATTCTTTTTGTGGGGTTTGAGATTAGCTAACGACTCGCAACCAGCAAATGAATCCAACGTGAACCATTGAAGATATTCCAGCTTGAATCAATCAATTGAACAACAGAGTTTGCTATCCAAACCATCTCTAACGATTTTGTAAAAATTCAACTTACGCAGCTCATAAACTCTACGCAGTTCATAAACTCTAACGAACTTACATTATTGATTAAACTATTCAACTTCTGTTGATGTTCGACAATAGCCCAGAAATCATTTATAGCTATCGAGACCTTTATTTTCCGCTGCTTTTCTTCCTAAACACACGCAACCACGATAGATAACAGAGAGATAACCTTTTAATTATTTTCCTATGACATTCGAAGCTTGACTTAATTTCCAAACTGTCGGAATCAATGAGCCGAATCGAGCAGGCGAGTCGAGCTTTCGCTACGAAATTGAATCACCGTCAATCATTACCGATAGAGAATGAGAAGAAACATCGAGTGGTGTACATGAAATGTGAAACAATTAACTCGAAGTTCGATTCACCTTAATTGTTTCTTATGTTCCAACAAGATTGTTGGCTTGTTACCTTGGCCAGCCGATTTCAAATTGTTGCCCCAACTTCTCGAAGCCAAAGATCAATTCAAATATTTAATCGAATCGACATGTGAACAGTTAAAGTTTAATCAGAAAACTTTTTCATATTTCCAACATGTTTGCCCACTTATCATCCAATTCTCGTTGTAAATAAAATTTTATCGGCGCTTCTGTGCCTTGTTTTCTCAATTCCAAACTCCCATTGTTTCGACTTTGTATCGATTTTGTTTGCCTTAGCGAGTTTCACGGATTTTAAAATTCATCGCCAAGCTTTCGAAATAAAATTTCACAATGCGAGGGTTGTAAATAAACCATGACGAATCGGAAGATTTACAGAGTCGGGGAGGCAAGCGACCGTGATTTGACAATGAGCAGGAGGGTTGGTTAATTTTTGATTTAGTTACGGCTGCTTTTTTACTGCTTCTGGCTGGCTTTCGCAAACATCCACCAGCCATAAAAGCGAGCGCATTAAAATTCACCTTATCATTGTCTCGTTAATGCGACAATAAAAATATTTATGATTGCGACCCTCGACGAGTCTTTCTCAAGAAGTGAGCAAACAACACACAAAGACCTTAACTAATTTTCATACTTAAGGCCGTAGGTTCGATCGAGCGAGGGTGGAATTGGATTCAGGAAATTAATTAAATAGAAAATTGGATTTTCTCGAACTCAATTGGCTTATTTGTTGGATCATTTAGCAGAGTCATCCTGACGGTGATTAGTTTATTAGTCTGCATTTCCATTCGGCGTGTGAGGAAGCCTCGCTCGCCAAATATTTCACGGTTCACTCTGTTGATTAAGGAGCAAACGAAGTTAATTACAACGTCAGTCGACTACATCCAATCGACACCCGTCATTAATTCGAACATGTTAAATCGAGAAAAAAGAGCGAAACATTCAACTTAACTTCTCTTCCGATTCTGATTTGTGACGTGTAAAAACGCGACGAGTGCGCCCGAGCAATAACTCAAACGGAGAAAAAACTATGAAGAATGACATCGATTAGCGATCCTTTCATTTTCAACACTTCACGCTGACGCTCTCCGTCGCTTTCTTCGACAAACATTTGATGAATAAAATTACATTCACGACTCAATTAATTATAGACACACCCCCAACCGGCCCAAACCACAAAGGCCTCGATCAATAAACTCATCGAGTTGACTCTTCAAATGCCTTCGAGCATTGAGCAAAGCGAGGGATGAATGGCACAGCATTAAGATGAGATTTCCGTTCTGAAGCGAGCTAAGGGGATGTTAAATAATAAAAGTCGAGGGGATATAAAAGTGGCCACATATTGGAAATGTTTGCGTCTATTTAACTTTATTCCGGGTAATATTTCCTCGTTACTAGTCAATTTGCCTCTTCAACCCTCCTCAAGTGAATCTTTTTTCTCGGGCCTTGATATTCTTTTGATTGTTTCTCGTGTAGCGAGAGATTTTTCTTTCTTTATTTTTATTTAGGGTTTCTTAAACTGGAACCTAGAGTGGATTCTAGGGAAAATACAGGAGTGATCTTTGTGTTATTAATGTAGCAAGATCCAGAGATTGTTTTGATGTGATTGAAGACTAAAACCGTCTTCGTAGTTTGCTAAAGATTTAGTGAAACTCTTGCCATCTTTCTTAGTTTTCCCGGGAATTTCACGCTCTCAACTTTTATTGATGATATCACGAAAAATTTCTCCATTTCTTGCCTCGTGAATTCTCCATCTCTCCCCCACGCAGAATGTTTTCCTCCGCATACACGTTTGAATTAAATAAAAACAACCCCTCGAGAAGAATCTACGAAACCATTTTTTCTGCTTCACAAGCTCTATTTCCTCTCAGCTCCTCTCGCTTCCCCCCGCTCGAACAATGCTTGAATGTGTTTCGGGGGGTGAACATTATACGCATTTTCATAGACTTTTTATGGCTGTTTTTCAATCGAATTTCGGGTGAAAATTATTAGCTCAATTTTGCTTCGCTCTCGGCGGGTTGCTGCTCTTCTGGGGTTTCATGCTACATTTGACTGCTCGAGCGAGCTTTATCGAGCTGTTCGCTTTTATTGAATATTGTTTTTTCATAGTCTCCATTTTTGCGAAGCAATGCTGCCATCATGTATTTATAGTAGAGACATCAAGAGACGCTATTTTGCGCTTGTTCACGAAAGACGGAGGAGCGACCGATAAAAAACAATTACTTATTGATTTCATTCGATATTGATTATGTGTTAGAAAGCGATAAATGCCGTTGGTTGGGAAAGTTTTATGACAATTTTGGGATAATATGTTGCTCGTCCATGTTGCTTGCGCTCAACATATGAGGCCCCAGAGATGTGCGAGCGAAAATCGATGCGAGGCTGACGTATCTTGTTTTTTGATTAAATTTGACATTCGCTCAGACTCTGCGCATTGTAATCTTGCTGCGATGTTGATAAGCAACCGCACATTCACTCAGCGGATCCAAACACACGATGATTATTATAAATTATTCCCTCTGGAAACATTAAATTGTCGCTCCTTGCTCTGCTGATGAGAGCGCAAAGTTTTCGATTTAACTTTTTCTGTTTGACGCCATATGGGCACATTTACGACAACTGCTTTAAAACTCGATTCTCTCGACGCTGCCGCTACATGTGGCGGTATTTGTTTTAATTAAAAACGACTCAAATTTTATCAAAATTAATTTGCGGCGATTCTTTTCCTCGTTCCCATGGAGAGTCGTCGCTTAAATCATTTTTGATGTGTCCAATCTGTAATTAAAATCTTTTATTAAGTTAGTTGGCGGCGCGGGGGAGTGCGAGGTTTGACTAAGTTTGACACCTTCACCCATTAAAATTTAATATTCACGTAATTAACATCGAAGTTTAATTTTTGAAAAATGGCTTCGTGAATCAAAAACGAAAACATTCTGTGGCTTTAATGGCAAGAAAGGAGGAACAAATTAATTTCGAGTGACTCGGCCATTTGTTTGCCGCGAGGTTTTCAATTTTCGTTTCGCCTCGTTTCCATTTCAAAGCGATAAGCGAGCTGATAAGGAGAGCTTGCAAAATAGTTTCACCAATTTTAAATTACGACGTGTTGGAGCCCAGCCGAAGCGCAACTTAAGCTGTTTCTGATCGTGCAACGGACACGCCTCTCTTTCTCCTCAGACGGCGAAAAGGTAGAAAAGCGCAACAACAAAACCGCCGAGAGCGCAAAACAAAGTAATTTATAAATTCAAATTGAATAAATATTCCAGCTCTTGACGTGTACACGAGAAACATGAAACCTTTTTCACACTCATTCACTGTTCACTTAGTGTTCGGCGAGCTCCGTTTCATTTTTAATTCCGCCGCTTTTCCTCGCTCCAAGCTCTAAACTTATTTTCACAACTAATACATTCTCATTACACACCGCCGAGAGTTTTCCTGAAAATGGTCGGAAAAATTGATTTTGGCGTTTGATTGTGCTGGCGCAGGAATTTTATTTCACGTTGCGCGGCGACGAGAATCTCGGCAGAACAAAATGAAAAATTGTTTGCGAGGCGCGACGTGCGAAGGGAGAAAAAATGTTGCTCGCTTTTCCCCGGAAGCGAGAGATTTTAATTTGAAACAAGACGAGGGAGCGAATCCGTCTCGGGATCGCTAATCCCTTTATCGGTGGCACTTAATCAAACATGACGAATTATGCAACTTTTCGTGTTTATTTAAAGTTCCAATCAATCTTATAGAAATCATAACAAACAATATAAAATGCGATATCATCATTAATTACCATAGTTGTTGCGACCTGACGTATGGCCGATCACGTGTCGCTCGATTGGTCCCCGCTCGGAGATTAGGCCCGAAAATTTCAGTTAATAACTTTCCGACTCAGATTCCTATTTGAGACACGTGTCGCAAGCGCAATCCATGACAAAAAGGCCAACTCGCTGCTCTCGAGGCTAGAGAATCGAACCACTTTCGACACCAGACAAGCATCGACAGTCTTAGGGGTTATTTATGTGCTAAGTGGGCGGTGTTGTGTTACACTAGTGTATCTAAACTTTAAATGAATTGTTTCTCCCATTAATCCTGTTTTATGCTGACGCATTAGAAACGCAAAATACGTTCACATCGGCCGACCCCGCGCGCTTGTCTCGCATTAGGGACGCAGAAATTTCGTTACAGTCAATCTGATAAAACGGATTAGGTGTAAATAGATTCGAGTTTTTACTGCGCTGGTTTGTAGGGCGCTATCAGTTTGATTGATGATGTTTATAGTATTTGCGTGGCGCGGTCGAGTTTTATCACCGTGAGACTATGATAATTTTTCTATTGAAGCTTTTTGTAGTGCAATTTGTTGGGAATTAATTTGCGTGAGTTGCCAACAATTTAGATTCTTATTTTTTATGCTCTTCTTCCTGTCTCGAAAGCGCTTCTCTATTTGTAAAACAAAGGAGGTTTCACATTTTCATAAAGAACATGGAAAGGTTGGGAGAGATGATTGTGAGGTTTATAAACGTGCATCAAGTTAGCAAATCCGGGATGAGATATTGAGATATTTTCAGCGTGAAACTTCGATAGTTTTGGAGAAATGTTTCGGCTTTTGTTATCGACTTTGTTTCACATTTTTCTCGGTTAAATTTCAGATGAAAAATTGTCATTTTTATTTAAAAGAAATTACTTCTAGTTTTGTATTGAATTTTTTATTCAAATGTTATACAAAGTTTTCTTGAAAAGCTTGAAAGTTGCTTCCTTTGAAAGCCCCACACTGGAACCACTTCAATAATATTTAACAACTCTTCCACTTTCTGCTTGCGATAATGTCAAACTCTTTATTTGCAAGCGGTTTGCATGACAATTTTAGTAAACAAGCGACATATGATGAATTAATTAGGCTTTGAGGCGAAGCACTCGAGCCCATTTGGTAATGAAGACATTTAACTGATTGTTTCGCAGGTTATTGGAGGCTCTCTCGAATTTATTAGTTTCCGAAAGCCCAATAATTACAGATTCCGGGACGAGAGCAGCAGAGAAACATTTTCATTCCAAAAGGGCTTCGTAAGCCTATAATTTCCTTACATCATAATCAACATTTATCAAATCGTGATACCGTCTTTCGGGGGTATGAAGAAAGAAATAAAACGGAGCATGAAGACATTAATTTCGGTAATTTGTATGACCAATAGCAAGAAGAATTGGAAGAATTTGTTATTTGGATCTGGGACGAACTGAATTAATTTCTCAATTCGGGGTTTCGTTAGGAATATAAAAGGTTAAATTGAAAAATTATGACAGGGATGTCGGCTCTTGATGAGATGTCGGAGGAGCTCGACAGCCTTGAGAAAGCTCGATCGGCTAATCAAGCCAATTAACTCTCGTTTGCCTTTTGAAATCAATCATCTCGCTGTGAATTCCTCTCGTTTGGTGTTTTGGCAGCCGTGCAGGTGCATGATGCGATGAGCGTAATTGATTCTTCTTACTAAGTCGGTTGCATGATGAGGCCTCAAAACACGAACATTCATAAGCTCCACTCAAAAGCCAATTTTTGTTTGCACTATAAACCGCCTGTCATTAAAATAATGACGTCGACGTTTAATGATTGGATTGCGGATTTTATTGATAAACGAAGACACATCGGTGATTGCCTGAAAATCGGTCTCGGTCGCTTACGGTGGACATGATTGAATCAATTTCGAAATTCTTTGGAGAGATTAAACTCAGAAATCATAAAAACGTTCCGTAATAACCACAACATCCAATCAATTATCAATGAAAATTAATGGTTCCATGCATTAAGCGACTGCTCTTTCTCTCGCGCAGCCATGAATAAAGGCTGGCAAAAGAATTAATAAACGCATAAAAATTATGCTCGTTCGAGACCCTTTCTCGCTTTAACGTCTGAGGGTATCCGACAACTTTTATAACTTAATTTTATTTATGGACGAAAATGAGCAAAACATTGAAAATTGGCAAATAAAAATTAATAAGTTTTTTGCGGGCTACGAGCTCGGCAGCGCGGCTGTAAAATAAAATGCTCGCATGAAGAATCGGGAAGAACTCAAACCGGTCGAAGGGAAGTTTTCGGTCTCTTTCTTGTGTCTCGAAGGCGAGGCGCACAATCCACCTCATCCCGATGCATTCAATTTGCTCAAGCGCTTCGTTTATGGAGCGCACGGACTTATAAATCTTTCCAACTCACTTCTCGCTCGCAATTATGGCGGCAAATGTCTCAATTTCGTTGCCCTTTCCTCGTCCGGGGCCATTAATTTGTTCCACGGAAATTAAATTCGCCCGGCCAAGTGTAGTTATTGATTAGCCTTTGGGAAATTAATCGCGACTCATCAATATGCCTTTCGTTACCCGGAGAAGTAAAAGGACGAGCAAATTGCGAGACTTTCAATTACATGCGCAACTGACTCGAGAAAAAGACCCAGTTTGAGCTCTTGAGGTGCCCATTGAAATTGATAAACAATCATTTTTAATTAGATTCTGGCCCTCCGATAACTCAGACGAGAAGTGAATGTAATCAATGTTGCGAATCAATTTTGAGGAATTTTCGGGCCTCGCTGGCAACCCAGAGAACTTAATGATTTGTTGTCTTTTCGACTTCGACTTCGGCGAATCTCTTTGCTTGTTATTATCCGTTTACGCGGTGCGTTTCATGAAAAACGGGTGGAATTATATGCACTTTCGCAGTAATTGCTCCGTTCGCGTATGCAAAATTGAGCTTTAAAGTGTTCACGTCAATGGCTTGATTAAGAACTGCGTAAGAGTAACGGTCGGACACCTCGCGACGTCGCTTCCGCTTGAAAAATTAAAGCGAAAAGTTCGTGATTTTATTGGCCTTGCAGATGATTAATCATTTTTATCATTAGCTCGAGAGTGAGAAAGTCATGGCTCGAGTTATAATTGAAAAAATATATCATTAATTCTAAGCAAAATTGGTTTCTTCTCTCTCGTCGGACGGCTCATTTGCATTAGAAAATAATTAATATTCGTCTTTTAAATTATGGTAACGAGAACAAAATTGTTGGACATCGAATGCAAATTTATTCAGGATTTAACGCAGTGGAAATGTGAATTTCATTTTACAAATCGTCTTCAGCTCAGTCGTTAACGACAGAACAAAACTTCAAAGCTTCACACGAACTCGAAGCCAACAACCGCAAGTTCTCTAACTTCCAGCACGTTCTCGCTCACGCTTGCATCGAATTTATTGCGGTTAATGAGGTTTATAGTGCGATTCATTAAAATAAATCATCAAAACACTCGCTAATTAAGTGTTTGCGATCCGCTCGCTGCATTTCTTCAATCAAATCCTCCGACCGCAGCATAATGAAGCCAACTCGAGCGAGCACATTTGCGAAATTAATGGAATTAATCGACGAGCGATAAGATTAATATTTAATCATCTCTCGTTGGCACAGGCATAATGATTTGTTAATACGGTAAACGTCAAGATACGGAATTTAATTGTCATCAATAACGAAATTGATCGATTAATTCGAATGCAGATTGATTCGAGCGAATGTGGTCGTAACTTTTATTGCCTAGTCCATAATACGCGTTAAGAACGATTTCCATATTTATTCAAACAATGATTAATGCCGCTTTATCGGCCCTATTCACTTCAATTAAGTTTATTATTTTATGGTCGAGTTATTAAAATTGATAACCTGTTTTGTCGGGCTGAGTTATTGATCGATCTTCTCGTTATTTTCCAGGCTCGGCAGCGGACGGCGATGAGGAGAACAGCTCATCGAAGCGAAGGCGATCGAGGACGAATTTCAACTCGTGGCAGTTGGAGGAGCTCGAGCGAGCTTTCACCGCTAGTCATTACCCGGACGTGTTTATGCGCGAGGCCCTCGCGATGAGACTGGACCTGAAAGAAAACAGAGTAGCGGTAAGGGAAAGTATTTATTGGACTTTAATGCGTGAGCATGAGTGGTTCTGCGTTGCGGAGTCAATTAAAATGCGATTTCATTGGCGCTCGAGGTGCGAAGGCTCGCGATATTTATTTCCTAAATCATATTTAATGAAGAAGAAATTACATGGCTGCGAGTAGAATTCGGCCTTAACTGCGGCCATAATTCCTTCAGCCCAACTACAATCATCATCGTTACTTATTTGTGGAGTGAAAGCGTTAATCACAATTCTGTCGGTTCATTTGAATAGCTATTCTCATGCGCTCATGTGTTTATGTACAGTAATTGATGGCGATTAAGACATTTACGGACGAAGGAATGGTCGACAGAAAATTGCTGTTAATAATTTTACAACCATAATCACGGGCAATCACGAAACTTTTCAATCAGTCCAGCTTAAGGAAGAGAACCCAAGGAAAAATCCGCATATTGTTTATTCTATGTCGTCATTAACAGAAATTACAGAGCTCGAGTCGAAAGGGTTCATGACAAAAAATAATAAACAATTTCGTGATTGAATTTATTATCTCGGGACCTGCGAGCCTTTTTTCCTAAGACCCCAATTATTCTAATAAATAGTCAGTCGCTCGGCTTGCTCGAGTAACTAATAAGCTGACATAGCGATCAGTTTGTTGCCAGGATACCGCTCGATTAGATGAATCGTTTCCGTAGCCAGCAAAAGGCTAATGATTTAAATGTCTGCTAATCTGATCCAATCAAATCGGAGGCGAGTTGGCCGAAAGAAGAAGCTTTAAATTGAAAGATTGACTGGTTTGCTGTCTTCTGAATGCCGCAGCAGTTTGTGCTAACTCACACTTAATCCTCGTTGAAGGCAAATAAATGCGATTACCGAGGGAATGAAATCTCTTCAAAAGCCTAATATCGTTCTAACAAGCTATTACATGCCAAAATTGCGATCACAAGGCAAAAAGGCAAACGGCAAGGAGAAAGAACAAGTTTTTATGGCATAGAGGGGACAGCACACCCTCTCTTATGTTATAGACTTTTCGATTTATTTATGATACGTTTGAGGTTAGCGAAGAGAGACCGAAGACCCTCGAAACCAGCACAAAATTAAAAGGAATTATTTTAATACATAACGCAATATGTTAAACTATTTTTGTGTTCTCGAGAGCCGCACGAGAGCCGAGAGGTGCCAGGAGATTATTTTCAGTTAAGCAGAAGAAGCAAGTAAATAAATAGAAATTGATGATGATAGAATTTGTTATGAAGCTGAGGGGATGAACGCAAAAGGGCTCGAGCACAATAAGACTCGTCTTTTATGGCAGCTCATAACGAAATGACCTTGTTGCCGCCGATGATTCTTTTTATTATTACATCATGTATGCCAGCACAAATCTAATTTATATTTTCGTGAGAGGAGAAATGAGAAATTGTGATTAAAATTCATTGTGATTTCCTTCGAGTGGATGTTTGCAGGGGTGTGAATTTCAATTTATTTCCTTCAACCTTTTTCTCAAATTGAGATTTGTCTTTCTCCTCGAACGACTTTAAATCAAGTCGCTCGGGCTGGTGCGAAAGACTCGGAACGAGCAAATAAAGCGAGGGAGGTTTATTTTTCTTCATCATTCCCTCGGCTTTGCCCGTTTGCTGCCATCGCAAGTGGAATCAAATTTATTACGTAGGATTTTCTCTATTATCGCCGCATGACAGTTGAATAAAAAAGCATTTCTTGTTTATTCTGCAATTACATGGCGACTTAATGTTAATCCCAAGATAATTTCAAGATCAGCAGCGGCGATTCATTAAAGTGCAGCTTGAATGAGAACCAATGAAGCGTGCAAAGCCATCAATTCTCGCATCATCAATTCATCATCGACAATGTGTCGAGGAGTCAATAAATTTTTGATCGAATGAAGCACTACACGTGACACCGCTCGCCTGTGCGTTTTAATTTGTTTACCCAACAATCGACACAACAACTCTATTTGCTTTGGCATTTCACTGTTTGAATAATTCCGAAGGGCGCTCGGGCGAACGCTTCGGCTTGTAAATATTTGTCTTCGGCTGGATTTATGAGGCATGAATGATTTTAGCGTCAGTTGTAAAGTCACTCGTTGAGACATTCAATAAAACTTTACAGTCTCCTTTCAGGTTTGGTTTCAAAACCGAAGAGCGAAGGTGAGGAAGCGCGAGCACACGAAGAAAGGCCCCGGACGACCAGCACATAACGCTCATCCCCAGACCTGCTCCGGTGAGCCGATCCCACCCGAGGAGATTCGTGCTCGAGAAAAGTGAGTTAAATCATCGAAAGTGTTTGAACTTAAGACGCGCTAACGACGACAATTTCTTTCTTCCACAGAGCGCGACGAAGAAAAAAGATTGCTAAAGCTATCGAGAGACAAGCACGAAAGCTACGAGCTAAAGGAATCACTGTAGACTTAGAAGCACTCAAGGCTGAATACATCTCACAACATAGGGGACAGAACATAAGCAACTCCTCGGAGAGTGAAGACAATGAAGAAGAAGATCCGATCGATGTTGTGGGGGTGGCAGACGACTCGGACGACGACACTGAAGACTGCTCGACACACACTCGTCGCGACAGCACGGATCATTTAATAAACTACAGCTCGAGCAGCGAGGAGACCCCTAAGCACACCATAAGATCCAATCCCTTCTCGATAGAGTCGCTGCTCTACCGGAATACATGAAATATAACGTAGCACATATTTCTTATACTTTTTCAAGCAATAACTTCTGTCGAGAGTCACGCTTTGGCGACGAAACAACGAAAACACAAACGTTGAAACGATGTGAACTTTGTGCAATAGTTTTATGAATTCTTTGTTGTTTAGGTTCGATAGTCGGAAGAGAAAACCATATCTTTGAACATTTCATTGGAGCAGAGTATAAAAATTAATGATTGTCGCTTTGAGTTTGTCGTTATGTGAGAAGAAAACGAAAATCGTGTTGCATAAAGTACAAAACAACGTCGACTTCAAGCTTAATTTTATATGAGAGAAGAGTTAAATCAATGATTTTTTGTAAATACTTAACAAGTTTTAAGAAGTACCAAATAGAAAATAAATGAAAGCCGATAATTTATTCGATCAAGAATGACTGAGTTTGAAATTTGTTCACAGCCTAGGGGCGCTTGTTGGGAGCTTCAATCGAGCTTGCAGTTCGAATCTAGCTACTGCATAATCGACTGACTAGCCTGAGAGGCGAATGAGATTTGTGTTTTCATCTGTCACGCAACCAACAGATGACGCGTCAGCAAGCAGATAAAATCGTTGAGAGAACATTTGGCAATTTTATTTAGACCTTTGTCCATCACCGGGTAGCTCAGCCACTCGCAAACTGAACTTAGCCACTCGAAAACTTCATCCGCTTAACCCTAGCGCAGCCTGCGAAATCTGAAGCCGCAGGCCACAATTTCTTTAATTATTTCAAAGCCGCTTTACAAGTCAATTCGACATCAAGAATTCAGCAAAATTCGCTTACACTCAACGAGAGCTCCGCTAAGCTTGTACACATTATAACACCTCTTTGAAGCGATCATTATAATTGAATGTATCTTGCGTTGTGTGATCTGACAGCCGAAATAGGTATGATTTATATAAGATGTGAAAATTAGCTTTTTTCTGTGTTCCTTTGTTGTTATTCGTTCGCCTCTTATTATGATTCAATGAAGATAAAAGAAAACCTTTCCACAAACAACAACAAACAATCCAACAACTCAATTTTCGATGTTGAGGTTAACATGAAATTAATAATGACTTTAAGAAAAAGAAAAATTGTTATGACTTATTTAAAGCATTGTTGGCGAGAAAGAGCCGACAAAAATCGTAAGCATCCATCAAGATGAAATCAATTTCGTTACGGCACGAAGCGGAGAGAGAGACTTTGCGATGCTCGAGGGGAAGCTAGCCTTGGTCCTTTTTTCGGAGCTAATCATGGGATGAGAATGTTAATTAAAAATCTTCTTCCTTTTCTCGTCCGCTCCGACTATCTAGCGTGAACCTTTTGCTCTTCCGAGAGATTCAATAAAACATCTTAATATCAGCCATGATTGAATTTCAGACTTTTCAATTTAAATCGAGGAGAAGTTAATAAAAATGAAAACCTTTGGAGGCAAATTAAAACGTTGTCGAGAAGCACATAAATCATAATATTTTACTTACCACCGATTTTTCGGTTTCGTTTGATATTCAACGACTGTTGAAAAACGCTTTGCTGTTTCGGAAATTATCGGGAGAGAAGTTTTTGTCACGGTGCGATCATAATGAATTTTTTTAGACGATTCCCCGGGTCGCTCGCAGCATCGATTAATAAGTTTATTTATTCTCATCCGTCGAGTGGATTTTTGGGGAATTCTTTTGATTCCCGAGATTGCCTCAGCGTCTTGCTATCTCAATAAAAAGCAATCAAATTCAATTTCAAACTTTACGGTTTATTGGAAACCTCGAGAACGGAGATTCGATTATGCAAAGTCGTTGGAGAGAAGAGAGACGAGCATTTATAATTCGGAAAACAAAGGAAGCCTGAATTAATCAGCCGATTACGAATGAACAATAGCGGGCGAAGAAATATTTTGGCTTGTGGCTCGACTCCATTCGGCGAACGCAAATGATTGCTGCTTCTTCATAAATCTCATGAGTTTTCATTGTCTTGTCACTTTTAATCAGTCTTTACGGATTTATTTTTAATTTTTACGCTACACATCGCGCGATGTTAGCTTGGCCAGCGTGAAGATGAAGACATAAATGATGAAAAAAGTGATAATCGATAAACAGCAGGTAACATTCCGGATCGTTAACAGCGCTACCTCCAAAACGAGAGAGTGAAAGAAATGAAGAAATAAAAATTCTTTCATCATATTTTTACACTTCGGCATAATCAACCTCCTCTGTCCAGTCTATTTTGTTTTCAAATAGCTAAGCTGATTCGGCATTTTTTTTTGATTATTATTTATAATCGAAACGCTTAAACAAATCGCCTAAATCAAATTTGAAATTCAACTATAACTCAGAAATTTATCGGCTTCTATTACTAAAAATATTTCACGGTCGCCTTTTCACCCATTTCATTGAATTTTACGGTCACATCAGGTGGAATCTTTAAGAGTTTTATATCTCTTTTTATGTGTCGTTAGACTCCAAATCATAACTTAATATTAATTTTGATGTTTCCGCTCGGCACAACAATCGATTTCCAAGGCAGTTCGTTGGTTCGAACAACTTAATATTCAGGGAGACAAATTGATGAACCCAGCCTAGTTGACTCAACGACTAAGTTTCCAGCAGTTTTGTGGTGTCGATTCCATCTGGAACTTGATGGTCGAGGCTCGAGCTTGACGACCCATTCACACTCTTCGAAATGATACCAAGAATGAAGAAATTTATTAGCTGATCCTCGAGGCGAGAACCTTAAGAATCTTTCATGCTCTTAATTGCCTTCATGCTCAACGATCTACTCACCGTTTTATCTATGCTCGGAATGAAGGTGTTACTTGATTTCATTAACTCCTATTTAAAAGTCAAGAATTCTTCTCGAGAAAAGCTTCAAGAAGAAACGCCGCGGCTGGAATCTCTTTCCTCTTCTCCTCCTCGCTTTATGTGTTCATCAACAAGCAACGTGTATGCACCTAAAGCTGTTAAAGTTATTTTTCATTATTGTTTTATGTTTCGTAAAATATTGCAAGTTTTATTCAATTCCGCCGTGATGTCTTAATATTTTTCTTTCTGACATGAAAATTGCACTAAATTGCCATAAAACAGCGTGGCTTGAAAACCAGCCAACACTCCGCGGAATGGAATCTCTTTTTATGTTGCTGCAGAGTATCGCAGAGGAAATTTATGTTAATTACAAGAGTTTCTTGTGCTGCTCTCCTTTGATGGATAAGAGCCTGAACGTAAAATTCAATTTGAGGCTTCAGAAATTGATTCTTCTGCATCCTCTGTCGGGCGATACAATGTCAACAGTAATTACACGGCCGTTTGATGCAGCCCGATAGTTTAACGGAGCCCGATAGAAGAGTTTTATCTTGAGAAGATTCCCTTAATTGAGTGAGAGATCGAGCGAGCGGCTAATTAATAACATGCATCGAGTTGAAGAGAAATCAATCGTGCAGCGTTGCCTTCCTCATTAAGTATCACTGCGCGGAACTCTCGCGATCTTGACAGTAAAATCAGTAATTTATAGCAATAAAAAGGTTCGCACTGCACTCGTTAACTTTCACACCTTTGCAATCTGATTTCGGGTTTATGGCGGCTAATTGAAAGATAACCAACAATTGCGAGCTGATTTCTTCGCACTCGAAAGACGTCTCTAGTCTACGAGTTAAGCTTCACCAAAAGCGAAGACGAAATGTATTTTAAACGCTGTGAATTCAGAAGAAGGAACAGCTTTGTAATAATTCCCAACCATCTGATCTTTGGATGATTTATGTTGTTTAATAACAGGTCGGCTGAAATAAAACAAAAACACTTCGCTTGCTTGTTTTCTTCGTTCTTTGTTTTCTTTTCCTGAAAGAAATAAAACCCATTGAGGTGATCGTTAAGGGCAGAAAGTGTAAATGTGACTGTGGATGGCGAGGTTCTTTAATTAGAATACTACCAAGTTGAGAAACGCACCGAGGAGGCGAGAGACTGGTGAAGTGCTCAGTGATTAAGGCGAATCGCGATTCAAAAGTTTCCCTTAATAATTCAAATTTCTGACTCAAGTTCAGTCGCTTGAGCGTTTATCATCGAGAGTTATTAGCTCGAATAAGCATTCAAAAAGGAGGGAAAGCTTCTCTTCATGCGGTCCCGAGACGATGACATTAACTGATTCCGATTTCATTGTATTTGGAGCGCTCAATTACCTCCGATCAGCTTTTTTCTATCAAAGTCTCGGGAAGTGTTAAAAGAACTCTTCTTGCTTCCACAGTTTAATGAGATGGAATTGGTATCCCGTTGAACCACGAAAAGCTGACTTTGTAGCCATCCATTAGCACTGCATGACGTCGAGTTAAATTCTTTTAGTTCGTTTTCATCGAATCGTTAAGGGAGAAAAAAAGCTGATGATTGAAATGTAAAAATTCTCATTTCTTTCCCCGTCTAATCTGGAGCGATTCGTCAATTTGATTTGCTTCGGAATTAAGCTCTGCATGATGGAACTCATAAACGACTTGAGCGAACTGTTGTGATCTAGTTCACGTTTTCTTTCAGCCAAAAAATTCCACGACGTTTGCAAGGCATCAAGTCTTCGACTGCCCCAACCTCGCTCGTAAAATAGATTTAACGAAACGGTTGGCGGTGGTTTATGAATAATCGGAATCAATAAGAATAAAATTAATAATTTTCAGAAATCAAATCCAACGGAGCACGATGACAATATTTATAAAATTTGATCTGCAACGACTACGCTTCTTATTCTGCGATGAACGGGCAGCCAGACGAGAAGGAGACGAGCTAGAGATGAGATGAAAGCAAGAGTTGAGCTGAAGCTAGTCACCAACTCTTTCTTCGAAGATATGGAAATCGATAAAAATTTAAATTCATCAGAATTTATTCAACAGCACCACAGGACTTCTTTCCGTCAAAACACCGCTAAAGTGTCGCGCTGCCAATAATTTCATATGTTTATTAACAACTTAATGATGTTTACGATCAATTAATGAATGAGTTCTCCTAAGAAGCGCGACTCGAAGACGAGAGTCAGTTTTAATTAAGAGATATTTGCTACTCGAAACTTCTTCAAGTCATTTAAAAGTTGGTCGTCGTAGTGTGACTCGCAGACGACTCGATAACATAAATTAAACTTTACATTTTTATCAAATCTTCAACAGTTTTTTGCCATTAAAAGCGATCATTAAAAAACCAATTAAAACCAATTATGAACATAAGTAGAATGTAGCGACGAGCATAAATGAACTGTGGCGAAGGAGCGAGCGGCGTTGTCATGGTTCTCTCTCATCTCTGCCTCCTCTTCCTCCGAGATGGCTCCAGAAAATCGATATTCGCCTTCTTCTAGGTCTCGAATTAATTACTTCTTTAAAGTGCCGTTCAGCAGCTTTGCTTTATGGCTGGTTTGCGAGCGAAATTTATTATTTAAATCTAACTGCTTCCAATGGGTTTACTTTTCTCTAAAAGTTTATTAAAACAACTTTTTATTATTTATTAATGTTTCGCAAAGCTTCAACATTTTGTCGAGGAAAAGATTTTCCATTTTCCTCACGAAAAGCCACCAACACAGACGAAGGAATTTTCCATCTGAGACTTTTCTTCCTGTCGAAGTTTTCTCTTCCTGACTCAGGAAATGAGATTTGCGAGCCAATCATATTGAAAGCATAGAAGGTTCATGCGTTCAAAGCAAGCCACTGCGCCATTTATTTTTCTCTTCTTGCAACTCTCTCGCCACCAACACTGGCGCGTCGGCGACACGAAAAACATAAATCGGAGTTTATAACATATAATTTACTGGTGAAGAAATTGATTTCGTTGTTGTATTCATTCATTTACGCTTTCCTCTCTCTCCACGCCTCTTCATTGGAACGGAAAATCTCCCGGCGATGAACAAGAAACCTTTCTGCTTTCCCTCAGCTGTGTGATGAATTTTCCGAGCGACTTTTCGCTTGTGTTGCGATCCACAACAACTGCGGCGAGCTGTTGGTGTTGGTTGATTGAAATCAGTGAAATGCTTCAACGTTCGGCGATAAAAAAGTCTCCCTCAGTATATTTCGATCCCTCACGGTGCACAGATATCAAGCGAAATATATTTGGATTTTGTCTCGCGAAGCATCATCGCTATGCACGCTATGCGATTAAAATTCTAGAAGGATTTCTCATCGGAAGCTGCGCAGAATTCACTCGTCGCTTCTAAATTGAAAATTATGGAAGGCAAAGATTGAAATGATTACACACATTGACTGTTATGGCGCACGAAGTGGAGTCGTCTTTGATTTGACACGCGAGAGAAAGAGAGACCGACAACCCTACAGAATTAATGAAGTTGTTAAATTGAAATTCGGTCGAACATCAAAGGATATTAACCCGTGGCAAGGAGTGACAGTTATATTGTCTGTCTGCATAAAACACAACAGCGCCCTGTGGAAAACGAAGCTTTCTTCGCGAAGGAAAATTGAAATAAATTAAACTCGAGCTGAGAATTTCAGTGTTGTTTGGACTTTGATGTGCAATTTCGCAAATTCATTCTGAAGTGTTAAATTGTTTTGATAGCAAATTGATTTTTATTGTTTTGCGATTGCCACACCAACACAACGAGGCGAAAGTTTTTAATGAAACGAACTGAAGGAGAAGTCGGAGTGTGACACAGTTCTGCGTTTTCCTTTGATGTGCAGGAGTGAGAAGCATGTCGGGACTGGAGCCGGCTCGAATGTTCTATGCGGCTGCAGCTGCGAGTTTCACTTCGCAGAAACGAGTTCCGCCCTGGGCGCCTTTTCTGCCGTTCCCGAACGTCTTCGGGGCGCCTTTCTTCAGTGGTTATCCAGGATGTAACAGCATCGGCAGCTCACAGTCGTCATCGAGCCCGCAAAGAACAATGCCTTGCGAAGACTCCACCGACGACCGAGGTATGAAACAACAAATTTACCGCCGGCATTTTCATAACTTTCGTTCTCTCTCCTCGCATTAATTGTATGTGAACGCTCGCTCGGTTCAATTGAATTTTTACCAGACATGCGATCGGCTTAGATTTTTGTTTCGCTTATTTAATCGATTTTGCTTTTCCACCATGCACATGTCGCTCAATGTTCCTGCGAGTGTGAAAAGTTCTACAGCACGAATATGTTCATAATTCATCATGGAAATGAAATTTCAATTTGAGCTCGTGATTTCGCACGTCAGGCTAATGCAAATCGACATTGCAGGAAGCTCAAATATTTTCACAGTAATTCTCTTGATAGTCCTGATGACTCGTAATAGATAATTGATCAGGAATCAATTGAGGGACTTTGAGTCTTCCTTTAAACTCTGCTCAAAACTCCTACTCAATGAATGAGTCTCTCGAGATCAAACTTTATGAACCTGCAAGCGAAATAAATTGAAAGAAGTCAGGCGAACAATGCGGAGGATAAAATTAAAACAATACGAGAAGGAACATTAAAAAACAATGAAGCGCAAGTGACAGTTAAACATGATGAGAACATTCAACTGTTAAATCCACGGGTTTCACTGCCAAGGGTTGAGCCGCGTCTCCCTTCCTCGAAGGAATCTTTTGTTTTGCTCTGCCACTTTGAGTTTAATGTATTAGCATAATAATTTTGACTCGAGGAGCGAGAAGCGACAAAGGGAACAGAGGCGAAATTATTGAAGAAGCGAACACTGTCGAGGGTTCATCCGACCCTGGTCTCGCTGTATGCAAAGCAGTAACAACAACTTAATAACATAATAATTAGGTTTCCTTTGACTAACTAAAAGAAGAAGCATCGTTCTGTTGGTTAGGATTTATGGTCGCCTTGGGACAGCTTCGGTAACGAGAGCGAAATCACTACACGACGGAGAGATGTCGGAAAATTCAATTAATTTTCATGTATTGAGGTTTACGCTGCGAAGCGACAAGAGCTGGGATCCGAAGCGACGTCGACAAAGTTCGAGAGCTGGGATCGATCAGAATCTCTCTCGACAAATGCAATTTGGAGTTTATTGTCGACTCTTTAACTTACATTCCTCGGTTCACAGCGTTTTTATTGTCGAGAATAAAATGTAACAGACATTGTAAAGATCGTAAAAGCGACAATTCCACCGATAACTTCTCTTAAGTAGATTGCTTGTTAGGCTCACCTGCATCCCGAAGCGCCTCGCTCGTTTCACAGGACACAGCGAACATCTCAATTGGGAATTAATTAAAATCGTGTTTACATTTTCCAACGTCAGCCTGCGCTCGCTCGCCTCCCCAAACGACTGACAAAGTTTAATATTTATATCGGGTTGGAGGTGGAACACGAAAGAGTCCAACTAAAAAGTGTCATTGTTGCAGATTCCGAAGAACCAAACAAAAATAGGAGAAGCGATTCCCAATGAGGATATAAATCAATGAAACAGAGCAGAAACTTGTCCAAAGTCACACATACGCTCCGGGAATAGCCATTTTCAAATGTTTTCTGGTTGGCTGGCTCGTTTGCTGCTCGTTCACTCGCTCGGTATCGCTGCTGCTTTACACTCGAAAATATAAATCTAAAATTGTTTTAAAATGATGTATGCGCTACCGGGAGTGTGTGTTGGTGCGAACAAAAGACCAGCGAACATAAAACAAGCATAAAATTGGGGGTAACAATGAGTTATGCTGCATAAACACTTTTTTGGATTCCCCAGGACGATATAAAACATTGTTTAGAAAATTTATAAAATTGCTCCAAAACAATTTCAGCGACTCGCAAACATATAAAAAAGTCATAAAATTAACTGAAATTCATTGTATCGTGCGAGCACACGAGTGTGTCAGAGCCATAATTCAATTGTTTTGCCACACCGCTTAAGATTCTTTATTTGATCTAACGACTTTCGAGCACAAAGCTTTCGTTTATTGCTCAATATAACTCGAGCAGAGCTATGAAGTCAGCTTGACGAAACAGATACGACAGCTCGTTATCAAGCGAGGGACTTTAAAATGGAACCGATGCTGATAAGAGGAATGAAAATTCGTATTAAATCAATTACTATTAAAATGTATGCGAAGCTGATTTAATTAGCAAGTAAACAAGTTAAATGAAATCTTCTTTTTAAAATGTCAAAGCTGACTTTCTGTCTATTAATTTAAATCCTTCGACTCTGCTGCGAAGCGAGATGACGATTTATTAATAAGAATTGGGGCGCAGTGATAACCTTGCTCGAAGAGCGCAGTTAAAGCGTCTCGCTCCGGATGTGGGCGAGTAGAAGTCGACGAAGAAGAGTTTAAGGCACAAAATCGCCTCGCAGATTGAACCGAGAGATTGTGAATTCCCACATTGCTCGACGAGTTTTAATTAGAATCAACCCTTGCGCTTTGTGCGACTTAAGGTTCGCTTATCAAGCCACGTTATTGATAAAGATTGATTTTAATTGAAATTCAGCGAAAACAAGTCGTAAAGCAATGGAAATATTTTCTGACTCGAGAATCGCGATTGACGGATTTCAATAAATCAATTACAGGCTCGACTTCGGATGACGATGAGAGCAACTCGAAGCGACGATCCCGGACGAACTTCAATGCTTGGCAGCTTGAAGAACTCGAACGAGCGTTTGCCGGCCATCATTACCCGGACGTTTTCATTAGAGAAGCTCTCGCCATGAGGCTCAACCTCAAAGAAAGCCGTGTGGCGGTGAGTTTTCATCTTCTCGTCTAAGTCTTGTGCTAAGTGGCCTGAACTTTCCGCAGGTTTGGTTTCAAAACCGACGAGCAAAGCTGAGAAAGAACGAGAACACGAAGAAAGGGCCCGGAAGACCAGCACAAAATTCTCATCCCGCTTCGTGTTCGGGTGATCCAATTCCTCTAAACGAACTGAAACAGCGGGAGAAGTAAGTGATTTAATCAATCTCGAATCCATTTCACACCCAAATCTCACTTCGACAGAGCGAGAAGACGAAAGAGATTGGCGAAAGCAATCGAGCGAAAAGCACGGAAGCTGAGGGCGAAGGGAATCGCCATTGATATGGAAGCACTAAGAGCAGATTACATTGCTCAGCACCGAGGACAAAATTTCAATTCCTCGTCGGAAAGCGAAGATGATGGAGATCCCATTGATGTCGTCGGAGTGCCAGACGATCCCGGCAACTCTCGCCGAATCAGCGCGAAATTGAATCCATTTTCCATCGACAATTTGCTTCTCAAAGACTCGTGACTCTTGATCTAAATCACATTCAACTCAGTTTTAATTAAACTTTTATTTATTAAGCGGTCGAGCTCGTCGAAGCTTTTATTTCGCCGAAAAACTTTTACTCATGAATATTGAGAGGTTCGTGATCGAAAAAAAGGCGAAAAGCGAAATTGTTGAAGCTTCGCGTTTGTGTAAAAAATAAATTTATTACTTATGCAGCTCATCAGTGTTTTAATCATGTCAACCTGGATTTCATCCATTCGATTAATTTCGTTTACCGTGCGTTTGAACGATCGTTAAATTGTTTTACGTCCGTTTCGAACCAAATCAACGGATATGAAGACCAAGAGATATGAATAAAGATTGAGGAAATTTGAATCACAATCGAAATTAATTCGAGTTTTACGAGAAAATCAGAAAAATTTATTAATTTCTTTCTGCTTTGAAATCTTTCACAACATTGCAGAATTCCATAAATTAGTCTGCTAGATGAAGCCGATTCCCCGCAATAAACTCATCTGTCGAGAGACTCGAGCCTGTTTTATCTCTCCGGGCGCTTGTCGATTCCAAATTTCCAAAGCAATTAAATTATTTGTCAAAGAGATGAAGCAGATAACGAAGCCTCAAATTAATATGCGTGTTCGACCAAAGGTCAACTGATGCTCGAAACTTATTCGACTCATGTCATGTTCTTGCTTTATCAGCTTTCGAATGCATTGCCTAACAGAGTCGTTAACTTTATTTTGTTCCCTTGTCGCAATAAATCAAAGCGGTAATCTCTAAACTCGTCGCACTAAAAAGTTGAGACGAAAGTATCGAAATTGATTCAATGGAATTGATATTTGGCTATTGATTAATAAGGAAGTTTGTCATGATTAAAGCGACGACTGCTGATTAATTTTCAACGCCAGCTGTAAGACTGCGGTAATGACCAATCAATTTTTCATAATTAACAAAAGTGTTCAAACATGTGAGAACAGAAGATGAAAACGATTTGAAGCTTTCATGATAATTATTTAATTATGATAATTCCATCATCTCACGATTCAAAGAGATGACGTTGCGTTGAACGAAAGAAGTTATAAAACAACAAGATTATTTTCTCTTAAATGTCTACAGATTTTCAGTTTCATCATGAAAATTTCATGTTAAACCACCCGAAAATGCAAAGCAAGCAAAGGTTTTAACTTTGAAGTGACATGTCTGGTTTAGTTTAATTTTAAAAATCGAACCACAAACGTTCAGCAGTCGTCGCTTTAATCATGACAAACATCCTTATCAATCAATTCGTAGCCAAATTACATTGAATCAATTTCTATAATTTCGTCTGTCTTGATCTAACTAACTTCGTTGAGTCCGAAAGCTTTAGTAAAATGTCTTACATGAATTTGATTGTCACTTCGATCGCAATTACTTCAAAAATTTAAAGTCAAATGAAGTCAAATGAACAGAGTTTAGTTGAAGAATTTGCGCATAACTCTTTTTGGTTCATACTTTTATTCGTTCACCTCTAGTTCTGAGTTAGGCTACCTTGCAAAGTCCAAGTTGTAATCTACAATAAAAACATTGAATTTCGATTCGATTGATTGTCTTTGAAAGCTTTCAACTTTTGAAGTCTCCAGAACTACTCAAAGACTTCTCTACCGTCGCATCACCGAAAGAAAAGAAATTCTACCCAATCTCAAATTAGAGTTTGAAATAAATCCAGAAAGGATTTGATGTAATTTAATTAAGAAAAACGATTCCCCGGAGCGGTATTCAGTCGAGAGTCGGAATGCAGCTGTAACAACAAAGCTCGGCTTTTGATGCTTGACTTATCGCAACCTCTTTCTCTCTTGTAATTTTCTCATCTCGTCTAACTCAAATAATTACCGCGCTCGAGATAATAGAAAAGGTTGAGTCGCTATTTCGACATTTTCCTCTCTCAATTTTAAGTGTAATGGTTTCATTTTCCCCTCGCACAAATTAATGATGATAGTCAAGACGACGACGACCAAGAGTTATATAAAAAATAATTTGAAAGTTTCTGTGTTGAGCCATTAATTTATGGTAAAATAAGCTTGACTAATGCCCGCTTGAAAACTTCTGGGCATTCATCATCATTAGATTGATCAGCGTGCTCGAAAAATCTTAATGGAGAATCTCGACACGAAAAATAATTGAAATAATTACTTTTTGTCTATTAATTAGATTGCTCTCTCGCCTTTCTTTCGGGTGCAATTAGCCTTTGTTAACAAGAGAAAAGTCCAAAATGGAAAATTGCTCCGACGGTGGAGAGGAGTTGGCTTTATAAACATCGTTTACCGACATCAAAAGAGCTTCCAATTACCTTCTCTCGAAATGTCTTACTTATTGAAATAGATTAAAGATTTCTCCGTGTTCTTCGTTCATCAGCATTAGCTCGCTTAAGGAAGCGTAATCCATTTATAATGGAAAATCTTTGATGTATCGGACTACGTGCTATATTAGTAAGTAATACGTTTTCTCCACGGTCATTAAATAAAGTTTTCCCTGACGAAATTTACCGCGCGGGGCGCGGAAATAACGCAGCGTAAATTGCTTCATTTTCTTCGCAGGCTCGAACGGCCTTCTTTGCCAACGAAAAATTAATAAAGCCATTAGCGACTGCGAGAAGGCATCGCTAATATGCATACATGACTTACACCGAGGCATAAATTCCCATTTCACGTGTTTACGATGTTATAATTTTGCTTTGGTGCGTCGTTCCATTGCGAAGACGGATCGACACTGCGAGCAGGAATGCTGGTCTGAGTAATTGAGAGACCTGTTTGGCTTGCAAATGAAACGCTTCAGCGCGAAAATCAATTTCAGGGAATCAATAAAACTCGCGAATCTGATTGAAAAATTCATAATAACACCTCTAAGTCCGCGCGCTTCTATAATAAAAAGGCGAGAAAATATTATTTCGGGCACACAGGTTCAGGCCTCGAAGGCAAACAACAGAAACATCTTTGGAGTGAAGCGAAGGCTTCGCGAGCTGCAGCTTGAAATATTGTTTAAGGTAATTTTTACAGCTCTAATCACTTAATCCGCATCTCGGCGAAGTTACGTCCTCACGCCGAGTTCTCGCGGCCTCCAATCGTTTCTCTGTTTCGCGTCTACTCATTCAAATCGCTAAATAATTGATGCTCCGAGCGCGAAAATATTAAGATTTTCAAAATAACCGCTGTGGCTTTTTATGACGCTCATAATTAAGCTTCATGAGCCATCGAGCTCGAAGGAAAGAAATAATTCTTCTGCGCTCAGCGGCTAATGGCCGGCTCGGTGATTAATGGCTCGATATCAATGAGGCATTCGCCGTTCCAATCACAACAATCACGCTTTCGTTTAAAACAGCGTAATCGAAAATTAATTAAACGTCCTTTACGCGCTAATTTAGATGCACTGGAAGTTTAAATTCATTAAAATTAATAACAAGTTCAGCTGTGGAAGGAAATTGATTGTAAGCGAAACGTGATCGGTAGATCGAGTCTTGAACTGCTCATTATTGACTGCAGAGTCTCCTGAAGCTTCTCTAGTTGATTGAACTGTGTTGTGATACCAGAAGGATCTCACCAATTCCGTCAAGGTTCCATCAAGGTTCAACTCAACGAGATATCACGGTGAAACTTCCTTAAACTTTTCTGACCTAATCAGGCTCCACTAGAAAGCCTTTGAACCTCGCAACAAGAAATAAATTTGACTTTTCAACGAAATCTTATTAATTTGTTGCGATATATTAAAATTAACAACATCGGCAAAACTAATTAATTTTTTATATGCCGAACATAATTAATTCGTGATCGTGCTTTTCCTGAAATTAATTCTCGCGATTGTTTGCATCGACATTTATTTCGCCATAAATATTTTTAATGTGATTTTGAGCATGAAATGAATTTTAAATGAATTCAATGTGTTTTTTAACAACGCATTATTGATAAAATTGCGGTGTTGTCTTTCAGCGGACGAGCTGAACATGCGAGAGCGCAATCAAACGAGCGTCGAACGAGGAAAGTTCTGCAAGCTTTTTTCACTGGCAAGTGATCAGCCGAGATGATTTATGACTCTCGCTTAGAATTCCTTGTTCCATCCTGTTTATGACACTTAATGATAGAGCTGCAACTTTTTCAATTCACGTTTGGCGTGGTCGATTAAGATTTGCGTGAAGTTGTCGCTCGACGTGTCAACTTTTATGCTTTGAAATATAATTTAGCGAATGGATTGATGACGAAAGGAGCTGTTAACACTTTACCGGATGCAGTTGAGCATCTTCCTGCGGTCGCAATGAACGAGGACAGTCGGAGCGGGAACAACGAACGACGTGATAGCATCAGAACTCGATCGACAGCTTCTGGAATCCAGCAGAAATCCTTTCCCATTTCTCTATTTCAGTGTTTCTCATCCAAACCTCTCGTGAGGCAAACACACTCGAGTGGTTATCAAAACAATCAGATTGTCTCGAACAAAAAGTTTCCTTCTTATTAATCAAATAATTAACACCGTTTGAGAGTAAAATGGAAACTTATAGTGAACAAATCGCTGTTCATTCATTGAATAATCTTGTCAGATTTATGAAAGCGAGCGAGACGAAGGTAGAGGAAGATGAAGACGGAGAGAATGGAGATGTAAGAATCGTAAAATAGGTAAATTAGATAGAATTAATAACGTGTTCATAGTAATCTGTGTTTATGTGCGCAACAAATAAATATTTTCCTCGATATCTCCATCGATTTGTAACGATTTTCAAAAGTACACAATGCATTCGATTAAATCGATCCGACGCTCAGACAACAAACAATTTGGAGAAAGCATTTATCAGAAAAGGAATATCGAGAAGAAGAGGCGAGAGGGAATCATCTCTCATATCTTGTTATTGTAAGACGATTCAATCTATTCCATTGAGATGCATGAATAGCAATCTGGAGGACCTTTCTTCTCCAGCTCCTCGCCTTATCCGATGCGAATGATATGTAACGAAATTAAAATTGAAAGCAATCGATTTTAAAGTTCACTGACAAGGGCATGGGCACCACTTGCCCGTGATAATCCCGAAAGCATAATAAATTTCCACATTATGCCTTGTCGAGCATACATAACGTAGAAATATGCGCTGGAGAGGTGAGAATGTAACGCCTCCTTTAACAAGAGCCTCATAAAAATTAATTTTCCACGATTTTTTCTTGCACTCGGCTTTGCCGTGTTATTTGATAAGAAATTTATAGCCGCAGCTCCGGCGAAATTAAAATGTTTAAAGTTGTTATTTGTTGGCGTTTCGCAATCTTACAAAGGAATTGAAATTGAAATAATTATAGAGCTTTGCGAGACTAAAAGGAGTTAAGAGGTATTTACCATTTCAGTATTAAACCGTCAAATAAGCTCGCGATTCTTTAATGTGATCGTTTATGACTTGAGCCTGGATGCTGGCAATTGTGCAGCTAGTTACTTAGCCGGTTGCACGTCAGTTAGTCTAGTTCAGGCCAAGCTGATTGTTTGCGCAACTTCTGATGAAACGTTAGTTGTTCAGGGGAAGTTGACATGCAGTTTGATGATCGAGATTCGCATGAGAAGAATCAATAAAAATGTTCATCCAAATTTCCAAACCCAAGAGCTGAATCGTCTATCGACTTAAACCGTTTAATCGGGCCATGACGTTGCAAACTCACTTACAAGCTCTGCGCCAATTCTTTAGAGAGGTAACGAGCTAACAAGCATGAGTTAATGACTTAATCTTCTGTCAGGAAAAGTTTGCACGAATTTGACGTAAAAATGATTTTTCAACACTTCGCTGCGAGATAAAATCAATAAAGCGATGAGAATTATGTAGTTAAGTCTTCAACAGCGCAGTAATTGCTTTGAGAGGAAATCACAAATTTCGCAAAAGCTTTCAAAAGACGGAAATTTTAATCACGTTTCGAGAAAAGTATTGCACGACGAGGAACAACAATAATTCGGCAACATCACAGACTCGGAATGCGATTGAATTTATTATTCCGTTGTGTATCGCAGATTGAAATATTATCGAAGATTGAAATGCTTTTCAATTTCCTTTTAATAAGAAATTCTAGCCCGAAAATGGGAAAATGCGGTGAGCATCAAATGCTCGTCGCTCCTCCGACGATGGCACAACAAAGCGCTGCAAACAACAACAAATTAATTCATAATCTCAATTGAATCATGATCATGAAACTCCGAAATGAGAAAAATTCAAATTCATTTTTCATCCGAGCCGTTCTCCGGCAGTGGAAGGGGGGCTCGCAGTCAAATTGAAATGGAATGAAATTCAAATTCATCGAGGCGCAAATGAAAAATGGAGTCGATTCCGAGTCGGGTTGCTTGCGATGGTGAAAGGTTTTCATTTTTTTCGAGCTACGCCTTGCTGGCGGTTGGCGAAGGGAGAGCTCAAATCATAAATTAAAAACTTATTGACATTAAGTTCAGATTGCGAAGGCTTTCCACTCGCAATTGAAAGTCAATTAAAAAACTAGTTACGTCACTCGCTCCAGTGATTAATTGATCCAGAACAATGGAAACTTAATAAGCACAAAGTGAACAATCGAAGCGCACCACAAATGTGTAAGCATGTTTAATGTAGGCACAGACTCGGCAGCTTGTAACGAGCCAACATTCTAATTATTAAATTACCGAACGAAACAATTGATCATCGGAAAATCAGCCATTTATCGATTATGAAACGCTTCAATAATTTAATTTCGGTGAGAATGGGACGAAGAGGCAACGGAAAGCTTTTGTGTTTGGGGAAATCATGTTCCGCTGAAGCGAGTTTCGATTTAAATTGTTTCGTAATTAAATTTCAATAGCTTGTAACGCAATTTATTTACAATGTGGTCAGTTGTGCAACATTCTGCAATCGATGCTCGTCAGCCAACAATTCTTGCGGCAAAAAAATAATTTCGTTATTGATTCACATCATTAACTTTTCATTATTCTGATGCGAAGACTCTTCCACTTCTGCTTTATCGTTCGATTCGTTCTGACTGCAGGTAAGTTTCTGCGGCAGAAACGTTTTCAGGAAGCTCCGTCTTCATCCGACTTAATTAAAACGTGTAAAAAGAAACAATTTGGCGAGAGGAAAAATGGGAACACAACAGAGGAGAAAACTAATTTTCGATCGGGAATGATTATCAACTCATGATGCTGATGATGATGTTGAAAATGTGTTGATATTAACAGAGAAAGATTGAGTCTTTATTAGGAGGAGAGGAACGAGATAAGATCACCGTGGTGCTGTGAATATCGGAGGTGTTAAGGTCCCGCTGTGCCGAAATTCATAACTCATCTCGCCCTTGCGCTGCAGGAAAATGTAATGAAGTGATCTCTTTTAAGTCAATTGAAAACCGCTCCGCTTTCTTCCTTGATGCTTTGTAACACTTCTCGATGAAAGCAGAGAACGAAGTTTACCAATTCGTTTGATTAATTGTCGTCGGGTTGATGTGCCAGGTGAAGAATAAGAATGATTTGAGTAGTTCGATAGCTTTTTCATGGGCGACCGCAGTCTATTGCTGAACAGTTTGGGTGATTTATATTTGATTGTTTCACATGAACTCTGACTAATTTTTATCAAAAATTATCAATCAAATGATCAAAAAAGATTTTGTGAAATTCAGTGAAATTATTTAGTGAATTCTGACTAATTTTTATCAAAAATTATCAATCAAATGATCGAAAAAGATTTTGTGAAATTCAGTGAAATTATTTAGTGAATTCTGACTAATTTTTATCAAAAAATATCAATCAAATGATCAAAAAAGATTTTGTGAAATTTAGTAAAAAATTTTAAATTCGTGCTGATCGAATATTTGAAATATTTTGCTTATCTAAAACTCTATTTAAATCGTTGAAATTCTCTCGAAAGTTAAGTAAAGTTGTTCGTTGAGTTCTACTGAAATTATTTGAGTCAAATCTACCTCAGCCAAAACGTAACACAAATGTTCCGCTGAACATTTGCAGCGTTCAAAGCATAAAAATTAATGTTGTAACTTTTCAACAATCGTCAACGTTCAAACTTTTGTCTACTTGTTCGTCGGGAGCGCTGTCGAACTGCAGAAGCACAAGCTCATACGTAACAATCGTTGCCAACATCTGAAAGTATTGAAAGTAACTGCAGAGAACGAGAAAATTAATCATTCTACCGCTGAGATCGTCTTCCTTGTTAGGTAGAAGAATCTGTAGCCAGAGAATGCCATCGTTTGAGTGCGAATTTGATCGATTAAACGCTGAACCTCAACGCACCAACCTGGCAATCATAACAAATTATTTGAGGCAAGTGTTGATTTCTATTCAAACCTTCGTACGGCACCGAATTCAAAACAGTTAAAGGATAGTTCGATGCTTCGTGGATCAACGCTGCAAGATACTGAGCCGTCAATGTGCGTCCGAACAGATAAATCAGCGAGAACCAGAAGTAGACATAATTGATAATGTAGGGAAGCGAACTGGAATGAAAAGGATTAGAGCACAAGATTTGATTCGACATGACATTTCTATACTCATAAATATTCAACAGTTGGAAGCAAATGAAGTAGAGATTGTTGAGGTTGGAGAGCAAGATCAGGTAGCGCATTTCGTGGTCGACCTTCTCCATTAGCTCGCACAGAATCACGTAATCGTTTCGCAAATCAATCCAAGCTTTTTCCGGAACGATCTGCGTTTTATTCGGAAAAGCTTTGGTCAGAACTTTCTACACCAAGTGGCAACTCACCTTTCCCTTGAGCAAATCAAGCCTTCTGTTGATCTGCCAGAAGCGAGTGAAGATCCCAAGACTCAGCATCATGACGAACAGTTCCATGTAGTTCCAGCCGAAAGTGTAAGACACGTTCATAAGCTCCACGAAAATTCCCAAAGGAAGATTAAAAGGAATTCGCTCAAAGATGAACGAGAACTGATTCTCTAGAAAATAACTCAGCGGATCGTCGATTGTGTAGTTGCATCTGACGACATGCTGGTAATGATTGTTTGCTGAGTTCGCGAGGAAAAGTCCATGCTCAGTGAAGGCGAGAACAATCACGATCACCGCAGTCAATCTGACTTTGAACGAAAGCTTCGATCCGTAGGGTTTGTAGGGGTGGCGGGTGAATCGCGCCTCTTTCTCACTCCACACCAGCATTAGCTCTGGCCACTTCATAGCGATGCAGAAGAACACGATAGCGCAAATTGTGGTGTAGGAGAAGAACACGAAGCCCACTGGAAATTATATGAAAATGATTGACGGAAAATGATTGTTGCTTGATTGATTTCTCGACATCGCTCACCAATGTTTTTAGCAGAAATTCCCGCGTCCGCGATGAACGTGAACATGAACACGGAGACGAAAACTCCGTAGGTAATATGGGCCAACGTGTAACAGACTCGGACAGATTTCCATTTGAATGCGAGAAGCTTTGGATGCTCGTATGAAACTCCGCAAACTGGCATCAAGGCGAGAAACTGAACAAATCGCGCCACGGGAGAAATTGCAACGTGAAAAGTGTCGTCGATTGGCTCATAAGCTGTGATGAAACTGATTGAGTTTGTTCTGTAGACTGGGCGAAACCTTGGCTGATCTTGAACTTTCGCGCTGAACCTTCGGCTTACTGAATTCATCTTGAAGCTTCGAAAGTTTTTGAAACACTAAAAGCTCTGAAAAATCGTCAGTGACAACTCGAGAACGTTGCTGAAGTTGAAGTATCACTTTGCATCGCACAAAGCACTGGAATTTGAGGCACTGAAATTACTGCAATTCGCGTGAGAAAATGACACCTGGAAAGAGCGAGGATTTCTCCCCCCATCATTTCTATTTTATTCAAATGTTTGAATCTTTCGTTAGATTGAATAATTTATTGAACAAACCGACCGAAGGCTCAGTTAGCCATTCACATTTTCACTGCAATTGAAGGCTGATTTGTAGCCTGGCTTCTTAGAAAAGAATGTTTGAAGCTCTTCAATGCGGTCAGAATCTAAAAGTTCTGAGTTTGTCTCACGAGTTCTTCCATGAATAACTCGAACTGCTGCCATCCAGTAGAGTTGTTTGTTGCTTAAGCTGGTTGCTTCGAGCTTCAAATCCTCTCCGCCTGATTTGAGCCAGTCGGCGTAGAACTCAAAAGCAAGTTGAGTCTCGTCGTCGAAAATATTGAAATTTTTGATATTGTATTTCTGGAAGAAAATATTTTGATCGTTCAAACCAAACTGAAATTAATCCGAATGTCTTTCACCTCTTTAAGATGATCACTTAACGAGTAGCTGATTTCCTTGAAGAAAAGTCGACCAGCCGTGGCTGAGTTGAAGAATCTTGGGCGTTGGGGGTGGAAGAAAGGGTATCCGAGATATTTAAACTCAATCACTGAAAATGAATTTCAATTAGATTTTTCGCTGCGACTTTAAATTTTTCTCGTTTACGCAATTCTCCCAGGCTCGGCGAATATTTGAACTCGTAGAAGTAAATGTCCGTCCTGGTTGTCAACTGCCAGATTTCGCTACCAGAAGGCTCCAACGGAATCTTTAATCTGTTGAGGCTGATCTCGATAGAATGCTTGAAAGCTGTGTCGTTATCGTTCAGCAACAAATGAGCGTAGAGTTCGTCAATCTTTTCCGGCTTCAAATATTCTTTCGGGTATCCCGCAACGATTTTCATGGAGGTCAAATGCTGGATTAGATCGTTGATTGCTTCGTCGTTCAGCCAGTTTTTCGCGTTGATCTTCCTGATAGAAAAATCTGCTGCTTCTCTTATGAACTTGGCGATCGACTTTTCAAGCTCTACATCATGAAATTGTGTTGAATAGAGAAACATCAGCGCTGGGCTCATGTTGTCGTCTAAGAAACTGAGACATTGCTGCCATCGCTCTGATCCGAACGAATCAGGATTCACGAACAGTTCGTTGTTTTTGTCGATGAAATCATAAACTAGAAAATCGGCGATGGCTCTGGGAAATAAGTTTGCCGATGAATTTGAAGAAGTTTGAGGAAACCAATTTTACTTTTTTCCAGCTGACGCGAGAAACTTTGCATGACTTTTAATGGTTTGCGGGCTGGCAACTAGAATCTTTTCTCCAGCTTTCATCTTGGTCAGCAAGTGATTGTTGATGATTTTAGCCCAATCAAGCTTAAGTTCTGATGTCAAGGCGTTAAGCTCCTTAATGGACATTAAGACGTGTTCCTCTTTCGATTTGCCATCAATGTTTGTGTTGTTAGCAACGAAATTTTGCTGTGGATTTGAATTATGTCAAACTGAATAGTTTGGATTAAAGCGAAAATGTTCAACTAACTTTGCGCACGAAAAACTCAGCAATGCTGCCAGCGATTCCATTCAATTCCTTCTTAACCGTTTCAGTGTCTGCACCAGCAGTTTTGACTATTTGGAGCATCTCATAAAGCAGAGTTTCGTAGCTTTGAAAGTAACTTGCGAGCGGCACGAATGGAAGCGTTGACAGTCGCAACTGTTCATCGTCTCGTCTGAATCCGCTCCGGAACAGGATTTTGATTGTGTGTTCAGGTTGTTCGATTGCATATTTCGAGAGGTCGAAATCATTTTGATTGGTGTCAGGATAGAACGTCAAGCCAAACGTTGCGAGATATTCTCGCATTTCTCTGACGCCGTTGCGCTCCACGTGATCCGAGTCAACGCATTTGGCGAAAAGGTTTTTCAATGCTTTGGTGACTCGCGTATCGTTGGGACTGATTTTACTTAGCAGAGCGTCGCGAAGTCTCAGGTTGAAGGTTTCGTCGATGCCTTGAAAGAATCCGTCGCTCGACATCCATTCATCAGTCGGAACATTTTTGAGGAAAGTTTCGACAAAAAACTTCTCATCGCACGGTTTAACTTCGCTTTGATTCGCGTCGCCGAATAAATAGTCAGCGTCTAATGCACAGTAACTTGAATTCGCTTGAGATATCGCCTGAGCTTTCCTTTGCGATGTCTTGTTAGTGCTTTTACTCAGGCTCTGACCGATTGCACTCACAAACAAATAAACTGTCACTAAATTCATTTTCGATTTCTTTCAATCAGACGAGAATGCGACTTGAACGATTGAACGCCGAATGAAGACTTGGAACAAGTTTTTCGATCAGAGAAAATCAAGTTTTCGTTATTTCCTTAATCGCCCCAAGCGGAACCAAAGATCGTTTGATAAGAACTCGTCCATTGCAATGCATTTGAATCGTTCGTTGGCTTCTTCGCCTCAACGAAACGTTTCAAATGTCTCGACTTCGAAAAATTAATGCTCGTTTCAATGTTATGTGGCAGCATAAAATTTACAGTGAGAGTCGAGCGTTGAGTTTCAAGTGATCAATTGCGACATAAACGTTAACACAGCGAAACGAGTTCGAAGATTTTGCTTGAATTGATTTCTGAATTGATCGGAGAGACTCCTCAAAGTTCATTGAATTGATCGGGATACCTCGAATCTTTTTTATTAAACTTTTCCACTTCCGAAGAAAGAGAGAGGGACAATAAACTTATGAATGAGCGGCTATACCTGCTCCGGCTTCTCCTTGCCGTCCACTCCAATCCTTTTATGAGTCAATAAAACTGCATTTCCATCGTGAGCATCCGGAAACATTAGCGAATGTTTCTTGCGAACGGGGTAAATATTTGCCACAAGCCATTAGTAGATTGAGAACACAGAATTGCATGAGGATAAAAAAGCCAATATTTGCATCCATTTGTTACGTCCTGCCCCGAGGGAACTCTGCTTCAAGATGCCAAAAGGCTTAGACAATAACAAAGTGTTGTCTTAGCACCTTCGAGACGTAACAACACAAAAGGAAGTTGCTAATTTGATGTAACAGTTCAGAGCCCGGCATCGAACAGAGAAGAACAAAAAACAGAGAAGAAGTTGCACGCGTTTCGCTCGATTTCCTTTGCTTGCTTGCTCGAATTCCACTTGAGCCATCGGCGCATGCCAATCAACTGCGATACTAAGACGCATCTAATTAGCGCAGGTAGCCAGATCGACTCGGACACTCAAGAGGAAGAAGACATTATTGCACTCTCTCGTCTCTTCTGTTCATTGATAAACTTTACCTCGCATTGCTATCTTAATGTTATTTCCATTTCCTTTTGTTTTCGGAGGATTCAAAGAAAACAGACACAAATGCGAGTGTCTACGAGGTCCATTAATGCTGCTCGTCTATCAGGATCTGCGCATTTATAGCTTGAACTCGAGAGGTGAAAGACGTGCGCGCTTCTTGGAAATATTTAAAATCAAATCAACATGGATAGTTTTGTGATAAAGACCGTCGCTGCTTCGTTGATTCTGTTAGTGCTGAGTGAAACTGTTTGCTGTCGATTTGTGCATAGAATTGAGGATTACAATAAACCGTCGCATGAGCTCGTCGCCGAATGCCGTAAAGGATGTTTGATGAAGGTTTGTGCGTGCCAAGCTCTCGCTGAATCGCAAATTAATTGCTCGTTCTTCTCGTTTGTCTAGTTTCTCGACACACAATTAAACTCAGATAAAGACGACGCCTGTTCCGACAATCCAAACTGCTTCATGTGCTGGGATTACTGCTCAATGCTGTTCAAAGACAGGAAGAAGAAATTCATCACGAAAATGATGTGCACGGATGACGTTTGTGTGAGTGAACGCCTTCCGTTCCACCGGCTTAAGCCACCGGCAGCTTCGATTTTCAATTAATTTCTTTCTCTCTTTCGGAATTTCAGTTCGCCGGATGCAGATTTGCATGCAACTATTATCGATACATTCTCGCGAAGCCCATGCAGCGAGCGGATTTTTTCCTCTGAAACTTTATCGTCTCGTCGTGGCGGCGGTTGTAAAGTTCTCTGGAAGCTGAGCGATGCGACGAGCTTGACAAATTTTCCTCCCAGTTTTTTAAAGACTTGTACAAACTTTAGGATCTAACTAACATTTAGTTTCTGTGAAAATTGACGACCGAAAATAAACTAGAAATTATTTCAAATTGATTCCTTGATGTTTAATATTGTGAAGGAAGAAACTGAAGGGTTTCTCTAGATGTTGATGACTTAAACAACTTTCTCTAGATGTTGATAAGTTAAACAACTTTCTCTAGATGATGGTTAGCTCCGAAACAAACGGAAGAGACTCGCGGATATTTGGAAAATCCCTCATAGTCCTTCAAGAAAAATTCTCAAGCTGAAACTGTCCCAGCTTTGCGATCTATTTGTCTTGATTTTGCATGCGAGAAACTTAACAAATTGCAGTACTTAGACCCAAGCTCGCTTCAATTCCTCATACACCTTGCCAGCTTGCGCCAGCGATTTCTCACTTCAGACCTGATTGAGGGAAAACTCAATTCACCCGCCAACCTTTTTAGAGAATTTATAAAAAGGTTCAGGTAGTTCAAGTCTCCGACATGTGCGTCCAGGTCACTTGAAAGCGTGATTTACTGGACTTCAATCCGCCTCAGTGAATCTATGCAAATTCTGTAACTACATCGCTCGGTGTGGATTGGATTTCGGTAGTGTTTATTGAGCGGAACAAAAGCAAAGTTAAACGATGATGAAGGCCTTCGCAACTGTTCCAACTAGCGCGATGACCCGCTCAGAACGATATATCACGTAAGTCTTCCGACAGCAAAAAGTCATAATTGCAGTTCCGGATTTTTTAGACTTCTCATTTTTTGTAACGAACTCGTGATGATGGAAAGAAATTCCCGATAATTGTTGGCAGCTGGCGTGGTCAGTGAAGCCTTCCCTGCATACCAATCGGGTTTGCTTTGTGTTGGTTTCACCTTTCAATCGCGCCAACGAAGAATTTGTTTGAAAAGCAACGGCTAAGATTACAGGTTCACGTTTCAAGAGCCGTTTTATCGAAAGTTCTTGTCGCCAACGTTTATGATAACACGTTTTGTGAATCACTCGAGGTCTGCAAGGGTTAAGAACTTTGTCGTGAAGTCGGCGAGAGTCACACATCGAAGGAGCTGAACCATATGTGAGTTCGTAACGACTATTTCGCTTCGCTGGCTCTTCCATCATCGAAGCATGACCTATGGCTCTCTCCATACAAGCAAACATTCTTACCGGTATCATCTTTATCGTGTATAGCGACTACACGTCGTTACGCTCTTTCTGTTTTGCTTTTCTAACGAACGGAGAAATGGAATGAACAGACATTAAGAAATTGTAGCAGACAAACATACACAGTCGAAACAATTGCGCGAAATATCAACTGACGTTTTAGAAGAAACTTTATGTTCGTTCGTGCTGCGAGCGTGTGTGGTTGCTGCCTCGACTTCGGACGATTTCGTGAAAATAAAAAGCTTTCAGCATGCTGACTTTCCACCGAAAGAATTAATTTTGTTTCTAGTTTGAAAACGTCGTGCGACCGTGGAGCAAGTGTCGGAGGAAATTCGAGGCGCGCGCTAAAATTTCTCGCTGCCAGAGTTTGGTGTGTGAGGTTCGTTGTGAGTTATTGAAATTAAAAAATCCTCGCAAAAAAAGAAATAAAAGCGGCTCGAAGGAGAAGCAGCAAGAGAATTAAATTTAGAAAATCTCTCGCCTATGATGAGCAGTGACAGTGTTTTTAATTTCTTCGTCGGGTCTGTGGCGGTTGCGAGGGCGTAAGAAGTGAAGCAGAGCAATTAGACCGACTCGGACGAGTGATGGTGATACATTCAATTGAGAATTGATAACCAGTTAAAGTTTAATCGAGCGCTCGGTCCCTCAATGCGCTTGTGACAGCTTCGCCGTCACACGACCAAATTTTTCATTGGACAACGTTAATTGAATTATTGGGAAAAACAATTTATTGATACAATTCTCTCTCGCTTTCCGTTGTTACAGATTGATTAAACCGCATCTTCCGAAGCAGGAATATTGAAAAATGCGCTTCGCTTAATTGATTCAATTTCGAGAGCCAAGAGCGGAGAGTGAGACTCGAAATTCGGTATAAACTCGTAGTGCAATTAAAAAGTGATAAAGTTAAACAAAGCCAGTGGTTGCACGAGAGCCAGCAACATGAAGAGCCCTTCAACGAGAAGCAATGTTCTGTACTTATGTGGATTAATTCTGTTGTTAGTAAACGGTAAGTAACCGCAGGAAAATTTAAACACGAAGCGACCAACTTGCCCGTGGAGCTGTTTGAAAAATATTTCGGCGATCTCTGGTTATTTATAGAGAAAGAAGAAGCGAAAACACAAAACATTCTCCCAAGATTATTCAATTTAGATAAATATGTATGGACAGACTCGCTTTCATTCGATTAACTCAATTTACAGAGTTTGTCAATGAGGCGAGATGATTGCGACTGATCTCAAGCTTCTCCAGTTCATGTCGTTGCGTCAACATTGTCTTATCTTTACGTTCAACTTGAGAAGGCAGAGGAGCAAATTGCTTCGCTCGATTGGAGAGCTTCACGAATTAGTTTGTCGACAGCAAAATGTTGCGTCCCTGAAGTGTTCGAGAGAGAATATTTTATTGCTCGTAGGTCAAGGTAGCACGGGCTTTGGGCTTTCTCGCGAAACGCTTGTCATAAATTTCCTCCGACTTGAACTGCTTAATGCAAATATCTGCGATCGATCTCACCTTTTCCAGTTGACCTGAGCGCGCTATTGAAAAGGAACAAACACGAGAATATGATTGACATTTGGGAGTGTTTGAAATAATGCGCTCTTGGGTCTGGCTGAGGCTAATGGATAACAATTAATTTTTTAGACTTAAAATATTTATGATTAGGATGATTGAAAGGAAAGGCTTGCGAAAGGGTGAAGCTCTTTGTAAATTTGAAATCGCGTGAGACAAAGATTTGTTGTTACCTTACAAATTAGCTTTGACAAATTGTTGACGAGTCAGATTTACAAGGAAACGAGAGCAGACTCGATGCGATTACAAGCGAGAACTATCAGTGACCTAAAGTCAAAACTCGGCCGAGATGTCTCGGGCAGGAGAGGAAAAGTTGACTTCAGAAATAAACGAATGACATCACACGTGGAAAATATATAGCGCAGACATTAATTCTTATTTTCATGGGCAATAAAAGCGAGATGAAAATCAACTAGCGGGCGAAGCGCGTGTGGTTGTATTGAGACGATTTCCTCGGTCTTGCCAAAACCAACAAAAACGATTTCTCTTCCAAACTAATGTTTGCATCAAAAGCGAATCACATTCGCTTCGATTGATAAGCTCAATGTGCCCATTATCGACCGCAAACATTAACTATCGCTTAATTAATTCTTTTTAACGCATCGATACGTCTTCTCCTGCTTCGGCCTCGTTAACTGTGGACAGGATTCTTCCATTTCGCTCTGTCGTTAACGTCTTTAATGGCCGAAGTAATCAAACATAATCAAATGAACGTCTCAATAAATTTAATCACATCAAACTTTGATAGATCGGTCGAACCTTTGTAAGCACTTAATTGAACCCAAATTTGAATTGAGTTGTTAAAAGTTTGATGCGTTCGCACGAGGCCATGAATTTCGCAGCAGCTTCGACAAATGAAATTGCGACCTGCTTCAAGAATTCATAGAGCATCGTTGAACAAACCGAAAGAATCTTCAAATATTAATCTCGGGCTGGCAGCGTTGGCGAGGCGTGTGAGTGAGTTTGAAATTTTCAATTAGACTCGGATGTGAAGCTGCAACATCGGAATGAGTTCACAACTTCATAAAACATGTTAACATCTGTAAGCTCGAGCGAGGAATTCGCCAACATTCCGACGTTGTGACAAACAACGCGCAGAGATCCGCGATTGCGAAATGGAAATGAGAAGTTTAATTTTCCGTCTGAACGCCGTGATGTAAAGTTTCCAACTTACAAACACAAACAAGTTTGGAAATCTTTTTTGGAAAATGTGATTTCATAATAATCGAGAGCGAAAATAGATTTTTCGTAGTAGTTTCAATGTCGAGACTCGCTCAAGTGGGTGAAGAAGAAAATCTCTCGCAAACTTTTCCCCAACATGCGAGGCAAACATTTCATTTCGCATAGCACTCAAGCACATGGCGGTGATGAATTAACACAACACGTGGCTATGAGCTCATAAGTCTCTGACTCGTCTTCGGTCTGAACTCCGCTCCTCGGATGTGACAGCATTCCGAAACGATCGATAAATTTATCACTTCCGCTATGCTCGCCACGCATGAGATGATTTAATAATTTAATTCAATGGTCGTAACACAATTTTAATGATTTGTCTCTTTTTCCTTTCTTGACATTCTCGCTCGTACGCACAGTGTGTCGAGCCGTTAAAATAAAAAGCATCACAGTCCCATCGAGCCACGAGCTGAAAGATGATGCTGCGCCGTTAATTCTAGATTGTGATTTTACTGTAAGTGCCGAGGAAACAGGATTCGTACTTAAGTGGCTGCACAACGGAGTCTCAATCTACCAATGGATCCCGTCGAAGAGATATCCCTACGCATTGGTAAGCTCAACCAAGTCAAACCATGAATGAAACTCGACATCAAATCGAATATTCCCAGGGCAATTTCAAGGACCGCATCGACATCAACTACACGACGTCGGACGATCGCTACAAGAAGCACAGTGCCTTAGTCATCTCACACCCTTTGCCCAGTGATAGCGGGACATACACTTGCAACGTCCAGACGTTTCAGAGTAAGCCATAAAAGATTTCGAGACCCTCACGATGTTTATTTGTTGTTTGTTGTTTCAAGGCAACGATAAACAGTCATCAGACTTGCAGATTATCGGTGAGAACTCTTGAGAGGCGAAAGGAGGAAAGGAGAACTGAAAATCTCTCTTACAGATCCCGAGGATTCGATAGATTTGACGTTCGAGATCGATGAAGTAGAGAACATTGTTAGCCTGAAGTGCGCACTTCAGAACATTTATCCCCTTCCGGAAGTCAAATTATTGTGAGTAGAATCGAATTTCGCTGCGACAAACATTCAAATGATTCAAATTTCATTAAAAGATTCAACAAAGAAGAGAAAGACATCAAGACAGAAGTTCATAGTGTGCTCGATAACGAAGCGTACGACGTCGTCGTCTCGGCGGAGCTGAAGAAGAGCGACATCATTGATGAATCAGAAGTGACATGTGAGCTCGCGATTCCCAACACCAGCTACACCAACAGCAAGACGATAGTTTATGACGGTACGAAATCATTTTTTTGTTGTCCTAACGATTTTGCCAGCGAGTTCTCTTCCCGAGAATGTGTCGAGGAAACAAAGCAGATGTCACTGATAGATCTTGCGAAAATTAATAATTTTGTGTCTCGCGAAAAATGTTTCTCAAAGCGAATTTCCGTTTCATCTTCGACTCGAGTAGGAGCTTTGCGCCTGACGATTTATTTTTGGTTTGATTTATTTGCGTTTCTCACAGAGTTTTAGTTTTAATTGTTGTCTTGAAACGACTAATGGCCACGTGTTGGAACGCCTGAATCGACCAACGTAGTTTAAAAATCTCTCATGTCGTCAATCGACGAGAAACTAACAGATGGTTTTCCCTTCCGACGAGCGGAGAGAAAGGAAAAGCTTGGAAACAGATTTAGACATTTTCGAATGCCAAATTTATTTTGCTTCAACTGAATTAACCCACATTTATAAAGCATGTTGTGTGTGATCTGTTTCATCATTTTAAAAATAAACACGAACATTTTTCATAACTAACCAACTTATAAACAGATCGCGAGGCGCGAGAGAGTTGAGGAAACTCCGAAATTTCTTCAAGATCGCCCTGACTTTGGCCCAGTTTCCGATGGCATGCGATGAATTACCTGTTGAACAAATAGCTCGTGGATCGTCTCGCTCGAGTCTCTCGAATGTGACAGAGCATTGATCGGAAGCGGAAATGGAACGCGAAGAGATTTTCAGCCGGCGAAACTATTAAGCTTCATGAGCTATATGTTCAAGAGAGTCGTGCTCATAATTTTCAATTTCCTTGTAAATTGCTCGCTGGCTAAACACTTCATGACGGTTTTAATTAATCAAACTTGATGGGCTCGATGTTAAAAATGACGTCAACCATGTCGCTTTATGATAGCTTAATTTATGCACAACCCAATGTACATACGAAGTGAGACAAGCGAACTTGCATGAACGACGACACGTTTTCACTTCCCTCAAGTCCAATCTAAAATTTATAAGCCACAACTTTATGTTTCATTCATTTCACGTTGTTATTGTTGAGGCTTTTGTTGCTTAAGTATTTCAACTTCAGCCCAAAGCATGATGAACTTGTCGTAATGTTTTGGTTGTCACTTGCGGAATTGAGATTTCCTCTCGTGATTCTTTTCGGCTGTAAAAAAAGAGTTGAAGTAGTTCCAATCACTTAATTCGTTTTCTCCATTTGATGAACTGGTTTTTGAACGATTCGAAATGTATATGATAATTACAGACCCAAAACAATCAGCAACCACTAAAAAATCTATTCTCGGAGAACTAACAAAGTTCACAGACGCTGACGATACTAATGGTAAGACTTTAATCTTTATTTGGGTTTGATTGAGCTGCGAGCTTTCAGCTGAGCTTAATTAAAGCTTTTAACTGACATTAAGCTCAAGGCGCAGCAGTTTTAGGTTTAAGAGTTTTAAGGTTGCGATTGCTTGAACTTTACTTTTGCATTTCCTGGAAATTTTTGGCCTTGCACAGTTTACGTCACATTCGATTTTCTTCCTCACCTTGTGGAATTTTCAGCTTCACCTTGCAATATTAAATTTAGTCGCCAGATCTTTGTTAGACAACTTGCTTTAAATATGCTCACAACTTTCTTCCATCACAAAATTCTTCTCTGTAAATTTACTTGAACTTCTCCGAGCGAGAAAACAGTTAAACACGTTTGGATAATTTTCGCGTTACTGACGAAGTTTAAGCACCAAACACAAAGCGTAATTTTGAGTTCCTTCTTAACTAGCTAGACTTCGACGTAATTCAACGAGCTCAAACACTAACTCGACTCATTTTATTTACAGGAAGCGCTGGAAACGAACTCGGAAGCTCCATCGCCTTATTGCTGACTTCAGTCGTCTTCCTTCTTCTTCCTTAAGCAAACAGTTTGCGATTGAATGACACTCGATGTAAATAAGCCGAGAATCCTGAAAGCTCTGAGTCAACGGACGGAAATGCCTGTCAACCAACTGATTGCAATTAACCCTCGTTCACTTAAGTCATGAACCAAAAATTTTAACTAAAACCTTCAAAGCGTCACAACAAAAACTTCAAATCGATTTCGTAGGTGAATAAACCAAGCCAAAGTAGATTCTAATATTTAAACTCGTCGTTTTGTCGTCGGCTTTTCACTGGAGCTTTGAAAAAGCTTTTTCGTTGGACGAATCCGAAGCGAAACTAAGTGTCTTAGAGTGTTGATGTAAACAGAGAGAAATGTAAAGAAGTTTGTACCAAAAATCGTTTGATTAACATTTTACTTTTTTATTTAATGTAATAATTTATTGAATTAAATCGAAGAGGAGAATAAATGTTGTTTCTGTTTGTCCAAGATTCGTCTTTTGGGTTTAAAAGCGTCGGAGAATTTCGAGTTAAAGTCTTTCCAGGCGTTCTGGACTTTGTTGTCGATGTTGTTCCCGAGTTGTTGCACCCACGAGCCAACCGACTCTCGATTGACTGTTCGCGACGCGTTCAAGCTTGATCCTTTATTGGGGTTGTCTCGTTCATTTTCAACCTGCAACAGAACTTTGTCGGCTGATGACAAGCAGTAAACTGTTTTGAGAATCTTCTCGAAGGTTGGCTCGATTGCGTTCTCGGTGATTTTGCACTTTTGAGCGTCTGCAGGGCAATCGACTCCTTCGCACTGAAACACTCTCGACTGAACGTTGGATTGCTTCGTATCATCGTTAGGCAATTGATTCTCATTAGTCACACTCGCGTCAGTTACAGCACTCGGCTCCGTTCCATCCGTAACTGCGACGTTTTGATTTGCAGTTGACACTTCAACGTCAAGTGGAGGAATTTGTTCAGCATTAATTGATTTGCCTGAAGCGGCATCGACGACAAACGCAGCCGACAATTCCTTCATTGTGCTGCTCAATTCCTTCATCTTATCGTTTAATGGGTTCAAATATTCTTCTTTCAGCACTTTGATGTCTCGGGATCCGCCGGTTGCACTTTCCGATCGACACAGCACCGAGTAAAATGGATAATACAGAGACGAGATCGACGTGGGATAAATGTAGGCGTAGAAGCTGAGAGCATTCTGGGTTTTGCTCTCGTCGACTGGCGTGACTTTCGCCAGGATGGGAAAATGCTGCGGTGGAGAATAATAAGCTTTCTCCTGACTGTTCCACTGCTTTTGGAAACTAGCCGAAACTGCTGGCAATGCCGCGAACAGAAAATAAATTAACTCCAATGTGCGCATTTGAGAAGATTTCAAAACGTACTGAGCTTCGAGAGAAACTTGCGAAGCTTTTTTTGAGCTTTAGCGATTCGTTCTACGAAGAAATGATTATTCGCCTTAATTCATCGATTTCAGTCATGAGTTTGATAGCAAAATCTGTTCATTAGCTCGCGATATCTCAAGATATTTTGACGCAAATGACATCGACGATAAATTTTTAATAAACTTTTATTCGTTTCCTGGGTTAAAGAAATCACCAAAGCTGATGAGATTTTGCTTGTTATGCTCAGCAGGGAGAATTTCATTCTTCTTGTAGTACATTCCAGGCGTTGGATTGTCTACGAGGCCCTCGCTGGACTTGAGAACAACTTTGTCGAAGGATAAACATTGCGAGACTTTCAGCATTTGATTGAAATCTGGCGGCAAACTTTTCACGCTGTAACCGCAGAATTTCGTTTCGCGGCTACAAGTCAGATCTCCACAGCTCGGGAGAACTTCAAGCGAACCTAAATCTTCGTGTTCTCCTGTAGTTTCTGGTTCGAAAGTCTCGATTTCGATGGGTTTCGTATTTTTAGTCGGCCGTCTTCTTGGACTGGGAGTAAAATGACGGATCGGCTCTGTGATCGTTGGCCTGATCGGTTGGAATTCCTTGGTGGAACGAGTAGTTGAGGTTACAGTTGGCCTGGCGGTGGTGAAGGTTACAGTTGGTTCTGTAATTCTTGGCTTCATCGTCCGCCGTTTCTTGGTGGTTGTTTCGGTAACGACGAGTTCTTCGACCATGTTTGAAAGCTCTTCAATTTCATAATCGCTGTCAATGGAAGATTCTTCCTTCTCTATGATTTCTAGTGATGACTCGGGTAAGCCTTCCAGCTCGACGTGTTTCGTATTCTCATCAAACGCTGACCCTGCAGCGATTTTGCCCTCACTTGATACACCAATCGTTGGCTTTTTGCCGACAGGAATTCTTTGCGGTGTTGTGTTGTCGCTATCGGAAGGCAATGAACTAATTGTAGTTGTACCAACCTCAAGGGAATATTCGGAAGTTGTTTCACAGTTACTGATGAACAACTCTTCCTCACAGTCTTCCTCGGAATCGCCACCTGACTCTTCAATGGCATCTTTAGCTATTTTTGAACTTTCGGTTGTTGTCACTTCTTCAATTATTTGATCATCAGTAGAGCTGTTGATTTCAACTTCTTTAGGCAATTGAGTAGAATATTCGACTGTAGTTTCGTTTGGCAAGTTCGTAAAATCTTCCATAGTAATTTCCTCGTCGTCTTCGTCGATCGATCTTGTCAAAATATGCGGAACGTTGTGCTCGGACATATTAAGAACATACTCAGCCGAGGGCTTCGCTTCGTGGCTTTCGTCTAGTTCTTGAGCGACTTCGCCTGAACTCTCTCGAATTATGTTCCAAACTTCAGTGATTTCCTCTCCACTACCCTCGTTGGGATATTCTTGAATAACTTTCATTGGCTTGATCTCAACAATTTCATTGTAGGTCGTTCCCTCAACTTCAAAAGGTTCTTCAGTGGTTTCAAAATCTTCTGATGGCTTTATTTCGATTGCCGTCTCGACAACTTCGATCGAATTTTCTTTAATAGTTTCAGGCTTATTCCCTTCAGCATTTGTTTCTTCTCTTATCTCATGCACAGGCTGCAATAGCTGATGGTTCAGATTGAACAATTCTTGTGAAGGTTCTCGTTCTGGCACGAAAGCTTTGCTCCTATCAATGCCAAACTCTTGCGGCATCTCGTCCACCTGCTTTGGTATCTCGACCACTTGCGGCATTTCGTTTCCTTCCTGCGGCATCTCATCGTAGTTGTTCAGTGATCTCGGTTCGATCAATTCCTTCGTCTCTTTCTCGTCATCAAATTTGCTTATGTTGAAATGGCCTTGAGTCGCACTTTCTAAATTATCCGTCATTTCCTCCATCAAGTAATCCCTGATATGATAAATTGATAGTTCGTCGATAGCGTTGCTTAACTCACTGTGACGCATTGCTGAAATGCTTCGTCTCATGTTATCACTATCGTAAAGCCATGATGAAAGAGGCTGTGGGAAACGCATCACTTCGGGCCTTGGCCGTTTAGCTTGCCACTCTCTATCAGAATTCTCATTTTGTTGGTTGATTCTCGGTTGATTTCCATCTCCAACTGGGATGATGTATGCAAGAAAGTATCGAGAGATGTCAGGCGAACGCTTTTCGTAATCTGAAAACTCCTCTGACTGACTATCGCAAGATTTCAGTAAGATCGTCAATGCAGCAAAAGTCAAAAGCTTCATTTCGAATTCAAACGCAAACTGTTGCTTCCTCAAAGTTTCGATTTTTATTTGGATTTCCCTCGAATAATTCATTTGCCATGCTAAAGCTGATGTGTTAATTCAAATCAAGCACGCTGCTTAAGCCTAAGTTAGTTCAGTTCATCAGAGTCCATTAGTCAACGTCGCTCATTCTAAGCAAGCTCATGCAGAATCGGGTTTGGGAGAATCTCCTGTTGGATAAACTTTAGTAATATTGATCATCTTGACCGTCGTTGTTATAAGTCTGATAGCCATAGTTGTAGGGATTGACGTTATCGGGAGTGTAGAAAGGAAAATTGTTAGGATTATAGAAAGGAAAGTTACTTGCGAATTGATTGTTATTACCGAAAGGAAAGTTAGCCGTGAATGGATTGTTGTTACCGAAAGGAAAACCTTTTCCGAACGTGTTTTTCATCTGCGCATTCAAGTTCTTCTGGAACTCGTTCATTTGGTGTTGGAACTGTTGCTGTTGTGCTTGGATCTCGCTGTTGATTCGTCTCGTCTCTTGGTTGATGGTTCGCGTTAGTTCTTCTTGCTGTTCTTTCGTCAGCTTTTTAACAGAGTTCGAGTTGAAAGTGTTGCTGCCGTTGCTATCCTCGGTGGTCACCTGGCCGTCGCGATCGACTGCCGAGTGGCGGCTGTAGGGAGGCTGCGCATCTGGGAAGGGATTTTTCTCGTCGAACTCTTTCTTCTCTAAAACATTTCCGCTTTTGTCAACACATTCCGCGACAGTTCGCATGTTGTGAATGTCATCTGCTTTCGCTTCGCTGGTTACAACGCACTTGAAAGTGTTTTGAGGGCAAACCAAACCGCTGCACGAGACTAGAATTAGAGAAAATTGTTTCAACAAGTTTAGATGAGACAACAAGCTGCTAACAGTAATCGCCATCGATTCTTATGTTCGGGTTCGACACGCTGATGTAGTCCTCGACCTCGTCGTTCAACCCGAATCGTCTGCTGATCACGACATTGTTGCCGCCCGATTGGAACACCGAGTGCGATCCCCCAAACCCTCCAGTCGACGTGAATGAGTTTCCACCGCGTCCGTATTGAGATTGCGATTGAGATCCGCCATAGAAATTATTATTGTTGTTATAGTAACCGTCATCTTGATCGTTGGCACTGATCATCAGCACCTGAAGCAACACGACGAGCAAACCTTTGAGATTTTCCATCGCAGCTGAAACAACAAACGGTTGCAGAATTTATAATGAGTCAACTGCAAAGTTTGTTTTGTAAGCTTCGATCAACAAGTCCCGCATTTGACCCGCAAGCGAAAGTAAAGCAAAACTTTGATAACGAAAAACCTTTCGTCAAACACAACAAAGCTTAAAGCCAACGAATTTTTTAGCTCGAGTGACTCACGAGATGACAAATTATTGCGCAAGCAACGTGAAGATGTCAGATAATTCTGATGAAGCAATTCTATTGTTGTCGATCGTTCTGGAACACTTGATCTTACTTTAAAGGCTTGAGAGATAAACAAGACCACGTAAGAAGCCACAAACTCAACTGATGATTTACTTCCAACGTCGTTTCTATTAAATGCTCCGGGACGGATCATCTGTCAATGTCGTAACGAACCTTTTCCACTTCGTCGCTTGCTTATAGTCGATGCAAATTTGTTACTTTCGATGAGGTCCGGGCAGTAAATAACAACACAATCGACACACTAGTCTGCTCGTTGAACCAACACACGGCCGGAGAAAACAAATATTTTCAAGATTAGTCGCTGATTAAGCTTTTCACGGATCAGCGAGGAAATTAGGCGCGAGCAATGATCAGTTGAATTTGTTCAATTTGCAATAAAGTTTTTATTCCAAAAATATTTCTTCTTGATTACGAACAATCGTTGAATGAATATGACGACGATTCCCGTCAGACTTGGCTTCGATGAATCAAACAAATTTCAGGCCAAACTCAACTTGAACATGTGTGAACTGACATAAATCTCTTTAGACTTCAACTTGGTTAAACTTTTAGGGCTGCTCGCGATGACGAAGCGGTGAGGGAAATTAATAATTTATGAATCAAGAGGAGAATGCGTGTGACGAGTAAATGCTGGCGCTTGTCGGGAATTTAAATCTAAAAATATTTTTATCTCTTTTTGGTAAAATACTGGAAAACTGTTGAATCACTCGGCCGCTTGATAGTTCTGGCGACGAAGGGCAGACAGCCGCATTCTCTCGACCTGCAGAGCCTGCTCGAGCTCTAAGACTTTCACTTGCACTTCCATCTCCTTCGTCTTGGCTTGGTGGATAGAGAGTTTTGTGAAATCCAAATCTTGGCCTTCCTCCAACCGTTGGCTGCAATCCTTCGCCGTCGCTACGACGATTCCAGTGGATTGTGTGACGTTCTTCGATGCTTGAGTCAACTCCTGAAGGTTTTGACTTGAACGAGGAGCTTTGACTCGACTGGCAACCACAAGTTGAGCAGTGCAAGCCGCGATTTCTTGAGCAGCGACGACAATGTCTAAAGTGTGTTTCGATTCACCGCTGACCGCTTTGTTGGCAGCCTCGCTGTTTAAGAAAGACCTCATAAAATTTCTATGCAAATTCAATTGAAATTTAAACTTACACCAAGAACTTAGCACCGTTCGCGACGCTCTTAGCAGCAGAAATGAGACCTTCCGTCCATTGATTGTTTCCTGGGAACATTTAAAGAGTCAAACTTGATAGCTTTCAGTCAGATTGATGCGACTTACTCTTGTAAAACTCCTTCGCTGATGCCGATCCCTTGCCGAGAGCGATGATTTCCGTTTGAACTTTCCTCGACTTCTGAACGAGGATCTGAATGCATCGCATCAAGTTGGTGCAAGAGTCGAGAATCTTCTCGTTGACTTCCAGTTTGAGTCCAGAGTCGGATGTTTTCGTTTTGGTTAACATGTCGACGATCAATTGAGCGGCCTGGAAATCAAATCGTTAGATCTTAGTCACTGGTTCGAGGTCTTGAAACTCACTTCTTCAATCGCTTTGTCCATGCTGCTCAACTCCTTCTCGACAAGATCACCAAGCTGATCGATTTGGTCGTTGTTGTTCGTCAAGTCGCCGACCATGTTTGTGATTTTGTAAAGCTTTTCTTTGAGCTCATCGACTTGGCTGTCGACGAGATCAGCCTTGCTGCTTGTGTGCAGAGACTCGAAGACTCGCGCCGTTGATTGTCCGAAGTCCTTGATCTCATTTGCTATTTCTGTTGGAAGAGAATATCGTTTAGTTTTAGAGGCAAGATTGATCGCTCAACATACCGAAGAAGAAAAGCATGCAAATTAATGAAGTTCATTGAATGAACGGAAGAAAAATCACAAAGATTAAAGAGAGAATTCAACTCACTTTCTCCTGTGTCGATGTTCGTTGATTTGTTGCAGATCGCCATGCCTTGCTCGTGCACAGAAGCGAGGAGGTGACCGGATGCTTGAACCTTGCGAACGAGCGCTTCGACGTTGGTGTTGTCCTTGCGATAGTTCTCGTGGACGAGCTTCAACTTCGTCAGCACGTCTTGCAGCTCCTCTGCGATCATAATGAAGTAAGTCGATGTTCCACTTGCTCCCGGCGTCTCGCTGTCAGTGATCGCTCGCAAAGTGATTTTCTCCGACGTTTTGATGCAAGTTTCGAGCAAAGCTCGCAGCGCTGTCTCGCCGTGGATTTTCGAGTTCATCAGCTCGATCTCGAGCTGTTGAATTCTCGCTAAGGCCTCGTTATGCTTTTGATCCATCTGTTCCTGTTGGTGCAATAAATCTTGGATATCAGTTTCGAATGTTTCTTTCTCGCTAAGCACTCGGTCGTAGTTTGCGTTCATTTGCTAAAATCATAAAACGTTCATTAGAATAATTCAGAGTTTCAAGAATGTGATGGAGATCGAAATGATTTCTAGTAATGATTTTTGATGAAGTGAGATCATGTTAGTACTTTCAATGTCTCCTCGTGGTCGTGGATTTGTTGGTTGAGAGTTTCAATATCCTTGGACGAAGTCTCGTGCTGTTCTGTTAGTTTCGTTTGTAAAGCTTCGTTCTCGAACTTTGTTTGTTCAACTTGTTGGCTTAGCAATTCATTTGAAAGTAAAAGAGCGGCATGAGCTTCATCGAGTTCCAGTTTTTCCTTTTCAACGACTTGAAGCTTTTCGATGGTGGCCAAAGCTTCTTGATAGCTTTCGTCAACCTCAGATTTGGCTTTTAGTGTTGCCTCCATTTGGCTTTCTAGCTCAATTTTCTGCTCGGTCAACAGCGAGCAATCTTCAGTCAGTTTCTCGATATTTGCTGCAGACGATTCAAGCTTCGAAGTCAGTTCTTCGATCTCGCTGTTCTTAGCCGTCGTTACCGCTTCCATCTCTTGCAAAGCTTTCTCACTTTCAATGACAACTTTCGCTTCGAGTTTATCGCACTCCGAACTCTTCTCTTCAATCTGTTGGCTAAGCAAATCGTTCTGATTTCTGCACTCAACGATGATTTGCTCCAACTCAAGTTTTTCCTTCTCAACCGTTTCCAACTTTTCAATCTTCGACAAAGCTTCTTGGTAAGACGCCGCGATGTCACTTTTATTCCTTGACACGTCCTCAAACTCATTGGCTAGACGACTTTTTTCCTCTTCCAACTGAGACGATTCTTCGGTAACCTTGGCGAGCTTTTCTTGAAGCTTTTCGATTTCCATTTTTAGTTCATTGATTTCAGAACTTGTCGCTGACTCAGCAGCGCTGAGCTGACCGCGAACTTCTGAATTTTCCTGCTCCAAACTTTCTAATTTGCTCGAGAGCTCATCTTTCTCGCACACGATTTGGGTATGAACAGAGTTAAGGTGCTAGGAACATTAATTTTGTTAGAAATGATACGAGATTGTTAGCAAATGAAAGCGAAGTTAAACGCACAATGTAAACCGTGGAACACAAACCAACTAAATGAGTGACTTGATGTGGCGAGATTAAAATAGTTTCACGAAAGCTCACCTGGAACTTCTCCTCGTTCTCCTGCATTTGCTGCTTCAAGCTTTCGACCTCTTTGCCCGATGCTTCCAAGTGTTCGTTGAGCTTAATTTCCAGCGCTTCGTATTCGAAAGTTTTCTGGTTGATCTGCTCGTTCAATGATTCGTTGGCTGCTCGCTGCTTTGAGTTCTCCTCTTCCATCTCGTGCTTCTCCTGCTCAACAACCCTTAGCTTTTCAAGGGAAGCCAAAGTTTGCTGATAAGAATTCTCGACGTTGGATTTGGTGTTCAACACGTCCTCGTACTGCTGCTCAAGCTGAGCTTTTTCCTCGGTCAACTTTGACGAGTTCTCTCGCATTTCTTCTAGATTTTTCTGCAATGCGTCAAGGTTCACTCGAAGCTCAGCAATCTCTGCGCTCTTCGATGACTCAACATCTTGATACTGATCGAGCAGCAAAAGCTTCTCCTGCTCTAAACTCTTCACTTTCTCAGAAAGCTCTTCCTTCTCCCTCACAGCCGCACTTGAGCTTTGTTGCAAGCTTTCAGAGACTTTTGCTTGTTCCATCTCAATTTCCATCAGCTTTGCCTTAATCTCTTCCTTTTCCTTCGAAGCTTCCGTGGCCACCTTGGTGTTTTCTGCCAGTTGCTTGCTGACTTCTCCATGCTAAAAGACGAGAAAGGTTTCGTCAGTAATCATAAGAATTGAGAGGCTTAAAAGAGCTCAGCAAGTTTAAGCTAGCAACCGACAATTTTTATAGACACTCTTATTCCATTTCTTCTCGTCGTCGGTTGCTTTCAAGTTCATTATAAATTAAAATTATCAGTGAGCAAACTTTCTACTTGCCTGTCGCAGCAGCTTGATGTGCTCGTCTCTTATCTGTGTGTACATGTTCTTTAGCTTCTGGAATTTCTCTTCACTCGACTTAGCACGTTCCTCCTCGGCTTGTACTTTCTCTGCGGAATGAAATCCATTAGACGATTCAGGCGACAACGCTTCGATCAATCTTACGTTCGAGAACAGGAGCTGATTGGAGTTTTAGTTCCATTTCTTCCTTCTCGATGCCTAAAATAAAACTATCTTAATCTCATTCACTTATTTCGCCTTCAAACTATTACGCATGTTTGTCAACTCGTTCCTCGTTTGTGAAAGCTCGGCGTTGATCTTCGCAACATGTTCTTGAACGTGACCTTCGTACTCTCTCTTCTCAGACGTCGCATTTTTGATCATCAGCTGCTGCCTTTCCATTTCCTGTTGCATGTGTCTTATCAGCTCATCGCGTTCTTTGAGCAGAGCATCGAAATCTATTGAAGGCAGCGGCGGCGGTGTCTTGGAGCGTGGAGGCAACGGCGGCTCTGGCGCTGTCGTGTCCACGAGATCGCCAACGACCGAGTTATTGTCTGGTTCGTTTGACTCTTGCGGGACGACAACGACGGGCGCCGTGTAATTGCCCAAGTCGCTCTGTACCAAAAAGTTCGGCGGATTGCCTGGCAACGCTGGCACTTTGATCAAGTTCACGAAATACTGAAGCTGCCCGGCTTGCTTGTAGAAGTTGTTGAGCTGCCGGAAGAGCGTCTTGAACCTGTCGCGATGGCCAGTGAGCAGATCATCAGGCAAGTTGGCATGAAGGAGAAACATCAACCGGACGATGAAGTCGTAGAGTTGATTCGAGTCTTGAATGCAGGGGATGAGCGGTGACAGTCGGCACTGTCCCGAAGGCGTCATGGAAGAAGCTCCGAATGTCTGAATCGAGTTGAAAACTAAAACGGAAAATCGATTGAAGTTATCGACGATGGAATTAATATGTAAATTTACTCGTTGCTTGTAGTGCGACGATGTCGTCAAGGTAGTCAAACCTAAGAAGTAGAAATGAGTCTTTGTCGTAGTTAGATCACTTGGCGTCACTCACATTTCAACAGCCAATTGGAAATAAATGTTGATGTCGTTCTCGGCGATGCGATCGAGCTCGCCTCGCTTCAACACGAGATTGCCAGGAAATCTCGGATTTCTGTCGTGGAAGTTGAGCTTCGTCACAAGAAGCTTCGAGTATTGCTTGATGCACAAGCCGTAGCCATCGTTCAGGTGACCTAAAACATGAAACTTGAGTCCACCGAAGAGTTTTCCTTCAACTGACTTTACCCCAAAGTTTTCCCATCTCGGTGATCATGTTTCTGTGTCGCATAGAGTGCTGGATGACGAGCGGATGGCCTTCCCTTAAAAGCTTGTGGAGAACATGGCAGAACTTCCACGCGGTGATTCGGTTGTCTTGGAGCGGCTGGCGGATCGCGATTGCCCAGAACGCGTGGCCTCCGTTCGAGTGATAAGTGCCGATGATTGCAGCCCGAACATGCTTCGACTTAACTGGCGCCTCGAAGGAGTTGAACGCTTTGCCAATGCTGATCGTGAGCTGATAATATTCCTTATCGGTCAGCGAGCTCGTCATGTTGTGATGCTTTGTTGAGTCAACGATGAGAAACTTTTATTTCTAGAAAGCAAAAAGTTCTTCAGCGTCGCTAGAAAGTTTGTTGAATGTTTATCAAGCATCGATTACGCTTGACTGATAAGATATTTTCGTTCACGCCCGCTCGCGATTTTTTCAAACTTTGAGTCACAGCCGATCGTGACTTTGAGAATATTGAGCGCAATTGCGAAAACACTTTGCAGCCAACAACAAAGAAAAATATTATCGAGCTCGAGTAATTCAATTACAAATTCGCTACGCGTTTTGTCCAAAGCTTTTGCTTCCACAAAACTCAATTTTCCATTTCCTGAAACTTCTCGCGTTTCCAGGAATCGCAAAATGATTTCTATCGCCCAAAAGTTAAGGTAAACACTCACTCGATGTTATTCACTCGAAAATTCGACAAACAATGGCTCGGAGCTTTCGCGGATCGCGCTTTATCTATCATAGATAAAAAGTTGGCTGTCTCGCGGCGATAAGATAAACCCTTCGACGTTACTCACTCTGCTTGCTGTTGAAATGCATGAAAAAAAAAACAAAAATTACACTTCCGCGATATTTCATTCATAAACTCTTATTGGAACGTACGAGAATAAAGTTTTCCGCTGAAAAAAATATTTTTCTATCGGCGTTTCTGAGCTCACAACATCGCTGGATGAGTGTTGGTTAGCAGGGCGTACTAGAGCGCTCAAACTATGCACCAACGGATTATTTATGTCGAGCGATCCACAGCGAAGCGATGGAGAATCTGTAGCTTTGTTGGATCGAAGGATTACAAACATCTCGGTGATATCATTCCTCGAAATCTGCAATTTTCTGGAAGGCAAAGTTTCATTCTTTCGCAAGTCTTCACAAGTCAAATGCCACACTAAATGGACGGGCACATATCGGAGCCTCGACGTAACATGGCGCTCATGCAAGAGAAGGTCGACCAAGCCATGAACTCTGCACGATCCTTTCTCCCTCCTCGATGCTCCATGACGATCATTCAACTTTGCACAAGCTTTGCAATGAAATTTTCTGATTCAACTGTCATCGTCGCCACATCCTTCGATCTCTCAATAATTCTGCAATGATTTCTTATCCTCGTTTGTCTCCTGAATCGGCTGAAAAGGATTTCCAGAGCTTTCGATTGCGTTCAACTAGGTCAGAGCTACCTCAGCACAACTGAAAAGTTTTCCACACAAGAAATTTCTTTCCTTAATATCAAATAAAAATCGCTAGCGATAAATTTAAAAATATTTATTTCATGTTTTAAACTTGCTTACAATGAAGTCGAAACTTTGATTTTCATTTCGATTCTGATGGCAAATTTCTAAGATTTGATTTCATTTTCGTGTTGAGCGGTTAAGAGCTGCGACGTTGACGAGACTCGTTTGATTATAGTTTCTCGCTCACATGATGAGAATTGCTTTCACCGATCTGAAGAGGAACTAAAAGCAACATTTTGGACATAAACTGAACTTGTTTGCTCCAATGAACTCATGAAAAATTTACAGCTCACGTGTTGTAAATTTAAAAATAAATAAAACTTTTAAAAAAACGAGAAAGGTTTTTGCCTTCGTAAAACAAATGAATAATCTTTACTTCCTTAAGCGAAAAGGTTTCTGACGAGATGACATGATTCCACTTTCCCTTCGCATGCGATTCGAGACGATCGTAACTTTATTTTTCATCATCTTTCATGTACAGTTTTTGTCACAAGTAAAAAAGCAGAAGAAACTCGATCGACGTTGTGATAAAAATAGAAGAATTATTGGGAAAGTGAATGAGAAAGAGTGAGAGAGGTTGAAGAAAACTACACTAAAAGACTAAAAAATAGATTAACTCTTGTTGATTATTGATGTTGTCGTTCGATAATGGGACGAGCTTTGCATGTCGATGGGCTTCGAATAATCTTTCAATCAACTTCCCGTTGCCTGCATCCCAATATTCTTGTTTGATGTCATTAAAACCTCCGTTTTGTTTGCTGTGTTCGTTTCATATATAAAAATATCTTGCATCATGAGCTGATTTGTGTTCTTCTTCTTTCCTCGGATTATTAGTTTCATTAATTGAATTCAAAAAAAAAAGTTCTCTTTCCTTCTTTCGTGATATAATTTACAAGTCAGACTCTCCGTAAAGAGCTGTGCTGAACGAATTGTAATCGAGGGCGCCAGGAGCCGCTCCCGGTCCTTTGTATGGTGGCATTCTTTGGATACAATATTCGGCTTGGTCTGGTGGCAACTCGCGACGTAATTCATCCGGAAGAATGTAAGGCTAAAACGAGACATCGAGCGGTTACAATCGAGCTTGAAAGCTTCTTCGACGCTCTCAACTCACCTTGTCTGAAGCCAAGATTCTGAAGGAGTCGATGACCTGCTCGGCAGTGTCTGTGTCGGTGTTCTCGCGAGTCATGAAGTCAAGGAAGGCGTCGAAGTGCACGAAGCCAGTGCTGTTTGGATCAACAACGGCCAAAATGCGTTGGAAATCTAACTCGCCTTGACGATCCTTGCCGATCGAGTATCCAATCGACACCAAGCATGACTTGAACTCCTCTGGCGCCAATCGTCCGGTGCGGTTCTTGTCAAAGTGGTTGAAACTTGAACGGAATTCTGTCAACTGTTGTTGTGTGATGCCCTTGGAGTCACGTGTGAGGATTTGATTTTCAACCTAAACGAAAATGTTTGATTAGTTAAACTGCAAACATCAAAAGCCTTTGAGTCTCACCTCGTTGATATTTCTGTTGATTGATGTCAACAGTTGCTCCCAGCCGACACGTAATGTGTCCATTGTGTAGTTGGTGTAGCGGTTCTCGAAGATCATTGATTCTTGAACGGCTTGGTGGATCTTTTCGAGTTCCTCGATGTGAGGCTTGTAAGCGTAGACGGCTTGTTCGTATTCCTTCAAACGGTGGAGCTGCTCTTCCAACGATCCACTGATGGCCATTCCGATGGCAGTGACGGCGTCCATCTGCTTCTCGATCCATGGTCCGACGTTGTTGGCCTTCTCGGCGAATTGACGACGCAACATTTCGTTGTTCTGTTGTTTCTTCAATTCCATGGCAAGAGTCTGATCGCGTGCTGGGACTAATGTCTTGACGTCGGACCACTTGGCGGTCAAGTCGCGAGCAGTGAGTGCTGTGTACGGGTTGTCCAGTCCGTTTGCGATTTGATATTGGTTGACGAGGCCTTCGACGTCGCGAACCAACCCGACAATCAAGTTGTATTCCTTATCGGCTTCGCCCAAAGTGGCCTTGAACTGATCGTGAGCTGTAATGAGGCCTTGGATTTCTTCCATCGTGTGAACGATAAACATGTCGACCAAATCCTCGCGTGCTCCGTCCAACCAGTTGTTGAAAGGCGCGGCGCGCTTGGCGAACTCGAGGTGGAGCAAGTCGATCTTCTCCAAAATACGTTCGGAGTCGTCCAAGGCTTGACGGCGACGTTGGGTCAATGCACCGAGGCGATCCCATTGGTCGCAGATGCGCTGGCAACGAGCGTTGACCGACACGCAGTCGTGATATTCCAATGTGTTTAGCTCTTGAGCGATGGCGGCGATCTGTTCGACGCGGTCTTGATGGGCAGCTAAGTCGGACTCGAAGGCTTCATGCTTCTTCTTAAGAGCCTTCAGCTCGTACAAGCGGCAGCTACGGAAGTCCTGCGATTGCAACATTTCTTCCTTGCCGCTTGTCCATTGCTCGTGGGTGTCGGCCTTGTGCTTGAACTTCTGGGCCAAATGTTCGAGGCGCTCCAAGCGCATCGTCTCGGCCAAGAGCCATTCTTCGAAGGCCTTCTCGGCGCCTTCCAAGCTCTTCCATGCGTTGGCAATGTCCGAGACCATCTTGCCTTCGGTGGGCATGTACGCTGGGCGGTTGGACAAGCGGAGCTTAGTCTGAAGGGTGTTGAAGTTGGTCTCCAACTTCGCCTTCTGTTCAACACGTGGAGGCTTATGCTTGCGACGATATGTACGATATTCTTCGAGCTTCTTCTGAACGCCAGCCAAAGTGCTGTCGGAGTGACGAGACGCCAACCATGGCATTGTGCGGCGGATCCATTCGAGGAGCTGTAAAGCAGAAAGAGCGATGAGAAGAGTTCAAGAAGTCGAGTCGTGACTTGTCACTTACGTCGCTCGCGAGACGCTCATACTCTTCCATAAGTCTCTCGTTTTCTTGATTGACTTTAAGTACTTTACAGATGCGGTTAGCAGCTGTTTCAGCCTGTTGAAGACAATATAAAGATTAAACTCTCTTGATCTTGAAACGGGATTACGTGAATCAACAAAAAAAAAATTCAACGGAAGCTTCAAAAGTTAGAACAGAGAAAGCGATAAAACCACAAACCTTTTGCGCTCCACTAAAGCAATGGTAATACGATGACACATATGTCATTACAGCACGTTCGTCAGGCATGGCTGTGTTCTTTAGATCTGTCGTGTTAGGGGAATAGAAAAACAACGAAAAGCTAGAAAACTCTTTGTCAACTCTTTCAATCGGAAGGGGGAGGAGGGAAAACTGTTAAAGATCGTTAGACTGATCGTCTCCATTCGGATGTTTGTTATGGCAACAGGTTCATGCTGATGTTCTTGGAACGACAACAAATTAAAAGCGATATTTATGGTGCTGGTGACATCTGGAATTGCTTTCATGTCAACAGCAAAAAGGGAATTCAGTTCAAAATATGTTAGCGGCTCGAACTTGAAGCATGACTTGTCACAACAAAGCGAGCGTTTGCGAACCTGCTGAGCGCCCTGGAAGGCGTGATAGTAGCATGACACGTAGGTCATGATGGCTCTTTCGTCCGGTTTGGGCGTATTGATCAAATCTTCATTTACAATTCAATAAAATGTTCATTCGAGAGAACAAAGGTCAGAGATAAAGAAAGTTTCATTAAGAGACGAAGCGAGGAAAGAAGATCCAACTCACCCTCTGGATCCAACATGCGTGGGATGTCCAAGTATTTCTCAGCAACATCAAATGCTGTGTTCAAGTTCTCCCATGGATTGTCTCTCGACAATTTTGAGTAGTCGATCAAATCTGGTCGGTGTCTATAAACGATTGCATAAGGAAACGATTGCATTAGTTACTCGAACGCCTTAGAGCTCATTTGCATTAAATAGTTCGAAGTGAGTCGTCACGATTCCATTGTGACGTCGATTTGCATTTTATGTCAGTTTTAAAAGGCGAAAACTTCTTCGAATCGAGTCGGAAAACTGATAACGAGATTGAGACATTGTAGGAGCGAAACGTGTGGCGATAGCGCGGCCATAAAAAGCTTGTCGCTTCGATGGTAATTAATAAACAATTAACATGATCACAGTTTAGATTAAAAGTCGATTCTCGAAAGGCAGTTGAGGGGAAACCTGATTTGTAACTCACCTTGCGATCAAAGCGCAGAAAGCTAAACCGTCCTGTAAGAAGAAGCGAATTCATTAGCCTCGACTGAAGAAGATTCTCGCGCGAACAACTCACCTTGAAGCTGAGATGGAAGTTTTGTACGTTGACGTTTTTGTATGGAGCCGTTTTGCGTTGGCACCACAGCAAGAGACCCTCTTTGGCTGTCATCTCCTCGACGGAGATGTCCTGGATGGCGAATCTCAAGATGATCGTCCAGATCATACCGAGAGTCATCTTGAGGTTTCCATCGACGATTTCTTCAGCACCGATCGACACGAGTTTGACGCCTTTCGATGCAATGAAATCCAAAGCTTTGTTGACGTTGGCGATCTGTCAAGGGAAATCGATCATTCACTCGACCTTCGTCAACGGTTGCTCGGTTGATTTACCTTGTGGAATCGCATTTTGCCACGATCGGGCTTTGGGAGGGTCTCGCCAGAAATGACTTCGAGCAGGAGCATGAGTTTGAGTCCATTGCGGAAGTCGTCTTCGATACTCTCGATTGCTGTTCCTGCTTTGCGCAAGTGACTGTTACACCAAGCAGTGAAGGTCTAGAATTGATAACAGTTGATCAACAAGTTCCGTTAAATGAATTATCGATGGAATGGAATATTTTCGCGTTTGTTTGTCGCAATTGCTATCAATTTACAGAACATAAACGATTGCCATTGATCGAATTTCGTCGGGCAGAGCACGACTGACCTTTGAAACAGTCTGAAATTCTTTTCAGCTTGTCAATCATTCGGCGCATGTGATAATTCAAATTGTTTTCAGATAAATTTTCGGCTCAACTGAACTTGACAATCGTAGAAAGCTCGCGAAGCCATAAAAATCGCAGCCAGCCGATCAATTGAATCAGTTCAATCGAGAGAGATTTATGAGATCTTTAACTCGAGACGTTGGTTAGAAGTAGAAACAATCGATGCTTGCACAGTTTGACGTTTCTCCAACACAGAAATTCGATCCGAAAAAATGTTGAATTGATATTTCTGCAGCTTTCTCTCGGTGCAGGATTTAGCTTGGATGACCGCAAGATAGAGATTGATCGTGAGATGAATTTCCATCGCGACAACGCCCAGCGAGTCCACCAAGCTCAGCTGGGACGTGAAGCGTTGCCAAGCGTCGCCGAAGCGCAAAGGCTCAAAGTGAAACAGTCGTCCGAAACCTTGTAATGAGCAATTAAAATCCTTCCCACCTACAACTTCCCATCGACGAAAACCTCTTTGCACTTCTCGAGCGAATGAATCATCTTCATATTTTCCTCGCTCGTCTTCTTAAATAATATGCGCGAGTTAAAAATATCTTGCGAAATTTCACAGTGAACTTCGTCTGCGAAGGGGAAAATTTATTTTTGGGTTTTCGTGTGAAGGTGAAAATGTCTCCTGTGAAATATCTAACGATGTTGATCGCGCCATTTCGTGACGAAGATGAATGTGAAAAGCCTCGAACTGTTTCGACTTGCAGCTCGCTAATTTCTCACTCGCCCAAGTGAATCTTTAACGAGATTGAGATTGCTCAATCATCCAGCGAACGGAGAATTTCCCAGACCTTGGCGTTGTTCGTTTGTTTTGATGATTTTTGTTAGCTTTCGGCGAAGGTCGCATCGAGCGCTTTCGCAAACATTCTGACGACTCCGAATGAAACTCAAAACCACTGCTTTCGACTGAATGTGTTCTTTGTGTTTCCGTAAACGATCAACTGTTAAACTGGTTTCGCTTTATTTACCGAGACAAATTGGATTTGTCCATTGCAAGACGCCGAGTCGCGGCTGTTAGGAAACTGGGCCGAAGTCGCTCGCGATGATTTTCTTTTATTAAGAATTTGTCCATTTAATTCTCGAAGAATAATTCGTCGTGTAGGATTGAAAGTTGTTGATCTAACTGTACAGTTGAAAGACGAAAATGTGTCAATCTATCTGATGATCTTGATGTTTGAACTGGCCGAACGAAATTACTTATTAACCCAAATAAAGTCCAGAAGCATTCGGGGGATCGTCAAGATGAAACTTTATGTGCATCGAACTGTCTTGGGCTCTGCAGCATCGAACTGTCTTGGACTCTGCAGCTTCGAACTGTCTTGGACTCTGCAGCTTCGAACTGTCTTGGACTCTGCAGCATCGAACTGTCTTGGACTCTGCAGCTTCGAACTGTCTTGGACTCTGCAGCATCGAATTGTCTTGGGCTCTGCAGCATCGAACTGTCTTCTTGCTTGCTCTTTCCCACTCTCGCAGCTGGCTCGAGTCGAGACAAAGCTCGAGGAAAAAGTGCATTCGGTAGAACGGTAAAGTTGAATAACTGGAGACCGCGTCTCATATTCAAATACATCTGAGACGGCACAATAAAGCGGACGGAGAGGAAAAAGAATGATTTTGACCCACACAATCGTAGCCGTCGAATCTCGTTCACCGTTCACTGCTGCCGATGCTTTTTAATTTGGCGAAACAAAGCCAATCGTCCACTTTATGACAGATGTGAAGTGAAGATGATTCGACTCCATCAAACATTCCTCCGATCGTTCACCTTTTGTTTTTGTTTACCGCTTGTTCAATGACCTTGACACGAGTGTTTGATTGCACAGCGGCATCGGCGTCATCAGTTGACGTTAACTGTTGAGCTTAAGCGTAAGAAGATCGAGAGATTTCTTCGAAAACCTGTAGGCACATGCAAAAATAGCTATGACGACGCCAGAAGCATCGCTGATATAAATAATACAAAACGCTATTTATAAACGGCGACTTTGACTTTCTACATGATTATTTTGCCAGAAAATTATTTCACGCAAAACAAATGTTGAGCCGACGTTTCTATGGAAGGTTTTATTGCTCTCTTAGCTCATTTGCTTCCTAAACATTCGCGCAACCAACAATTTGGAGTCGAATTATCTCACGCATCTGAGATGGCGTATCGAACTCCAATTGCCGGGCTCGATGTCTAATTTTCAACGGTGAGAAAGCAGAAAAAGTCGCACTTCAGACAATGGACAATCGAGCGCTCAAACTTCTATGGATTTCCTCGGCCGACGGCAAGCGACAGCTCGCAATAATCGGCTTGAAGTGTCAAGTTTACGCGGTTCGTTGAGATTTGAAGCTTAATCGATAATTCCGTCGAGGATTCTTGCAATCTTTCACGCCATTTTTGGCCGCCTGTAATTCGAATCGGCGAGTGAAGGAACTGCGAGTATGTAGATGTGAAAAATCGACTACAAGCTAGAAGACATTGAGCATTAGCTGCGAGACAAACTGAATTTTCCACGAGATTTCATTGAGATGAAAATAGAAAATCTTTCGAGGGGCTCAGCTTGGTTATTCGCGAAGGAGGAAACTCACGAAGCTGCACGAGGTCCGATGGGATGATCCGCCCTGTGCAGAGACAAACGTTTTGAGTTCAAGGGAACTTTCGTTTTCATCTCACCGTGAGATCGGCGAACAGGTGTTTAAGGTGTCTCTTTGTTTTTGACGGACGATCACCACCGCGTGCGAATCTCTTCCTTCTCTCGCAGGCCTCGCATTTCTCCGCAAAACAATCTTTACGATCGCGATGACAGCGATTCACGTAAGAATTTATTTAAAAGCTTGACGAAGGGAGAAGGGAACGGCCATCAATCACGAAGCGCCTAAGAATGTTTTCGCGAGTTGCTTTTCGAGTGTAGGAGCCGCGAAATGACATTTCGAATTGCAACGAGTCTAGCGCCAAGAGTCGAGTGACTGTCGCCAAGAGAAATTGTTTTGCAATGGAAGATTAACTTCTCGAAATTACTGCGCGAATGATGAACTCATTCGTGGGTGAATAATCCGCGAATTAATTAAAGCGAGTGAAAACAACTTCACTGTGAGTGGAATGAATGGCCATTGAATGGTAATCTCCACATTGTTCGGGCAATTCGAGGCAGGTAAATTAATTAAGCTGAGCGCTTTTGTCGAATCTATAAATACCGTATTGTTATCACCGATTGATACTTTGGGCGAATTGAGGAATAATTTTCCAGCTATTTATAAACGGTGGTCGACGCTTTGCTCATTTTCCATCATCGCCTTCGAGCGAGATGATGTAAAGCTCGATCCATTTGCCTCACGCAAAAACGTTTGCCATCCGCGATCGCTTTTTCCTTCTCGCAGCATTCTGGAGCGCGACTCTTCTCCAGTTAATCAGCCAATTACTCGAGCTTATTAATCACGCTAATCATCGGCCTTGGATCGTACGCATGCTGCCACAATCTCGCTACTCATTGCCGATCACCGTTAGGCTTGCATCGATGCAAGCGCCAATTAGCAACCGGAAACATGAAGGAATGAGACTAATTTCGTATCGATTCTCGATACTTTCTTGCGCTTCGACTCGCAGTCCGCCTCGATTCGATCCTCACAGAAGCTATTTTTAGCCCTACGCACTCACACACACTCCGTTTGTTTTCGCAGCCGAAAGATTTTCTCGTCGGTGAAATTTTCAGTTGAGAATTTTTCACGAACTCACACAGCGTCGTCGCGTATATTTAGTTTTTCTTTTTCAGTTACACCATCAGCTTCTCATAAATTTCTGTTCAGTTAATATCTTGAGCACCAGATTTATGAAAGGAATTCTTTCGCTTTATTGTGAACTATCTCGCCTGCAATCTGAAGACGTTTTTATTGAGAAGGTTTCTCTCATCACTTCACTTTGATTGTTGCTGTTTAATTAGCACACAATATTCCATTTCACCGATCCAATTCGACATGCGTGATCTCGCTGGTTTATGTAACGACAGACGCTTTCACTCACCTTCTTCTGCTGCTTCTCCCAAGCTGGATCTAATAATCCTTCGCGCTCCCACTCCTCCTCCTGCTCCATGTAGGCATTCTCGTCGTACTCGGCGTACAAACCGTTTTGCTCCATCATTTTTCCTTTTTTGTGAGAAGAAACTTTCGTTACAACTTGAAACTATTTTTCTTTCTTTCTATTTTTTTTTTCGTCGATAAAATTCAAATTTTAATTCGAGGAAAAAATTTCTTGTGTTGCGTTATGTAATTTTGCTCGAGTTTCAAAGTCTTTTCGCTTTTCTTTCGCCAAAGCGAACCGAATAAAAAATATTTAAAAATAAAATCTTCAACAAAATCTCGGACTTTTCTTGCTTTCAACTGCACAACTTTTTTCGATAATCAAACTAATTTTCTTTCCGCAATCGTAAAACCCACGACAGAACTTCAATCGGAAAATATTTTCATTGATTCACTCGTCCAAATCAATCCACCGACTCGCAATATTTATGAATCGGATTCGTCAGCGAGCAACAAGTTAACGGCGAGCTAAGCTCCGCAGGATTTGTCAACCAGCTCGAGGAGGTTGGAAGGAAGACAAATTCTCCTTTCCACTCTTTCCCCCTCAAAAATTATGATCGTAAAATCGGCATTACGTGTTTTAAGTTCCGCTCGCGTTGGTATCCAACTCAAAACTAAACTAAAAATAACGAAAATTCTTTTGCTTCAACTTTAATGCTTCGAGAAAAAAGAGAATCGTGATATTATTTTTAGCATTTTCCTCTCTCTCGAGCCTCTCCTGCGTGATCTTCGACGGCTTGGCTTACTGTATAACTTTTATCGCGCGCTGCAATTGTGTTTCGGATTCTACTCACGATTGTATAACACGTGTATGTATTAATAGCATTTCAATCTACTTCTCCGCTCTCTTAATGCTGAGCGAAATTTGCGTGGGCCTTTTCGTTATATTGAAACTTAATGGATCTTGGCATTCGAGGGTTAATTCTTTTCTCGTTCAGAGACATGTCGTGGCTTCGAACTTGGCATGATTCGTGCGACAAACATTGTACGCCGAGGTGATATCGTTCTTTAAACGCTTCGGCTTCTCAGCTCGCCGATGCTCAACTCGATCTATGCTTCCGACGTCTGCAGCATAAAGCTAACTGTCTCATCGAATTGCTCAATTTGTTTTCGCGCTCAGATTATTTTTAGATGCAAATCTTACGTTCGCGAACGAAAAGAAATCTACGGTTTCTCTCATTACTCATTGTTTTCGAAATCATTTCTTCATGACACAAACATAGATGAAGCGATTGCTTGCAAACAGTCACGAGTGATAGCGTTGTAAAGGCGAATAAACTAGTCATAAAGGCGAGTGAGCTAGTCATAAAGGAAGTTCTGTGTTTTTAGCCGGAGATGGAATGGAGCTCGCTGATTGTCCGGAGCACGATTGTGGGTCACGCCGAAGAGACATTGGAACCAAGTGTGAATGTAATGATCTTGTAGGTTCGGAAAAATGTTTTCTCTGCGTGGGCCGCAACTATTTATCTTTGGCCTGGCCCAAAGATCTAAAAATATACTTTTTTCTTCAATTTCTTCACGCCTGAACGGTTTGAGGATTTTCATTGAAAATCTGGTTTGAGTTTTTCGGCGTTTCCACATGAAAAGGTTTTCTTCTTCAGACTTTTCCGACTTTTCAGTTTCAATAGCGCTTCGGAAAGAATTCAACAGCCACTTATCGTCGTTGCTGGCTCTTTGGATCCCTTGCGAACAAGTGTCTCGAATTAAAATAAATTCAAGTCTAAGAGAGAAGCGAGGGTCGCATTTTGTTAGAATCTGAGAGCTAGATTGAGAATTCTAATAGCTACATTGAAAGCCAATGACTAGCAGATACGCAGAGCAACGCATGCAGTTTATGACGAACTCCACGTTCACTTTGCTGTTCTATTTGGGTAACGATGATGCGTCACGGTAGCACTGTGGGTATTTAAGTGTTTACACGTTCCCCGGAATGTTGCTCATGCACAGAAATGTTTGGAGAATGATTTGTGAAGCAAACGAAGGTTCATCACCAGGCTCCCGCTTTGATATTGTTCATCCGGCCTTAATGGATTGTTGAAAGACGAGAGAATAACATTCGGATCATCATCATTCGTTTATTTCCCTCGGCAGGTGCTCGATTTTCTCGCAATTTGCCGAAGTCAAATGGGAAGAGGTTCTCTTGGCTTAGTCGGTGGGGAAACAACAGCGAGTGCATCGATAAAGACGTGTGAGACATTTATATTTTGACGCCGCCAACTCACAACTCTTCACACCCAGCCGGAAAATCGATATTTGATCTTGAACTTGGAAACCTCGCAGAACTCTTGAAGCTCGAACAAACTCACTGATTGCAGTAACGCGATATCTTCACAACTAATTGCTCTCGAACTCTCAATTAGACTTAGGAATGTCCAGACAACTTACGTCAAGTCTCGACTTAAATAGAAAAGCTGCTCACTTATCACTAACTTTATATGAATCTACGGCACTTTAACTCACGATTTGGCACACGAATTTGTTTGTTTGAGATTTACTTTAGTGGAATTTAAGTCATTTAATCTCGAGGATATGAGAACTGTAGCTGAATTGTCGTTGTTAAGTCAGCGATCGAGACTTCGATAGCAAAACCAAGCGAAGACTCAGAATTTTTGTTCAGCAAAAATGTTCCAAGTTTAATCGAGAAATATTGATACGAAGCAGCTTCGACAGTGAGAAGGATCAATTGCGATTAGTTCCTCAACTCAATCTCAAGATATCTACATGTTAGATTGTCCTTCTGGTCGCTCCAAGTTCCAAAAATATTAATTTGAAAACAGGAATCCCACAATTTTTAAATTTCCCGCCATTAGTTTTGCTTGTGTTTGTTATATTGACGTGATATTTCTGAAGCGAATATTTTTCTGAATATCTCGTTCCTTCGTCCGTCGCAGTGTCATAGGAACGAAGCCTAAAGTGTGTTGAACCTTAATGTGTTAAGTGTTGTCGAGTAGCGCCAAGTGAATCATCTCCATCCAAAGAAGAAAAAGAAAAATGTATAAAATGAATAATCATCCGAGTGGAATCCCGTTCTCCCCCAAATCAACTCCGATTACGGACGACTACGAGATTAGCAACAACGTCCTGGGCCTGGGGATCAATGGGAAGGTGGTCGAATGCATCCGGAAGGCGAATGGGATCAAATATGCGCTTAAGGTGAGCATTGCGAAATATGAATCATTCCGAAGGCGGATTTCGGGCTCCTTAATCAATCATGCGGAAAATCGTCGCATCTGTTGCTGTCACTTCCGCGAACTTGATGAAATTCGCATCTAATGAATTAGTTCATCATCTCAATTTCCATCACAAGGTTTTGCACGACAACACGAAAGCGAGGAGGGAAGTTGAGCTTCACGTCAGAGTCAGTAGCTGTAGACACATCGTTAACATCGTTGACGTATATGAGAACACCTACAGTGGGACGAAGTGCCTAATGGTCGTCATGGAGTGGTAAGGCGAACTGATTTATGCCGTCAACTCTTCTGCTCACGTTGTGAAACTCTTTCAGCATGGAAGGCGGCGAATTGTTCCAGAGGATCCAAGATCGAACTGACGGCCCGTTCACCGAGAGGGAAGCTGCTCAAATTATGCACGAGATTTGCTGCGCATTGAAGTATTTGCACGACAACAACATTGCACATCGTGACTTGAAGCCAGAGAATCTTCTCTACACGTCGCCGCATTGTGACGCAATAATCAAGCTGACAGACTTTGGATTCGCGGTTTGTTGTTTACATTTCGCTCTCAAGAGTCACTGACTGATTTACGTTTTCATTTGTAGAAAGAGACTTACGTTAAAGACACTCTGCAAACGCCGTGCTATACTCCTTACTACGCCGCTCCCGAAGTCCTTGGACCTGAAAAGTATGACAAGAGCTGTGACATTTGGTCGCTCGGCGTGATCTGCTACATTCTTCTTTGTGGATTCCCGCCATTCTACAGCAACCACGGGCTGGCTATCAGTCCAGGCATGAAATCTAGGTAAGCTCAATCGATCTATCATCACAATGCAGTCACATCGCTTATGCAGCTCTTGTGCCAAGTTCTGTTTGATCATCAATTCTTTTTCTAGAATCCGAACGGGTCAATACGACTTCCCATCGCCTGAGTGGACGAACGTGACGGCTGACGCCAAGGAGCTCATCAAGGGAATGCTCATCGTCGACCCGAACAAGAGACTAACGATCGAGGAAGTGATGAAGAATAAATGGATTGCTCAATACACAAACGTTCCGCAAACGCCGCTGCATACGAACCGGATCTTGAAGGAGGAAGAACAGCAGTGGCCCGAAGTGCAAGAAGAGATGAATCGGTAAGCAGAAACTGTCAGTTAAGCCATCGAGTTCTCGCTCATTTGAATTTCTTTTAGGTCTTTGGCGTCCATGCGCGTCGATCCCGGTCTCCACTTGAAGAACTTGGACAACTCAAGCAACGCTCTGCTGGCAAAGCGCAAGAAGGCCAAGGGCGAGAACGCAGGCGAGAGTTCAATGAGCTTCCTAACAAAGTTTTAAATCGACGTAAAGCGTTCGAGACGAAACGTCTATCTAAAAACCGTCAATTCGATTCTTTTCAATAGTTTAAGTAGACTCAGATAATTACGCAACTTTACGCCATAAAATTAAGTTACCTTCACCGTTATCTTATCATTGTGACAGCAAGCAATGCTCTGTAACTTAACAACCTTCTCAAAACAGTTTAACCGACGCGCACTTGATTCTGATGTAGCCACACTCTTGAACAAATTAGAACAAAGTTTAATTAGATTTTAATGGGAATGTGTGACGCGGTTCGGGAGTGTCTTAGTTTCTAAAAGCGAGGCTGATAACCTTTTTATGAATCCTTAAGCTAGAGGAAATAGAAGCTGAACGCGTCAACTCGCTGATTCTTCCGGTGAGATTTCACGAGCGTCCGACGTGCCTCAAAATATTGCTGGGCGATCACAAGCGCGGCTGGTTACTATTTTTATAATCGACAGGCATCGAAAAGAAGTGACTTGCAAACAAATCAATCGAAACAGTTCAGGATCCTGAGTTTAAAACGATAGAGAAGGAGAATCGTTTGTCGTCGTTACTTAAGAACTCGACGGAACTTTCCAATCAAAGTCTTCTGGAACGACAGAAGTTCAAAGCGTATTTTTAATCAAAAGACGACATCATGCTGCTTTCAGAGCGAAGGAAAAACCTAATTTATAATTAATTCCAAACAGAAATCTACCTTGTTGAAAGTATAACGACTTAGTGCATTGTGTAGCGATTAAGTGGAATGTTCAATCTGGGTTTATTGATTACTATGCTCGTGTTATAAGCAGAGCTTCGTGTCAATGATTTGTCGGCTTGTCGGGACATTTAAGATTGATCAATCCTTCCTGAAGCATCGAAAGCTTAAACAGAGCTTTGGTTTGATTCAGGAAGGAGCGAATTATTGACTCGAAAGCTCTGATGTTTAGTGTAAGCTCTGGAAATAAAACGAAAATCACATTTAAGATTTAACTGAACTCTCTTTATTAAATCTACACAGTTTAACGTCTAGTAATTGATGTTAGTTTTGATGTTTTTGTCGGGGGGTGGCGAGGAGGTGTTAAGGATTATCATCTTCCGCTTGCGTAAGCTTTCAGTGGGCGCGATGTCGGTCGGCCGGAGAAGCTTTCTGAAGTTGAAGGGACCGAGATACGAGTTCGGTTGATCGTCGCAGTTCTTCAGGCCATTCGAGATTATCGCCTCCTCAACGGAATCGACCGATTTGTTCGACAACGATGACGACTTGCTGCTGCTGTTGTCTTGTTTATCGCTTCCGCTTTTGCTTGTCGCGATATCAATTGGCGACGCCGATTTCACGTCAATGTTCAAATATTTGGACAAATTGAAATTTTTGAGCTTTCCACTCGAATTCACTTCAATGTCGTGATTGACCTTTTTGTTTTCGATTTCCGCGAACGAAGTCAAACTGCTGCCGTTGCTGCTCGCGTTATGAAACACGTAGACGCCGTTTTGAATTGCGCACCGAGTTTTCTTCTCAGCCAATTTGCCCGTGTCGCCGAACTTCCGGCAATTGCTTTCGACAAATCGCTTTTCCTCGAGCTGCAAGAGCTTCTCGTGCTCCTCTAAAATGTTTTGGTATTCGTGGTGCGACGGAATGTTGTAGCGCTGAGCCGGCAGCTCCTTCGGCATCAGAATTCTGTCTTCGCGCACGCTTCTTTTGCTCTTCTCCTTCTTTGACTTCTTGTTCTTCTTCTCCAACTCCTTCTCCTTCTTGTCGGCGAAAAACTGTTTCTGCTTCAGCAGATGCTTCTCGTGGATCTCGGAGATCGTCGAATGGGAATCAGAGTGCGAGTAGTGAGAGACTTTGTTCGGAACGGAGTTGGATGGTTGAAGGTAGTTGAAGGCAGTAACGTTTCCTAGGTATTCGTTTGACTGCGGTCTGTTGGAGAAACGGTAGACGAATTAGAGCGGGGAAATGCGCTGATAAGAGTTTCTATCGATCGACTTTACTTGGTTGATTATTTAATCCAGCCGTTTGCTTGCACGATAATCGAAAAAGTTTTAATAAAAAGCTCGAGCATGAAAGCGCGATTTACCTGAGCAGACCACGTGGGCTCGAGCTGACACTGTTTGGCAGCATGTTGTACCAGTTCGTCGGCAGCTTCTTGTCACCATTGACCTGCTTCCGTCCATACATTGCTTCGCTGCGACTAACGACGACGTCTTGTTGTTTCTTTTTGTTTCTAAGTGGAGAAATCGCAGCTTTTAGTTCAAATCGTTTGACAAAATAATTTCTTTCAAAACCTTTCCGATCTCAAACTTCTTTCGACTTTGTAGAGCGGAAAATCCCAAGGAGATTCGAAATCGAAATCCGGCGAGGGACTGAAGAAGTCCACGGAAGCATTGAAGAGAAATGATTGAGCTTCGTTCGTCTAAATCTAACTTGCTCTTACCTCGCTTGATCGTCTTGCTGGTTCTTCGCGTTCGCTCTGATCAAGTTCAAGACGTAGTGATTGGATCCGAGAAGACTCGGGATGAGAGAGAAGCCCGGCGGCCGCTTGTAGTCCTTAGGCAGCTCGTTGATGTGGTTCAAGTGAATCCCCGGCTTGTTGCCTCGAAGGTTCTTGTGAACTTCCTGATTCAACATGTGGAGATTTTGGGCGAAGCCGACGAGTTCAAGTTGTTGATCTTTGTGGGAAATTTTCTTGCTGGGCGATCCGTTTGACGACGGCGTGCTGACGCGTGACTGTCGATCGCCAGCTGGGGCGTTGACGTTTTCACGCGAGCCTCGTCTGGAATGAAGAAATTGTCTCAAATTGGTTCGATAACGAGCGATCTCAATCGGCGAACCTGTAATACTTTTGAATTATTCGCACGACATCTTCGTCACGGAACTTTTCACGCTGTAAAAGCTTCTGCGCTTCCGCTCGACTCTTGGCTGTGTTTAGAATTATTTTGATCTTCGCTTCCATCTCCGGCGAGAACTTTTGCTTGCGCAACGTGTAGCCTCGGAAATCTGAGAAGGAGAAGCTTAAAGTCGTTGCGAATCGTGTGACGGTTAGGGCTTACAGGTTTGGATAACGACCGCCGCATGATTCTCTTTGTCGCCGCGATCGTCTTGGGAGTTTAGCTTCTTTAAAAGCGCCGACCGGCTTACAAACTGTTGCATCAAGTTGTCGGGTTTCTTTTCGCTCTGCTGCCTTTCCCGTTCCTTTCGCTCCAGTTCGATTTTCTCGCGAATTCTTTTGTCTCTCATCAGCTGGAACCTTCGTCTCGTTAGCCACCCACGAACGTGTTTCTGTAGTGTTAAGACGTTTGATTCCTTCTCAAGTCGAAGCTTCTTGACGAAAGCTTTCGCAAGCCAACGACGAGCGAAGGCTTGAACCATGACGATCTTCTTGATTTGATCCTCGTAGAGCTTCGACAGAAACTCGACGTGATAATATTTGAGGAATACTTTCGATTTGCCCAGCGCCCATCCGTCCATCTTCAGCCGGACGAGTAGCAGCCGACACGATTCCCGGTTCGCCACAACTCGTTCGTCGTGCGCGTAAGCAAGAAAACAATATTTCTTGAGAAAGTCGGAAAACAAGAGCCGATGAGAGAACCCGTGCTGCCTTATTCTTATCGTTTCAAGAACGCCCGTGTAGCGAAGTTGCTTGACGACCTTACTGGCCTCGAAACACTTCGACGATCGGACGTCGTTCGGCTTGATGCATCGAACAAACTGCGGCGTTCCGGAGACCATTTTCTGCAGCAGATCCATAAGCGAGAAGCGGAAGTATGTCGCGAGCGTTTGCTGGGCTCGACTTTGTGAAGCCAAACCGCGGCTGTTGAATCGCTCCTGATGGTGGAAGGGAATTAGTTGATCAATGCGTTGAACGACAGCTTAACAATTACCTTCGTATCGATTTTCAAAACGTTGTTCGGAATTTTTTTCGTTCCCGTGTCGTGGATCGCCGAGTAAAGGTTTCCTGCACAATTAAAATTCTCATTAGTGAAATTGCCTCGTCATCAACAGACCTCAGTCACCAACCTGTTTTTGTGATCGGGCACTGGAAGAGGAAGCGAATCCTGAAAGTAATTTCCGTTAGCGAATTCCAGCGACCTTGATCGTTTATTCTTACATGTCATATTGACTTTGCCGCACTAAATGAATGACCTCGGCGGGCAAAAAGTTTTTGTTCTTATCCAAAAAGCCGTCGGCTTGATAAACGACGCGTCCGGCTGTAAACGGGAAATTATTAGCCACTCGACGAGAGCCAAAGCTCTGACTCACCGAAGTGATTAATAGCGAAGCACATCGCGTCTGACTTCGGCCGTTGATAGAACTTGGACTTGATGTTGCTGTGGCATTTGTCGGTCAAGGTCCGGTCGGAGCTCTTTGGGAATCTGCTTTCCTCGTCCAAGAGAGCGAGCAGACCGAGAGGCCGCGACAGAAGCATGTCAAGGACAGGCCGATTGTCAGAGAACTCGACCAGATCGACTGGGATTCCTTCGGCCATGTACTCTTGCTGCTCCCACGTGAAGATGTGTTGATTAAAATAATACTGAATCTGCTCGTTGGCGATGTTGATCATTAATTGCTCGAAGCTGTTCGTTCCAAAGTTCTCGAAGCCGAAGATGTCGAGAAGGCCAACGGATAATTGATCAGCCATGTTTGGTTTGAACGCGAGCAGCGTGTTAATTTGATTGACCATCCAATCGAAGAGACGTCCGTAAAGAGCTTTCGCCATAGCGTCTCTCGCGGCCACAGCTTCTTCGACCGTATTGTTGCGGATGATTGTTTCGCCTCGCGTCACGACTGAGTTCGAAGTCAGCGACTCGAGAAGCTCCGACGACTCAACGCCCAAGAGCTTCGCCACTCGATGCAGCGGCGCCATGTCAATCACTCTCGCTTTGTTGTCAGTGTTGTCGTTCGTCACCATCTCGCCGAACTCGACGTCGCCGAGGTTCAGGACTGCCGCCAAGACTCGATAAACCGAATCAACTTCGTCCTCCTTGAATCCCAGAACTTTGAAGCAAGACTTCAACTGCCGCCACTTCTCTTGATTAGCCTTCGAAGCCGTCGTCGTCTCCCGCAAATATTTGTGGTGCTTTTTGTACTCAACGTCCAAGTAATAATCTTGCAGTCGGTTATCAGCTTCAAGCCCATCGTACATGTAATAGAAGATGTGGAAGTTTCCCTCGCCCTCGCTCTGCTGCACGACGCGACTCTGCTCGAGCAGATAAACTGAAATCCTCGCACCGGTGACTTTACCACTTCTCGTCATCGTCAGCTCTAAATACTTGCCGAAGCGACTGCTGTTTGCGTTGATTCCCGTACGAGCGTTGCCGAAGCTCTCCATGATTGGATTCACTTGGAGAATTCTTTCTTCCAAGTTTCGGTTCGGCGCCTTGCCAAGAAACACCAACTGCTTCAGTAACAAGTTCGCACTTTCCGTCTTGCCAGCGCCCGATTCGCCGCTAATTACGATCGATTGGTTTTGCTTCTGGTGGATGAGAGCTTGATGGCAAATGTCAGCGACGGCGAAGATGTGTGGCGGATTATCGGAGCGCGACTTGCCGCAATAGCGCCGCTGGTGGTTCGGCGTGTAAAGGCCAAGGTTCTCGAACGGGTTCACCGCAATCAAGATATCGCCAATGTTCGTGTAGATCTGATTGGACTCGTAGCGCTTTCGCAGCTGCTCGCAGATCGAATCTTCCGACAAAACTTCGAGCGCTGCCAGATCGTCCAAATACATTTTCTCCGGCTTTGACTTGCGGTCTGATTTAAGCTTCCCGTACTTCGTCGTCGCCTCAGCTTTCCTGGTCGTGCCTCGACCGTCCGCCCTTTGCTTCTCAATCTCGAGCCTCAACTCACGTCTCGCTTTGACCTCGTCGATGCTTTTCATCAGCGGATGCTCGAGCAACTCTTTCGAAAACGGCCGCTGCTCAAAGTCTTTCACTAGACACTCGGCGATGAAATCAGATAACAATGGTGAAAAGTTTTCGGGTCTCGCGAGAGTTGGCGGTGGGTTCCGAGGTATTTGGAAAAGCGCTCGCATAGGATGAAGTTCACAAAGTGGAGGATCGCCTGCGTAAGACAATGGAAGCAAAAGTAAAAAGATTTGAATGATTGCGATCTTTGTGATTGTTTCGTAAGAGCCACGCGAACTGAAAAGAGTTTCTTACCTTCAGCCAATTCAATCGCTGTGATTCCTAAGCTCCACACATCGCATCTCGCATCGTAGCTCTGATCCAATTGCTGTTCGCATGCTATGACTTCCGGTGACATCCAAAACGGAGTGCCGACGCTCGTGTTTCTTCGCGCTAAAGTGGCTGCAAGGTGTGACGACACGCCGAAGTCGACCAGCTTCACGTTCCCTTGCTCGGTCAGAAGGATGTTGTGGCCTTTGATGTCGCGATGCATGCAGTGATTCTCGTGAAGATAAATCAACGCCTTGACTGTCTCTCTCAGAATGTAGGCGATTTGGTTGTCGCTCAACCGCGAATTCTTCTGTCGAAGCTCGTGGACCAAGTCGGTTATCGACCCTCCAGTGCAGAGCTCCATAACAAACCAAAGCTGATCCTCCTCGATGTTCTTCGCGTTCTTTCCTTTTCTCAGGAAAATTCCATGGAACTCGGGGAGGTTTGGATGCTTCGAAAGATCTCTCAGAACCATAAACTCTTCTTCAATCTCTTCGAGATTGTCTGTGATAGATTCGAGAATCTGTTAAGAAAAATTTTATGAAGAAAGGTTGGATACTTTCTTTATGATTAAGCTCACCTTGACAGCGACTCGCTTCCCTGTGACTTTGTCACGTGCGCTGAAGACTTCGCCATACGTTCCCTCGCCTATCAAGTGCTGCAGTTCAAACCTCTCGGTCGGCACTGGCAGACGAGTGAAGTCAATGTGCTGTGATAAGCCAACGTACGCCATTTCGATCCTGCAATCGACAAAAGGAGAAACAATTTGAGGAAACTCTTGACTCGAACTGTTTGCGCCAACTGTCTGTCGCTACTTTGTTTAACGTTGCGAAACAAAACAGAAACCGTGAGTTTAATCCAATTATGGTCACGTTTTTTGCTGTCGCGACGTTAAATTTAAGCGGCCTCGTGATGTGACTAACGATTTGAACTTGCCCGAATTTCTCTGTTTTTATCGCGAATGTTCTGAGCTTAACTCGAACTGAGGGGATTGACCATCATTGGCTTACGTGATGCGCACTTAAGAGAGCTTCATATCTTGTTTTGGAAGGATGCCAGATCGAGTTGATTGGTCTCACGTGTTCGATTACAGTGAACGTCAACAACCGATAAAGATTGTGACACGTTTATATATTTGTGGTAAACTCTGGTGACCTTCGGAAGCTTAACGAAAACTTTTCCCTAGCAAACCCAAACAAATGTCCAACACTCAAACGAACTAGAACTAATGCGACTCTTATTGTAAGTGCGAACAGTGAGCATGAAAATGAGAAGGGAAGAAGCCTAGTTATGCTCAGCTTTGATTCGATTAACTTCAACTTCTTTCATTCATTCGGAAGCGTGAATTGAACAAAGAAAGAAATTTGAATCTCCGAGCTGGCGCAACACGTTTCAACTTTAAATTTCACGAGTTCTCTAGAGAATTCTAAAAGCTTCCGGTCTTTACAGCTCAATTAGAAAGCAGCGTATTCAGCCTCATGAGTCGAATTGTTCTCAGTCTGTGGGCAAGCGTCCCGCTAGCTTGTGTGCTCGATACACTTGAAAGAAATCGAAAATCATGTGGAAAAAGAAAACGTCTCGATGGAGTCAAAACAATCGCGAAATCTTTCGCTAATTCAGAAGACAAATGTGAATGAAAAGTTTGTTCGAGCGTGAAAATCGAAAGCAGCTGCTTGACGCGAGTCCTGCTGGCTCAACGAGGCGCCTGCTGAGCGTAGCGCTTGATTGCAGAAACCGTTGATTGGCTCGTTGAGAGGCCAGAGCGTGAAGCTTCTCGCGGAAACATCCGTCAGCTTCACGTGAGCTGATAATAAAACCCTAATTGATTGAGTTTATCGTCGAATTACGTGAGTTAATCGACGTATCGATTTTCTTCGCAGAAGATTTTGAGCAATTTCTGATCCATAATTTGCGGTCAATTAATTTCCACTCGCTGCCTTTAAATCTCGTAATGTGAATTTAATCGAGTTTCAGCTCCCCGACGCAACGTTCAGCGGAAAATTTGCCTTTCAGCTTTTTGGAAACCGTCTCTAAACGGTCAGACATTTGTTGATTGATCCAGTAATTAAGATCATTCTCGCGTTTCACGCGCCGAATTGAAGCTCATGACGAGCTTTCTTCAACATTGCCGTGCACTCGAAGCCACCAATTTTCCTGTTCATCCAATTTGATCGTCTTCAAAGCTGAGCGCGCTTGTTACGTGAAGCGATTTTGCTTTGATGTTAAACAATTCTAAAACAATCGACATTATGATCTGCTATTAGACTCGCATTGTCTTTCAATCAGCCGAAGCGTAAGATCCATGCGCGGTGTGAATAAAAACTTTTCGGCGTTCTCGCATGCATGAATTATTTTTCAACCGATGGCACAAAATATTTTGTTACATATTCAAATAGAGTTTTTCGTCTGACGGTTTTACAAAGCGTTCCGTTAACAATGCGAGTGGAATTTCAAGCAATTTTTTGTTCGAACACATTGTTGGGTCTAGCGATTATTTGTAAGTTTACAACGTGAAACGTTTGAACATTTTAAGCTATACAAACTATCTATGGGCAGCGCTTAGTAGGACAGCAGCTGTTGGGAACTTTCAAGCCCTTACGGTCTCTATAATCTGTTTGCTCAATCGCTAGATGAGGTTGAGAAGAAGTTCGTGCTGCTCTAATCTTCTTTGCAACCCTCAGCTGAACCGCAAGATGAACGAAGCTTTTTGCAGCACCCAGAGCAAGTCACGATCCGCCGATGATATTAATAAAACTCCTAAACTCTTGGATAATTTGCTTCTATTTATATGTCTTTCATTTTTTTGGCTCGCGGCTACCTTTGCTATTAATAACTCGATTAACTTTCTCAATCAGATCAAAGTTACAAAGACAGGCAAATTTTATAAATGCGGCTTAACGGCTAAACATGGCTGATTCTCATCAGATTAGTAGTTGATCATGTTGTCTTGGTTGTAGTTCTGGTTATTGTTGGCGACGTGGAAGATCGTGACGTCCTTGAAGAACATATTGTTGGTGATGAAACCGTTGACGTCCATGATTTGGCGGTCGAGTGGGAAGCCCATTGCGCGGTTGTCCAAGACTCCATTGCCATTGCCAATGTTCTTGTTGCCGTGATTGTTGTTGTGGATCTTGACTCCGTTATCGTTTTGTCCGTAGAAGTTTCCATTGAATTTTCCGTTGTAGTTCTTGCTGAGCCAGTTTCCTCCTTTGATGCTCTTACCATTATGGTTGAAGACATTTCCGAAGTGGTGGTTGTTGTAGTCGTTTCCATTCTTGTTAAAATGCATGTTGTAGTTCATGTTGTTTTGATTGTTCATGTAGTCTTTGTTAACGTTTTGCTTGCCGTTGTAGTTACCGTTGAAACCATTTTTGTTGTGTTCATACGATCCAGAATCGTTGATCATGTTTGATTCATTTGAGTCAGAGTTGGAGTTCGAGTTGAAGTCATTATTGACATTATCGAAGTTGACATTGTTAACGTCGTTATTGATTCCGGGAGTTTTCAAATCGTTGTCATACATGACGTGGTTGTAGTTGTTATTGTTAAGATCTGAGATCACGACGAACAATGTGTAGTCTTCACCTTCAACGGTACCCTTTGGCAAGACCAAGCGATGTGGGAATCCTTGATTGTTGTTATTGGTGTCGAAGTTGATGTTGTTCAAGTTGTTTCCTCCGTTTTGTCCTCCATTGTTCAAGTGGTTCAAAGTGTGATGGTAGAGAGTTCCGATAGTTTCAGAGTCTCCAACAATGTTCTTGAAGTCAAGTGAGTTTCTCTTGATGAGGTTGTTTCCTTGGTTAAGCTTGACGACGAACTGATCGAGTTCAACAAAGTTGTTGCGGTTGTCGTTGAGCTGTTGCTTGTTGTTGATGCGTGTTCCCAAGAAGATTCTGACAATACCATGTTGGTTCTGGTTTGAAGTAACATCGATGGTAACAGTGAATTGCTTAGTATCCATGCGGCGAGTGCGGCCAATGATGTTCAGGTTCATATCTAAATGAAAAAGGATTGATTAAACTAAAGAACACTCTGCAAACGAAAAGATGATTTACAATTGTTGTCTCCATTGCGGTTCCAGTAATTGACTTGGTGGCTGGTTCCATGGTTGAAGTTCATGCCATGGTTGTAGTTATTCTTGTAGTTTTGTCCATTGTTGACAAAGTTCAGTCCATTGTTTTGGCAGTTCATTCCAGTCTTGTAGTTGCACTTCTTTCCGTTATTGTTGAAGTTCTTTCCGTTATCAAAGTTCTTTCCGTTGTTGTATTTCATGTCGTTGAAGTAGTTATTTCCGTTGTAATAATTTTTGCTCATCTTGTTGAAGTTCTTGTTGTTGCGGTTGATATTTCTGTAGTTGAAGTTCTTCATGTCATCATTCTTTTCGTTTGAGTCTGAGTCATTTGAATCGCTCGAGTCGCTAGAGTCAGAGCTGTCATAATTGTTGTAGTTCTTGTTTGGATCGTAGGAGTTGACATTCTTTTTGTTGTAGTAGTTCTTGTTCCAAAGTTGATCATTGTTATTGTAGTTCATTCCATTGTTATTGTAGTAGAATTCGTTATTTCCATTGTTTTTGTTGAAGAAATTATTTTCATTGCTGTTTGAATCAGAACTTTCGTTGCTATCAGAGCCGCTGTTGTCATTGTAGTTTACATTGTTTCCGCACATGTTCTTGCTGATCAAGTTATGGTTGATTCCATTTGTGATGTCGGCATCAAAGTAGTTGAAGGTGGTAACCATCTTGTCAACCTTAACGTTGTTGACCTTAACTCCGTTGAAATCCACTTCATGGGTCTTGTAGCTGGTCAACTTTTCTTGGAACTTGTTGACGATGCCAGTGATACGTTTCAAGATTTGCCAGAAGACGGAGTCGCGCATTGAGGTTTCGTAGTGGTCGAGGACAGTTGGCACGAAGCGGTTATCGTTGAAATCAACATTTTCGTTGTTGTTACCTCCGAACAAAAGGCGGTAGTAGTATTCAAGGTAGCGATAGTACTGGTTGTTAACACTGTCTTGGTTTCCTTGCAACAAGTTTCCGAGGATGTTGATGCCATTGTCAGTCTGCAAGTTAACCTTTTGTCCATTGACGGTTTCAACGAATCCTTGGTCAATTGCGCGGTAGAAACGGTTCTCGAAGTCCTTTGTAACCTGGATGAGCTTCATGTTGTGTTGCTTCTTCAAGTCGAAGTCATTTTGGCGGTTGGTCATTTGAAGTCCATTGGTGTAACGCAAGTTGGGGTAGACACCGTTGTCGACAGTTCCGTCAAGAGTGATGCTTTGAACATTATCGAGTCCGTTTGATTTACGTTCCAAGTTGTAACGAGCCAAGAGTTGCTTCATTTGGTAGACGTATCTTTCGCCGCGACGAGTAATCTTGTCGTTGGTCTCTCCATTATTGACGACTTGTCCGTTAACCATGTTGAAGTTGTCCTTGTTGTTAATGTTGTTGTACATTTGATTGTTGTTCAGAATTCTTGAGTTTCCAACACGAGAGAAGTAGTAGTAATTGTTAAGCCCGATATCTTCAGTGAAGTAGACCATGCGATCTTCGCCATTGTTATCGAATTTGTTTCCTTGGTTAGGATTGCGATTGTTGTTGTAAACTTTGCTCTTGATGTCCTTGTTCTTCAAGTTGTTAAACTGATTGTTCTGGTTGTTGTAACGAAGTTGATTCTTGATATCATTCATGACCATCTTCAAGGTGTTCCAGTCGTTGATTTTGTTGTTCTGGTGCTTGATGTCATTCAGGTCGTAAACATTGTCATTGTCATCGTTATCGTTCGATCCCAAAACTCCAGTTGTGTAGTTTTGCATGATGACTACTTTGTTATTGTTCAAGTTCCAGTTAGTGTTGACAGCCTGATCCATAACATCAGCGGTGAAGAATTGGTTAGGGAAGACTTCGTAGAAGGTAGGCAAGACAAGATTGTTGAAGTGACGGTTGTGGGTGACGAGGAGAGTCATCAAGTGCCAGAACTGATACTCGTTGATGTTGCGGCGAGCCCAGATGAGGTTGATGGCGCACGTGTTCCAGTCGTTCATGGTGTCGAAGAAATCGAACAACGCCTTTGTCGTGATGATGTTGCGCTCTCGCATGAGCGAGAATGGCTCGTTGCGTTGAAGGAACCATCCGTTTTGGAATAAGCTCACCAAGTGGAAAACTTTGTTCAAGTCCTGGGGCAGAAAATCATTAAAGTCGCAGCTTCGACTTGACGTCACTTAACTTACCTTGTAGTCGTTCTTGTTGTCCAAGCGGATGGTGTTTGAGTATTGCATGAAGTCATTCTGGTGAATGTCGTTTTGGAGGTGGCGGAGGAGATCGAGCACGAACTTCTGGTGTTTGGCATCGCGAACGCTTAGGTTGCGATTATTTTGTTCGTTCGAATTCCAGTTGCCAGCGGCGACGACAGCGATGATCAACGATAATACGAAAAGTCCCTTCATCTTGACTCTGGATGTATCTTTACCAATGACTCAATTGGCTACTGATGCTTGCCTTCAGAACGCTGCGGGCTTTTATACGAAATCTCAGCCGGTGATTGACTGCGAAAGTTCTCTCGCCGAAAAAAGCCGAGCGATAAGAATTTCACTTTCTTCAATGCATCAGAAGCGCGATAAGGAAGTGTCTTCACGATGCTTCCGTCACTTTACTTGGAATGCCACGAGACTGAAGAACATTTGGCATGCGAATTCGATCGTGTTTTATCTTAAAAAATATTTAAAAATTCACGGAAGACCCGACAAAATTGATTTAGATTGCAGGAGAAAGGGAAAATCTCCACTCGAGACTAAAATTTTAATCAGATGCAATGATAATCGAGATGGAAATTTATTTCCAAAGTCGAGTAGCAATGTTGCCGCAGCATAATTGTTCGACGAGCGAACTCATCAACTGCATAAATCAATCGATCGTTCGATGACAAAACGTTTGTGGACGGCAACAGCATCTCCTGGTGACAACCGTTTGATCTCAACTTTGTAGTTTATCACACACCAAACCTGACGTTCTTATCATAATTACTTAATTTACGATCTTTTTGAACTCTCAAGGTAGCAGAGAAATTCATGAACGACTGGAAGAAAGTGCAACGAACGAAAATAATTTCCGACGCTCCGATGTGTGACATAATTTATCAAACGTCTCCACACTTCATTATGCACTCGTTCATTATCTTGCCTGTACATTGTGTTGCAAATTGACGGTTTTAATGTGAATGTCGATCACATTAATTAATTTTTGCAAGTAAACAAGACTGCAACTGTTATCAGCCAAGAGCGGAATTGGAGCTTGGGCCAAGTTTCGATCGAGTTGGCGAGGGAAACGACGAAGCCCCAAAGATGTTTCTAAACAATTTTCTCCAGGAAAACTCGCGCGTGCTTCATCAAAACGAATTCATTTCGTTTATGTTTAGATTAATCAATTCCACTGCTGGTTTACCGTTCCAAATGTCTGGTGGTAATTCATGTAACTGGCTCAGCAATGCTTTATGCGTGATATTTGTTTGTTTACGTTTCGCTCTTTCCAGTGAAAATGCGTTCAAGTGAAATCGAATTCAAAACTTTTGACAGTTCCCATGTGATTCTATGTTAATTTTGGTCGAATTGACATTAAAAGTTCATGAGCTCGTTCAGTGAGAATTCGCCTCTAGCTCATTTCTCCGAATAAATGTTTAGCGTATGCAATTAAGATTACGAAACAAAGCAAAAGTTTGAACAAAGAGAAAACATTTTCTAAGGCTTTGCGCAATTAATTTCGCTGAAATTTGCTTACTTGATCGTCTGACCGCCACGAGACGCGAAGAAAGTCGACGCATGAGTTTCTCTGTCACCGAAATGGATCCAGCATAATTCTGAAATTTCTTTTTTAAGCTCGAATTTCTGTCGTGTAAATGATAATCTTTTGACTCTCATCGGCTAATGGCACGTTGTAAGCGCATTAAAGCGTGACTCGCTAAGCTTGTGGGAAGCTTTAATGTTCATAATCAAAGTGCGTTCTATGCTAACTGCTTTCTCGTGCTCTCGCGCATCTCCCAAGCTGCGTTTAAAAACAATCAAAGTGTGTAATTTCATCTCCGGAATTGCGCGGAGGCTCCGTTAGAAATTTTTCGTATGAAACGTTTTGATTAGCACATCGGCGTTGCCAATTTTCTTCAAAGTCAAAGCTTCTGCGAGCCTTTCATTATTTCAGCAGCAAGGGATTCGACACGGTAATGACACAAATTTAATAAGCCACCTCAGCTGTAATTATTTACGATGAACGCGCGACTGTCGCTCGCTATTGTTGGTAAACGAATTGAGTTTCTGAGTTGTTTGCGGCTTCATTCAACTCGCACTTGAAGTGCCAACAATCAGATGGAATGCCGAAAATATTCCAAACAGCTGTTAACAGCTTAAGTTTTCATTTTTATCTTATCTCGAAGTTGTTGCCGTATTCATCAGCTCTTCTGATCTAATTTCGGTCGAAAAGTAAAATGCTTTCTGTTTTCTCAACAATTGAAGCGAACGAGAACATAAACAAGGCTGGGCTGGCCAATCATGGCGAGATGCCGAATTGAATGGTTGGCGCTTTGTCTGATCGTTTGGCGCTAACGGGAAAATTGCAGAGAGCAAAGTTTGTTCAGCAAACTGTAGATTAATTTGTATGCAACAGTCGTCTGAATAAATAAAGTTTGAGATCGGTGAAGGAGACTGTCAATGGAGTCTTCATTAAACTGGCCAGATGCTCTCTAATCTGAGCCACAACACAGCAAGCACAGTTCGACAGCTGAGTGGAAAGATCTGCCATCTCTTCGGCTACTTAGGCTAGCCCCGCATACACAGTCGAGATAACCAGCGTCTCATTATCTTATCGCACCCTCCGCTTGTTAGGTCTTTAAACAAACGATCGTCTTTATCTCATTAATTTCAATAGACTATCGTTCGTTAACGAGATAAAAGCAATGTCTGATGCATTATTAACACTTATGGAAGTGGAAACGGCCACTTAGCTCGAGAATTATGCTCTTAACGACGCATCATGCGTGATTGCTGATTGAATTCAATGGCTCGAATTAATAGCTAGAAAAATCAATCTGAGAAGTGGGAAATCGCTGCAATCTTTACCCACGAGCTTGGTAATGACTTCATTTGAATTTAAATAACTTCTTGTGAAAACATCCATTTAGCTTTCTTGCTCAATTTGCGATCATTAAATCAAAAGGTTTCCGACTCAATTAATTTTCTGCAGAAAAGTTTGCAATTTAGCAAATGTTGACTTTCATCAGCGTCGATTTAGTTTTCCCGAGCTCAGGGCAAAAACATTTGAATCGCGGAGCTTATCGAGGCGCAACGAGATTCGGCCAAAGTCTCAGTTCAATGTCAATGGCTTGATTTGAGAGAGAAACCTTTGCTTTTCTATCCTGGAGCGTCGTGAAAGTGCCGTGCCATCTTCCGAAAAAGCTTTCGCCCCGAAATTTAATTAAGCTCGCGGCGATTAACTTTGCAAATTTCGACTGCGCCTGAAAGTCGACGAGTTACTCATGCATTGCTATTATCGCTCTTATCACCTCGAAACCCAGAACTTGACACTTCCCAATACTGCTGAGTCTACAAACGAGTCATGATAACACTCAACGACTCAATTCTGAATGAAATTCTTCTTTATTGCCTCATTCGCTCGCTTCTTGTTTCTGCTAACTCGTTAGACAATCTACAACGTTTCACTCATCTCGTCTGCGCATCACCAAATTTGACCGCGGATGATCGCTAAACGAGAAGCGGTCGAGGGAATTTATCATTCAGACTGTAAACACAATTTGGTTTTCTTCGATTACCGTCGACGTAATTGCTCATAAAACCAGTAAACTGCAATTTTTCCGGTTTTGTTTCGATGCAACAGCATCTGAAGCGAGGTTTATCTCGCTGTGCAGTGCACAACGTGTAGCGGGAAAACAGTTCTTACGTCAAAACCACATTGACCGATTACGCAAAAGGCTTTTCCTGATGTGAATTCCATCATATAGCGACAGCTACTTCCATACGCGGCGAGTCGTGATCGCATTTCTCTCGAATGAGCTGCGCTCGAAGCGTGAGGCGAGTTGGAAAATTGACCTTATTACCGTGCACTACCAGCTCCGCAGCCAAACAGTCATTCCATTTAATGGAAATAACACATTGTTGATGAATTGAGCGAATCGTTTCTATTGTAGTCAGATAAATCACGAAACATCTTTGAATGGCCAATTGACCCTCAGACATCGCTGGAACTCTTCATTCAACTACTCTCAATGTAATGGAACGTTCGATTTGTCAGTCGAAGGAAACATGGAGATTGAGTGCAGACATGATTGCTGGTCGTGGTTGGCCCAGTGCGGTTGATCAGCGAAATCACTGTAATCACCGAACTGAACTTCGGCTTAGATTTTTCGAGAAAACATTTTGACATCGTTTTCACATTGAAAGCAAGAAAGAAGTTTCTTCTTTCTGCAGTAATCTTACCGTGAATTTAATTTCCTCTTCTTTCGTTTCAGCAAACACAGCGCAGCTTCTAAAAAATCGCTCGGCTTCGTAAGTGGTACAGTTAGTTTAAGAAAAGTTTTCTACTGAATATCTTAATTTTTTTTCACTGATAATCTTAATGGAACTTAGATGAGGTTCGGAGTTGGAAACTCTTTGTTAAAACTGTAAGCATTCGGTCAGCCGTGAATAGAAGGTCAAGTTTTCTCATAATCATGCTTAACAAGATGTTTCACTGTCGATCGCCGCACTCAAGACTACACCGATCGATGCAGCTTATTCGCAATTATTCCTTCTACCATCTCTAACGACCGAGAAGCACCTCAAGCTTCACACTTCATGTGACTCCAAATCACTTTCCGTGTCACTCATCGCCGAAAGAACAAACGATTGTATGAATTTTTTGCTGTGCCAATTACAATTTTCTCACACTCCATTAAACAAGTTCAAAAAGTTTTGTGTTAATCATTCTCCGAACTGTTTGAAGCACGCGTCTGCACTCGACGGCAGTTGGAACTAAAATGAAAATAAGCTTAAGCAACACTACATCGCCGGTGAAAAGAGAACTGAAAATGGAAACGTAGGAGAAATTGGTGAGAGAGACTTCAACGTAGTTGCCGGCGCTGGCTCGACGTAAGTGGATATACAGTTTGTTATCGCGGCTCGTGACTGAGGAGGAACGCAAGATGATTTTTCAATTTCCGCGATTCGTGAATTTGAAATTTCATTCTCAAGGTTTTGCAAAACTATTTGATGAGCTTCCAATCAAAGAGCTAATTAAAAAATTAAATTGAAATTCTCGCATAACTTCATTCATAAAGATGCAGTCGTAATTATTCACGGCACATCTCGGCGCATTAAAACTTGCGTCACTTGCAACAATTAATTTTTTGTGAGCCACAATTTGTCGAAAAGTTTTTTGGAAGCGTGAAAAAGATTTTATCTCAATAATGTGAAACAAAGAAACTCTCACAAAAGCGATTAAATGAAAAGTTTGTGACTACTCTAGGCCGACCATGAGTTGGTTGATGAGCTGGGACGTTGCCTAGTTCTATGATTAGATTAGGAGTTTCTCGAAAGCTTCGAATCGAACTGCAAAATGTTTGAAACTGCGTCGAGCTTTTCCGACCTAGTCAGCCTACTTGCACTGAAGCTGCTCATGTTATTTCATCGGAAGTTGAAAAATTGGAGTTATGTGGGTCAGTAAGGACTGTCATAAACTCAACAGCTTCGCATGCTCGTAACGTGCGACAATGTTTTGTAATGCTTTGATTATATTCGTCTTAGCAATTAAATAATGAGTCGCTGAGCCGAGAAATGATTCGATTGCGGATTGCGTTTGAAGTTTAAACTGTTGGAGAGAAATTATGAGCGTTTTTTATCGCCGTTGTTGTTCATCATAATGCGAAAAGTTTCGACGGGGCTGATAGCTCCAGCAAAACCTGTGTCGAGCGGCGTACGAGTTCGTTAGGCTGATTAAGTCCCGAACGAATCGAGATTATGTAACTGAAGATCACCATAGGAACTGACAAACAACCGAGGAAAAATATAAAATATCGGCGACTCTCCAGGATTCAAGGCATTCTAGTTTGTGACTTTGGTCTGTGTTGACGAGTAAGTTCATTCAACGGAATTATTTTGGCATTAACCTTGCCAAGTTAATAACTTTGATTGTGAGCCCCGAAGCAGTTTGATTCCTTACAAATCATTATCCGCAGTTAATTTGATAATCGCCGCTGATAATTACGAGCTTTGGAGCTTCGAAAGCTATCAAGGTCGACTGGGTGAGTCTCCGCGCTGCAACAAGAAAGTGGATCGCGGATCGAACTCGGCTCGAAGTGTCGTGACTAGAAAACCTTCTTTGTCAATCAATAACAAGAAACTCCCAAGCACCAGCAGTTAAGCACAAGGAAGCATAACAGTTTTATGCCAGAGCGAAGTTGCACAGACCGAGACTCTATAAATAAGGCGAAGGTTGTGACACTAAAAAACGGAAAAGTTTTCGATTATTGAATTTCTCCGCCGAATTTCGTGTTTGCGATTTATGAAAATGATGTTCTGGAATTCTCTGTTCAATTTATTTGTTTCGCTTTAGCGTATATATAAAACATCCTTGAGGTTGGTTATTGCTGTAAGAGGATCGCTCGGCTGGAAAAACTTCCGTAATGTGTTCGTGCGGGGACTGTTGCTCTCATAGCTGCCTTCACAAGTGCTGTACGGGCCTGTCGTCATGTACATGCCTGTCGTGCTTGTCGTGTAAATATAAATCATGCTACGGAAAATGTAAATCGATCCGCTTTCGAGCCAATGTCCTTGCTGTTTTCAATCAACTCTTTTCTAGGCTACCGCTGCGGGCTGTACCACCATAAGCACAGCCACCACTCGCATCATTCCCACCATTCGCATCATTCTTGCTACTCGTCGTGCTCGTCGTACTGCTGCTGCATTTAACTAGCGAAGACATGTGGACCAAGACCTTTAGGCCGCAGCTCGACACTTTAAATCTCATTTTAAAAACTTCAACCCCATCGGGGGAAAAATACTTTTGGTCACTTTTTAGTTGAGGAAAAGTTGATTTCAAATTTAAATGTTTCGTCGACAAAAGATTGCAACGACCTGCGCTGCTTCAATAGTTTGAGTTGAGACGGTGGCATTTGGTTGAAGCAGAGAGGGAGAAGAGAAAATATTGCACAAGAATTTAGAATGAAACAAAGTGAGATAAACGGGAAGTTTCCGAAAGCTTTTGATTTGAATAACTTCATTTCATTCCAGGCGATGGACACCAATTAGTTTTCTCACACTTGTTGCAAGCATTCACACTGCATTAAGCTATAAACCTGGATAGGAAAAGACGAATGTCGCTATACGCTTGAATTTAATTCGAAAAGTAACTGCAAGGAAGTTAAGTTAAATATTACGAGAGTAAGATAGTTAGATGAATAACGTTTATCGATGTTGCTAGTTTAAATGTTTACCCTTGTTTGAAAATTATCGTGCATCATGTAGAAGTCAAACTCAAGAAAAAGAAAGAGCTAATAAAAAGGCATTGAACTTAACCGATCGATGTGACCATTAGTTTGAGCTTTGCCTCGATCCGAAAATACCAAGCGATGTCTCTAAGTATAGAACGACATTCGATCAAACTAAACGATTCTTTCCCTGGCTGCGTGATCAAGCTGTTGACAAGCTACAAACCAAGAACGGCTCGCAAACATCTGCTTCAATTACATTAATTTTTATTTCAATAAATTCTTGAATTACTTTCGTTATTTACATCTTCTCGAGGATAATAAAATTAGTGTGATTAATATCGAATTTACACAGTTTATGTACTCTTCGTTAAACTTCTGACAAAGGAGTGCCGAGCTGATTGCAATTGGGAAACAGAATTTGGGTTTAGAATTTACAAATTTATGACAAATCTTTCTCTTCATTTCGAGACTTTCTTTAATGAACGCGTGAGATTTCTTGACAATGTGAATTTACATTTTATTTTTGAAGATTAAAAATTTACAGTGAAAAGAATTTTAAGGCCAAATCGATCCGTTGACCGATTCGCCTCAAGCTAGACGAACTCTTGAAATGAAAGAATTTCCAGTTTACAAGTTTACATTCGATGTTAGACATTGATTAGTGTAGAAGGAGCTAAAATTCAAGCTTGATCCTTGTGCTGCTAACAATTCAAACGTTCAGTTATATCACAGTTTTCATTTCATTAAATTTAAAATTGAAGTTCATACAAAGTTCGCTGATTAATACTTCCACTTTATTTATTCTCAATTGCAAAACATCTAATCAATAATTCTTAAAATTTCTTTCTGTCAGAAGAATAAAATTTGCGTTGATAAATTGTATCGCTCGACATCACAACAAAGCGAAGAATTCTTTCGGCTCTCAGGCGAATCGCGAAACAATAACTCGGTAGAAAAATCAATCTTTCTCTTTAAGATTATGTTCAGTTCATCTATTGCAACAAAACTTACTTGTAGTAACTGTAACCCTTAAATGATAGCGAAGGAAACATAAAACTGGACGGTGGTGGTTCGTGATTTAACGCCTACTGTTACTCTAAAGGTTAAGTATACGTTCATCATATTCTCTAATATTTAGCTCGAAATCATTCAAAATGCATTAACCTTTGTCTTTGCCTACGCTCACGCCAAGCAAATGCTCGCCCGCCATCAATCCACCGCCAGGCTGGTGCGCGTAATTTCGTATCTGATGGAGGGAAATCAGCTGATTAGGAAAGCCGTTGCCCGTGTTCTGCGCCACGTTTTTGTTCTGAAAACTGATTGCATCGTAGATGTAAGACGGCCGCTGAGTCAACTGGTGATGTTGAATGTTCAGGTGCGGCGGCATCGCGTTGATAGGAGTGAACGCTGAGTTGGAAGCGAGTTTTGATTGCCCGTCGTAGCCGTTGGGGGTGGACGAGGGCGGAAGAGACAAAATTTGACCGTTCAAGTGGCCGTTCTGCCTTAAATCTTCGATGCTCTCATCTCTCTGATGCTGCTGAAGGTCGTGGCCGTTGACTAATTGGAACTCGTGATGCTGCTGGTGCTGATGGTGAATCACTTCGTTGTTGATGTTTGCTGCGGAGTCAGGACTGACTTTAGGCCAGTACGGATGGTCCTGGTTCGTCATCGTAGGGATTGAGGTGTTCATTGCAATGTTGTTGTTCGGCTGGTTGTTATTGTTATTGCTGTGATTATTGTTGTGATTGCTCTGGTTCCCCTGTCCACCGCCTCTCCCGCCTGTTATCGGAGGGCGTTTGTCGGTTCGTTCGGCGTGTTTTTGCATGTGTTTCTGCAAGTATGTTTCCTGCGTGTACGATTTGCCGCAATACTGACAAATGTGTGTCTTCAGATGCTTCGACTCTTTGTGCTTCGGAATGTGCTCGAGCAGCGACGGCTCGTCGGCAAAGCATTTGTAGCACGAGTTACACTTGTACGGTTTATCAGTTTGGTGACTTCGCGAGTGCGATTGGAGGTTTGACAATTGTGAGAATGCCTTGACGCATCCGGGATTGCGGCATTTATATGGTTTGTCGCCCGTATGCGTCCTAATGTGTTGCTGAAGGTGCGAGAGCTGAGTGAATTTGCGTTGACAAATCTCACAGCGATAAGGTTTGATGCCGAGATGGATCCGTGTGTGCTGCGACAAGTAACTGGAGTTGGCGAACGACTTCGAGCACTGCGTGCACTTGTACGGCTTGGCTTCTCGCATGTGGGCTTGTGTGTGCAACTGGAGATCCGCCTTCGATGTGAAAATCTAAAAAGAATCGAGAATTAAAATCAACCACAATTTCGCGAAAGGATTTTCATGTATTTATGCAGCTTAAGCAGATTCGTGGCTCATAATTATTTTCGCATTGTTTGCCCGCGTGGAACAAAGAATTCGCCAATTAAATTCAATTAACAAAGCGTTATAACAAAGACAGCGAGATTATTTTTCCAGCTCGTCCCATCAGGAGCGAGGAGGCAGCACAATAAAAGCCACAATGGAGAACATAAAAATGTGTTTCGTTCCAAGCGGACCCTTTCGCTGGCACCGCACTCGGAATTTTCATACTTTTGTCTCGTCGAACCGCGCGCTATTTATTTTTCCGCTCCGGCAAAACCAACAGTTTAAGAATGAAATTGTTTTTCTTCCAAATAAAAAAAAGCTTCGGAAACCTTTGCGGTGAAGCTGTCAGTGGACGTTCATCTGCCACTCGTCGCCCAGCAGCGTCTCGCAAGGAACAATGGAAACTCTTTTAAAAAATCAATTAAAAATTTGTTGATGGAAATGGGAAATTAATTAGAATGTCCCAATGAAGTGCCCGACCCGCTTCCCATTATTCTCGTTCCTCTTCTCACTTTTTCGCTAGACGCTTCACTTTTTTTCATCATCTTTCTTCATCTCTCCATCCGAATGAAATTTAAGAATTTTTTTAATTAAAAAAATGCTTTGCATATAAAAAAGCGGGCAAAGGAGACCGGAAAGGGTGGGTGGCGTGTCTTGGTCGTTGTCGTCGGCGGGAGGAAAGGGGTGAATGGTTGCTTTCCCAACGCAGCAACTTCATTAAACGACCGAACGAAAATAAACTCGTCTCTCAATTAAATATCGACGAGGAGATTGCAATGAGTTTCACTTCAACAAAACTACTTTTCGCACCTTCGACTTCATCTGACTCTCGTCCAGCGTTGAGCTGTCCACTGTCGCGAAGCCGTTTTGTTGTTGTGGATGGACGTTTTGCACATTCCCAGGCGATATCGACGACGTCGTTATTGAATATTGTTGAGGAGAATGAATTATGCGAAAATTGTTTCCCGTCACATTATCTTTCTTCGCCTGATACTCATCAGTCGCACTTTCATTTTCCATTATTTCATCTCCGTTTCGACGCATCGGCTTGTTGGCCGTTAGGTTGTAATCATCATTGAGCTTGATTTCACTATAAACACCCGTCGCTTGCACCACGATTGGACTCGTCGTTGTCGGGACGAGAACATTTTGAAAGTGATTTGTGTTTAAGATTCCCCGCTCGTTCAACGATCTCAACTGGTCGATCGAGCGGTGGAAGTGCGTGTAATCCGTGTTCGCGGGAATCTCCCCAATCAACGGAGAGTTGTGATGATATTCCAGCCCCGTCGATCGCGGGTACTCGATGATTCTCGCTTCCATCATTTTTAAAAATTATTTATTTTCCGAAATTATTTTTTAAAATTCTCAAAATCACGTTAGACGACTCGAAACATCGCACGAGAAATAAAATTTCCTTCCGCTTATCACAGATTCACTTCGATCTATCTTCACTCTTTATTTTTCGCGCTCTCCGTCTCGTCGATTCATTTCGAGCCTTCTTTCTCATTAGGTTGTTAAAACTCTACTAAAAACTGACTAACACAATATCGTCGTCATCATCAGAGCCATGGAGATTCGTGTAGTGAATTTTCCCCATTTTTTTTCCGCCGCTTCGCCGAAAGAGAAAAAAGAATTTCCCAACAACAAACATTTGGGGAAATGATTGAATAATAAAAAATGCCAGCACTAGAACACCCAAAATGAAAAACACCCTTTGCCTGCCGCTCGCCTGTGTGAGTGACTGAGTGTGTGTTCGTCTGATTGTCTCTATGTTAAGCGACGAACAGCAGAAAAAAGTGCTTTGGTCCTCTTTAATGATTTTTTTCCGATGTTTTAAAATTCAAATTTTTTTTTTCATGTTTCGCTCTCTCACCAAAAGGATTCTGCTTTTTGTACAGCATTTTTTTCCCGCTGCTGCAGTCAACCCTCCCACCCCACACTCGGCTTCTGAATTGGAATTTGAATGTGACGTGACATCTCGGAAATTCTGTTTGCGTGCCGACGAGCATCTGAATTTTCTTTTGAGTCGTCAATCGTCTTGCTTCAACAAGTCTCTCGTGTGCCACGTGACATCACTGGACCGTTTTATTGGCGCGAGCTTCTTTCTTCAGCTTTGAGCGTTCGGCACTCATCGTGCGACTGCCTCAGTAATTAAAAGTTTTAAACGAATCTCCGCCGTGCCGAAGTTTTAAACTTTTTTCCATTTTTTCCGTCTTCTCGCTCACTCTCTCCAGAGCAAAACCACATACACTATTTTTTATTTTCATGCGATATTGAATGCTGCGAGGGTGTGAGGAGACGAGAAGCAGCCGAGCGCTTTCACGTTGCCAATTCTCACCATGCCAACATGTTCAGTAAAAGGCCTAATCAAAAGCATCGCCGGAGTTCAGATTTCTCGAGTGATAAGCGAAGTGGCGAGCTCGTCGGACGACAACGACAAATTTATGACAGCAACACGGGACATCTTCGAGTATCTCAGGACATCTCCAAGTATCTCGCTCTTCAATAACATTTACACATTCGCCCGAGCGACCGAGTGCGATCATTGAAGATGAACCGACAAGTCTCTACACCGTCTTGACCGTTAATGAAAGAAACCGACTCATTATCACGAAGCAGATTCTGTTTATATTTTTTATTTTATATGCAAATACTAGGAAAAAAATTACATAAAAATGCTCGTTGGTACTCGTCGGGGGTGTGGGGAGACGACAGGAGACGAGAAAAAAAATATAAAAATCGAGAGAACTTTTTCGGATTTTTATTTTCTCAGTGAGGGTGAGATGGGCAGCTGCGAGTCGGTGGAAAACTCTCTCATTTTCCGCGTTTGACGGCGGGTGACGGTGGACAAAGGGAAAGGGTTGTTTTAAAAAAAAATATTTAATTTAAAAAATGAAGCGCGCTGCGGTGAGCTCGTCTCGAGTTCGGCACCGCGATTGCATTTGGGAAAAGTTTTTTGCGCTCATGTTCATGAGTAGATTGTGTTTGTCAAAGAGTTTTGGAAATGCGAAATGGGATGGAGAGCGATGCGAAGAGTTATGAGGGTTTGAGGCTAAGCGCGATTCGTGGATTTTTTATTATTATTTATACTAAACGATATTTTTTTCACCGATTTTTCCGAAACTTTTAATTATTTTTATTTTTTTCCTGCTTGCTCTGGTCGACGGGCTTGAGGGGATGAGGCGGGGTGGATTGCCTGGAGGGCGCAAGGGGTGTAAAAATTTTAATTACTTTTTTTTAATAAATGGAAGCTTTTTCGTTGAGTTTTTTCGTCTCCACCCGCGCTCTCTTCGTTTGATGGAAAATTGATCTTATTACAACGCGGACATCGGACGAGGAGAAAAAAACGTGAGAGACCTGAGCTGAGCCCGCGACATAAAGGGGGATAACAAACTGATTGCGAAACGAAGCTTAAGCATCGTGGAGAGCTCTCGCTCAGGTTCATTGGAATTAATTTCTATTTAAAATTAATTAAATCCATTCCTTTGATAAAATATTCAGATTTTTCTGCGCTTTTTTGTTTTTAAAGCTTCCACTTCTCTTTTTGCGCTGAGACGTAATTATTTCCTGAATGAGATTTGATAGAAGTGATGTAAAATTGATGGATTTTTTTGTCGTCGAAGGTCCGCGATTTTATTATTTATTTTTTATGAATATTCAACTCAATCTTCTCTTAATTTGCCGTCCTTACCTGTGGACACATTTTGCACTGATACTTTCTGCCGCCTCCGTTCGCCAAGCCTGACGACATTTTGGTGGCATTGATGGGTTGAGGGACGACGAGCAGTGTCGACGGTTGACCGTGCAAGTTGCCAGGCGAGTTGCTGTTCGAAGCGGCTCGTAGTGCTCCTGAAGCTCCGTAGATCGGAGTCATTTGCCCTCCTTGAAGAGCGTGATGGTCCAATCTGCCATCGTCCAGTAAATGCCCTGCAAATTGAAAGTTCAACGGAACTAAGTTTCGAGAGTTTAAACGGCTTAAACACTAAAAATCTTCTATAACTTTAATCTGGAAACTTTGTCATACCTTTCTGAAGATTATTGTGATGGTGGTCGACAGAATTCATCTTGGCCTGCAAAGGGAAAAGAAAAATTCAAATCTCTAAAGCCGCAACAACAAACGGGATGAAAGTTAGTGACAAGGAACTTGAAACTTGAGTGGAATTCTCGGGAAACTCAAGAGAAACAACTCAACAAGTGCAAGGAAAATAAAGTCTCATCTGAACAACATTAGCATTTTCTTTCTTGCCTCATAGCCTTGCTTCATCGACATGTGATTTCTCGGCGTTGGCCAACTGTTGTATCCGTCGACAATGTCTTTTGTGTGCTGACCACATTGCTGCATGTTCGAGAGAGGCAAAAAACAACAAAATTCATTTTTATCATTTTTAGCTCATCAAATAAATTTTTTATGTTCATAAAAATACAAAAGTTATCGCAGGGACTTCGACGAGGCGCTTCCGACATGTGCGTCGATCGGCTTTTCAGTGGTTTCCAAACCCCCCGATGCACTCATTCGTTGATTATTATTTTTATGTGAAATTTAATTAACTAAAAAAATTCGTCGCACTAGCGATAATTGAAAAATATATTTTTCATTGACAAACGAGTAAATTGGAAAATATTTTGTTTGAAGGCATCAAATTGCCAAGCTTTGCAGATGACGAAGAAGCCAATCGCGCCTCGAGTCAGACGAGATCTAACAGCCATGCATCGACTTTTCCTTGTTTCATTTTCGGCATTTCGATTCACGTGCAGTGTCGATTGCTCCAATTTGACGAAGTTTATCACTTTACCAGAAACCAGCAGAAGTTTTTTTGCTGCTGCTGCCCTCGAAGAGGCGAAGTAGCATCAGCGGTGATGGAGAACGTGGAGTGTGTGTGTATGTTTGTGTGTGATGTTCATGATTTTTATTTTCTTCGTCTGCTTTTTATTGATTTTTCAATCGCAGTTTCTGTTGCCGTTCAGAGCATTGAAGCGGGAATTCGAGGAGGAAAAGGATTTTACACCGTATCACGTTTTATGTTTCTCGTTTATGTCGTTTCCAACACCAACTCGAACTGTCAAGCAAAGGACGCGAGTCGGATCAGAAGCCGCCAGTTCTCTCAAAGGCTTTAATGTCTGAGAAGACGAAGGATCGTCTATCAATCACCAATCGAGTTAAATCAATAAGAAAACTTTTCCCTTAAATAAATTTCCGTTCTCGCATCTCTGCATATATTTACAGTTTATGTTCTTCTTTCCATTCCTCGCTCTCATAAGATTAATCTTTATCCCTTTAGCTTAAGCTTTCGATTTGATAGAAAACCCGATGGAAACTTTTCATTCATTTCCAGTGGTTTTTAAAAAATTTGTTCTATCTAAATTTGAGTTGCCAAACCCAAAATATTTTAACTTAGAATGTTTAGTCTGAACCTCTGGCTAGTTCACTCGAATTTGGATGGAGAAGTTACTTTGTTTTCGTTACAAAGTTTCAGTCAATTTCTTCTTCTGCTTGAAGCCTCACTAAGACAGCAAACGTCAACGCATCCCTGACCCGACACACTTGTGCTTTGATTGAGATTAGTCGAGATTTATCAATCGTAATTTCGACACTCACGTCAACGGATCCGTTCCACATGTAATGCATTCCGACGGCTCCTGGGTCGTGATGTGTGTTTGATGTAATGTGCTCGGCCATCACAGCGCTCATCCAATGAACGAGCCCTAATTAAGTGGACGAAACAATTATTGAGACGCTGCCCGTTGCAACAGATTAGCAACAGTTCTGACCTTGAGTTGGATTTTGGCCTTGAGCACCGGGCACTGGCATCGTCTCCAGATTTGTTGCACTGCCGGGCGACACCGAGAAATTGCTGTCTTGGTGATGGAGCGGCGTTTTGGGCGATGTCTCCGACTTGAAATCCAATTTTTTGCTATCAACCTTTTCCAAATCGTTATTGCTGCTTTTCGCGTTATGATGCTCACTCGTTTGGCTGGCAGACCATGAGAAGCCCGACGTAGATACTTTGTGCTGGAAGGAGAAAATTACAAACATTAATTTCAATGAAAGGTACAAAACATAAAAGCTGGCGAGGAGAAAATGAGAAAAATCCGTTGCGAGGTGTCGTGAGTTTACCTCTTTATCGTCGCCACAGGAAAAGAGTAAATTACGGGGGAAGTTCTGGGCGTTAAAGAGTTTATTGCAATCATTGTGCATCTGATTGGGCTTTTGGAGGATCGCGCTGGCCGCGAAGAGATTCTTGTAGAACTCTGGCGGCAAGAGAAACGGATTCTTTGACATGATGCTGCTCCTTCGTCGTCGGTCATCAAACCCAAATCCCATTTTCCATCGAATTTCACTCAATCACTCATCGATAAGTTTGACGACTTTAAGGTAAGCTTAAAGCTACGGAAAACTTTCAATCGAAAAACTTTTCTCCAAACAATGAAAATTGAAAGCGAAAAGTTGAGTTTTCTTCTTTTGTTTCACTTTGTTTTGAATGAGAAAATAAAAATATTTTTTTCTCGTCACACCGCAGCGAAAATGTTTAAGCAAAAGTTCTTAACTCTAGTTTAGGAACTTTCTCTGATTATTGTACGAAGTGTAGGAACTTTCTTTGACTTGCACCTTTCGCTCTAACGCGAGAGCTTTCACAGACATTTCTTAGGAACTTTGATTGGCATTGTCACGTGCGTTTATTTACAAAATAACTCGCTTCACACACGGCCGGTCGGCAGAAGAGCCACAAAGCATAAAAACTAAACACAAAAATTCACGAGGAGAATCCAAGAAACCGCGTCGAACGTCTTGATGCTCTCGCATTACTACTTTTTCTGTTCTTTCCGTGCACAAAAATATGTACACAACTTTTGTGTATACATTCGAGTAGAGGAGGAGGGTGGAAGAAAGCACAATAAAAAAAGTTTCTCCCCATTCAGCATCTATTCAGAGCCACCATGTATGTATTGAGAAATATTGTATGATGCTATACGATCCGTAAGAAGGGAGAAAAGAATCATATCGTACAAACACGAAGCGCCGAGAACCGAGAAAGAAGGAAAGAATCATCTGAGATGTGAGGAAAATGCAACGAGGAAATCTCTCGACTTTTTTCCCGTCTTCAATTTCGTTTGCTACATCATGTGTGGAAGGATAAAAAACTCTTTTTATTTTCTTGTTGATGCTAGCTCAATGTTGTTGTAGCGCCTTTTTTTATGGATACTTTTTATGTTATGTTTGTCTGAAGTTTTTCCTTTTTTATTTGCGCTCAGTTCTTCCTCGGTGAGAGAAGGCGAGAAGGAGGAAGAAGCCATGCATTCCTTATAGTTGCAGGATATGTTGAGGGCAAGTTTGGAAGATTCGTCGCAACGAACTCGAGCAATTGTTTCAATCTACAGCTTCGCTATCCACAAAACGATTTGTTTAGGGAAATTGAAAAGCCGACAATCTCTTAATCAACAGGTTGAACCTCAGCATTCAGAGCTTGAGAACAAACAATTGTCATCATCGTGAACTCTTTGTCAAAGCTTCTCAGTCGAGCTTTCGAATCACCTTGTGACTTAAGAACAGGAAAGAAGCTTTTATGGGAAAATGCACACCAACATCGCGCTGCTTCAAAGCAAGACGATGTGTACATAGAATTTTGTAAGAAGAAAGGAAATAATTCAAGCTCCCCACACCACATGCAATCATAAAAACTTCTTCGGGTGGGATTTTTTACTCCACGAGAGCTCGACGCTTTTTTCCTGCTTCGAAGATGAAAAAAATATTAAAGAGAAAAAATATCTAAATGCAATTTTTTCAGCTCAATTCTACTATTTGTTTTTCATTTGGCGCTGATTGTGTGCGGAGCTTTTTGTTCATGAGATATGTTTGATGATATAAAAATAGCTCGTGGTTCGGCGAGTGACACCGAGCGCAAGATATTCGCTCCTTAAGCCCTGATACAGAATTAATGAAACTGTTAAAATAAAAATGAAAATTCTGCTTCTGTTTTTCACCCTGGCGATTGAGTGAGAGAGAAAATGTGCAGCATCGAAGGAAAAAATAATTGAAAACGTGATGTTTTTGATTTCTTTCCCTTTTCTCATCGACTTCCCTTGCGATTGTGGATGAGAAAGCTTTTCCATTTCCCACAGTGAAGGAGCAACACAAGTGAAAATTGTAGTTTTCCCATGATTCCAACTGCCGCAATTGCATTCTGTTCCATCTCTTTGATGTCTTCAACCCCGAATCGTTGTAAGAAACAAATCACGATCCGAAGCTCAATCGATTTTGCAGGATTTGCCTTCAGGATCTCCATTAAAAACGTTTATTTTTGTTTTCCTTCGCCGCAGAAAAAATAAAGCCATAAAAATGAATATTGAAATGAAAAACAATAAAATCCGAAAAATAAATTGATGCTGCGATATGATTTCTTCCCGAGCTCGGAGATGTACGGAGAACATTGCAGAACCTTCGTTTCGTCGCGCATCTCGACAGAGCGAAGGATAAAAATTTATTATCTTTCTTCTGCATGTTTCTATGTGCACATAAAGGAAAATTATATTAGAGTTTGGGGTTTGCGAATGGTAAAAAAATGCAATTTTCTTTTTTGTTTATCGCGAGCATTATTTTTATTGTGTCGAGCATGGCATTTAAAAATGGAACATCGAGTCGTAAGTCGTGATCTTCGAGATTTAAGTGAGCGAGGGCGATCGGTCTAGCAAAATATTTTTGACGAGAAAATCAAATTTGGTATCTAACTGAAATCTAATTTTGTATCAGAGATTAGCGTTCATTACTTTTCCTTCCGACCACCAGACAACTTTAAATGGTTAGCTAAAAGTTCTCCAGGTTTTACTTTTGTCGATCTGTTCCGGAAGGTCCCAGCTCGTGCTGAAAAGCACGAAGCAGGGGCTGTGGATGGGAATTCCCCGACTGCATTGACAATGCTTTCTAGGGTTCCCAGTCGGCGTAGCGGCTGAATTGGACCAGCTTAGGCTGGACCGAAACTAGCTGCGGACCGACGCTTTTACAATCTATCTTTTGTCGATCTTGCACGATCAAAAACTATTTAATTTATTTGGTTATCTTTGATGCATTAAAACGTTTGAAATTATGTCAAATTGAATGAACAAAATATTTTCAAATAAAGCTTAAGTAGGATTCGAAGGTAATCAAATGAGCAAACCAATTTTTTTGGGATAAAGTTTGTCTCGTGGCTAAAATGTGTAACATGAAAAATTTTACGCCTTGCTTAGTGTTACAGATCTTTAATTTTATCTCTAGCTAAACTGCAGATTTAACTCTGTTTTATTTGTCGAAGCTCAGCATGAAATTCTGCCTTTTTTTAAATTAAAATTCAATTGATTCAAGATATATTTCAATGAAAAAGCTTCGAGGAAAATCGTGAAAAATCGTCAGAGCTCGGACTGAATCCATCGATTCACAGATGGCGCTCAAGTCATTGTTCACTTGACTAGCTTCTCACTGATTTGTCAAGCTGTCTGCAACTTGACTCTCAAAAATATATGTCGATATGTTGACGCTAATTTTACACAATTTCCGGTGAACATTTTACTAACAAATGATCTAAATTTTACTTTAAAACGTCAATTTCAACCTTACATTTGATAAAAATTAACTAAAAATATTTTTTTCTGCGGTTATCAGCCGTTAAAAGTTAAAGCGACCTCCTGACTCCAAACTCTCCACGACTCGCATGGAAACTCTGATAAAAATAAACCTGCTTCGTGAGCTAACAAACTGCTCAGACGTGCAGGCGATAAGTAATAAACCATTGACCAGCATAAAATTATTCCACACAGAAAAATGTCTCGACGCCGAGCTTTTCCTTCGCTGGAATCGATTGACTAACAGTTCGCATGCGAATTTTGAACTCATTAGTTAATCAAGAAAGCGAAATGTTCGCCATGCATTTAATTCCATTTACAAACTTGCTACAGCCACCATAACTCGGTTGGCGAAAGGGTTTAAAACACTTTTGTCGCCGGAAATGAAAACAGGAAAACTGGGCGTGACGATTCGGAAAAGCGAGCGAAGGTAAATTATTTGGCAAATGGGCGTGGCGCAAGCTTCGTTGCGGGAGCTTTCTTATCTTCTTCTGTGGAGCCAAAACTTCAAATTTCGCTATCAGAGTTTTAAAGAATCTGTCGAGGGAATTTCTTGGCGCTTCAGGAAAGTTTTCGCTGATGAAATTCGCTCAATAAATTCAGTCATTTATCATCGGAGACTATGAAGAAACACGTCCGAATAGGCTCAATGACATTGACATCACTATCATTGCCAGTCATCGATGTACGGAACGCTACAAGGCAGTGGAAGATTAAGAAACGATTCATGTTCACCGCAAATGATTCCTTCGTAGAGAATTCTCTTAAAGTCGTCGATTGTCGTTTAAAGATTATCTTAGCGAGACTTTCTCACCCGCACATCATGAATTGGCTCGATGAGAATCCATCAAAGCGTCGACGAAGGAGAAGAGAGAAAACAAAACGTCATTATCGTTTGCAATAAAGACAAAGCCACCCTCGGTGCTTCCCTCAAAAATATTTAATGTAAAAAGTGCTCAAGTTCAACCCTCAAGCGCCCTCACGAGTTAGAAAGAAGTCGAGCTATAAAAATTACACATCGTTTGTCTTCAGTCGTCAGCGATGAGTTAATTTTCCTTTTCATCAGAACAATTGAGTTCTGAGGGATGTCTTCGCTATCATTAATAAAAGAATAAGTCGGAGCGAGCTCTGGCAATGCAAATTTAGGTTAATTAATTCGAAATCGCTTAATGACTAATGATGGTGAAAAATCAATAAAAACAATTAGCAAAGACTTTCGAAAGAAAGTTCTTCTGGCTCGTGATTGCATCGAGCGAGATTTCATGTTCACTTCATCTCGTCGTCGATGTCTTTGAATTTCATTAGAAGATTTCCATTCGAAAGATTTCCGTCTCACTTTGATTGATTGTCTATTTACCCGAGAATGTCGAAACATTAAGCGATTGAATGCGAGACGCTCACCCACCCTCGGGTCGAGCAAATATCTTTGATAAATTAGATGCTCGAGCATTTTTGCTGTGAAACAATTATTAGTTCGTTGACAAATTTCGTTAATTTCCGGTAATCTTGACAAATCCATGACAATCCATAGCGAGATAAGCTTCAGCGTCTTACATTTTAAGGCTCGCGAGACGCGCTCGTTCATCGTCCGTGCTCAATTGAAATTGATTTTGTGGTTTCGCCACAATGCGAAACTGAAATCGGAGCAAAATTATTGTTTACTTTCGATATTTCGCAATCGTAAATTATGCATCAATCAAGATGCAAGTGAGGAGCGAGCGAGAGATAAACGGAAGTGGCTTGGCTGATGCTGCTACTTAATTCTCTCTGTTTGCTTGCAATGGTAATTTCGATCTTAAGCAACGAACGTAATGAAGATAAACCACACTTGAATTGCGGATATCGAAACCTTCTTTACATTAAGGTCTCAAGAATAAATTGCGAAAAAAGTTTTGTTTCCGATGGAAAAATCTTTCGATCGCAGTGGAGTCGAGCCGAAGGTAAAACGCTTTTTGATCTCTTCATCGAATTCCTTTCCTCCGCTTCAATTAATTTCTGTGCTTCTCTCTTGCCAGAAAGCTTCCCTTTGCCCATAAACTCAACGAGAGCCTTAATTAAGCTTTATCAATTTATGGCAATTTGTAGAATTTCTTTCGTCGGCGAAACATTGAATTTGGAGAAGTGGAAATCGAGCCCTGCGTGAGCATTCGCTTGGCGGACAGAAACGAGTTCCATGAAAAGTATGCGCGACCATCTTGAGTGCGACCACTTATTTAAATGATCATGTTGACACGTGCTTATCGACTGCTGCTGCATTTGCAAAAATATCGCCGATTTGCCAAGGCAAATAAATGCGAAAAGTCGACGAGGCGAATGTGAGGGAATGCGTTTGAGTGTTTGATGTTCTGGACAAAAACTCTCGCCGAATTTGGAAGCCTTTTGAGCACGCAACATCGCTAACGAGAATTTACATATTTGGAGCTATCGAGCCGCAGTCAGTTGCGAGAGAGAGGAGAAGAGAAATCAGTGCTAGTTGATAGCAAGAAGGCGTGAACAACGACTTTTTGCTATCGACTTCGCAAAGGAAACTCGATTAATTAACCCACAAAGGCCTCAGCGATGACCTGTCGGCGATTTTCCTTTCATTTTCGGCGATCGCTAACTGCACTGCAATTACACTGCTTTCATGATTGCACAATTAGATTCAAATATTGTCATTAAACTCGAACGTTAATGATATTGTTGGGGAGAGAATCCACGCTCGATGCGGTCGGGATTTGCAACGCAGAGCAGCCGGCAATTCGTCTCACTTCATACGCGAAAAAAGTCATTTGTTTTCACAAGTTTTTACCATTTTCCAGCGAACAGTTCAACTCCGAAGGGAAACGACGACGACAATAATGGATCAATGGCAATAACAATAAATGACACTCGTCATAAATGCAAGGCAATCGAGAACTCTGTCGGTGTCTCTGTCCGTGAGTGTGTATGAGCGACTGCAAAATTATTACAATATTCATCATCATCAAACAAACGACTGTGCAGCTTGTAATGCGCTTGCATTTTGCTGTAATTACAGTCGCTTGGCTTGAACGTTTTTGGGCTCATAATGCGGCTCTCTCTCGCATAAAAACACATCAAGTGTAAAGTAACAACGATGCTTATAATAATTGTAATTAAATAATTTGTGTAGAATATTTCGGATCGCATAAAATTTCCCGTTCGAGTTTTGATGTCGATCAATTTGTTCAAAGCCATCAGAATCAATTTTACTTTAATAAATGTTCCATAATGACACGACGAGGCTGTCGACGATTCATTTTCGGCGCAACGTGTGACGGTGATTTCTGACGAAGGCTTTCCATAAAGCAACGACGATTAGTCGCGAGGCGTGCGATAGACGAGATCAAAGATCACAGAACGCATTTGAACAAACGCAAATTAATCGCAGAGCACGCCACAAATGACACAGTTCGGTGCAAACTCGTATCGAATTGACATTAAATCTTTGATGCGAGGTGTCTGACTTGAATTACTTAAATCACATGCAATTTAAAATCAGCGTAATTGCTAACGTCGCTGCGAATTTGTGCGATCGAAAATGAGAATTTAAATTTCTTATTAACAGAGTCGATGATTTGCAATCATTGTTCTCGCGGCGATCGGAACGGCTCACGCGACATTCTGCGATGAAATCAATAATTCTCTTGTGCCGATGGAAGCGGAAACAATTACTTAATGGATCTGTCGCAATGAACGACAATGTAGCGGTCAAGGCATTGATATCGCCGGCAACGCTAACATCTAAAAATAACCACGTTTCATCACTTAATGACATATGATCGATACTTTACGACTTTAGCGATTTTAAAACGGCTTGAAAGCGACGTAGAAGTGATTAGTTCTTGCGCGAACATTTCCAATAATCAACCATAAATCTTCCCAAATCAATTACAAATCTTTCTCTCCGGTCGTTGCAATTCAACTAAACTTGAAGTCCATTGCGAGACTTCATCTGCCAGCTCGATGGTCGTGGCTTCGTAACTCATTTGTCGCTGTAATGAGACGATAAAATCGTTAAGCAGTCACCAAATGTGTCGAGTCGAATGCCTCCAACGAAGCTGCTTTCTTCTGCAGACGACAACAAACACAATGTGCGCCCTTTCGAAGTCTATCGACGTAAGTATAAAGAGATATCAGCGGAGGCAGAGGAAAAGTTTAAATTAATTTTAACATGTAATTAAAGACATTAACATATATCTTAAGGAGCATAATGAAGAAGTAAGTTTGATAAAGCAAGAAATTAATTCACTTTTTGCATTGCATTACGAAAAAGAGCGAGCGAGCGAAAACAATAACAAATTCCCCGCGCAAAAACTGCACGGATCACCGAACGAAGAAAAAATTGTCTGACATGAATTAATAAAAAATCTTTCTCGCTCTCCCTCACTCCCCGTTCGGATCGCTCCAGCGGTGTTTCTCCGCAGACTTGTCATCGATCGACTTCAAATGTTGCAGCGATAGAAAATAAAGTTTTCAATTATTTCGACGGTGGATCGTCAAATTGTCCATCGCCAACTCTTCTTCGCCGACGAAGCTCGAGGAGTCTTTGGAGAAACGCAACTGAATATTTATGCTTTCGAGTTGGCAGTCGCGCTCACAATTGCATCAGGTTGCGGATTTCTTAACTTTAATTGGTTAATTACATTCGCCTTTATCGAGCGAGCGAGTGGTCCAACTCGTCTTTCTCTATGATTGTCTTACGTATTTATATCTTCAAACATAATTTATTGCGAATATTTATGATTGATTAAATCATTCTCGTTCAATTCAACAAACTGGAGCAGGTGTATCAATGAGCGACGAGTTTTTCATTCCACTTGACGACAAGACGTCGCTTTTCTTATAAATGCTTTAATTAATGAAACAAATAACAATTAATAAATTAAAAGCAAAAGCAGTCGGAGAATTAGAAATGTCGAGTTGGAATAGAGGAGAAGTTGTAAAAGGAGATTTAGCGTCGACAACATTGTTCAGCTGGATGCAAAGTGAATGAAGATTGAATGTGATCAAGTTTTAGCCGAAGCTTAACAAGAATCAGAAAGAGTTAGATAGATAGATAGATAGATTAAAAAGGCGCCGGTCTACAATTTATTGCCGCCATGACCGAGGCCATGACTGGGCTCAATTGTTCCGCCAGCTGGAGCTCCTAGGAAGCTTGTCAAGCATTCCGGGGAAACTCAAACACCCACAGCTCCCGTCAGAGCCTCTTGCGAGACTCATAACTGGAGCCTTCCGGGACCTTCACCCTATCGGGTATCAGAAAGAGTTGCAAAAGACAACGAATTAAGAAAGATCTTGAAAGGTTCAAATCCCAATTTTCTTTCTCGCGTTTGGTGATAAACTGTTTCACAATTTTTTAACTTTTATTTCTTGATGATATTTCTTCTCTGCGAGTCTTTTGATTAAACAATTTTGAGAACTCTTTAAAATTTAATTGTATCTGCATATATGTTTAAGTCTTGTTTTTAATCCATCAATTGTTAATGTTCAATCTTTCTGTCCAAGTCGTCTAGAAGATTTGGATCAAGCTTTACTAATGTTTAAGTTGCAAAGAATTTATTTTGTAAGAAATATTTTCTCAAATAATTTTTGATTTAGATTGCAAGAGATGTTTGTGATGACGTTAACATTTCAGCGTTCATGATTCCATTGTGGAATCTTCACCTTAACATGAAAAATTGTTTTAGCCACTGGATTCGTTCTAAAACTGAGAGAAAGTATTGGAAATTTGAAGTTAAAGTGGTAGAATTGAGTTCTATTTGAATCCTATGAAATTAGAATGTTTTCCATGAAAAGAACGCTAACGTATCTTGTCGTTATCTCAAGTAATCGTTGCATTTATTTTAGCAATTTAAATGTCTAGCTGATTATCAGTTGCTGAAGACGGTGAAGGCTCATGAACACTGCAAACTTGATAGATAGATACTGCATTTATCTGCAAACTTGTTTCTATGACGAAATATTTATCTCACAATACATTTTTGTCATTGAAAAACTCAGAACAGAATTGCGAATTTCACTTCTTCAATTTTGCATACTAAGAAAAAACGATGACGAACTTTCAAGCAAAATTCGGCTTAATCTTTCGCTATACTTCCAAACTTCTCAACATGTTTTAGGGACTCGATGAGCTTCACAAGATTTATGGGACAACACTCAACTGCACAGAATTCGCTCCGATCAAACCGAAGATAAATCAATTTGTGTAATGGATACAGATTATCTCGATAACTTTATTATGCTGTCGATCGAACATTTTCTGATTACGAGTAGAGCAAAATGAAATATATTTTACCTGCTAGCGATTAGAAACTTTGATGAATCAATTGCAGTTTAATTTTCCACGATAATTTTATTATTTTTTTCCACTAAATATTTTTACATTGCAAATATTTTTCTAGTTTCATTTCATCCACAATAACTCCAAATATTTATTTTATTTCTTCTTCACAACCCGTTCAAGCACTTTCACTCCGAATCGTCGATCAAAAATATCCAAGAGTTGCAGCGAAAAACTTCTTTCTCCAAAGACAGCGCGAAAAAAATTGAGAGGCTTTTTCTTCTATGCTCCAACAATGAAGCATATCCACCGAAAATATTTCTGTATCCTCCGCGATCAACAGTCACTTCTAAACAGCAAAAAAAAATCCACAAAACATTCTCTTAAAAACCGTTTTTCAGCCGCGCGGACTACGAACAACAGCGAACCGCTTCTGCACCAATATTTGTCCACGCTTCGCTGTATCCCAGCGGAGCAAGCAAAGCCAAGCTCGGAGAGAAGAAAAATTCGTGTGTTTTTCTCACAAACACAAAAACTCGAATAAAAAATAGTTTCGAAAATATCAACGCTTTATAATAAAAGAATATTTTTTCCATCGGGGGAGCACGAAAGGGAAACACAGCAACACGACGACGACGAGAAAAAACATTGATTTGCGCTGTTGCTGGCGGAAATTTTCTTGTTTGCTTGCTTCTCTCTTAACAATGCTTCTCTCCTCCAGACGACGAGATGCTCGAGCTTATCGTGGAAAAACGAATTTACCGTGAGAGAGTGTGAAATAGGTGGATATCTTTTGTGTATCGCAAGCCCCGCAGAGCTTCGCCTAGCTCGAATGTTTCAATATGCTCGAACCTTAAAACATTCAAAGTTTGTCGTCAGTCCCACTGAAGCTAGTCGAACTGTTTGAGATAGGTCACTGCCACGAAGCCGCAATACTGAGCCATCATCCTTACATGCATAATTTCGTCGCAAAAAATTGACTTTTTGCGCTCCCGCATATTCTAATTTTTTTATGTCTTGAGCGTTTTTTGCGAGGCCCTTGGCTTGAGCAGTCAATGAAATGCAAAAACTGTAACAAGCTTTTTTTTTCATTCGCTCATCAGCGACGTAATGGATTTTTGCGTTTGCACATTTTTTGAATCGCCGAGGACGCAGCAAGAAGTTGACAGAACATCTGATTGAGAGGAATTCGGAGAGTTTTTGCTGGCAGCTTGAATTCCTTGAATAAATTCTGTGCATGATTAATTGACCTTTGTTGGTTTGGCTGCGAAGCATCGTCGATGTGGCTTTGTCTTTCTGCCTTCCTCCACGCCGGTTCTAGCTAGACGCAGACTTCCGTTTGATTGTTTTTGCGGGCGCGGGGCTGCGAAAGTTCAACAGAAAAACTTCTCTATTTGTCATGTTATTGATTTTCTTGCTGCTTTACTGCATTATCATTGCGGCTGAGGAGCGAACTCGAGTGCTTGGTCAGTTCAACAGTTTAGATTTCTTTTAATTAGACTTCCTCGACGATGTTTGGCTCCAACATTCAGCGACGAGGTGAAGCATCGCATCACGCAGTCGCTGCGAGGAAAAAACCCGACGAAACATTCAACTCCGGCTCCACCTCTTCGATGTTGGGAAAGCTTGGCATTAATTTTTTCGATTGGTCGAAAACAAAAGAGAAAAAAATGATAATATAAATAAATTACCAATTCCGCTTTGGACTCGAAGCGACTGAAAGGCACAATATCGTTTATAAACCCTCGACACAAGCGAAGCAACATGAAGGATTGGGTGGACATAGAAGCTCAATTTATTCACCTGTGCACTCATCTCCAAGACGAGACTCTTCGGTGGCTTAAAATATTCTGCAAGAGTTTTTTGCTTGTTGCCAATTTCATTCCACATTTCGGTTCCATTTTAAACTTGCTAATGACGGAGAAAAACTAGAAAATTTAATTCAATTTTTCGAGAAAACTTCCACGCAAATTGATAGGAAGGAAAAAGAGTTTTTGTCGGCCGCTCTGGTCTCGAGTTAATGAATCGTTGAAATGCTATTTCTCTCCCCGAAAATGATTTCCTTGCTTCACTCGTCACGAAGAAAACACTTCGGAAGCTTTGATACTTTTGTGCGATGACAATCGATTGAATGGAAATTAATTTTCATGCTAAAACGAGTGTAACCGAGAGATCGTCGCGGTGAAAGAGCAGCTGCCTAAGCCAGCTCGCCTTCTCGTGCAAGCCCAATTTAATTAACCATTAAAAGCCTTTTTAAAACAATTGCTTACAACTTTATTTACTTTTCAATTACGCACACACCAGAAAAAGTTGTCGGAGATTTTTCTTTGACGACGAGCGCGTCATGCTTCAATTTCTCGCTCTGGTGTTGTCGACGACTAAACGCTTTTCCCGTAGCCAATGCTCGTCGCTTTGTGACACGGTCATTCACCGGCCGTATTGAATTCCGTCAGATCCGATAAATCCATCCCGCGGGCAGAAAGAAAAGTATTTTAATTGCAATTAAAGCTTCCGAGACCATGCGCGAGCATCAAGAGAAATAAAACTGAAATTAAAAGCAACAAAAACGACGGTGCAGCTCGTAAAAAAGTATCAATTAAACGCGCTTTACTCGAGATTCGTAAAAAAGTGTCATGTTTATATGAAGGCAACGGTGGTGGTTTTTGCTCCGCCGACGATAGTTGGCTCTCTGTGTTCGGTAATTGATGCAATTGTCTCAATATATTGATCGCGCCATTCGCTCCGAGCAGCGCTAAAGTATTTGTTTGCCTTTTTCTGCCTTCCAACCGCAACGATACTCATCAATGATTTCATAAAGATGAATGAACAGTGCCAAAAGGAAATAAGAATAAGAAATATCAATCTTTTTATGAGAGATAATTTTTTCTGATGCAGATTCACACGAGATATCAGCGAAGAAGAGGACGGAGAACCGTTGCTCGTCTCTTGGATCATTTATTGGCTCTCGAAGGATTTCGTTGCCTGTCTGGCGAGCGTCTGCGATTCGTTTTTCATTCAAATGATCACGGATTTTTTACGTTCATCTGTGGCGTGGATTTTTAATTGGCAACCTGTTGATTTGATTCACTCGACAGCGAGGGAAAAACCAAATTCATTCATTCTAAAGCGGTTCGAAAATTACACGTTTTTACAGCAACGAGTTTAAACACCATCGGCGTAATGATGAGCATTTGTGCGTTGTACCTCTGCGTGCATGCATGGATCATTTGAGCTTTGTCAAGTGTTAAAATTTCTTCATGCTCGTTGGACTGTTGCTTGGACTGTAATTTAATAAATTGGCGGTGAAACTGGAACATTTACCCCGACGCATCTAATTCGATATAAATTTGTTTCCTGTCTTTCACACCCTGACTCAGCTCAAGCCGTTAGCATCTCCTCATGATGATATTATAATTGATATCCGCAGTCCCACTTTGACTACGAAATATTATCGAATGGAAGTTGCATAAACATTGAAGTTTGGGAAAGTTTTAGTTTAATCAACGAGAAAACAAAAACTGCCTTCGAATATTAAAAATCCAGGGAATGGAGTTGGCTAAGTAGAAGAGATTTGAACTCACAAAGTTTGGCAGTTGCTTTACATCAAACTGCGAAATTAAAGTATTTTCATTAAGGACAAAACGCAATTCACTTTAGCCAAATCATTACAGCAAAAATTCTTGGTTGAGTGTGACGAACTAACAAGCAAAGATAAAAGAACAAAATCTTTTTTATTTCGTTTCCAATCTCGATCTCAATTCCAATCCCTGGCTGAACCCTTAACCGGTCAACTCAATGATGTACGACTTTAACATCTCAGCAAAAGCCACAGTAAATATTTTATGGCGCAGATTTAATTCGATGATTAGATGTTTCCTAATGCTCCTGACCAGAGGAAAATTAATTTAGGCAACATAAATTTCAGTCGCTTCAAAATCCTTCTCAGACGTTCGTCTTCGCCCACCCATCGTAAATTATCGATACTTGAAAATATTTTTGCCAAGTCACATTAATAAATTAAAACTGGAAGCTGCAGAAGAAAGGGGTTAAATGTTATTTATGCCATCTTCGGATCGGGTTTCTTCACTTTTTACAATGCCACACCGTAATGTTGCATAAATCTCCACGTTGTTTAAGCCCCATTGGCCATAACGTTATAATTTGATAAACTTTTTTCGCTTGCGGGGCGATTTAGTTCCATCCGAGAATGTTTGTTTAACGAGGAGGAAAATCACAGAAATTTTAATGAACATCCGCCGAAAATGTTTTGATAACATTCGAAGTGTTAATTCCGACGAATTCATTTGGCGCTTTATGGGACTTTTGACATTTTCCTGTCATTACCAGTCGAGCGTGTGTGTTGACGCACGAGTTTCTCAATCCGACCGACAGCAACGCTAATAAGCCAATGCAAACAGACCCATAAAACAGAATTATTTCGTTCTCTCATGAAATTATCTCACCAGAAGCTTATTAACTTGCTTCCAGTACTTAAAAGTTGCCGTAAATCATCTCGTTGCTTGCAGTTTGCGTTTAAAAGTTTATGAACTCGCTGATTGAAACTGTCTAATAAACTCAGCAGAGTTATACTTCGACCATCAATTCTCACGAGCAAGTCTTGTTAACTCCGAACGGGCTCAGACGGTTTCATTCCTCCCGAAAAATTCTGAATGCAAGAGCAATCCTCACCGAAGCAATTAGCCGTTATCTTCGAGACAATGCTCGCTTCAATATTCATTGGCTATGTAAACTGTGATCTGAATTCTAATAAAGGCCATTCGCATATGGAGATGATATTAATAGCGATGTGGTATCTGCAAGCAGATTAATCATCCCGAATTTAATTTTCATATTCTCGTTGTATCGTCTTGAGCGAGGAGAAGTCATTTAATGCCAGAGGATTGACGACAGCGCCAACCGGAGAGTGTTCACCAACAATATATTTCATTCATGAAATTCCTTGGGATGAGATGCAGACTTGGAGACGAGAGTCTCAGGCCCGAGAAGTCATTGATGATATTTCAGATATTTGGGATCTCAATTCGAGTGTCCCGAATAAAAAAGAAAGATCAAATGTTCGCTTCCATAAATTAGCTGCGACCGAACATGGGAAAATTAAATTCCTACAAACATATTAGCACTTTCATTCTCGTATAAATCATGCAGAGGAAATGCAATGTGTTGGAGCTGCAAATGATACTCGAGGAAAGATTTTTTGCGCGCGGAGAGAAATTTTTTAATACAACAATTTAACTTAATTTGTTTTTTCATGCCATTTAAGAGATTTAGCTGAGATAATCATACATCTTTTTGCAAGAGCATGAGAAAAAATTAATTAGTTATGAGCGAGTGTTTCTCTTTATTTCGCCAGAGACGCGACGAACTGTGATCTTCTCAAGACGCGGAACAAAAAGAATGAAGAATCTTTAACATAATGCAATTGCTTATGCTTCTGCAGCTCATGCACTTAGGGAAATTGCAATTAAATTAATGTGAAACTTGGAGCTGCTAAATGATTAGCTTAGTCTTACAAATGACTGGAAATCCATGAGAATTTTTATTGTTCGCGGCGCACAATGCAAAATGTTTCGATGGCGAGAAAAAGAAGAAATCCAATCTGAAAATTGAAGCAAAATTGATATCGTAAAGCATACAGCCAATCGATTCTCGAACGCGGGAGCCAGGAGAAAAGACAATTAAATTATGCAACGAGGAAGGAAGCTGTCAACGTTCAAGCGAATTATTAAAATCACTAAAGGAAATGAAAATTGAAATTGATCTTTGCCGAGAGAGAAGACTTTGATTTAAATATTAGTCGCATAAATATTATGCTGAATTAAATTTCAATATCATGTTTACGAATGTTTGGAGCGAAGGGAGACCGACGACGAGGAAATTTGAATTTTATTATACATGAGAGCACTCGAGGAGCTCCCATCGAGCTCGACGATGACTTTCACAATCCAGCAGCAGCTTCAGTAGCGCTAATGTAAGTAAGGAAAACCTTTTATTAATTAAAATGATTTAAACTTAAATTTGTTTTTGTTGTTTATATGGCGAGATGTTTTAATGGTGCCGAGTCATCTGAGTGCTGATACAAGAGGCTAACGGAAACTATGTACATGCATGGCTCTTTCCCTTTAAATGCCATGAAGTCATCATAATTAAACACCTATTAAGGCGAAGATTTTTAAAACATTTATCAAAGAGATTTGCGATTGCCAAAGCTTCCTCTCGCGTCTCGTCTCAAGTCGAAGACGAGGGACGACAGAAACGAGACTATCAAAATAATTGCCAAGCTGTCTGATGGATTAAGGAGCAATCCATCTTTTTCAATTCCACATTAATTCTTCGTCGACGACTCTACTTGAAAAATGATTCGGAAATTTAAATTTTGCATCAATTTGTGAAATCGAAGGCAAAGCGACGAATGTGTGTGCAGAACTCGTTGATGAGCTGAGACAGCTGATGTATAATAAAGTGAAGTTTCTGCACTGCATTACACGACAAGGAACGTCAACAAAAATTCACGATGAAATCGCGTAATGATGCTTCGCGACTTCCAACTATCTCGGCTGGCATCTGCCTCGTCTTGCGCTCGATATCCCTTTCCTCTCTCAATTAAAACCGATCGCAATTATTTACCATTTTCGAGACTGGAATCCAACAATGCTTCTTCCGGTGCTCTAGTGGAAGTGGTCGAATTAACGGAGCTCGCGGGTAATGACTGGCAGGTGGCCGGAGAGAATGTGACATTCCTTCAAGGTTTCTATCCGATTCAATTGAGTCATGATACGAATAGCTGTCAGCATTCATTCTCTTGCTCGCTCGCGCTGCTCTACAATCTATAAAATTTTGCAGAAAAGTTCACCGGCGATCATTAAAAAATATTTTTCCGAATCCGAAACAGAAGCGAAAACGTCGTAAAACGCGCGTTCTTAATTAAATGTTAATCAATGGCCTCAAACTCTTGAACTTTTGAGTTGCTCAACGTCGAGAGGGACGGATTGTGAGGAAAGCATAAATCGTGGCAAACTATCAATTATTATTTACAATCATCGAGCTCGGCGGTTTTCGGTGAGATTCCGGCAAACTTTTGGCTAAGCACTCAGCATTGATGAATCTCTTTTTCTCCGAAATTTTAAATGAACAGCAAGCCGGGAATCCGTTTGATGATGATGAGCAGAAAATCCCTTTTTCAATTACTCTTCAAGCTTCGAGTTAATTAATATTTTTTCTCCTCCAACTCGCAAGGAGAGAAGAATTATAATGAAATTAAACTCTCGACTCCCTCTCGATTTTTCAATGACATTCTGCTCACTGAGCTTTGCCGCCGAAGTCGAGCTGCATGCCATTAAGAAACAATTTGCGAAATTAATCGCTGCAATGTTTTAATCTGCAAGACACGAACAAAACGTGTCGGGAAAGCATCAGGGAGATATTTCTCGTCTTAATCTATTATGACAGTTAACCGCAAAGCAGCATCAACGATACAAACGCCAGCGAAGTTTTCGGTTTTTTTCGAGGAGCGTGGAGGAAGAAAAATGATTTTAACATTGCCACTTCACACCCAAAGGCGCGCATGAGAAAAAGAAACGAGGAGATAGATCAGCTTTAAGCCTTCAGTGATTCCTCCTCGTGAACTTTCCTTCACAAATCTCCTCCGACGTATTAAAATTAGCTTAGTTTCTGTCTCGTGGAGTTGACAAACAGGCGGAGAGGATAAATGATAGCCGAATTCATCATAGGGTTGATGCATTAACGTTTGACTGAAAGAGAATGTTGACAACTATTCGTTTTGTTCGGAAGTCACTGGCGTCGGGATTCTGACTGCTTGATATGCTTGTACTTTCGGCAGAGACAAATTCCCAACATTTTTCTCCCGTTCTACATTTCTCCTCGACCGATTTGCTCGGGAAATTCGCCGCTCGTCGCTGTGAACCCTTTCAAATCGGTTATCTCGCTATTTTCTTGAAAAATCCTCAAGACAGCAATAAAGTTTGAACTCGGTTGGTGGTCCATTGGCTCCTCGCTCGCTCGACAAGCGAGCAATTCAGCATCGATAGAATAAAGTTCGAAGAACACAAGTTATTCAGAGAACGACACAAAGTGAAGCAAACAAAAAATGCAAGAACACGATACGAATCTTGTGAGCTCAGAAAAATGAGAGAAACCTCACCCAAGACAAAGGGTGAACATTTTTCGGTCTCATTAAGGAAAACTGGGCGCTTTCATGTGTAGAATAATGAGTCTTGACTTTGTGTAAATCTTTGCTGCGGCCTTTTTTGTCATAAAAGATGAAATGAGCTATGCGAAAACGCTTGTCGGGCGAGGCTACAAATCATCGTGCATGCAGATAATTAAGACAATACGTTTAACCGAGAAGAAACTCTTTTCCTTTTATTCGAAAAGAAGAGAGATTAGGAGCGAGGAAAATCTTATTAGGAATGATTTAAATGAGGAGAAAAATGGTTTGAGCTAAATGAAGGGAAAGGAATTAAAATTTAGATGAAGAACCCGCAAATTATTTGAAACATTTTTAATAAACTGCTGGAAAAATGTGAACTTGTTAAAATGATGTTTAAGCATTTTAACAAGTTCACAGTTCGTTCATCGTTCCCTTGGGGTTCAATGTGTTTACCTTCAACATCGAATTCGTTCCTTGTCATCAACACAACGCGGCAAAAGGTGCGACAATTTTCAAAAACTCTCCCAAGGGTTAATTGACTCGATCGAGAAACAAAGATGATTTATCGTATAAACTCTGAAAAGTTTTCCTTGAACTCTCACTTGATTTATGATCGCTGAGCATTATTCCAACAATTGAAGTTCAATTTTAAAGACATCGAAGAGAATTTTCCTCGCTCGGCGACGAAAAATCGATAAGGAAATCATTACGTAAGGAGTCCTTAGCAAGTCTAAAGGAGCTTAGAATGTACTTGCATCTTCAGAGATAATATCAGAGCGAGAAGGAGACGATAATAAAAACTAATAAATCATCCTTGGGCTACAAAAACTTGTCACAAACACATAAGACTCCCAACCCTCGCAGCGCTCATCGCAGAACTCAAGCATTACAATGACAATCAATCTTGACTTGTGTGTTTGCTGAGACGCTTGCTCGTCCTCGGAAACCGATTTTTAACAATGAAAGCGATAGAAATTAAAGTTGCGAATCGTTTCACTTTAATCACAACGGGAGTTCACATTGATAGTAAAGTTAGTTTTATCATAAAACTCAGATCAATTTCCACACAACAAATTCATTTGATAGGTAAACAACCAAGAGATTCGCTTGCTCTTCCATCCATGCCACAACACGAACGACGAACTTATAAATCACTCCAAGCAAAGGCAAATGACATAAAACATCTTACGCATATGAAACCACAAGTTCAGAGAGCGAAAAATATTTTAAACAAATTTCCCAGCCAGCAGTCGTCGTCGCTTCTTTCCGCATTATCATCGGCTCGCCTCTCGACATGACGTTTCGTATCTTGCGGGGAAGAAGAACAAACTCTTCAGAAAGCCGGAAAATCTCCCACAACTTCTTAAGTCCTCTCGGAGGGTGAACGTTTGTTTTAAAATGCTCTTTTATAGTCTTTCCCGGAGGGCAAATTGTTTATACAAGCCTGATAATATGTTTATTATATTACATGTTTGGATGACTCTATCATCTTATAATGTGTTATTTATTTTAGGCCATAAACACTTTGTTCGTCGTCGAGCTGCAGAAGGGTTGCGAATTTATCTTCCCGACTAGGATTAATGCTGTCAACAGAAGATTTACTTAGCGATTCACGCTACCTGCAAGATTTATAAGCCAGAGACGAAGCGGTATCAGAAGGTTTAATGTTTCTTCCGAGGAATTCTGCAGGCGGCAGTTGGAGACATTAAATAAATTGCTGAGATTTGGGACGAGCATGCAAGTGCTTAGTGCAATGTTGCTCTCAATAAACATTCACGATCAGCTCTCGAGTCGTTTAACGAAATCGAATCAGTCCGAGGAAGGAAGGCCAAACAGCTTGTGAGTGATCCGTTGCGAAACTGACGGAAAGGCTGCAGAAAAGAAAGAGAAGAAACTCATAAAATTTGCAGTTTTATGGATTGTGTTCGTAAACATTTAATTAGATAGCTTTCCTTCTTCTTCCTCGATTCCAAATCGGCTTCTTCAAATTTTCTCACAGAACGAGGCGATTTGCCTTGGATTTTGACTGATAATCGGGAGTCGGGAGGTTGCGTGCAGCGTGATAAGTGAGCCGCAGCATCATCGAACGAGCAACGGTAACTAATGATGAGATCTGCTCTCTCAATTGATTAGAAGCAGCCTTCCCATGGTTAAGTTTTGACAATCAAATTTGCATATCTTGCCTCCTCTAGACTAGAAGCGAGTCCCGTTCTTCAAGGTTGAAACTCGACCTGATAACTAACAGCGACGACGTCTAATCGCAGCTCCTAATGAAATTCGGGAATGTGAGACGTCGCATGAGATATGACTGACAATTTACCGTTAGCAACTCTTTAATTTCAGGAATGTTTGCCTTGTCGTCGTCAGCAGCGATGCAATACCGCCAGTGTGCCGAAAAAATGCCCCGAAACCAAAAGTGAAAATGCGCCTAACGTCGAAAGCCATAAAGAGAAGGAGAATCGATTAAAACAAAAACTTGAGCTACTGGAATTTGTGCTCTACGTAAGAGCAGAAAGCGAACGCGGATGATGAAAAATAGGAATAAAAATTCTGTTTCAAATATTTTCCTTCGGCTTGTTGCGGTGAAACATCAAAACAGCAATTTTTGATTGTCGGCGACACATGAAAAAGTCTTATAAAATGTATAATTTGCCATAAGAGCAAGTTTTAGGGGACATAAGTTAAAAGAAGTTTTCGGCGATCGAGCGACGAAAATCCAACAGAACACGACGAAATAAATAAATTATACGCGAGTGATGAACGATTTAATATTGCCTGCCGCTCACTCGATTGTGAGACGATACTCAATGTGACAAAGTCGATGTGTAAACCTTCTGATTGTCTTCGATGACTCAAAGCAATTTCCTTCTCTCTGCTCTGCTTTTCGAAACTGTTAGACCGAAAATGAACCTCTGGCTCTGAAACAATGCGTTCATATCACATCAGATCATGACTCGACATTATTCACGAGGCAAAGAACTGCTTGGTTTTGTGAGAAACTTCTGCTCATTGCTCGTGTCGATATGGATTTCATGCGCAGCATTTACATCGAGAGTGTGAAGGGAAATGCTTCAAACCTGATTGGAAGAGGTAGAAAGAATATTTCTGATGAGTTCACTGACGTCATTTGACTCGTTGACCATCGTTTGTGACAGTTGAAGTAAGCTGAACGGTTCGTTTGGTTCTCGAAACTTTGCTCAAGTCTCGTCTCGCTTTCTTATTCTCTTGACTAGAAGATCGATCAGCCTTCCAATCAGCTGACGACAGTGAATTATCACCTCGATTACAATTCAATGCAAACTGCGTTAACAGCGTTAAATCAGCAATAAAAATACTGTCTCGACTCTTTTAGTGCTGCGCATTGAGATGAAAAAGGAAACGGCGATGTTATTGTTTAATAAATTATCTCTAGTTAGTAAAGCGAGCTTTAAAAGTCTTTAATAGACGATCGGCTCGTATAATTGATTGATCAAAGTGAAGAAAGTGCGACATGTTGTGTTATTGAAATGAGAAACCGGGCTGAGCTGAATCAATATTCCCGCGATAGCCGGCGAACTGCATAATTAATTAAAAGAGTTCATCAATTTTCATTGCTTTTAAGTTTCGAAGTGCTGACAGTCTCCGTGCATGAATTGCATTAAAAACCATGTTTGCACCTCTATTGGGTGCTTAAAAATGTTTATGGAGGCGCTTGAGAGTTGCAAAAATTTTAATTAATATCGGGCGAATTTTCTCTTCCGACGAATTCAGCGTATCAGAAAGTTAAATGTGAACTAAACATATTCATTATTACATCTGCCCGAGCTCGCCCCTCCCCGCAATGTGCCACTGGCATTTCATTTCTGGTTTTTCGGCCGCGACAGCGGAACGTAAATTTATTCCAATTTATTTATTCTTGTGATTCAATTAAATAAAACATTGCGGCAGTTAACGTGTGACGTCTCGCTGTCGACGAGGGGAAACTCCATGGAGAAGCTGATGAGTTCACGTGACTCTCGTCCGCCTCCCGCTTAATGATTTCTCCTGTTTTTCTTTTAATTGCTGAATATATTTGTAAACTATTTAAATGAGAAATTATTTTCGCAACACAACAAGACGATTGTTGATTCGACGAGAGGAATTTTTCCGAGCAACGAATAAATTGGTGAATATCGCGTCGAATTAATTGATTATTAATGAGCTACTTGAGATTCTATTTCCACACTTTTCCTCTCGGTTTTGCTGCCCGATTTAAATATTTTCCCACCGCGAAGCTCGATCAAATTGTTATTATTTTATCAACTGAAGCGGCAAGCAAATTATCTACAAAGTTGATTCTCCACGATTATTAAAATGTAATTTGACTCATTGGCAAGTCAGCTTTCCTCTCGTCGATGATCCAATATTAATATTTGTTTAAAGCCGCGCTGCTGTTCGTTTTTCTCGTCTCGTTTCCGTCGCTGCCACAACGCGCGCTTCACAAAAACGTAATTGTCGAGGATTTTCCGACCAAATGTTGCCAAATTAATTTGAAATTTACATAAAATTTTGTCACTCAATTTCAAGTTTTCATTATATTACATCAGATGATTACTGGCGATTTTTGCCATGGTCACGAGTTCGAATAATCCAAACTTGGCAAACACAACGGAGGAAAACCAATCGGGTAATGTCGACAATCTGATGCGTTTAAGTGGTAGATTGGATTTAAATTTTCTCGGAATTTAAAGGCGGAGTTGATTCTGGTCATTGTGAATTCATTGTGCTTCATATGCAACTGCGATGACAAAAAGCAGCAGCAGCATCAGCTCGACAAAAACGCTCCGATGATGATGACACAAAGCACGAAGAAGAAGATTTGATTTTGCGCATTTTGCGACAAATGAAAATTGAAACAATCGCGAGAGTTGACAAAGGAGGACGTTCCTAAAGCAGTCGCGAAACTTCCTTGCGAAACGTCTTAAGCCACGACGCTCGATGATCGCTGAGCCGAGTAAGGAGAGACGCAGTCGTTAGGCAAATGAAGCAGCGTTGAGCGTCATGACCTATCTTACTGTAATGACCAACACAATTTAATTAATTGATTATTTTTTCGTCTGATAATGCGAGGAAAAAAGTTTTTATATGTCAAGAATTCGTCGTTTTTGCGATGCTCGATGCTCTTCTTCAACATGATATAACACAATCTTATGAAAAAGCGTAAAAATGGTAGACGATTTTTTCCTTCCAGAACGCTCTTCTCGCTCGCTCGTCTGACGAAGGCAATTTTGAAATGAAACTTGAAATCTTTGCCAATATGGCTTTAAACTGCGTTTACATTCCCGAGCGATGAAATCGCAAAAATGAAACTTGAGAGTGCGAGCGAACAACTTCAGCGCGAGAAATTCTTAACGCGTGATTGTTGTTCAATTGGAGTTTCTCAAACCTTTTTCTTCTCGAGCCTTCTAGGAATGCTCGGCGTGTAATCCTCGGGAATGTTAATTAAATTAAGTGATTGTTAATTTTTCGCTCTCTCAACTTTTCCCGTCGCTCGAACTTCAGAATTAATAATGTGAAAACTGTTGGGAAATTTGGAGGAAAAACAGTTTTCGATTGATGCGTTGTTGCGCTGTTTCCCTAGATTCCTAAGCATTGTAAACATAAATAATCGAGGTGACCTTGGCAGTCGCTTGAAGTTGTTAGATATATTCGTTCCCAACATTAAAGGCAATCAATTGTGTCTGCAGCTTAAATTGGGATCGACAACGACTCCCTAACTCTTAAAGCGATAATCGAAGAAGCCAGAGAGCTGAAAGTACCGAAAGTTGTATCTCCGAAGCCATAAAATAAAACATAAAACTTTTATGGACTATCTGTTGCTGGTTCTGTCGACGGGAATAGGCAATCGGAGTCTTCGATAGTGTTTGATACGTTGCCAAAGGGCGAGGCGAGAAAAACTTTAATCGATCCGTGCTGGGGTTGAATTGGTTCAAGCAGAGAATCAACCCTTAAACTTTCAACACTTTGCGGTTCCACCGTCGCTTCTTAAATCGTCGAGAGTTTTCTAAAAGAAATTGTTTGATTTGTTAGATAAAGCGTGAACTCTGACGCTGCCACTCGACAATAAAGCCATAAAAATAAATGAGAAACGAAACTTTTAAAATCGAATTATCCCAACTTTGAAAAGAAAACTTGAATTGGTCTTTTTATTGTCGCCGGGAGAGATTAACTTGATAGTTGCTGGAGCTTATTAAACGAACATTTGCTGTCGAAGTTTGGAAGTTTGTCGAGTCGCTGACCGATTTAACTGTGGCTGTGCATTGACATGCATGATTGTCTTCCCTTTTACTTCACACGAAGCGACTTTTGCGAGATGGAATCGGCGATAGCGTGAAACGGAAGAGATGAAATCCGGTGAGCTCCGTAATTACTACTGACCGAGCACTCGCTGATTCAATGTTGCGCAATGTTTACGATCTTTCGCTGCACAAAGCTGCGCTTTAAAATTAATTTTCCATTACGTCTGATTATCATCATTAATGACAACCGCTCGCTCTCTGACCCACTTCTTCTGCTAATTTTCACGGAGCGACTGCAATTGATCCCGACGACAAACTCGGTGGCGGCAATAAATTATCTGTAAGAACATTTATTAAACAGTTTCGCTTCCCTCCCCTCTCGCTCCAGCGTTATGCGGCGGAGGAAAGAATTCTGAAAATGCAAATGTGGAATGCTGTAAACATGCTTCCCATCTTATAACAGCATCAAGGAATGATATCAGCAGCAGCGACAGCAAAACATTCATAAATAGTTTTCTATCCTCGCCGAAATAAAATTTATGTCTCCTTCAGTCTCCCCTAATTTCTCAAAATGTCAAAACAACTTGTAAAACAGGAACCGAAAGTATTTCTCTGCCTTTTCTTCCGACTTTTCTGCAAGCACGCTGGAAAAGTCGAGCGACGAGTGGCGAAGGGAGAGAAAACAAATTATTCGCCTTCGTGGAAATTCGCCCCGCCGAAGCAAGATAAACATTTCTGGCTGATGTTTGCATGGCAAATCTATTTATTTATGACCAATTCATGTGACGTCAAATGGAAAACTATTATGGGTTTTCTCGGGACTTTCCCGGAGATAAATCATTCGGTGTGAAAGAAAGGCTGTCTGAATCTGATGATGACTTCTCGGAGGAGAAACTGCCCGAAATTATCTTCGTTTGACCATCGATCCATATTTCATTCACTGCTGTTTGCGTCTGGATTTGCCTTGGCTTTCCTCCAGATATGCAAATGAGCTCCTTCACTCTCCCTGGCTCCGCCAGATAAGGATCAGCCGAAGAAGGCAATTTATGTGTTACTGTGCTAGTGTTATCTGATGCTCGAGCAGGATTAATGATTGCTCCTCATGTTTCATTCTTAAATCATCCCCCGAGATGTAGCTTTCATGTATCATTTTAATTTGTTTCCGTTTGTTTTTATTCAGCACATGACACTGACCGGAAAAACAAGTAAGACATGACCCGAATGTCGTCTGGTGGAGCAGGTAGAAGTGAATTTTTTGTGTCGCCGCTATGATCCCTTTTAACCCTTTCACATGTCCCCTCAAGTGTCGTCCGTCTCCTCTCCAGCTCACTTGAGGGATGATTCAGTGCGATCATAATTGTCAGCCAACAAAAAGAATTTTCGCCTCGACATTTTTCGGGGCTCGAAATTAATCAAATTTATTTAAATGCTCCCGCAAAGTGACACGCCTGAATACATCCAAGGGAATTGTTTGGCCTTCTCAAATTACCGCTCCGGACAAACGAAATAATTATATTAACGGGCACTTTTGTCGTTCGTCTCTCCGCACTGGAATGTTTATCTATCTCTGATTTTAATGTTCACATTATTAGCGTCAGACCGATGGACTTTGCTACTGAGACACGTTTAATCATTCAGCAAGGTTGTCGGAGGGTGTTTTATCACTTGGAAGAGAAGAGAGTCGGGATAATTTTTGAAAAATCGTCTAGCGGAGGCAGAAAAATTAGCTGAAATTTGTTTTTCCAGCTCGGCCGGTTTTGTGTGATGGATTTCCTTTTGTTGAGAAGGCACTTTAAGGGGATTTCGCTCGGAAACGATAGCAGGTCTGTTTTGTTTTATCCTCTCTCTCGTGCTAAATTAGCCTTTGCAAACAAACAATTTAACAAGGAGAGATTCACCTGGATTCATTTGTTCTCGCCTGATATATTCTCGGATCGTGTTTGCTCATTCTTCTTCGCTTTCGAAAGGATCGCCTTACACAAACTGAATTACAATTGGCGGTCATCTCTCTAAATTTCTGTTTTATTTTCATTCGTTGATTTGGAAACTTTTTCTGGCTCGTTTGAGGGAAACCATGTGCTCGGTCGTCGCTGCATGGCATTTGCAGAAGAGAGCAGAGCATTCCAATCGACGAAATTAAATATTAATCTGCTTACAGCAAAGAAGAGACGTTGCTTAAACCCCGATCACGTTTCGGCTTCTTGCTGATGCGGCGAAACTTTTTCTCTCATGACTCCAAACTTTGATGGTCAATCGCTTGATTTGATTTCCGGTGGAGGTTTTTCCTTTTGATGTGATGTCCATAAATCATCGAAATATAAAGTTTTTCGATGATGGCAAAAAGATCGAGGGAAATTCGTTCACTTAATATCTCGAGTAACATATGACGTCGTCCTTAGAGAAAATGTGGCAATAAATTTTTCATGATTCGGACGGAAACATTTGCTGCCGGGCGAATTGCGTTGAAAGGCAAACACGAAACTGATTTGCCAATAAATTACCAAGCATATTTGCAAATCTACACAATCATTATTGTAAATGGTGCGAAATGAACGACTCCTATCTCTCCTTGCATGCAACTTCTCAACGAGTGATGAAGAAATGTAAAAGCAATGATGAGCATGACTGTTAATTACTACCGAACAGATTAATGCTTCGGTAATGTTTCAGTTCATTTGGAAGCCTATGGGTGTTGGAAAACTTTAAGCAATCACACCTAACACTTCGAATCCAATGGCAAACTGCTCAAACAACTTGCGAGTTATGTTGCACAGCGAATAAATGTTCGTGAGACTGTTGGAGTGTTTTCATATATCCAGCATTAATTTTATGAAGCCAGATGGCGATGAGCTCGGCCTTCGAGAAGCGAGCAGTGAAAATCATTCCGGATATGTGGAAAACAAATTTTAATGAGAAGCATAAGTTATGTAAAACACAAATTATTAATTTTCTAGCGGCTTAATCTCTTGCTTTGAATATTCGAAATATGATTTATTAGATAGGTCGGATTAAAATTCAGCATATTTCTTCAGCAGTCTACGTAACTGACTGTTAAAACGCGCTAGCTTAAGATTTAAACCAGTTGTTAGAGAGAAAGATGCGGGGCTAAATTTGTTAATGAAAGGCTACGCAATGCACTTTCACACAGCGCAAACAGAAGATCGCTGCGAAGAGACGAGACGAGCAGATGATGAGAGGGAGAGGAGAAACGATTAACGATTTCATCATCTTAATAACATCTCCTACCTCACCTTGCGATTAGTCGAAAGAGAATTGATAGTTCGCTTGTAACTAATTGTCTTTTCTAATGTGCAAAGCGTACATGACGGCCAATTGCTTCATTGCCTTATGTACGAGAGAACCTTCGGACTGCTCAACTCATTTACGGATTGTTCCCTAATGGTCTTCTCCCTTCAGAACTTCACAGTGTTATCAGTATGACTAGACGGGCGCAGCATCGCTTGATTGATTATTCTTTCATTCTAACTCAATCTAATGATAGTTTCTAACATAGAAGAGGTCAACGGGGGTGAGCGCTTGTGACAGATTTTAATTAAAGTATTCTGCAGCGAGCAAGCGAACCAAAGAATAAACTTTGTCGTCAGCGCTTTTATCTAATCAGACGGTGACTTGAAGACTATTTCGACGAGTAATGGAGCAGGTGAATCGTAATCATGACAAATCAATAATCGCAACGTGATGCGAGCCACACAAAAATCCAGCCCGTAAGCAATAGCGAATCGAGCAATTTGTTTTTATTTGAGCGACTTTCCGTTATCGCTATCACGCGCGAAGATAGACGAATATGGCAGGTAGTCCTAAGTCTGCACGCAAAGGCATATGATAGAGCGAGCTTTGATAAGCTACGAATGTGGGAATTCCAGAAGTAAAACTCTTCAGGCTTCTAGTTGAGTCGCGTGGCGTGTGTCACTAGGCCTGCGAAAACACTCGTCGACGATTTTTAACAAAGAAGCTCGCAGAAATTAGATTTGCCTTTGGCCATCAGTACAAACTTCACATGCAAGCCACAAGCTTTAAGATGTCAGCGTATTTGTATCGACGGACGAGAAACTCTAATTCGCTAATTACGAGCGGAGCTTTGTTTGGTCCGAATTTTAATATTGATTGAAACTTAATTACGCTTTTAAGTGGACTTCCGGTGGCTTCGAAAACGCTCCACATTTCGGATTAGCTGATCTTACATGAGTGATTATCAGCGCGCCTGACCCCGCAAGCATGAATAAATGGAACGAATTTTTCATCTTCAGTGACCGTCAATTGATGCTACCTTCTTATTTTTGCTTAATGAAACGCTTCACGGGGATATTTCAGAGCTGATGCTGATTACCTTCACATTAACGTAACAGAGCACAGAGCAAATTAAATTACAGGTTGTTGGATTGAAGCTTCATTAACGGAAATCAAAAGAGAGACTTTGTAATGGACTTCGGCGGTAGCACGACAATAATTGATGATGGGCCGATTGCACTCAAGCGCCGCTTAAAAACTCAAACATTCACTCAGCCCAGCGTTACACACATATGCGACTGATAACGAATTGATAAGCGCCGCCGAATAAAATTCATTGGACTTTGACTCACGAGCTCTCGCCTGGGTGAGTAATTTAAGAATTTCAATGACTTGGAATTTCACAAAAACCGTTTGCCAATTGCTTGATGAATCGTAACGCACTCGATCAAGTTGATTTCATGCTCGAAAATCTAGCGGAAAAAGCTTTGAATGTCAAGTCATGCGTTGTCCTTGTGTCTCGGCTAACTGGATCCGGAGTAAAAGAGAAAGTTTGGCTGTAAGGAAAAGCATTTTAACATCAAAATCACAAGAACAATTCGAGAGTTACGAGAAGAAATTGATTGATGTTTATATGACAAGATAAGTCAAAAATTATCGAGGATATTCGATGAGACTTTGCACGGAATGTCCAAGTGCAAAGGAAGAGTTCAAAGTAAACTTTACGAGTTCCTTCATGGTTAGGCACCGAGCTTACCAATCGACCCTCGTAAACTAAATTAACTTCTTGGGATACAAATAGCAAAAGTTTGGTTGATCATTATTCTCAAAGAACTGAGAGCTAATCGAAAGGTAGATATGTAGATAGATTGTAAGAATGCTGGTTCGCTTTCGCCACATCAGCTGAGAGCTCTGTGAGGCATTATCAGTGCCCCAGGGAAACTCTCACCCACAGTCCACGGTGACCAATCAGTTGCCTGATGGTCGAGTTCAGGCCTTCTGGGATCTTTGCCCTTTCGGGACTTGCTGGAATCGAAAGGTAATCAATATCATTTATTGCTCAGAGAAGCAGCAAACATTTTCAAATTCGTTTACATGCTGATGGGAGGAAGGGCATCAAGTTCCACCCTCCATTGCTAGCTACATTGCTAATTGAATTAGACACAAATTTTTAAATGTAAAAAGACAAAGGTGAAAATAGATTTTCTTCAGACTTTATCCGACGTTGTTCCATTAAACTGCGTCATCAAATGTGAGTCACCAAAGTTGTTGCACTGCTCCGAAATCCTCCGAAGAAGTCGAAAGTATTGTAAACCCTTTTCCAAGGAGAGCAACAGAGAAAGGGAACTCGGTCGTGTAACACATTTAATTCGACGGGGTAGTTTTTTGTGAGCATTTCTATTGGATGAAATTTTTTTCTGTTGACGGAAAAGGAAACTTTTTTTGTTGTGTCGAAAAAGCATTAAGAAAAAACCGAACGATTTAATTTATTCATGAGTAGGTACATCTTTCTCGCGCATTTCTAAATAATCCCAGCAACTGACTTCAATTTTTTTTTGCTGTAAGTAATAAAAAATTTCGTGTTTCTAAATATTTAATTTAATGTTACAACCCTTAGCTGCAGTTCGGTTCACTAAAAAAGAAATTGGCGGGAAATGACGAGCTTTGTCTAAGGAGAGCCAGGAACTGAATCAACATCGGCCACCCCTGACAACGCGTGACTGGCTAATGAGCAAAAAACTGATTAGGACGGAGCGAGAAAATATTAATTTCAAACTTGACGAATCTCTTATCCGACTGCACAACTTTCCAATTCCGTATCGCGGAGGTTTAACGAACTTTCGGGAATATATCAGCGAAAGATGCAGGAAGTAAAATTGTTTGGCAAACTTTTCTCTCTACCTGAGGATTTTCTCATATTCAAATTGAGTTTTTGCTCTTTCGCTGCTTCCAAAATATTCAATGTCAGTTCCGATAGGAGCAAAAAACGAGATGCAGACAATAATTTTTATTTAATTCAGCAGTTTATTCGGCTACAAGCAGCGCAAAAAATCTCTTTTTGTGTATCAGCAAGAGAGAATAAAAAATCGAACTAATAAAAAACTTGGTCACAAAAGGAAAGAACAACTTTTACGATAAAATACCGCTAGATTTTTTGCTCGCCAACGAGTTTTTAGAAAAAGAAGCCGAAAAAACTAATGAAAACGAATGCATCTGGTTAGCAAAGGTTTAAGTTGAATTCTCATCTGTGAATGAACAACATCGCAAGTGATGTGAGCTGAGCTGGTCAGGTTGATTCTGAGGTTTATGGGAAGCTTGAAGGCCAGTTTGATATTTTGTTGAAATCTTCGAGGATTCTCTTAAGATATTAGACAATTCTTATCGAATATCATGATGAGCATCGATGCAAATTTCAGTCGACATCACTTCCAATCAATTTCGAAAATATTCACAACTTGTTAACGACTTTAATCTAAGCTAATATGTCGCGTTAATTGGAATTGAAATATCAAAAATAGTTTGAGTTATGAAAGTGATACAAGGATTAAATATTTTTTGTGGAATTTAAATTGATAGACATTTTAGTTTTCTGACAAAGTTTCTCAAAATGCAAAACGATAAACTTTTGCAAATTCACTAAGAAATGTTTTCAAAACTTTCAGCTTTATTACCAACAAATAATAAAACGTTTTGAGCTTTGCCTTAAGCGTAAGCTAATCGAGATCACTGGCCGTCTATAGATTTGTGCTTTGAAGTTTCTGGAAAATTTACAGCTACTGTTAATTGTATAATTAAATCAATTTAGCTTCGTTATCACTTTCTGGTTAGAATTTTAGTGCGCGCAATATTCTGAAACCAATCTAGAAAGTTTAGAAACTTATTTCTTAACTAAATAGAACTCGAAATGATTTCACGATCGCGAGGTTATCATTCCATTATCTTATCAAAACTAATAAACTTAAACGCCTCAAGTTGAACCACTTGAAGAGAAACGCAAACTTTTCCTAGAAAAGCCAATCGCGCTTTTTCCATTAGAATATCTTCCTCCGATAATTTCGCGTTTAATTAAATTAATTTCGGCAAATTGGTCATTCTTCTTAAGTTTTAGTATAATTTGCGCAAAATATTTGAGCGTCACGAGATGATGAATCGATTGGCAATTTGAGAAACATTTCCATCCACAGCTTAAATATTTATTTAGCCCGGCAAAATTTATTTTCCTAACGAAGATGCGCTGAGTGTCGTGAATGAATTTTAATGAATATCTTCAGTGTTAAGGACTTAGCCTGCTAATGAAAATAAGTGGAAGCGTTTAGGTTTTTGTATCGCCGAGATTATTACCATAATTCAATGATTCGCTTTTCGGGAAAAGAAAGGCAAATTGCATTAGTTGCCAACTCGTGCCGAAATGTCTTGATCATTATTGCCGAGCGATCAACAGCGTCACGGACAAAAACGTGGCCACAAGGGCCGAGTGGAAGAGAAAACATCTCAAGATTAGCCCGCTCCATGTTGCTTGCAGTTAGCTCAACTCTTTTTTGTTCGATTTTAATTAGTTCGAGCATGTTTTGTGATTCCCCTTTGGACTTTTTTCTCCCTCCACGAGGAAAAATCTCTCTGACATACTAACATCGGCGCATTTTACGATTTCTCTCTCGATTTTTTTTTTCTTATGTCTCCCTTGTACTTGCACAGACGAAAAAAATGTTTGAACATCGTATAGATTTTTTTCGGTTTGATGCCGAACAATAATAAGAAGATATACAATATTATCGTATATACAGCGCCGGAAAAAAAAATCGTCGTCATACAAGCAAACTATTATACAACACGAAGAAAAAAATTCGGTGAGGACCAAAATATTTTTTCTTCCGAGCCAAAAAAACCCGAGAGTTCAGTTTGGTGAAGCACGCGGGACTCGTCGCGACTCGATAAAAAATTGAAAAATCGAGGCAATAAAAAGAAGAAGAGAATCGCAGTTTGTAAATGAATTCCTTGTGAGTTTTCCTCGAGACGAAAATAGGAAAATTCAGACTCGGATGAAAGCTCATGTGTTTGTGAAGAAATAAAAATAGCGAGGAAAACAATTTTTCGCGCTGGTGTAAACAAAATAACGAGCAACAAAGACGCAACATAAGAAGCTAATGTCGTGACGGCGATGATTTAATATGCGATGCAGTGATGGTCTGATGTCCTGAATGTCACGATTCGTTTGATTTATTGTTTGTGCCTTGATTGTGACAGATCAAAACTCTCGACATTGAAGCTTAGCCGTCGAGACGTACGCTGGAGAGTGAACGAGCCGAAAGCCGGGCCCCGTTTGGGCTTGATTATCACAACTCTCCTTTAATGGCTGAAATACCGACCGGCGAATACGTTCATCGTTCAATTGATCAACTTCGTTCAATGAACGAGCGCGGAACATTAGGCGCTGTTATTCATGATTACAAGCAATTTACCGATTTAAGAAATAATATTGTGACTGATTATACGATCAAAAGTAATTTGAATAATAACAATAACCTAATCGACAATCGAAATACGAGTGCAAACATCCACAATCAATCTCCCGCACTGGATCAGAAGCATCAGCAGCACTACAACTCCCCAACGACACCTCCAACTCCTTTGTCTATCACCGACGCTCAAATGAACGACGCAAAGGTAAGACAGTCGAGTGACTGATAAGTGAATGTGTCTGCATCCGGGTGAACAAATTCCGAAGAACACTGGCGAAAATACATAATGCGGAAATAAAATCGAACTTCTCGACGGCAGGCGAGACTTGAAAGAACGAAGCGAGAGCAGAAATGATTAAAGGAAAATATTTTGAGAGATAAAACTGGATATTTACTTTGTCGCTCGCTCGTTCCTGCTTTTCGCCCGAAATCGTTCTCCGAGGAAATTGAAAATCCGACGAGAGAAAACTCTCACTGTTGATTTTTTTCTTCCTTCTGCTCCAAGACAAATAATTATTGTTGTTTTTAATGAAAACAGCCGAAAAATTCCCCAAATATTTATCTTTAATCTTTGATTCGGGGCAATGTCGGCAGCTCCAGCATAATTGCGATCATGATCTCGACGAGTAATACGACTGCAAAGTGTTTAATTGGCCCACGCTGGCGAAGCTCCCCGAGTTCATCCAGATCGAGGTGACTCTGACAACCGAATCTTCTTGCCCTAATTAATTTTGGACAACTCGAGCTTGATATGTTTGACTTAAATGTTTCAATTTCAACTTGGAGAAATTATTTCGCAAGATTCTCTTGAGCTGGAAGAAATTTGTGGCTCGTAAAAAAAACAATTTCGATCGTTTGATTGACTCGGAACTTTAATGAGCCACAAATGTTTTTTTTTTCACAAACCTTTTTTTCCCATCGAGTTGAGTTTCATAAACACGTGCGACAGTTTTTTGCCGAACATTTTACGTCATAACTTTATTGCTTTTCTCGAGATGAGAGTCGATTCGAATCGATTGGAGTAACAGTCGGAGATAAACTTTTACGATGGATTTTAAGAGCTTGTTTGTCATCGTAAGTAGCTCGAATTAGTAGACGCGAGTTCTGCACGGGAAATGTTTACAGAAGACTTTGTAAGTCAAGAAGCATTCGACGGTTGTAAATAATTAAACGAAGTGTTTGATGATATTTGAAGTTAAACAGTTTCGATCATTGTGGGCTTTCAATAAAGTATGCGGTCTAGGCAAACGTTGAATTAAATATTAAAGTGTTTCATCTACTCGGCAGCTCTAAGTCTTCCTTTTTATTCAACTGCTCTTAGACATTTCCTGATCAAGAACTTCTTAGATTCCCAGTGAAATAATTTTGCAAACCAGATTTTCGACTGCCAAAACGTTCTCACCTGCGTAAAGTTCATTCAAGATTTCACTCCCACTTGGAGGCATTTCACGAAATCGGGTTACCCGAACACTTCTCTTCTGCTCCAAATGCTGAGAACGAAGTTTTTTATTCCTTTGGCCGATCAAACAAAAAAGTGTTTACAATTGACTTGAATTGGCTTGACTGAAGAAAAAATTGAAAGTTAATCTGCTTCTCTTTTATTTCGCCCGTTCTTACGATTCTTGTTCTTTGAACTTCACTCACAAAAAAATCAACAAACAGAGGAAAAAACTCTCAATACGAAAACTCAAACAGGTTGAATTTCTCGCGCGCCGAGCCACAAATAAATAAAATTGATGGCTTATGCAATCGGCAATTGCTTCCATATGCAACTACCGTTCACACAAAGCCTAAGGCTATCAGACTGACCTTGAGCAGGAGAGGAAAATATCAAATGCGCTGCGAGGAATGCCAGAAGCTTATGTCGGTGATAAGAGCCAAACCGGAAATAAAAATTTCTTCCCGGAGCATGTTTGCTTAGTTTCGAGTTTTCAATCGCTCAGCACAAGCGTAACGAGAAATGTTTGCTCCACAAACACGAAGCTCTGATAAGAAAAAAATGAACCAAAGTTATGAATGAATTCTGTTTATTGAGTTTTCGATGGCGTTAGAATTGAAATCTCATAAACTTTGGCAACGCTGCAAAATTATTTCTTCATCATTTCGGACACTTTATTAAATCAAGGTCGTCCGCATCTTCGCTTAAGCTGGCAGATCTTCTAATAATTGCCTTTAATTAATCATTGCGATGCTTCTCCATCAGAACGCGCATCGGCTCATCTTGAAGTTCCAGTTCTTAATGTCGCGATTGAAGACTTCAGTCTGATTTAATAAATTGCAGGCACACAATCGCAAATGTCTTGGTCGCGATTAATTTGCATACATCAACATTAAGAATTTTTATTTCGCGAATGTGTGGATGAGCTTAGGCGGATATTTGCGAATTGATGACGCTAAACTTTTCTATTTGTTTTCCAGATATTTGGCGGTAAATCGGATCACCAAATGCAGCATCAGCAACACATGCGAGAGACTAAGCCGTACAAATGCACGCAATGCACGAAGTCCTTCGCCAACTCCAGTTACTTGTCGCAGCACACGCGGATCCATCTCGGCATCAAACCTTATCGCTGTGAGATTTGTCAACGCAAATTCACTCAGCTCTCGCACCTTCAGCAACACATTAGGACGCATACGGGCGACAAACCATATAAATGCCGCAATCCCGGATGCGTCAAGGCATTCTCACAATTGTCAAACCTCCAATCCCACTCTCGATGCCATGCCACTGACAAGCCGTACAAGTGTAATGCGTGCTACAAATGCTTCACCGACGAAACTGCTCTCCTTGAGCACATTCCGAAGCACAAAGAGTCGAAGCATCTGAAGACACATATCTGCCAATATTGCGGCAAGTCGTATACTCAAGAAACATATCTGGCTAAGCATTTACAAAAGCACATCGAGAGAGCTGAGAAAAGAGCTTCAGGGCTCTCGAACATCGGCTTGGCCTCAACACGCAATGTCATGCCCAACAACACACCGACAACCATCGAACATCCGTACTGGCCTAAAGTTAGCCCCGACTCAGCTGCGACGTCGCTGGTTGAAATGCAGCAACAAAACCAATATGACTTCGTGCTGAGTCAGCAGCAGAGCCATAACCCGAACGATCACCACCTTCAAGGACACCACCGAATACTCGAGCACCATCGGAACAGCGGAAACATCAGCAGCGGCAATAGCACGAACGGAAACGGGCCCGATGATGTCGGAGAAGACTTAATCGTCCGTCAAAACCCGCCACAACATCTCATCGTGACAGCTAGTCAAGCTTCACAGCAACATCATCCGCCTGCGTCGTCGGCCGGCACAATTGTCGTTACTTCGTCTGCTTATGATTCCGTGTCAAAGGCAGCCACCAGCTCAGCATTCACACCAATCAATGTAATGCCAACTCATTTGAATACATTACAGCATCACCAATTAGCGCAACGTCCATTGTATTACGATGCCATCGCGTTCCAAAACAAAAATATTCCTCAAAACTCTGCAAACGGATTTCCCAATCAGTTGATTTCGCTCCATCAGATTAGAAACTATGCTCATCAGCCTGGCGGTGGATTAATGGCAGGCGACCACTTGATCGGCATTGGCGTGCCAGCGGGTGGCGCATCGAAAGACAAAGGACAATAGGAGGTGGCAGTTTTAGAATTACGATATGTAAGTGATCAAAAAGAAGCAAAAGATCTCTTAAAGTTTAGTTTAAAGTGACAACGGTTGGCCAATCATTTCCTCAAAAGTTTCCCCGTTTGACTAGAACTTCGAGGGAGTGTCGCGCTTTCCGATTCAATTCTTCTGTATGAAATTTAAGGCAATTGCCGCAACAAAAAGTGATCTTACGACCGATTGAAGCGTTCAACCCAATTGAGAAATTCTGATGAAACTATTTTTATACTTAGAACGTAAGCTTTGACATCATCGATGACTTAGAACTTTACAAACTTCTTACCTCTTAGTTCTTCTAACGCTTTGAATTTGAATACTTTAATTTATGAACAAATTGAATTGTAAATAAACGAGACGAGAGATTAACTTTAATTACAGATTATCAACTTTTTTATGAACTTTTTATAAACCGTGAAGGATTTGTTTATATCTCTTTTTGTATGGAGTCGAAATAAAACGATGAAAAATGAACACACGAGAGTTTCTTAACGGTAAAACAATTGAAAGTCAAACAGTCGGAGATGTTAGCAAATAAGCTTCAAATTCGTTTCGACTACTGCACCGTCATGAACATAGAGGGAAGCGGCTGAGAGCGGTGACGTGATGCTGTGTTTGTCCAACTAATTTTGCGGCTTCAAGTCAAGACTCGTAAAATTATTTCGTGCAAACACTATAAGTGCAGAGTGACAGTTGGAATATTTCGTCAAGTCTCAAGCGAAGTGCGGTCCACTGAGGGTTAGAAATTCCCGAAGACTCTTTACTCGCAGACACTGAGAAGCTTACAGCACGCGTTGAGATCAGCAAATGCTCGATGGCGCGGTGCTCGCTTCATTAAAAACCGATGGAATTAAAAATCTCCTAAACGATAATTCTGGCCGAGCATTCGAGTCTCAGACCTGCTACCAGCGAAAACAATCAATTTTAATTAAATTTTGGTTTCTATCTTCAGGTTTGTTTTATAGGCTTAGCGGAGACTTAAAGTCGTTAAGCCAGAAGATGCTGTTGCGTGCTGCTTGATTGACGAAACAATTCTCTTCTCCGATTCAAGAGCGAAGCATTTTTTTCAGTTGCTGACCTCTTAACCCGAGTCGTCTTAATCGATCGATGGCAAGACATTTCGTCCCTAAATGTAATTCGAAGGGTGAGCGGTCCGATTTCGCAGGACATTTCATTGAACAACTTCTGGTAATTCCACGTCGTTTGGTATCGCAGAAATTGCGCAATTCGTTGAATTAGAAATATTAAAGTCCAATCGTTTAACTTGTAACAAGTTGCGCGATATTCAGAGGAAACTGCGACTGATCGGTGGCGCAACACGTTCCAGACCGAGCGCACGTAATGATATATTTCTACCTGCACGGAGCATCCACAGAGCTCTTGAAGATTACATTTCACCCCAATTCATCAAAACTCCGTCGCTTTGAATAGATTTTTTTTCCCACAGTTGTTACTGAAGAGATTTTTTCTGCTCGTCGATTTCTTGGCGAGTATTTTGTGAAAGAAACCGGTATTCAATCTTCTGGTGTTTTGTTCCTTTTCCGCATTCGAACAATCAAACACGTAACTTCGCTCGTCAGGACGTTCATCATTGCTCTATAATTTGCTGGCGAAGCTACTGGGCTTTAATTTACAGCTTAAGCAATTGATTTGAATAAAAATGTGGAATTTTGTTTATGACTTGATCATCCGCGTTGCTTATTTCGACGACAACTCATCGTCATCTGCTCGCCAGATTCTCCCATTTCAGTCATTCTAGTCCCGTTAAAAGACGAGTTGCTTTTAATAAAGATGAGCGAATTTTGATAATAAAGACCGAAACATCCACATTAGTCGCCGCAATCATTCATGAACTCAAATACTTCTCTCGCCTAATTATCAAATGAGTGTCAGCATGTGTGAAGAGAAAAGCATTTTGTGGTTGAAAGTTTGTAAATACCAGATAATGATGAACAAACCACATTTACACTCCGTAATTATCACACATGTTGAGCATCGCCAAGACGACGAGCATCGGAATCTATGCGGGTGTCGCTTTCTAGCGAAGCCAACAGTTGGTCTTGGAGGAGAATTGTCAACGGAAATCATTTCTCGATTGACAAATAAATACGACGAGAACGAATTCAAATGGCTGCTGTAGTCCTAACTTCCTTTGCTTTCATTATGGTAAAGATTTTTTTCTCCCGCGGTTCACGAGGACAAAAAACTAAAAGCGGCGATCGCCTCCTGCGTGGCCGACAATTTTTTCTTCGAGTTCCTCCAGGAAATATCCTTTCTCTCCAGTTGTGATTTGAGGGCGAACATTTGGTGGACACTTAATCAAATGAGTCTCTCCATCTGCCGCGGTCTCTTTATTCAACCACGGAAGCTTCGATTACTGAAGCTTGGAGAAATAATTATATTCCATTCAACAGCGCAACGCACACTCATCGAGCTCTTCTCGAGCACCGAATGTCTCAATAGTTGGGATGACCGAGACTGATGCTTCTCTCCATCTCTTCCAGGAGTAATCGAACGAAAATTTCATGTTTCGAGTAGCTTTAAAGTGATATTCATTCATCAATCGAACAGAGAAATCGCCGAGTCATCTGAAAATTAGTTTTAATGAATACACAGAAATTACTGAAAATCCATTAAACTTTGAAACAAGTTTCAGTGTACACATAACTTTAGACTTAAAAATCTCAATCTTAAAATAAACAAAACGATGATCGCGTGAAGTGTTCACCCGAATCGCTTTAGCGGCTTACCGCGAGACGTCACGCTTTTGTTGTCACATCACTCGCCATGCAGAGCATGTCGGTCAGCAAAACCAGCACACGTGCAGAGCAAATTCGTGCGCTGGAATCCGCGAGAAATTTAGATCGAAGCGAGAGTTAAATTTAATTAAGTTTTCGAACCAGTGACATCATTGAGCGTATCGCTGGAATTTCATAGAAACACGCGCGCAAGCGAGAAGCTTAATCTTACGCCGATCAACGGTCGAAGAGAATCAAAGAGAAATTCGAAGCGATGAGTCTCCGGATATAAGAAATTTCACGGATTATTTGATATGCACACGTTCTCGTCGACTAACGGACAAACGCTTGCTTCGGCCAGCGACGCGAGTTTGTCATTTTCAGCGAATGTTCTCTCGCGAAGATCAAGACAATTTTAATTGCTTATCATGTTTTTGAGGCTGAATTCGTGCTGCAAACCATTAAAACATCTCGGAGCGATTTAGAAACGAAAGATCGTTTCGTGGAGAGCGACGTAACATCGGTCTGGGGGACGGTGAAAAGGTTATCGTCGTCTTTACTGCGATTTTATCGCTTGGAATCGATGTCAAAAAACTCTTGGCGCGTCTAAGCGCAAAATAGCAACGGCCGAAATCCACAATAATCCACTGAAATGGTTTTAATGACGCGGTTATAAACGTTTGGAAATTATGAATTTATAATCAAAACGAGTTATTAATTTGTGTTTCTTTCAGAAAACGCAAGGGTTTCGGAATTCATAGACTCTCGAGAAAACATTTTATGCCTTCTCATTAGAGTCACGATGCCTTCGTTTTGACTTTTCGATTATTAATTTTAGCAGCGAATCCCAAACGAAAGTCGAGGATCCATGTGGAGAAATTCATTTGCCTAAATACCCAGAACTGACTCTCCGCTCTCTTTTCTGCGTCTAATTAATTTACAACGTGTGATAAATGGTCGCTTACAAGTCCCAAAGAGTTCGCTTTAATGTGTAAATAAAAATATTTTATTGCGGTGTTTATGAACCAAATCATAGGCAATGAAATGACTTAAGTGTCGAGAAGTGCGAAGAAGACTCAACAATTGAATAGCGTGAGAAAAAAAACCGACGAGATCGCAAGTGAAATCAATGATGTGGCTACTGATGAATGTCGTTACATTGTTGAAGATTAGCTGCAGCTTAAGTGCGAGCAACATGAGAAGTCGATCGGAGAGTTGGAAGCAATTAGGTGGCTGTGGTCAAGCTGCCTGCTCTTGCTGAAGCCAAACCACAGATAGAAAGAAGCTTTTTATCTGAGGCAAGAGTGCTCAGCTAGTCAGCAACAGCTAGGCAATAACAGCTCAGGTGCTGGCGACAAGCAAAGTCGATCGTAGAGCCCGTATCAAAGTCAAAACAACTCACGCTCGATGACCAACTTGTTCGCTCCTTTTATTACTTCTTCTTCCTCTCGCCTATCGCTTTTATTATTGCGAATGATTCGCAACGAATCCACTTTGAAAACGGAATAGATGTCATGTCAAATGGATTTGCTATATATTTCAAGACATACTAAAGTATTTTGCCCAAAGCCAATTCGAGACCAGAGCTCGCCGTTTTGGTCAAAACAGGTTGAAATGTAAATTATCTTGCGGCCGTTTCGCGTAGTTCGATTAGGCTGCAGATTCAAACTTTGCACGAAAGGAAGATAGATTCGGCTTTTATTATTTGCATAGTTCATAAAGATTTCCAACAGCAATCTTCGCTCTTTCTTTTCCTCTTTCCTTCGAGATTTGAAAGCAGAACTGGTTTCGACGACAACAAAACATTCTTGCATGGGTTGTTTACCTAAGCGAAATGCAAATTTACTGTCACTCGACCGGCTCGTGGAAAATCAGATTTTGATCGATTCAATTAAAGTTTGATATTTTGAAGTCGGTCGGCCCGCTCGATTGGACGGACAGGTAGATTTATAATTAACAAGGACGCCACAACTGATATTTCATTTCAAAACGAAGCTCAATGCAAATGATTTAAAACGACAAATTTATGATTTTGTTTTTTTCGGCGAGCCCGCGAAATTTATTTTAGCACATTAGAAAGAAATTTGTTAAATGGAATTTTAAGTTTTGCCGTTGCAAAGATGTTCAGCAAACATTTATTTAGTTGATTGTCCGGTGGTAGAGAAAAAATCGAATTTCACGTTTAAAAAGTCGAACTAATAGTCGAAATTATAATTTGAAAACCGCCAAAACTTTATCGCGAAACAATTTATCTCCGCCGAGACTTCAAAGCGCTGATTTTCCCAATCACCAAAACAACCTGAGCTGACATGATGATGATTTATCTTTGCGAAGAGAATTTCCACGCAGCTATGTAAATATCGACAACGCATTAATTTGTATGCAAATGCCGAATGCAGGTTTCTAAGGTTGCCCATCAATAAACTGATTAGTCCTAATCGGTCGATGAACCTGCGTCGCTATTTTGGTGTTCAACGGATTTCTTGCCAATATTTAGTTTGGGGGTTTTGCAGAGAGAAAGTAGACGCTGTCTATTCAAACAAGATGGAACCAGTTATCGCTGCCATTGGACTTCATCTAAAAGAATTCAGAGTTGATGTGATTGGATTACGTCAGTCTTTATCGCGCGGGGATTTCTTCGGATTTTGAATTTGATCGACGATCGATGTCGTCGCTAGACAAATAAACATTTCGCAATGCTTAACATAAACATGTGAGCTCATCAATGGAGAGCCTCACGAGAGCTTGTAAAAGCTGAATCAAGACTGAAACAGACTTGAATAAACACGGCTTTGAATATGCGGGCATCAACTTTAATAAACTCGAACCGTTCTAGACAAGACTAAGAATCTGAAGATTGAACTGTAATCAAAGAAGAATGTAAATTCCTTAAGTTGGTTACCGAGTTCCCACAGGTTGAACGCAAGCAGTTGAACGTTCTGCACTCTAAGTCGATCACATGACAAATTCGCTTTGGGTGGCTTGAAGCCTTTGGCTCCTAATCGATCCATTGAAGGATAAAAGTGAAATCAATACGAGAACTCTGAGATGTAAGGTCACACAACGAGAGCCGAAGTTGCCACACATAGCGCTGCACTGGACCGCCAAAGCGCTATCAAAGCAATTTTAGACCATCGAGAGAACCCGTACAACTTCATGCAGATAAAAGGCAGTCGCTCGTAGAGTGAAACATTATCGTTTTCCATCAGGCTTAGTTTCTAGGTTAATTAAAACCTTTTTTGGCAAATTATACTTCGCTTTCCTCTCTCTCGCTCACTCCCATGAAATTTTAGATAAGCTGCACGTCAGATTTGCCCACATGTCAAAGTCAGTCTGACCATTTCTTTTGCGCAACGCTAAAATAAATAAAACAGAAACACGAGCCGTTGACTTGCTTAAATTTGCCGAGCTGAACTTTCTAATTCGGCGTTGAGCAAGTGAAATTCGAGTGTCGGAGTGTGTTGAAGCGACTAGAAGTTTATTAGCTCTCGGGCGCGTTTGTTATCTCCCGCAATTAATGAGTCTCAAGACAGAAAGATGAGTCAGATAGAAGGAGGTGGATCTGTTGATTGACGGTAATTTAATTTTGATTATGTTTTGTGACCTCGAAACATCTAAAAGCATTTACATGAGCCGGGCAGAGCCAGCACGAATGTGTCTGCAGCATACATACAAAGGCAAAGAGAATTCCGATTGAGCGTGTAATTAAACTACAGCGAAATCATTAAATTATTTTGGAAGCTGAACGGCTTTAGCGGAGCTCAGGAAACCTAAATCACAATGCCCGGTTGCATACATTGGCGTGACGTTATCTGAGAGCAAAATCGACGGAGAATTCCTTTCGTTACACGTTTCTTACTCTGATGACTGCGGCTTTACAACTTATTTCCATCATTACAAGCAGGAAGTTCATGTACATCAAGTGATCGAGCGGTTTCCCATGCTTCAAGGTGACAGAGATGGCTCAAGATAAAAGTTGTCGTGCAATAGAAACGCGCAGATTCATCGATGATCGTCAAATAAAAGTTGTATCATCGTGAATATTTCCATTCCGCAAGTCAATTAGCAACAATAACTACATTGTGATTTATGAGCCGTCTCAAGCAAAGAAAGTTTGAAAGGCCCAAACACACAACACGTGTCGAAATATCAGATTGTCGCGATCAGTTTCGTCTTTGTTGCGAAAAATCAAAGGCAACGCAGCTCTTCCTTCGAACATCTTTATTGACATTCCGGCTGCGAGACAGAAAGGGTTCGAGTTTACACCTAGATTTAACAACTCCGCATTATCCTCAATTCTTTCTTCTCAATCTCTCACTCGCATTTATCGAGCGAACCCCTTTTCACATCACAACAAAGGGAGCAAAGGCTTGGGAAGGCAGAAGCATCCCCGACACACATCGACTCTCGATGATCGATCAATGAGGAAAGAATGGCAATTATGCAGTTTTCCTTCTTTTGTGCTATTTGCCTTAATGGAAAGCACAAAGGACTCGACAGCAAACCAAACCACAAGAGGATAAACGACGAAAGTTTTTGAGATTTCTCGCTTAGCTTGCGCTGCTCGGCTGCTCGCCTTTCATCCGGAAAAGTTCCTCTTCTTGCCACCGGCTGACATCCAAGTGTAAAATTATCATTCGTGCTCGACTTTGGCACGAAACCGCCTCGTTTCTGCATGATCTGTGGAGAAAATCACCGGAAATAATTCAGTAAAATCTCTGATAATTTCTCCACATTCACAGAATCAGTTCTCATTTGATTTTGATTGCTGTATTAACTCGCAGGTAATTTGATTTTTCCGTGGACACGTGGCGACCGAGCTTCGACTTTAAGTGGTCCGCTTGATTAATCTCGTCGATTGGATCGTCGAAATTGCTGCGGCAATTGGGAAAAGATTCGGCCAAGTGTCATCGTCAGCGCGCTCGAGTCAGAGCGCGATTGTTCGAAGTTTGTAAACACATCGCAGTGCTGAGCTATCAATAATAATGGCGAATTTTGCCGGATCATGCTGTGTGAATATTGATTCAAAACACACTTGATTCTCCGCGTCGAGTATTAATTCGTTTTCCTGGCTTTTGAACACGTTGCTGAACATCAGACGAAGATTTTTTGGGATGGTGAGTCGACAAGAAGACGAGCTGCGAGCGCACTTTTCAGCCTCAACACAGCAAATTGATGATTCTCATCACCTCCGGGACATAATCATGAGGCAATTCTTTATGCTTCACCTTCATTCCTGACCTTAGATTGAATCTTAAATAACTCAAGCACCGTGCCGAGCTCGCAAGCTTCGCTAGTGCGTCCTTGAAATGCTAGCGCATGAATGATTTAATTCTGGTTTCTGAGTGATCGTCTAGGGAGGCGCTTGCTGGACTTTTAAGCTTCACAGAATTAATAACTCGCTTAGACTGATTTCCTCAAGTTGCGATCAAACCTTCAGACAATTTGCTCTCGCAACAGTCGATCTTCTCCAATTATTCGCTCACGTCTTACACGGCAAAGTCTTCAGATAATTAAATTTTAATTCGCGTTAGCCGATTGTAATTTATTGTGAAACAAGAAACATTTAATGTAATGAGTCTCAAGGACCAGCCACGATGATCATCCTCTTAGGTTTAATCTTCGAATAAGGTCCATTGAACAACGACGCCGAGAGAGAAGTCTGAAAACATGTCGCGCCAATCGCTTTGAAGACGCTCTCAAAATTTAACCATAACGCGCTTCTGAACAAACAGAGGAAAAAGTTATCAGCAATCTCAACATCGACAAACATAAAGCAGAAGAGAGAGAGAGCATAGGCTTGATGTAACAATGGCATGAATATCATGTAAATACATTCTTTTATTGTTCGAAGGAGAACACAATCGAAGAAGAAAAAGCTTATTTAAACAAACAGAATCCTCTTGAGCGACTGCTCCATGCTCGCCAGCCGAGCGATTCATTGTCGAGAACCGCGGATTAAGTTACAAGAAGCATGAGATCCACTCCATCCCGAACATTTACTTTATAATCAATTTGCGATAAACATCAAATAATAAACATACGGAGAGTTAAGTTTCTCCACATTCATTACCGTCCTCTTCGCTTTGCATGCCGCGCGTCGGCTCGAGCTTTTACTAAACTAATCGATCTAAGTTAAAGCAAACGAGTGAATGAAAACATGTAATCGATGAAATGTTCGCCTGGCGCTTCCAAACTCCATTTGAGAGCTCGAAGCGAAGTCGAAATCTCAACAACTTCGTTCGTCAATTCAGCGATTTTTTTAATTATTAAGCGAGCCACCTGGTCAGAAGTTCATGGTTCTTGAATATACTCAAACGCAGACGAAAAATTCCGCTGCACGGTGTACGTTTGACCTTGAAGCTACTTGCCGCTGAGTCGTGTCTTTCAATCGCCACACTTGTGCTGTTCAAATATGCAAATCGCTGCTGAAGTTCGGCAATATCTGGCGTGTTTCTCTCGAACGAAACTAATCTCGACCATCAGCGAATTGCATGTTGATCGTCGAAAAAGTGAAAGTAAGTCCACGCGCTACAGGTGGTTGCTGGCTCTCTGCTAGACGACGACAATCGCAAGGCCATTTCTTCCGAACGGTTTCTTCATTTCAAACAAACTGTAATCGTTGACATGCATTAACCCAGAGCCCCGATAATTACCCAATTGAGATTTTTTATTCAAATGCTCCAGCGTCCAAGCCCAATTAACGAGAACATGACGTAGGCAGCAAACCGTGAGCAGATAAAATAATCATTAATTTTGATCATTGCTCGCGCGGCAGGTTAGCTCTCGGATAGCATTAATGTATTTCTAATATTTTTCCGGAATGACTGTGGAGCATAATTATTTTCTGAAGCTTGTTAGGAAGCATGTTTACAGTTTCATAAGTATAAATTATCGTCAGCGCTCGGCAAATCACTCAGCATCAAACCCGTTCAGCTTCGCTTCTTTCTTTCTATTTTGGAAATTAATTTTCGCTCGAGATTAGGCTGGTCATGTCAGAGTAATACGAACGCATGTGGCATCTCCTCTTACAAATTTTCTGTAATTATTATTTCATTCCAAACTTAAATGCTTCATTGAATTTCTGTTTTTAATCCACAAGACCTTGAATCCATTGTTGAACAATTTTGAAGAGAGGCTTGAAGCTAACTTTCTCAACTAGTGATCGTCGTCTTTGACTTCTACCGATGGCAACATCGCGCTGCAATGTTTTAAGCATCAAGTTCGAGATGATCTTTGGCTTGACACCGCTCGAGTTGAAGCTCAGCCTAGGCAAGGAGAAGAGCTCAGACCACAGAAATTACAGAGAATTAATGAGGCTACCAACTCTCATAATAACGATTGATCCAAAAAAAACTCTGAAAGCCTCAAAAATTCAAGTCCAACGGAAGCTTCATGCGTCCTTTTAATTTTTGCATTCCATCGTCTCAACTCTCAGACATAATTTCTATTCATTAAGATAATTTAGAGTTGAAAAGGTCCTCGGTTGAATCGAGACGCGATCGCTTAAGTGTGTAAACACATTTCATTTCGCTTTCAACCGCGACATCCTTCTCATTTTTTATGGGAAGAGTCCCAGGACAGGAATTCAAATTTCTTTCACATCTGTGGTTTTTTATGCTTTCGTTTTTCATTGAGAAGCGAGAACATCTTACGATTTGTTTTTATTGGATCTGATTTTTATGTTTGTTTAATGGAATATTTTCTACGAGACACAGAGTTGGGGTGGCGGCTGATAAATCGTGGGAATTCTCAAAGAAATCATTTAACCGCAGAGATTGCTTGCTTGATGTACACACAACAAGGCCGAGTGATCTGAATCTCTCTCGGTTTTTATCTACCCGAAATCTCTCGGCTCGATTCAACGACCCTAAACGATTTCGATTTCAATGTGTAATTTTATATTCTCAACCCTTTCGCTTCTTCCTCGATCAATAGAAAATTAAACTAATAAGATGCGATAGAATAAAAGTTATGGAATTTTATTGTTCAATATTGTGATTGATGAGAGTCGCACCTGTGTTTGCTTCGCTCTCGATGGAACAGTCACAGATGGAAACAAAGGATTTTTCATTCTAATTGCAGCGCGGTTCGAGTTTTAATTGCTTTTTTCTCCCGAGAGTCGATACAAACATGTTTCTTCCTCCCCGAAGACGAGGGTCATAAAGATGTTGCTCGTTGATCCTTCGCCCTGCCGCTTCTCACACTTGGAAAACGGAAGACACAAATTTTTTATGCTCCGAGGTTGAACAGACGGAAAAAATCTCCACTCACAGAAGGTTGAGGACGAAATGTGCGTCTGATGGTTCATTGAACTGAGAAAGAAAGTAGGAAACTTGTTAGAATCGACGTAAGCGACCGGTGTTTGATGCTGATAAGATCTGTTGACGATTCAATTGAATATTCGACCGCGATTCATTGTTGTGTAACTAGAGCAGACTGAGCTTTAAAACGAGAACTTCTGGCCCAAGTGAACCGTCATGATGCGTGGGAACCTCTCGACTCAGTAATGCATTCGAAGCAGCTGTGCAGCTTCATCCACGTCACTGCGTTTCCAGCCGCGGAAAATTCAGTGAATTTCTTGAAGCGTCCTTGCAGTTTTTCCGTAAAGTTTTCCAGCATGTCTGCCCGTATTGATTTTTATTTCCTCTTGCTACAACTTTTTGTTTTTGCCATGACGTTCCCGAAAAAAAGAACTCGCTGAAAAATTCAAGGAGAGCGAGAAAGAGAAGGCGAACGAAGGTTTTCCGAACTTCAGCAATTTTTTCTGCCAATACATTGAGATTAAACTTTTTCCTCGTCGTCATGAATGTTTTCTGTGCATGAGCGAAAAGGTTTTTTTCCTGGAGCACTCATACAGTTTAAGCGAAAGTCCTGACCCGCTCAAAGTTTTCTGCATTCGGGGGAAAACTTGTTTTCTGGTGTTGGTGAGTGGAGAATCTGCACTTCTCAGAAAATAAAAGCTGGAACCTTGAAATGTCTCACAGCCGTTCGATGGACGGAAGTAAGCAGACGTAGCTCCGCACGATTAAAATTCAAGACGACAAAACCAACAATCGACACGTTGCATTGTTCCGTTACAAAACTTCGATTCAGCTTATTTATCTTTCACACATTTATCAATAGCTTAATTGTTTGTATCTAGCCGAGAAAAAATTTGCATCAAAATAAGCATTCAGATGATCGAGAGAAATTTGAATAACAACGGGAATATTAAATGTAAAATAGCTCCGTTTAGGAAGGTTTTATATGCAGGATCATTCGATCAGTAATTGCAGTAAACATCTTCAACAAAGGTCTTGGGAGACAGTGGAAGGGAGCTGAGGTTGAAACGACCTAGACAGATCATTGAAGATTCTCAGGATAGCTTCGATGAGCCAGAGATTTGATAGGAAACGAGACAATCTTGGATGAGGTGAGTAATCGCTGCTGGCTTTATCTTAAATTGCTAACGTTCTCAGAGTAACTGCAAAATATTTCCATTCACTTTTAATTTGCAGTCTAAAATCTAAAGGAAGTTTTCCAGTGAAATATTAAACTTGATTTGGAAAAATTTCAATTAAATATCTCGCTATTTCTTAAGGCAATCTAAAACTATATAAATTCGTTGGACGTTCAAACAAATCTCAGCCATTCAGCTAAGTTTAACAAAGAGATTGCAATCGAATAACGAGTCGGTTATAAATGATCAGACGTCGCATTTGAATATCTTCAAGACATTTTCTTTCTAAGCGTCTCCGACTATTTGCAGTCACGACATCAACTTTCTTCTTAATGATCGCAACAAGTCGCAGCTCCGTTCCATCCTTTCACCCAGAAACCGTTAAATCCTCAGACGCTCCTCGAGTCTTTTAAACCATTTCACCCTCAGCTTCAAGCGTAAAGCAAAATTATGCACAGAAGACGAAAAAAAAATGATGCCTCTAGCAAAAAAGCATCCATCAAATGTGAATGAGAAAGGATGAAATGCATTACACCCAAAGATGACGAAAAAAATTCCCACCAGTCTGGATTTTTTCTTAATGATCTTTCTCAAAGAAACAACGCACAAACAAAAGGATCACAATCAACGTGGAAGCTGAAACGAAGAAAGATTCTAATTTGCATACTAACGCGTTCACCGAAGCTTCCTCGGGAATCTTCCTTACGGAAGGGATAAAGTTTTTTTCTAACCCTTACGACTGAAATGGGCATTGACAGCAACAATGCCGTAATAACATTCATGCATAATTTTCTCATTTTTCGCTTTGTTCTTCGTCTGCAGCGAACAATCGAGAGAGCTTAGGTGAAGATAGCTGTTGAGAAAAGGTTCGAGGGACCGCGCGACTATCACATCTACCCCGACCATAACAATAGACAAGTTTTCGCTTAACTGCATCATGAGAAAATTCTCAGAGTTTTCGTTTTCTTCCATCGCTCTCCCATCGGCGGGTAAAGAAAAGCTTCGTCATTTGCATAATCAGGTTTTATGTGAATTATTTCGGTTTCTTAAATTTGTCTCTCCTCGAGGGATGATGCGATCAAATCGTGAAGGTTAATTTATCCATCTCAAGCTCTCCCGAATGATCGAGTGGAACGTTGAATTCAGCCTTCGAGAGCTGTTCAGTGAGAAAACACCGTGGAAATCTATTGCACACCGGTCTAGTTTCGAGCTCTTCGTGACTCTTCGTTGTGAAATAAATAATTTCTGTCTTTAACGACTCTTTCACTCGGCGTCAGAGCTGAGAATAGTTTTTAATTTCAACGTTCTGACATCGCGACAAAAGACTCTTTTCCCTTCTTTCATTACAATTACGCAATTTCCCGCGACGGTTTAAGGAGCAGAAATCGTTCTCAGGGACATTTCTCTGACAACAAACAAGTTTCGCCTCGTTGAAACACTTTTTACAGCCTCAAACTCAGCTACAAACATTTTTGATAACAGTAAAAAAATGTTACCCACAACTGAACAGATATTTGAATGCAGAGAAGGTCGTCAAGTTTAATTAAAATTCAGAAATTTGCAGGTTGATTGAATAACTTAGGAAATATCTTGTTACTGAGAAGGCAGCAATTTTAATTGTTTTGAGATCAAATGATTGTAAGCCAAATGATTGACTTGTGAATAAAATATTGATTGAAAATATTGAAACTTGTGATCCTGAAATAGATCTCAAGATTCTCAACATTTCTCTATGATATTTGCCCCACCATCAGTACTGAAAGAGCTCTTGAAGTGATCGAAATGTCCACGATTCAAACTCAGTTTCCTAATCCCACGACCGTCAAATTCCTGCCTAGTTAAAGACGAATTCCATCCCAATGATCTTCCTGAAATTCTCGTGAAATTCGCCAATTCATTATCGATGATTAATTTCTTCCCAAATCGCTGCTAACCCTCTCGATCTGCTCGATTATGCAAAACTCCTTGGGAGAAGAAAGAAGATTGCATAAGAAAACATTTCAATTACTCGAGAGAAATATTGATGAGACGAGATCGATCAATCGACAGGATTATTGGTTGCATTGATACCCGTTCAAGCGTGTCGCCTTGCAAAATACATATTAAGTACATTAAATTATTAATAATCTGAAGCATCGGGATTTCGCAACCCTCTCCCTTGATCCCTGATTCGAATATAACAAGCGGAAAGGTGTTGTCGGGATTTCGTCTCCGAAAGGAACGAACGCATCAATTGGAAAAGGGTCGAGCGACAAAAGACGAAGGGTTATTAAAAAGAAATAGATGTCGTAATACTAATAAACTTCTTTTATCGCAGATAGTTTATGCGATTTATTTGCAAGGTGGGAATGTGTTGAGCCACTTGCATTCTTATGCGAAAGAAAGATAAAGCGAAACGTGTTGGGTAAGCAGACATTGTTAGCAGACAATTGCAACGTCGGCGATGGCAGGAAGGGTTGCGTGACTTCTTTCTTTCTGCAGAATAAGATGTTAGTTGGTTGGAAGGATGCAATGACAACATGACCACCAAGCTTGGAAAATTGCATTGCAATTCGTTTTCGGATCAACTCGTTTTTATTTTGCGAAGAGTTTCTTTGAAAAGTTTTTGAAAAATCCTGGTGAATTTTATGAGTTTTATGTAGAAAGTTATGCAAGGAAATTTGATCTAGCGAGCCCAGGAATGTGAGAAGAGAATGTGAAACCCAAACATGCGACGGCGACACAGGCGGCATCAATGGTTAACTAGTTGAACTCAATGGTTGGCGCACGTTCGAGCTGTGTGCCTTCTATCTCTTCATCTAAGTGTGATAACGCTCGCTGCTGATGACAGAGCATTCAGCATCAAGGTAACACAGTTGAGGGACAATCTGGCACCGCAAGCATTCAGCTTCAATGAGCTCAAGATTCTTTTAAGCCTCTCGAATCTTCGCTTTCCTTCGCCAAAAACGCTGCCTATTTCAACAATGTCATCCATCCATCTTTGCGTCCGGCTTCTTCTTGCACCGTTTGAGTTCTACCTTTCTTATGAGACAGCGTGTAAATTAAAACAGCCAGATTTACTTTATCATGTGAAGGTGATTTATTGATTCTTGAACTTAGTTATAAGCAAACTTCTAAGCCCTACAACCTTTGCTATGAATTACTTTATGAATTGCGACAAAATATTTGAAATCAGGAAATCAAGCGGGCGATAAATTACTGAGAGGCGTTTGTGTGGATCCTCAGAAAAGGAAACTGCCGAAGCCGAAAGTCGATCTGATGCTCTCGAAGTAATATCGCGACCAATTTTGCATCGTCGCTTGGAATTCGTTGGTTGGGACGAGAGTCTGCTTTAGCTTCAAAACGGTGTGGTCTTCCTTCTGCTCGAACTCCAGCTCAACGGTCGAGAAATGCCCCGCTGGCCATTGCTTGTAGCGCCAGGACTGGACGATCTTTTTGCTTGGAACGATTTCCAGGAACTTTCCGCAGATGTTTCCACCGAACAAGACGAACCTGAGGATTGCCAGAGTCAGAGAGATTGAAATAAGATCAAATGAAGTTGAACTCACTCTCCTCCCTTGGTGAAATCGACCTTGACTTCGCTTCGCGTAAAGGCCATCATCAGTTCCATCTTGCTGAAGACGTCGAACAGATCCTGAGACTTGCATTGGAAATTCTCCTCGAAGATGATCGTCTTACAGTCGATCTTAACGCCCAAGACTTGATCGTCTTTGTTGGTTGACGCCGACGCCGGTTTCGAGTTGTTGAAGACAGACTTGTTGGACGAAACTGTGTTGGCGACCGCCGCAGCTGCGTTTTGCCCCTAGAACCGTTGAAAGAGTTAATTGCCGGCAACCTCAAGCTCATAAACTTTACTACCTGATCATCCTTTTTCGGCAGAATCAAGTTCTTGGCGTAGTCGTTCTTCAGGCTCGTCATGTACTTCCCGATTTGCTCCCGAATCTTCGGCCGGCCTTGTTTGTACATAAATTGTTTTAGTAGCTCCGATTTCTCGTTCGACTCATCGACGCTTACGGTGATGTCGATCTCATCTAAATCGTTCTCTTCACTCAAGTTCGGTATTGTGATTTTGCCGTCGATCTTTGCCTTCGGGTCGCCGTCGTTGAGGAGTTTCCCTTGCCACTTCAGGACGAGATCCCACTCGTAGAAGAATATCAGTTTGCCCTTTCGGTTGTTGGCAGTGGCTTCACCTTGCAGCCTTTCAAATTCGATGATCTTGCTGGTTAAATTGCCCTCGGTGATCTCAAAGTGGAGGAGAAGTTCGTTGAGCTTATCCTTCGACCAGCCAGTCGCGTTTGACTCTTTCCAGTGCCAGTTGTTGACGTTTGTCGCATCTGGTCGTTCTAGGATAGAAAGCAAGACTCGCAATTCTCTTATTGGAAGAAAGTAATTTCACTTTTACCTTCAACAATCCAACGCGGATCGCCTGTAAAGATTTTTCGAGAAACAAACTTTAGCATTCAGAATCGAGCGATTTTCAAGGTCTCACCTTCTCCCCATTTCGCCATGACTTATTATTCTAATTGCCGAAACTGTTGACTAATGATTAGTGCGAAAATCGAGGAATTCACTTGTCGTTTAGCGGTGGATTTTGTAGTTTCAGCAATCTCGTGGAAATATCTTCTAGAAAACTTGATGCGGCGCTCGTCTGTTTGATGGATTCGATTGTCTAACTTTGATTAAATGGAATACAAACTGTGCTTGATCTGAATTCGTGTAGGATTCGAAGGTTCACAGGAGTTGGATTGTTGTGCAAGCTCTGGATGATTAGAAATTTGATTTGATTTTGCGTTACCGACAAACTAAGCTGAAAACAATTGTGAATTCGACTTATTCTGTTTCGACGGTCAGCAGTTCTCAAAGCTTCAGTGGAAATTGAGTGTTTCGTTCGTCTAGTAATCCCGTCAAAGTTGTAATTCATATGATCGAAACCACGACTAATTTGGCTGCAATAAGTTTGTGATTTCACCGGCAGCAGATCAAACAAAATCTGTAAAATTTAACGTCTCAGAAAATTTCAAAAGGGGCGCGCAAAAGTTTGAATTCTCGTCGACTTCGGCTGTCGACACAAGTTTACAATTCTTCCTCGCAGAGGAACGTCTTTATTTTTAAGATTAAGGTAATTGCGAGAGGCTTTCAGTCCTTGAAAATAGTTGAAACCCAAAGTTTAAAGTGTCAACAACAGGAAAAATATCAAGTGCGGACGTTTTCTCGCCGATTTCGCATCTAAATTTCAACTCAAACCTTCCTTTGTATGATGAAATCATTTTTTCTTTCAATTGCTGGGCTTACAACGAAGCACACGCAGCGCGATATTGGGGAAGGGGCGACGGGTTGTGATGTCGAATGAATGAAAATCATTTTCTCTGCCTTTACTACGCGAGTGTAAAATGTGTGGAATTATCTAGGCAAACTCCCAGCGCGTGATTGTGTTCGCTCCCCTTGATATTCAATTGCTGTGATTACTAAAGAAGCTGATGCGAGATTACAAGTGAAGCTAATGCGACGATTTCCGTCTCTCTTTCTCGTCTAGAAAATCTTAAAAATCTCTAGCAAGGAGTAGCAGCAGCGAACATCAAAATCCCGCGTTTAACAATGCTGATGAACTAAGTTAGATAACAACCGAGAGCAGCTAAGATCCACCCAGGTCTAAAGAAAGATCCAGCCAGCCATCATCGATTAATTTTTGTTTCGACCGACCATCCGTTGTCACAAGAGATCAAGAAACGAAGATGCCAGTTTAAAAGTAAAACCGAAAATCGCCACAATTGGCCGATAAAACACAAACATGCAATAACTTACGCGCCGAATCATTGGATTAATTCTTCTCCTCAATCTCGGTGGACAACATCCGAATCGTGTTAATCTCCTCGAGCAGTGCAGTTTTGATTTTTCGATGAGTGTGTGAAGTTGAATCGAAAAAGTTCTAATCGAGAGATAAGTGAAATGATGTTTAATAACATGTTCAAAGGAATTATGTTATTAAATGACCGAGTAGCAACAACCACGCGTATCATCGCCGAGTAAGAGCATCAATCAAACTTATCGACACAACATCATCAGCATCAAAAACCTTTTCTCGTGCTTGTGTGGACGAGACGACCTCACAGCCAACAACAAAAACGTTACCAGGCAATCTTCTTTATCAGCGGAGTTAAGGTAGGTCCTTCGCCCATTCCACGCTCCGAAGATTTTAACCTTTAGTAACCTTGCTTGCGTTGTGGCGTTGGTATTGTGGCGCGCAGAGCGTTCTCCTCTCTAGGCTTCTGTTGTATGCGAATACATGTGATTCGTTTCTTTCTTTCGCCTCTTCTCATCTCCACGCGCCGATGCCAATGTATTCAACCTTTCTGTTTCTTCTTTCCTCCACGCTCGCTGTTTCTCCAAACGAAACGGCGAGTAATGATGGCTTAGAGTACCGTAATTCTGCTAGTTTTCTTTCGTCTTCCACTTGACTCTTCAGCATTCTAACATGCGTTGCTTTCCTTTTATCATCAGAACCACTTTTATTTATTCCGCAGCTTGTTTTTTCCCTCCCGAAAGAACAACAACGACATCAGATTTTGTCTGTCTGCGCGTCGTCATTCTTATAATTTCATCATCGCCCGTGTCGTCGCCCCGCAATGAAATATCCTCAATTGGTTTCGAGTCGCGCTGTAAGTGAGATCTCCGATTGGCTCATCAGACGCCTCGAGGACTTGGACATTGAGCAGCCCAGCGTTTATTCCCGCTTGTTGCTGTCGCTCCTTCATACGCCGTTCAAAGTGAACGCAATCGATCTACTGGAGATACCACAATTGAAGGTGAGCTGTCGAGAAAACAGTTTTACTTATCGTTCAAGCGAACAATGAGAGAGAAGTGCATTGGAGTCATGTGACGCATTAACCAACACAAATGAGTCACGGTCGCCTTATCGCCTGTAACCGATTGTGTGTTGCTTTCGTTGATTGATAACCGACTAGAGATTTGTTTAGAAAATGCACTTTTACGACTTATGACAACTTAATGACTCTCGTCTGTTTCCTTTTTCGTCCCTTCTAGGATTTAAATCATTTACCTTATCATTTGCTGAAGAAGAACAATGAAGAATTGAAGCGGCTTGCGGCCGTTGAAAGTTTGTTGGAGGTTTCGTCTAAAGAAAACGTAAGTCTACGCTCGTGTCGATGATACTTTCGTTTATTTGTTTCTTCGCCTTTGTGTATTGCGCGTCTTGCATTTCACGTTTGGTGAATATTTCGAAAACACGAAACGGCGAAGCAAAAAGTTTAACGCTAGATAGTCAAAGCTTATATAATCGAATCACAATCGTCTGTAACGTTTTCACTTTGCTTCTCCTCCTAGAAATCAAACATTATCAGTTTGGTTGACGAGCTGCATCAGAAGCTGCGAAAAGTCGAGAGCAGTTGCGAGGAGAACGCGATAATTGGTCGTGCGGCCAACGTTGCAGTTCCCACATCTCCGGTAACATCAAAGTTTTACAAGAATTTGAAAAAGATAAAGCGGAATCATGGCGCCGAGAATCCAACAAAGAATTACTATCTCGCCTTCCCGGCGTTGAGCAGTAAGAAAACGACCACGACGATCACCAGCGGTGGATGCAAACCGCCACCATCTGGCGAAGTCGACGAGACGAAGAAGGATTCAAACTTGCAGCTTCTCTGCTGGTCGAACTTGATGTCGGGCGCCAAGGACTTGTCGCCTTCGACAGCGGACGTTGACAAGCTCCGCACGACCGTCAAACGTCGACGCCAGAGACGCTACGGCCGCAACATCAGCAAGAGCTTCAACAATGTGCAATGCAATGCCAAAAGTTACGATGAGGATGAGACATTTTCGCCAAAGGTTAAGAATGCTAGCAAGAAACACCAAAGAAATCAAACTGGTAAGTTCACTATCGATCTAATCAGACCTTAACTAACAATCTTCTGATCTCGACAGTTTTGTTAAATGGCGGAGCTCGAAACAACAATTTGTCAAACGCCCCGAAGATGGATTTTTCATCTGGTTCTGCACAGTGGGACATGGATTTTAAAGGACATTGGGAGATGGATCGCGATTTAATCGGCGAATTCATCCAAGAACAGCAGCAGCAAGATCCCGAGTTGGAAGTGGAGCCCGCTAACCAGGCGGAGCAGTCCATGGAAGACGAAGTTATCATGATGAAGTTCTTGCCGATGAGACTCATGGACGACGATCCGGATTATGTTGATGAAGAAAGACTCGTCAAAGAGAAGGAAGCACAGTCAATCAGCTCGTTGACGTCCAAGTTTGACGCAAAGGTCAGAGCTTTATGGGATGACGTCGAGGATCCATTTGTGAAGCCATTGACCCACAAGAGCTACGACGATGGCAATGCGAGTCTCGTCAGTTCGTTTGCGAGCGATAAAAATTCGTTCAGCTTATTCAACTTCATCGGATATCAACGCTTCACGCCGGAGGTCATCGTCCCAAGCCGCAGTCGCCAATCTTTCGGCAGGGATTTCTTCCAAGTCGAAGAGTTCGATAACAGCGGCAACAACGGTAGTCGGGGCGCCGTTTACAGAAGCCAGTACTCGTCATCCAACGTCAGTCCGGGAAACGAAAAGTTCATCAAGCTGGGAACCAATGTGCAGCCATCAATCTGGTCGGACGGAGACTTTTCGTGCGAGGCAGAGAGCTTGATTTCGAAGGATGTAAGTACAAACGCAAACACACGAGCGCATCCGTCAAGGTCATCGCGACATGTGATTCATGTTTCGTTTCTTCTTTTATTTTTAGGTCGTCGATCACTGCGACGATGCCATCTACAGGCAAATGAGAACGATTGGCGCTGAAATGAAGCATTGGCAGAAATCAAGCGCGTACGATGAAGAAGTCTCGCTTTACAATCATTCAGACGAAGGCGCTTTTAAGCGCTTCCGACCGATGATTGTCCCACACATCATTCGAGCCAATTATCATCCGAAAACGAACCAGCAATTAGACCGCTCGCACGTCGACGACGATTCTGACAACTTGCTGAACTCCTCGAAGACTCACTTCACTCCGCTGCTGCCCGACGGCCACTGGTTCCTCATCGACCCGCGCTGGGAAGACATTGAATATGAGTTCACTTCAGACGGCGAGCTTTTGCACAACAACAATCGTTATCACGAGTTCCATCAAACTCACTTCATCAACGACGAAAGTTCATTCTGCTCGATGGATGAAATCAACCTGAAGTCTATGGAAGAAGACGCAGTGTTTACAGTGAAGTATTTGATCGAAGAGGGAAACGAGAAAGGATGCCAAACAGATCCAGCTGACTACAGTCTCTCATGCAACAGAAGCATTGAGATCAACGAGGATTATTGCAACCGCAAGATCTACGATGAATATCTGAAGTCTGGCAACGAGAGCATCAACAAGTGGCGCGTCCATGTGACAGCCGACGAATCGAACGATTACTCGTTCTTCAGCGTCAACCGCGTCAAGCACGACAACAATCCGGCCGTCGCCACTCTCCAAGACATGATGCTCTCATCCAACTCGTCGTCGTCTTCGATCTGCACCATCACTTCGTCGGCCTACGAGACGCCAGCCATCGATCCTTTCGAGTCGTGGCGAAGCATCAAAGTCGACAACGGCGGAATGCTGGAATCTGATTACAAGAACGCTTGTATGCACAGCTTGTGGGAGCAATGTACGACTTGCAGTCGCAACGACGATCCCTACGTGGAGAAGTCGATTCCAGCCAATCGTCTGCTGAAGGATGAGCTGAAAATGGATGGCGATGAGATCATGAACGTGATTCAGAATCTCTACATCACCAGCGATTATTGCGAAGAGGAAGAGAAAGACGACGAAGATTGCGAAGATTTGAATCACTTCTACATGGACATGTTGGATGACAACATGGACAGTTGCTGTGCGGAAGACAACAAGTTCTATGTGTCTGACGGCAAGCAGATCGACAACGACAAGAATGCATACACGCCCAACTTGTTTGAGCAACAGCAGCGCGAAGAACTGTTACAGTTGGACAGTCTCGTGACGATGGCGAAGATGCAATGGCAATGGGACGAGAGCCGCGAGATGGAGAAAGATCAGGAGAAGTATAAGAAGCTCCTCAGTTGGATTCAGGCCTCGCTGTCGAAAGAGTCTCAACCAGACAGTAACAACAACTGCGAAGAGTCGAACGAAGATCAACGAACGAATAATAGGAAGCGTCGTCACTCGACTTGCCAGAACTTTATGGAGAAGAAGATGAATCGTTCGCAAGACCTTGAGTTTCCTTATTTGTACAACAGCCAGTCATCTCCAACAACTGCTGCTTTCATCGAAGATAACGCGCTCCTTGCCGACGCTGCAAAGATGCTCAAGGTCAACATTGATAAGATTCTCATCGCGGACATGATCAACGATCGGAGCAAAGACGACGACAGCGGTGCAAACTATTATCGCAACATTCTGCAGCAGCAGCATGCGCTCCTCAAACATTTGGATCTGGCTCGTCCCTTGACTCGCTGAGCTTCCTCGGCTGCACTCAACTTGCTCACAACACAACTTCGGCGAACACTAACGGAACAATGGAAACGGATAACACTTTAAACACGTAAGAAGAAAGCAGAGAAACATACAAACGGTAAACTACAAAATCATCAAACACATAAAATAATATTGCCATGAGTTAAAGAAACCTTTTCGGATGATAAAATTATTCACAAGCAAGATTTTTTCTTTTGATTATAAAGCGAGATAATTATTTCAAGTCCTCAAATCACAAACAACAAAAAAAAAACGTAAAAATTAGAAAAAGAAATCGGTCGAGTGATCGACGATTGAGCAAAAAAAAATTAAAAAATTCGCAAGAAAAATCTTTCAAATTAAAAAATAATAATTATAGTAAATTTTCTCTTGGAATAAGGATTGGACTTGGATTGTGTCTTGAAGCCGCAACGCCCTGTTGGTCTTCAGAACTCCTCCTAAGCTTCGCGTGGATCATAAAATCCAACGACAGATTGCAGAAATATTTCAAGAGATTTTTCTTATCAGCGCTCACGTTAAAATACTTTTAAAAATTTATCTCTGTTCTTTGTTTTAATGGGCTGGTCACGGTTCGATGTGCGATACCATCGGAGATTCCACTGCTGACATCAGTCTTTCATTTTATATTTTCTCTCTCCTTTAATCATCTGAGTAAAAAGTTATGTTCTTAGAATCACTGATAACCGAAATGTTTATGATAAAACACATTTTATTGGTTGGAAGAGACGTCTGCGAGACGTCGACCGTTTGGGGAAGATAAACTTTTGTTTATGCTGTTGAATCGTTTACAATTTTTATTATTTTTTAAATTTAAAACCCAAAAAAAAAGTTTGTTGATCTCAAGTTCATCTGTCGCGATCAGCGGCGGTCGCGTCACGTTTGTGCCCTTAAACCGAATATTTTCACGCGACCATGGAAATTCATTCAAGCTTCTTTGAGCGCATTTACAGTCGAGCAGAGTTAGAAATAATAAATCGACGCGACGGTTTGTTGACACCGACCGATGAACTCGAGACACGAAAAGGAAAATCATTTAAGAAAACTCGGAAAATGTGCGCGGAGAAAAGTCTTCGTGGCTTCTGGAAAATGTTCGGATGGCGCGAGCAATTTTCTCGCCGCATTTTCCTTCGCCAAAATAAAGAAAACATGGAAACCATTTAATCAAATGAGAACTGGAAGCGAATGCGTTTCGTTATCGAGGAGGTGAAAAGATGAAAACTATTTATAATAATGTAAAGCTCTAAGAATTATTTGCTTAAAGGACGCGGAGGAAAATTCAGGACAATTTGTAGTGAATGCGCGCGCGAAAATTATTTTCTTTGAACCATTTTAATCGTCACACGCGTTTGAGAGATAAATTAGGAATCGTTTTCGTTTGGAAAAGCAAAGCATGAATGTAAAAAGAAGCAAAACTTTGAGTCTTGGGGTAAAAAAGGGTTTAAAGTTAAGTGGAAAGCTTCCAAAAGGAAGTCGTCGCGAAGTTCGAACTCTTCTCTTTTGATCCTCTCTGCGGACTTCGCGGTTCTTTTGGAGTCGAATTCATTTTGTGATTAGAGAAGATTAATTTTTAAATGAAAGGAAAAATATTATTCAAAGTATTTAATGAAAATTGCTTAAAGAAAAACACGCGGAAGGTGGAAATGCACCGAGCCCGAGCACTTCTCGGAAGAAATATCACTCTCACCCCACACACAACACAATGGATCACACGCAACTCGTCGGATTTTCTACTCGATATAGTTTCAACGCGAAATAGTCAAGGTCGATGGCGCTTTTCTCACGACTTCTGCACACTTTGAGAAGACAGAAACTTCTCGTTTCGCCAGACCGTTGCCCTCTCCGAAGCAAGAAATTGCTTCACGTCACCCGCGAGCGTAGCTAACCGAGAATTAAATAAGATAAACAGAATATTCTTTATTTTTTGAATAACGAAAATATTTGCTATTGTAAAAAGTCGATAAGCGTCGATGGCGGAAGCGGAAGCTGAGCCAGCTCGACGAATTGTTTATGAATTTTATTTTTCTGTTAACCTTTTGTTGTCTATTTATCCTCAATCTTCAACTTATCAACCGCTTTACGTTCACCTCCAAAAGCAAAATTTAGCCAAATTTATATTGAAAGTCAACACTTCTCATTCACTGTTCGTTTCTTCGTCCCTCTCACCCACAAACCCGCGAGTTTCACAAGGCAAACCAACAAATCTTTAGGTGGATATTTATGTAACCTTAACTCCCTTTCCCCTCCTCGAAGCTCTAAACACTTAGCGACATCCCGATGAACCCTGGAAACATTTAATGAAAATTATTGAATGTGATTAAACTAAATGAGAGATGTGAAAGTGAAAGCACTTTCGATTCGTCGGAAACGAGAAAACAAATAAACTGAAGGAAAAAACAATAAAAAGCCGACTCAAAAGAACAAACAACTCGCTCGATGTTTCTCTGCAGCTCTTTCTCTTCCAGAACCTAAGACAACATGAGCGGCGTTGGTGCAAATTATGTTTCAGGTTTCAATGCAACGAAAATTCAACGCGACGTTGCCTTGTCGTTTGCATTTGATTGCGGCGGTTCTTCCTGCGTTTGAGAGTAGTAACGAACTTGGAGTAGTAACGAACTTGGAGTAGTAACGAACTTGGAGTAGTAACGAACTTGGAGTAATAACGAACTTCTGCAATATTCAGTCCTGATTCAAAGTAAACTCTGATTGCAAGGCAAGGTAGAAAGATAAAAAGATAACTCAAACTCGTTTACTAAGCTCAGCTGCCTTTAAAAATTCAACTCATCGTTGAGATTTTATGGCTTGCTTTGGCTTTGTCTGTCGCTGTGATTACAGAGCAGACTTTCGATACTTCTAAGATCAAAGAGAATATTGAAATCAGTTGAACAAATGCAACGAATTGACCGAAACTTCAACCGTCGCTACTGCTTAGCTCTGTAATTTTAGTTCGACTCGTACTCGACTTTGCGAATTAAAATATGAGAAAAACTCAGAATTTCAGTAAAAGGATTCAGTTCAATTCGAGACAGCGACCATTGAGGATGCAAGTGAAAATATTATCGGGACTCGTTCGCGTTCTTGCGTCGTTTGTTCGACGTGGCTTTCGGTGCTGCCGGCCTTCAAGTGCTGGTGGACGATGGATGCAATCAGAAAACTATCTGAGTCGTGTTGAAAAGATTCTTAAATCTGTTCTCTGGTACATCAATCCTTACGTGATCGTCGAAGGCGAGAGAAAAATATCATTGCGGTGAATACAAATTAAATATTTTGGGGAAAATGTTTAGTGAAATTGCATAATTTTATGTCATAAATAAATTTGTCAGAGTCGTCGCATTCATCGGCGTTATGCTTTATGGATCGATATCATCGATTGCTTACGCCATCGAGCGAATTTCCGGTGGAGCTGAAGTCGATCTTTCGGAAAAAGCTGAACTTGTGACCTTTGCTCGTAGGTTGATTGAAATATTAATTAGACAATTTGAACTTTAATGTTTAATATTTAATCGAGAAGTTGCCTTCGCCCGTTGCGTTTGCTACTTTGCATCGATCTTCGTTCTTGGTTCAAGGATGCGCTCAATCATTCAGCGAATCGTCGTCGACAGGTTTTCTTTTGCTACATGAAAATTATTCCTCGATAAAATTGTTCATATCCGACAGAGAATCCAAGCGATCTTCACCCGCAGCTTGGCAGCTCGCGCTCGATTATTCGAAGACGGAATTCATTGCTTCGGTTGCATTCTTCATCTACATCGCCATCTTCGCAGTTTTCTTAGCTTTTTCTCCACTTTTCTTGACAAATCAAGTCGCTCTGGTCTACAACTTCAAGGTTCTCCTGTTGCCATTCGACGACGTGTTCTCGGCCAATTGGTGCTTGAGCTACTTGTTCCAAATCTGCTTTGTTAGCATCGTCGCCAGCTTCTACACTTGCTTCGTGTTGCTCATGCTTCAGTTCATGGATCATTCCTGCTGGACGGTCGACAACTTGATGATTATGGTGGAAGAGCTGCGTTCATCGTCTCAGAATCATAATCGCAATGATCCAGACAACGTGAACTCAGTGGAGAGGCAGCTGAAGCAAATCGTTCAGAAGAGCTACGATACGTTGCAATGGCAAAATGAAATCCGGGATATGCTTCAATTCATGTTCCTGTTCGAATTCTCATTACAAGCCATCATGACTGGTTTGACTTTGACAACTTTGGTCAACAGTCCTAAAGCTTCAAGCACTTGTTTCATAATTCCGTTGATATTCTTGCCTCAAGTTTTCTTCAACTGCTACATGGGAGAAAGATACACAAAAAAGGTTGACAAGTTGAGCGCTGCAGTTTACGATCTGCCTTGGTATTTGATGGACGCAAAGCAACGAAAGGAACTTCAGATGATTCTCGTTATGAGCCAGAACATGCAAGGATTCGATGGAATCTTCTACCAAGTCAACATGGAAACGTTCACAGATGTTTGATTAATCATTTTTTCGCTTGAGTTTCTTAATCGAATTAGTTTCTTTCACAGATCATAAACTTCACGTACTCTTTGTTCATGTTGTTGAGATCGATGAAGTGATCACTTAAACAAGCGTTGTAGACATACGAAGAGAAATCTTTGTAATAGAACTGATCATGCATGTAACAAAACTCACTCAATAGTTCACACTCAAACTCAAATTATTGTCTAAGTTGAACAAGAAGCTTTTCACTGAGTCACATGACGTGCGAGCTCCCATTTGGGCTTTTGGATCATTCTCCAACGTTCAAGACATCGGAGAATCAATCGCAACAGAACATCAAGAACGAAGGATCTAATGGAGAGCTGATTAGACCAGTTGATAGCTTTAAACTGTCTTTATGTCTAAATAAATCGTGTTATAATTAAGAAAAGCTACAAGGAAATTGTGCAGCGACAAGGAGATGATTTGATACTGAGAATGAGTTGCTTAAACCGTCAAGCGAATTTCCATTTGAAACCATGTGAAGAATGCCATCAAATAAATAAAGTTCGTCCTTGTACAACTGTTGCTGTCTACTAATTATCACATCAAACTTATCGTTTTCTTTTGCAGCGTCAGAAAATCGTAACGAACTTCTGAGATTCAAACAAGTCGAGGCGCGCCGCTATCCAAATTTTCTACTCGGTAGATTTCTAGTCGAGACAATCGCTCAGTTAGTGAAATCTGCTTGGCTCGCAAAGCCGCAAATTGAAAATAGTTTTATTGAAAAAGATGGCAACATCTGGCATTTTATACGGTGGAGATGAGATTGGAGCGCTAGTATTCGACCCCGGCCATCAATCGCTGCGTTTGGGATTCGCACAGGTAACGTAGAACACGAAATATTCGAAGTCAAATGTTCACACAAACAAATTTCAGGAAGATTCGCCGAAAGCTGAAATTCCTTCCGTAGTTGGAATCGGGCCGAATATTGCAGCTAATGGAATCAACGAGCCCGAAATCAAGACAGACAACAATGTTACGTCACGTAAGTTGCTTGCTGCATTTAAAAAATCGGAACTATCACGAAAACTTGCAGACAAATATTACATTGACACAACATTCCTCAATGTCCCGCGCTCAAACATGGAGATCCAAAGCTACATGAAAGACGGCATGATCGACAACTGGGATCTGTTCGAAAAGGTCCTCGACTACGCCTACAAGCGAGTCATCATGTCGGAGTCGACGCAGCATCCGGTTCTGTTCTCGGAAGCCGCCTGGAACACGCGACACAACCGCGAGAAGCTGACCGAGCTGATGTTCGAGAAGTACAACGTCCCAGCCTTCTTCCTCGTCAAGAACGCGGTCCTGGCAGCCTTCGCTAACGGGCGCGCGACTGCTCTCGTAGTTGACAGCGGAGCCAAGCACACAGCCGTCGTTCCAGTCCACGAAGGCTACGTCTTGACTCAAGCAGTTGTCAAGTCTCCTTTAAGCGGAGATTATCTGTCGATGCAGTGCCGTCAACTTTTGGAGAACCACGGCGTCGATTTGACGATGGGCTACGCGATCTCAGGCAAGGATGTTGTTAAAGAGCGTGACCAGCCGCGCTACACAAAGCGAACGTTGCCCGAGAACTTGACTTCATCGTGGCAGCAATACATGTTGCGCCAGCAGCTCCAAGACTACCAGGCGGCAGTCGTGCAAGTCCTCGAATCTCCGTACGACGAGCGCATCGCAGCGCAGATCCCAGCAGTCCATTACGAGTTCCCGACCGGCTACCATCAAGACTTCGGATCAGAGCGTTTCAAGCTCGCCGAGAACCTTTTCGACCACACGATGCTCGGCGCCGGTCAACTCGCATCGACGAGCGTGTCGAACTGCGATGCTGACGTTCGTCTCGCATTGTATGGATCGGTCGTCGTCACTGGCGGCAATTCTCTCCTGCCAGGATTCGCTGAACGACTCAACCGGGATCTCTCGCATCGCGCGCCATCAAACACTCGCATCAAAATGATCGTAGCCAACGGAACAGTCGAGCGTCGCTTCGGCGCTTGGATTGGCGGCTCGATCTTGGCCAGCATCGGAACGTTCCAGCAGATGTGGATCTCCGCCCAAGAGTACGAGGAAGGTGGAAAGTCCCAGGTCGAGCGTAAATGTCCCTAAATCTTCTCTTGGTTTTAATGAAATTGTGTGACCTAACAAAGGCTTCATTCCCAATAAAACTTGTGACGAACATGACGAAATCCGCCGGCTATTTTTTCGTGTCAACAGACTGATTTAATAATTTGGAAAGTTTACAGGAAACGAAATGTGAGTTTGCTCGTTGTCCAGGTTCTCTTGGCTCGTTCATTCGACCCCGAGATTGTTCGGTTCTTGCTGGTCGCGATGAAGAGAGAGATAAATTTAAATTGTGAAGTTCAATGCCACGACGTGATCATTGACTGTGAATAATCCGGAAACTTTAAGACGAAATTCGTCGAGTGAATGGAGTCCGAAGTGCAATTGGATAATTTCGGATATCTTCGCGACTTGTTTTGATGCGGGCGTGCTCGTCATCGCGGTTCTTTCCACATCGCTCACAGACAATTTTCCACTTTATTTTTTCAGTTCACTCACGGCCTCAGTTTGTCACAGACAGTCGAAGAAGACAGAAGCTTTAAGAAGAAACTAAACCGTAAATAAGACGAGATGGCCTTACAGATCCACCAAGTTATCAAGTCGGGCGCGAGGATCGCAAACACCCGAGGACTTTCATCAGGAATTTTCATTAACCGTGAGTCGCAATCAATCGTAGAAACAGCTTTTGCGCCTCTCCGTTCAGAGTAGTAAACGATTCAACCAGTCTCATCAACCGGCGTGACCCCAAGCAACCCCGCCCCACTCAGTGATTGCTTAGCTCGCTCTCGAGCTGCTTTAGTTCTTGAGAAAGTAACTAGCCAACTGACTAAGCCTTTAGCTAACTGACTGAGTCTTCAGCTAGCTAACTGAGCCCTGAGCCAACTGACTGAGCCTTCAGCCAACTGACTAAGCCTTTAGCTAACTGACTGAGTCTCCAGCTAGCTAACTGAGCCCTGAGCCAACTGACTGAGCCTTCAGCCAACTGAGTGAGGCATCAGCTAACTGACTGAGCCTTTAGCCAACTGACTAAGCCTTTAGCCAACTGACTGAGCCCTCAGCCAACTGACTGAGCCTTCAGGTAACCGACCCTTAGCTAACTGACTACGTGCATTGATTCTCCTTCAACAAGAACTAAAACGCATACGTCGAATGTCCATAGCAAGGCCTTGGTCATTAGTCAACCTCTGCCATCAAGCATCACCTCGTTCCACCCACGCACGATCCACTTTCTCCTCTAAACTCTCGCATAGTAAACAATGCCACTCGTGGTTCACATGATCAGGAAGAGTCGGCGAAAATCTGCTTTCCGTTTAGAACGTTTTGGCAATTCTTAGGAAAAATTGGGTCCGCGCGGCTGTTGGACCTTGGCGCTAATCCAAAAATCACGCAGATCTGCTCATTAGGACTTTGAACTCAATTTGTTCATTTTCGCTTTCACACAGAAAACCAGTCGAACAAGCAAATGCATTTGGCAGTCCAACGCGATTATCCACAGGCTGAACCCTTGCCGATCCCGCCGAACGTCGACGTGGCTGAAACAGCGCGCTTCTCGCCCCTGAGGAACAGAGACATCACGTCGTCCGCGATTGATGTGCATCACGAGATAATTGGAATCGATGTGACTCTCGACCAGATGAAGCATGAGACGAAAGCAAGCGAGACTTTGTTCAGCGATCCGTATTTAGACAGCTACGACCGAAGCTCCGCTGTCAACCTTGGCTGCGTTATGCAGACGACGGTCCCCGAGCCTTTCAGCGCGACGAACTTCTCGCATTTGAACATGCCGGGGGGAAGCTGGGGAATGCAGACGAAATATCTGTCGCATGAGTTGAACTCCGCACACTTCACTGAGCTTCGTCAAAGTATGCGAAGCGACTGGTGCGACTACAGCGAGCAGACGAACAAAGGTATCAGCAAACGAGTCGATCTCCCTCACCTCTGCTTGCTTTCTAAACCCAAACTCAAGTTTGATCGTCATCCCTTTCTCACTATTAACAAACGATTCATTTCATTGAGTGCACGAGTTCAAAGCAATGACGTGAAGCCGCCAGGTGAGTCGCCATCTCCGCCTCTGAAGGAAACTGGAGCTTCGAAGCTAAAGAGAGCCGTCAAGGAGTACGGATCGACCGTCATTATCTTCCACGTCGGAATCTCTCTGGCTTCACTCGGAATGTTCTACGTCATTGTGTCGAGGTACAGAAATTAACATGCTAAGCTTCTCAACTAATTTCACTTCATCTCGACATCTTTTAAATGACGATTTCAATTTTCTCTTGCAGTGGATTAGACACGATCCTACTCGAACAACTCAACCTGACTGACAAATTGCCCAAATTCGCAGAAAACGCATCAACCTTTGTAATTTCTTATGCTATCCACAAGATATTCGCGCCAGTCCGCATTGGAATCACGCTCGGCGCCACACCAATCATTGTAAGATTTTTAAGAAAAAGGGGAATCCTGAAAAATAAATAGAATATCAAGCAATCCAAGTCTTATTATGATCTGAAAATCTATGAGACTTCCTAGCTGTGAAGACCTCGAACTCAAGGTTTCCCAATTGCCGGTCGGAGGCGCGCTTAACAGTTGAGCACAATTTGGATGAAAGTAAAACCGTTGGAAGGAGGCTAACCAGTGCACCTCAGCCTCAGACTCTTAGGCTAACCAGTGCACCTCAGCCTCAGACTCTTAGGCTAACCAGTGCACCTCAGCCTCAGACTCTTAGGCTAACCAGTGCACCTCAGCCTCAGACTCTTAGGCTAACCAGTGCACCTCAGCCTCAGACTCTTAGGCTAACCAGTGCACCTCAGCCTCAGACTCTTAGGCTAACCAGTGCACCTCAGCCTCAGACTCTTAGGCTAACCAGTGCACCTCAGCCTCAGACTCTTAGGCTAACCAGTGCACCTCAGCCTCAGACTCTTAGGCTAACCAGTGCACTTCAGCCTCAGACTCTTAGGCTAACCAGTGCACCTCAGCCACGATCAATAGTCGCTGGAGTAAGTTCAATGTAATTTCTTATCTCGTGATTTCATCGAACCTTAGGCAACGCATTGGAATGTTGTCGGTTGATTTTATCAGAACGAAATCGCTTTTCTTTTCCAGCGAGCGCGACCTTCATTCGATTATGTTTTGTGCTTTATTGCAGCAGCTGAGTTGTAATGCAACGTTGCCCACTTTTGGAGGGAAGAGAAGATTTCTTGGTTTCGTTTTCTTTGCCTTTTATTCTTCGTTTGAAATCGCAAATGATAAATGAAATGAGAAGGGAAACTGAGGAGAACTTACGAGCTAGAGATTATTTTATTTTATCCGTAAATTACATGAAAGAAGAATTTCCTATCGTGGATCACCAGCAGAGAGAATCACTTCGACTTTGAACATAAATAAACTTATCAAAACCCTCGACGACTCTTCTGCTTTCATGTTTGTGTGGTGAGTGGTCGATGGTGTCGCGAATGGAGCTGCTTCAGATGGATCGCCGGCTTACTGAGGTGCAGCCATGGCGCGGGCTTGAACGCGGACTCGCTTCTCGTACTCCAATCGGTTCTGGCTGAAAGTTCACATCTAGTTAGCCATCAGCTAGGCATTGGAAGTGCTTGCAACTCACCAGTAGATTGTGTAAGCTTCAGCTTGTGCGGGATCTTTGATGTTGGGCTCGTTCAACAAATCCTGAATGCCGAGAAGAATCTGCTTGATTGTGATTGCTGGACGCCAGTCTTTCTCTTCATCGAGAAGCGACAAGCAGACAGTTCCTGATGGATAGACGTTGGGATGGAACAGTGGCGGCTCGAACTTGCATTTTGGCGGGCTAGTCGGGTAATCGTCTTTGAAGATCATTCGCAAGTTGTACAGACCGCCTTCCCACGGCGTTCCTTTCTTTCCGGGAATGGCGCACTCCCATGTCATCAAATTGAGTGTCCCGTCTGCGTTTTTCATCGGGCGAGCGACAAATCCCTGCGAACAAAGAGTACTAACATTAGATTGCGAAATGAGATTGTCGTCCGGCTCTGGCTAACGACTGGAAGCCCTGATATTTAAGGTTAGGTTTTTCGGGTCTTTCTACTGCGATTCTTGAAGCTCTCAACAATGCAAAGTGTTCCGTGAGCACAAATCTTCGTAATTCGACCGGAAACAGCTTGGAAATTGTTTGAAATCGAAAGTTTTTCACTTACAAATGGATGTTCCTTTCGCCAAGCCTTTCGCTCCTCTCCTAATCTTGCGACTGCAATTCCACTCATCGTTGCTTAATCTTTACGTTGTTAGCAGTTAGATATCTAATGAAGTCTTCACTGGTTCTTCTCAATTTTGGTTTCAATTGTTTGACAAAACTTTGACAATTTTTCTGTAGTCGCGCACTCCAATTGAAGCGAAACGGGAAGCGCAGCCCGATTGAAGCTAAAACGGGAAGCGAGTGAAGCGAAACATGGAAGCGAGAACAAATTTACGATCAAAAAGTAATTGAACGCCGAAGAAATTAAATAATTAACAATGCAGCGAGAGGAGAAGCAGATGGAGATGTTCCTAGAGAACTCACTGATCAAGCTGAGCGATCTGAAGAAAGCGATAAGTCAAATGATACAGAAAATCGGTAAATTTTACTTTTCTATTTCACTGCTTTGTTTACATTTAAATTTCACTATTTTGTTCACGTTTAAATCTCATCCAGAATACGAGCACGAGACTATCAATTGGCCAGCTTTCCTCGACAACTTTGCCCTCATTTCATCGCATCTCGCTGGCCTGTCGAAGCAGCTAGCGCTTGAGTACACGCCGCCGATCTCGAGGTTCACAGTTTTGCCACTTCAGCTGAGCCCAGACGTCGACGAACATTTGGTGAAACTGACTGAGGGAAGACTGCCGATATTCTCAGCAGAATGTGTGCCCGACTACCTCAGAACAAAGCCAGATCCAGCGATGGAGAACCGACAAAACCTTCATGAGGCGAAGGCGAACGCGCTCACCAACGAAACAGCAGCGAAGCAAGTCGCTCAGTTCTCGAAGATTGTATCGCACGTCTACGACTTGATCTCGAAAGCTCGTGACGACTGGGAAATTGATGCGATGAACCGCAACGTGCAAATGCCAACGTTCAGTCAAGGAGACACACAAACGCTCGTGAAGGCTGTCGGCATGGGAACGAATCTCAAAGTCGGAATAGGCGGCGGGCCTGTGGGCGGAATGCTGCCTGGGCCGCCCCGAATGCCTGGACCGGGCGGCGTTCAAATGAGCTCGGTGTCGCCAAGTCTCCCGCAAATGGGAAAACTTCCGTCGTCCATCAAAACCAACATCAAGTCAGCTGCACTTCATCCGTATCGATGATTTTAATTTTTATATTGGCACACAAGCAGACAAAATAAACTTTCGCAATCACAGATAAATTTAGTCATCGAATTTCCATGGCTCGGGATTAATGTAGAGATTCGTTGTCGAGCCTCTCAGGCTTGCAAGTCCCTTGCCCATCGGCACTGGCTTGGCCCTAGACGAAGCCGAGCGGATCCATTTGTCGAACGATGCGGTAGATTCAGACGAGCGGCTGCTCTGAGCGTTGTTGGCTGCGTTCTGCTTCTCCTTTTCTTCCTTTTTCTTCAAGACGAAACTCTCGTTCTTCTTGACGAGCCAATCTTGATAGTTGATTGCTCTTTTGAACTCCTTTGGCTTGTTGATGGCAGCAGTCAAAGCTTTCTTGGCTTCCAATAATTTTGCCATTTTCTTCTCAGCCTCGACTTCCTTCTTGCGCATCCACTCCGCCACTTTCTCTCCGGACTTTGAGCGCAACTCTTCTTCCTTTTCCCGCAATGCTTCAAGCTCCGCTTCGCGACGTTCACGTTCCTTACGCTTTCTTTCCTTCTCTCGAGCACTGTAATTGTGACATATGAAACTGTCGATCGACGCAATCAAGAAAGTCAAATTTACATAACGGAGCCGAGCCACTTTTGGTAAGCTTCTTGTCGCTTCTTCTCAGACTCTGGCGACAAATCGAGGCGACCGACCTTCGTCACTGACTTGTTCAAGTCTTCGTCCGGCGAATCATAGTCGAAAATGTCGTTGTCCGAGTCGGAGTCATAATTTGGATTCTTGTAAAGCTCGTTCTCGACACTGACGATGGAGTGGACACGACTGAGAAAAAGAAAAGTTAGAAAGTGACAGACAACTTTGTTCGTCAATCCCACCGGGTGAAAGTTCGATTGGAGCCGAAGGAGCGAACTGAAGACAACGGCCTGAGAGTAGACACATCGCTTCCAACGTTACTTCCGCCGTCATCGTCGCGTTCTCTTGATTCAAAGCGACGGTGAACTGCTGTCGACATTATCACTCACGAAATCACAATTTATCAAAAAGAAAAAGTCCGCCAGCTAAACGTGTCGGGTGAAAGATTTGCAATTGAAAAAGTTTTACATGATTGCTGACAAAATTTGTTTGAAATTTTAATAACATCGTTTGCTCGAGAGAAGTTGCGACCTAATTGAGAATTCAGGCAAACAAGACGCAACCCCATCCGCAGTCAATTCATCAAGCCGTATCCGCCCCAACAACCGACAGACATTTCCATCTCAAAACATCTGTTCACGGTTCATTAGACAAGTTCATTCGCAAAACATCAAGATTCTCATGTAGAACTGACAGCAACGTTGTCGGTGGCTTCTTGAAGCCCCAAATCGAGCAAACAAATTACATGCTTTGCGATGACGAGACCGAGGAATTCAGATGAACGAGACGATACCCTTGACATGAAAGTCTTTGTTCGAGGGAAACTTGCGTTACATTTTAATAATTCGTACACCCAAAGGAGATAATTTGCAACGCGAATCTGTGTCACCTCAACATCTTTCAAGAGATTTGTTCGACATAAGAAGCAAACGTCAAGAAACTTTTTACCTCCTGTTGACAAATCAAAGCACGTGGTGTCATTCTAACGGTTTTTAAACATCCGTTAATCCATTTTGATCGCGTGATGAGGCTGATCTTGTTGCGAAAACCTCAATGAGAAGGCTGGTAAAGCCTCAAGAAACTTCCATCGTGGAACTGATAACTGCCATCATCACGGTAAAGCTGGATAATGTTTCACGAAGCCCTCAAGTTTGACATGAAACTCTCGACATGAAAATGCTCTAAATTTGCTTTCGGCGTGTTTCATTAGACAAGATTTATTCGGTGGCTTCTTGCAGAAGGCCTCAGATCGACGATAACTCATAAATCATACATACAAATTACATGTTACACGAAGATGAAGATTTAATAAATACAGTCGCCGAACATATCGCAATCTTTGCTGTTGTGAAGGGATTTTCCGGCTTTCGCGCATGAAGGCTTGGGCGAGGGGAGTTGGATCGGGACCTCGGTTATCGGCGCGCCCTCCCACTCAAACCCTGCAAAGCGATATCCGTCGGAGCGATTACATTGCATCGATAATGGCTCGTTCGTGTACATCGTGAAAAGCTCGTTAACGTGCGGTAAAGTCCACTCGATAGCTCGGTAGTTAGCGAATCGCCCTCGTCGCATGTCGATTCTCTGATGGTCTTTCCTAGTTTGAAACGAGAAGTGAAAGTTTGATCGAAGTTCGAAGAAGGCCAAACTTACTTTTTCATAAAGTCGAAGTAATCCGCCAACGTCTTCTCCGACACGCTGCTTTTGCAAAGCTCCAAGTTCGTGGCCGGATAATAATGAATGTAATTCACGCACATCTCGTCCTGAATTGAGAAGCCGCCCATCGTTGCGTTCTGATAGCCTCGAGTGTCGTAATAACAAGTCGTCACCAGAGCGTCCCCGGGCATCACCTTCGGGTTTCTTCTCAGATGACGAATTTCTTGGAAGTGATTCAGATAGAAATCGTCCCGATTGATCTCGTGCAGTTCTTTGCCGTCTCGGAAATGTCGAGTGAGAACGCGCACGCCTCGCAAGTGCGTGTGCAGCTGCGAGCCGAAGACAGTGATTCCATCCTTGGGTAAAGCGACCTTCGTACATTCGGCGATGCAGTAACCGCTAAGAGGGAAAGCCAGTTGGCCCTGGAAATGAGATGTTGAACATGAATGTTTAATTTACGTTAAGCTTCGACTTACCGGCGGAATTGCCATCTTGTCGGTGTACTCAAGCCCCAGCTCCATCACAGCGGCATCGTACTTCCTCAGCTTATCTACAAACTTGATTCTCATTCCGGAAGTATCGACGACTCCCCCGACTATATCGGGATTGTTGTAATGAACTTCGATGCGGATGTACGGGTTGTAGTCAGCGCCTCCGAACGCTAGACCGACTTCTCTCGGGTAAGTGAAGGTCGCTGCTCCCATCGCCTGTTGATTCAAACTATGAAACTAGTTCAACGAATTTTCAGTCCCAACTCACCCAAAGCGCCATGACCTTGCTACAGACCTTCGCTTCCTTAGGCAGATTATCGCAGTTTCCTTCGAAGAGCGGAATCTCGACGTCAACCTTCGCCTCACAATGGAAAACTTCCATGTGGTGAACAAACGCTTCGCTTCCGATAATCGGCTCGAACTCCACGATATGCCTTCGCTTGTCTGTTCCTTGGAGCTTCTGAACCTTGCACCAGTAAGTCGTATCGGTTGCGGGAATCTCTACATCCTTAACCACGATGTCAAAGTGCTCAATGTTCCTGAACGGAAGCGAGACAGATTGCGACAGTTAGTATCGAGATAAACAAATCAATTTGGTTGTGGGCGTTGATTGAGTTATTCGAAAATTTTGGGGGTGAGGTGGGAGTTGATGGAGTAAACCTTTGACATTTTAAACTTTCATCAACTGTTGCTGAAAAGAAAGAAAACTTTCTCGCGCCTTCGCTTGTGCATGAAACTTTATCTTTCTCCTGAGTGCCACCCTGCTCAAAGTATCACAACATTCTACCCAAATTCAGCTTCCAACTCATTCGCCGGTGACTTGGAAGAGTTTACGCTTCGCTCTCCTCGACTTTTGATTACAAACAATCTCGAGTTTGATAAGACTCGAAAGCAGATAAGGTTGAGTGTATAAAAGTCAACGTTTGAAGTGGCTCAGTATCAGTTTGAAATTAAAGTTCAAAGCAGAAGAAATGTCGCTACCTCCAACCTACGTTGAAGGTTTCCACTGCGAGGAAGCCGTCAGGAAGATGAAATACTCGCAGCTCGGCCAGACGCACATGACGGTGTCGAAGATCTCGATAGGCGGAGCGACTTTGTGCAGCAGTTTCTATGGTGAGCTCGATTTTGAGGAAGCCAAAGCGACGGTGCATGAGGCATTGAAGCGAGGGATCAACTACATCGACACGGCGCCGTTCTATGGTCAAGGAGAGTCCGAGTCGAACATCGGCAAGATTCTCAAGGGAATCCCTCGACAGGCATATTACATTGCAACGAAAACGTGCCGTTACGACCGAGCAGGGCCAGGTCAGTTCGACTTCAGCCACGCAAGGACGCTGAAGAGTGTCGACGAGAGCTTGGCACGTCTTGGAGTTGACTACATCGACTTGTTTCAATTACATGACGTCGAGTTTGCTGATAGCATCGACGAAGTCATCAGTGGAGCCTTCAAGGCGTGCTTGGAGTTGAAGAAGCAGGGCAAGATTAAAGCGATCGGCATCAACGGCTATCCACTGAGTGTGTTGTTGGAAGGCTTGACTAAAGGCGAAGGCCAGTTCGACACTGTTCTGACCTATGGGCGGTATACAATGATTGACGACTCTCTCCTGGAGTATTTGCCAACGTTCAACAAGCTCAAAGTTGGGGTCATTGCCGCTTCAGCTCAAGGCTGCGGAATGTTGACGAATCGGCAGACGCCAGCCTGGCATCCAGCAAGTGACCATCTCAAAGCTCTCGTTGAAGAGGCGGCGCAGATTTGTCGGAGCAACAACGTCGAACTGGGGAAACTCGCCACACATCACTTCCTCAGGCTCCCCGGCAACGTGGGAACTTTCCTTTTGGGTATGGAGAGAATGGAATACTTGAATGCGAACATCGATGCATACCTCGATGGCCTCGATGCGAAAGAAACGGAAGTTTATGAAAGTTTAATGAGAACGTGAGTCCCTGAAAGGGATTTTCCGGGCTGTAAATTTTAATTAACTATCAACTAATAATTCCAGGGTGTTTTCGAGTGAGCGAATCGGCGAGGCGAAGCATTGGGAAGGCTTTGAGGTGAACCGATACCGACAACAGAGCAAGGAATGGCAATAAATTTTGTGTTCACAATGTAACAGCAATAAAACTTATTCAACTCACTTCTCTGGAATTTTGATCGAGTCGGCACGAAGCAATTGGAGGTGAGTCATTCCGATGTCTGACTCGGGTAAGTCGGGCGTTGGGAACTTGAAGTTGTCGAGGTCGAGCGGCTCTTCACCGCGCATCCAATAGATGAACATCGTCCCTTCGTGGAATGGAAAATCGTTCTCGTCGCACGTGTCGAATTTCCTTCTGAATGCAATCTCATCCTTATCGGAGCGAGCGATGCTGATGCAGTCTTGCTGTCGATCGATGATTATTTCCCGACCATCGTCACTTGACCTGGCATCCTTGAATTGAAAACGAGGTATCGTTAGGCAACTGAACGGTCGGAATCGAACGGCGAGGTGAAATTTCAATCGCAAGCGATGGAAATTCCTGTCAATCCGCCCCAAATTTCAATTCCTATCGAGAGCCCGCCGCAACATTTCTCCGACGACACAACCGGAATTTACTAATTCCTTCCAATTTGTAACGTCGGGAGATTGCGGTCGAGCGTTGCTCGCCAAATTATGATTTATGACTCACGATGCTGATGTCGATTTTCTCGTTCTCGCGATGGAAAATGCAGAAATCCGTTCGCGGAAACTCCCCGCGTCGAGAGAAGCCGAGGGCGAACCAGCGATATTTCTCGTTGATGCCATTTTTCACTTGGAAGAACACGTTCCTCTCGGGCCAGTCAACCATCCACGTGAGCTTCGTCTCGTACTCGGGATCCAATGTGACGCTGTGCATCTGACTCGGTGATACATCTGCGAGGCACGAAGCGAAATTTAGCGTGAAAGAATTCATCATCATAACGACATCATCATTGTCAAGAGCGATTCACATTGTGTAGATTTCGCGAAGCTCATGAATAATTCATGAGATCTCGATGGGAATTAAAACATATCGGAAAAGTTTGCTCGACGAGAGGAAAGAGAACGAAGGGAAAAGCTTTTCTTTCCTTCCTATCCTCACGCTCTCTGCATTTCTTGAGGCCAAACAATTAAACGAATATTATCGTCTCTGCATCGTTCCAAAGCCATGGAATTCCTTTCGTCACCCACAGGAATTCTCGGTGGTTTGGGGCGAGTTTAGAAGTTTAGTCACTTGCCTCTGCCTTGCTCGACCTTCTCTAATGAGTTGATCGTAAAATTTTTAATTCCCCGACTGTTTCGTTAACTTTTAAATGAGAGGAAGTTGTGCCTAAGCTTGGTAATCTTAGCTATCATGAAATCCAACAAGTATTAAAGACGATTTGTTCGAGCTTCGCTTTTATGCGAAAGTAAAAACAATTTTCCGCTTGGCAATGTTTTCAACACTCGGATTATTAAAGAAGCTTTTATTGCTTGTTAATAATAAGCGAGCAGGAGCACGTGCCGAAGCATCCGCTGAGTCTCCCGCTCTCGCGCAAAAATCCGTCAAATTTGCCCTTGCCTCGAACGAATTTAAATAATTAATTAAGCCCTTAATTGCTTTCTTTTGTGTAAACTTTTCTAATTTTTGTTAAAGACTCGTCTAAGACTGTTGCGAGCTACTCGCGAGCAAGTGTTCGAGTTTGCTAAAGCGATGTTCATTCATCGGTTGAAGCTCCAGCAAAGAGTTGGAGTGAGGCGCGTTTGCGGCTTCGGATATGAAAAACGTGAAAATATTTCATCTGTCCCCGGCTCCCTCCCGATGCGTGTAAACGGATGGAATCGCTCGAACGATGATGCAGAAGGCGTCTCACAGCATGTGACGACACGATTTCATTTAATCAAGTCAAGCTTGAACTACACGCACGACCCATATGACAGAATTCCGTTCTGCGGATAATTTTCAATTAATTTTCACACCTCGAAAGTTTCTTCCACCGGTCCGAGATTGTTCGTTCGCTCCAAGCGACACTATTTCATCCCCAATCAAACTCAACTCACTTGACGCATGATGACGGTGAATTTTGGCGAGGATTTTACTATCCGATAGCGTTAGCACCACAATCGTTAAACTCAAGATTTTTATAAAGCTCATCTCGAGATTCCACTTTATGATTCCTGTCGAATGAAAGCACAAACTTCTTAATGAGCTCCGTCCATCACAAGTCACCCTCGGAGCTTAAAGCGAGATGACTCCGAGACTGATAAGACGGAGATTTTCTTTCAATCACTTTACCAATAACACTTTGATGGCCAATTTTTATATCGATAAACGGAAAAGATGAAAATGGAAAGCAAGAGAAAGCAGGTGCTCTAACGTTCGTTTCACATTTCACACTGAACTGATGTGAAGAGATGAGTGCGAGATGAGGAGAAAAGCACAGGCGACGAAAAGGAAAATACGAAACGGAATATTATTGGCAAATGAACGGATGAAGATCTTCACGACAGCGAGCCCCGAGCGAGATTAAGATGTTTAATATTTTCCGTTATCATTTTTATACTTGTTGTGACTCACAACTTGTGAGTCGCATGCGACCGAGTGAGCGGGAGAAGGGGACAGCAAAGTTTTTCTGCCGTTTAGACGTCGCTCCGTTCAAACATCGAGCTTTTCCTCTCAGAAAATCTTGTTTATGTGTCTGAAAAATTGTTCTTTTCCTGCCTGCGAGCCTTCTTGCCTCTCTCTCTCCATCTCTGTAATGTTTAAACGGGCAAATGTTGACACGCTTCGAACGATGATTGGAAAAGGGAGAAAGGTAAACTTTTAGCTAACGGGAGGAATTTATGAACTCTGAGTGGAGCCGATAGATCCCATTAGTTATTAATTGATCCAATTAAAGGTTGCGATGGCCAACGTGGGTGAAAAGTTTTTAATTTAAATCGACGTAATTGAGTCGTTTAGCTGCTAAACTTTTGCGATCCACTCTGTGAGTTACAGAAGTTTTCACCTTCCAATTTCGCAACGCAAACACTCCGGAACCCAAAGACAAACAGCGGAGTGAAAGCTCGGCTACGAAAACATATCGAGTGCGGTTTATTATTTCGTCTTTAAATTGAGTCACTCTGCGAACGTCAACAAATTATATTCGAGCGTCTAAACAATCCTTAAAGTTTTTCCTTTTATCTTCTGACAATTTTCTTCGAGGAAAATTTCATCTAATGATGTTGATTTCGGTGAGATAAGATAACGATTGAAAGTTTATTCATGATTCAGATTTATGTGGAAATTGTGTGACCAAAAATGTGAGACAAATTAATGTTTGAATAAACAGACGGAACAGAGTCAAGTTGCCTACATACAAATCAAGTCAGAAGTCCAAGTCAAGTTTGCAAGTGTTTTTATGTTGAGTTGGCTTATGATGGATTAAGCTTGTTGTTTATTTATTCTATAAGTTTAAATTGAATTATTGAGTAAGTGACACTAACCAAGTGTTAACTATGATTTTACTAATGTGTGAGCTTTCGTTTTCCATTCAAAGTCGAGAAAGGATCTAAAAAATCATCGGCCCACTTTAAAGCTTTTGAAAAGCGGAAGAAGAAATTTTCCATCTAAGTTCTTCAAACTCACATCCCTCTCTCTTTATTGGAATATCCTAGATGGCAAACTGAACACAAAATTTATTGTCAACCGTTGAGTTACATACAGAAATTATCGAATTAAGTTATTACAAACTTTAACTGTTAATTACAGATTGTTTTCCGGTAATTTTCCATCGACTTCCGGACTTAGAGTCGTGACAAGAGTCCCACTCCATCGAGTTCCAGATCGTGTTGCCAGAGAGTTTGCCGAAAAGCGATGCGACGTGGTTCGAGTCATGCCCGAGGATTTGCAGTTCTCGAAGGTTGTTGCGATCTAAAGAAAAATCCTCGACGGTCAACAGAGCATCGACGTCGATGAGCTGAATGCATTCGAGATTTGTCATACTAGCCACGATTTCCACAAATTCGATGGGAAGTGTCACGTTTCGAATGTGCAACGCCTTGACGAACCATCCAACTCGGTGAATGAGCTCAGCGAAATTCTTCACACGATCAGTTCCAGCAACCATTTTCATTCCGACGAGATCAATCCGATGGAAAATATTCTTGCTTTCCTTCAACACTTTGAAGTATTCGGCGTCGTCCAAAGGCTGGGGAACGAGAAACGATTAGCATTAGCTTGAAGTCCTTTAGTTCTCCAACTTACCAAGCAAATTCCATGATCGTTCTCACCAAGAAATAAAACTGCTGGGAAAATGTTTTCATTCTGCTGGAAGAAAAAACTTTAGTTGGCAGTTTATTGAGCAAACGTTTTACCTGTTTGTTCATTTTGAAGATTGGAAAACTAGATAGAATAAATAGATTTGGGACTTGTGAAATTTCAAATGCAAAACTGTCTCTTGGACTGCTCAAGCTTGAATGAAAATTTTCCGATGTTCGAGAAGTGCAAAGGTTGACTCGATCAATCGCGATGACATTGAACGAAATTTACAAATGTCATTGGTCCTATGACTTCTTGCTGGCCTAACTACAGCTTCAGATTAGCAGCCTAGTATCGCCTTCCTGTCATTTATTAGTAGAGCGCTGCACTGCTTGGAAAATTATGCGAGAACGAGGCGGCAAATTGCAAGTACAACGTCCGATGAAAATATGTATTCTGACTTTCATAGCCGTCAATTGAGAATATCTAGACTCCTTCCAAGGCCTTTCTGTGGTTCCCACTTCGTGATTTCGTCGTTCCAATGAGTTCTGCATACAGCAACTTTGTCATATCGGCCATTGAACTCGATATTTCGTGCTCTGAAAAATTAAATAAATTTGTTTTATACAAATTATTCATTTTAAAAATATCGAATTTCTCACTTAAAAATTAAAACTTTTAAATCCAAAAACTATAAAATTTCAATTGGTAAAGTAGAATAAATTTTAGTTTTACTCTTGCTGCGGTCTCTTGAGCTTGATTTCGTTTCTATCGAGTCTAGAGAAAATATCTGAAGAAGTTAATTCGAGAATGACAAGATATCTTCAGCTAATGTCATTTCTTTGGCGTTCAGATGTTCAAGTTAACTTCGACAGTTTCACAAAGTTTTCGGTTCTGTTGTACGATAATAGCTGTTTGAACTGGGAACCTCTAAGTGAAAGTGCAACGATAATGAACAAGTTTGTGTTTTACATCAGAGAAATCTACTTCAGGTTCTGCGTTTTGGCGTTTTATCTAGCAACGATCTCTCTGCTCATACACGCAATCAAGTCCAACGATTCTGCTACACTTCTGAGCAGCGTCAGGGATTCATTAACGACTCTCCTCGCTGCTCTAATGAGCCTCGCGTTATTCACAAGAAGAACTGAACTTTTTACTATCTGCAACGACTTGAGATTGTTCTACAATCATCGCGTCACAAAATATCCATCGCACGACGTTCAGATCTATTTGGATCGCTACATTGGATTCACAAAAAAATATTTTTCATCCTTCGTGGTCTCAATTTTCACGGCAGTTCCGCTGACTATTTCCTACATTGTGACTGGCAAAATGTTTTTGACGATCAACTTTTGGTTTCCTTTCGATGAATATCAAACCAATACTTTCCCAGTTGCATTGGCTGTGAACTCATGGATGATGTGGGTTGTTTGCCTGTGGTACGTGGCAGCAGACACGCTAATCTTTGCAATGGTTACAGTTATATCGATGGAGTTTGACTTTTTGGCAAAAGACATAACGCATTTGAAAAAAGTGAAACTTTCTGAAATATCAAACGAGATCAAAAGACTCATCGATCGTCACATCCGACTAATTATTCTATCTGAACGGGTAACGAAAATCTACGGCGTGTTTTATCTGATCATCTTCGTGATTTATTCAGCAATCTTGGGGCTTTCGATCTACTTACTTATGACTGAAGCTATCGATTTCCTGTTCTTTCCTTTCAACGTGGCCTACGTGCTAGTTTCTTTTTGGAGAACTTTCATGCACTGCAGCTTTGGACAAAAACTTGAAAACGCTAGTACGAAAGTCGAGGATGCCGCCTATGATTCCGGATGGGAAGGCTTCAACAGTATTGCGGAAAAGAAGCTGATTTTGACGCTTATGGTTCGAGCTCAAAAGCATTCCCGACTCTCAGCGATGAGCTTCTCTGACATAACTATCCAAACTTTTAGCTCTGTGAGTTCTGAATTTCGTGTTGTCTGAATTTGATTCCCAAGAACTCTTATAACTTTTCAAATAAACTCCACAGATTCTATCAACAACGTGGTCGTACTTGAGTGTCTTACAAAAATTCAAAGTGTAACCAATTCAAAGCGCCGAACTTCCATGATCCCTTGAATTCGACAATGGATTATTGATGAAGCGTTAATAGGATTTCATGTTTGTTAATAGAAAATGTGACAAGCAAACAGTTGAACTTTTTTCCCACAATCGTTTAAAAACTTAAAAATCAAATTTGCTGAAATTTTTTCGACCACTTTCAAGAATTTTTCAGTATCGTTCAGACCGCGGCATTTAAAGGTTTGAAATAAAGCAAACTCGGCAACGATGAGCGTCCTACAATTGCTAAAACTGTTCAGAATGAACCGAGAAGAAAATGATTTCGACAGTTTTACAAAATTCTCATATTCGATACTGCAAAACAATTGCATGAACTGGAAAATCTTAAGTGAAAACGCCAGCCAAACCCAAAGAATTGTGTTCTACATGAGAGAAATTTACTTTAGGATTTCTATATTTGGATTTTATTTCTGTGCTTTCTCAATGATCATGCATGCAACTTATGAAGCCGCCGATTTTGTAGAGCTGCTCAGGAACGTCAGGGACTTTATGACTGGTTTTCTCACCGGATTGACGAGCTTGGTTTTGTTTTCGAGAAAAAATAAACTTCTTGATTTCTGCCGGGACGTCAAATCGTTTTGTGACCAACGAATAATCAATCAGCCATCGCATAACGCTCAGCCGTATTTGGATCGCTACCTCCTGTTCGCTAAACTTTATTACGCAGCTTATTTGATGGCGATCTTAACTGCAGCACCTCTCGTAATTTCCTACGTTATGACTGGAAAAATGTTCTTGACGGTCAATTTTTGGTTTCCGTTCGACAAATATCAAAAAGAAACTTTTCCGATTGCATTGGCGTTGAATTCGTGGATGCTTTGGGCTGTCTGTCTTTGGTATGCGGCTTCTGACTTACTGAGCTTTGCTTTAATCACAATCATCGCAATGGAGTTTGACTTTTTGGCTGCAGACATCGAGGACGTTAGTGAGGCAGAAACTCATGAGCGAATAGGAAAACTTAAAAAGCTCACCAGCCGCCACAACGAATTGATCAAGCTTTCGGACCGATTGCAGGAAATCTTTGGACTCTTTTATTTGATCATATTCGGGATTTACTCTCTGATGTTGTGTCTGACAATTTACTCGCTGGCAACGGAGGAGATCGACCTCGTATTTTTCCCCTTCAACATCGCTTATGTCTCACTCAACTTTTGGAGAACTTTCCTCCACTGCAACTTTGGCCAGAGACTTTCTGACGCAAGCAACTCAATCGCTGACGCAGTGTACGCTTGTGGTTGGGACCGAGCTGAGTCAAAGAGGGAAAGAATTCAGATTTGGATGCTAATGATTCGAGCTCAAGAACCTTGCAAGATATCTGCAATGAACTTCTATGTTATTTCGCATAGAACCTTCAATACAGTAAGTCTTCATAATGAAAGCGACCCTCAATCATTAATAAATCTATTCGCAGATTTTGTCAACAACATGGTCCTACTTGAGCCTCTTGCTGAACCTTAAAGCATAAAAAATCGTGTGAAACTTTCGGTTGAATGTTCCGAAAACAATTCTACTTCAATGGCTAATTTTGAAAACCTCGTTTTGGAAAACTTCAGGACAATTTTGTTTAATGAAATATGTATCGATGTATAAACGTTACAATTATCAACTTTAAAATTGGAACTTTCAGTTCGACAACTTCTGAAAAACCTTTGAAAAAAACCTTTAGAAGCCAACAGTCGACGATGATCTACAAAGCAAGCGACTGGAACAATTTATAAGACGCCGACTGGGAACAACTTGAAATAATTATTTTACTCACTTCCTTGACATTTTGATCCTTCAAAATATGAGAAAACTCGATTCATTCTTGAGTTAACTCAATTTGAAGATTCGACTTTCAAAATTTGCAACTCAGGCAAAGCAAAAGTCAAGTTTAACTTGACTCAAATAATTTGGACTTGACTCTCTTTGAATTCTTGGAAAATTATGATTTTCATGATTAAAAGTTATGATTTTGTCCTCATTTTTTCTTCTAAAAACACTTTCAGAATCGCATTGGAAATATACAATAGAATAGAAGATATCAGAAACTGAATAACTCGTTTTAAATATTTAACGTTGCACGTGAAAAATTACCCGGTAACAAAAATATTAAATTTCTTTATGCTAAGATTAAAATTATTGAATAATTTTTCATGCTTCACCACAGTAAATAAAACTTAATTCATTAAGCAGAAAACTTTTTTGTCGTGGCTGCGATAAAACTTTAATGCCGATAAGAATTTCTCGCCCAGGCGTAGAGAAAATATTGCATTTGTATTTAAATTTTATCTCCAAAGCTAAACTTTCGAATCGAATCAAGATTTTGTTCAGAAGTCAAAGAGTAAACCCGAAAGGCAACAACCTGCATCTGCGCCAACAAAGAATGTTATGTTGAGCATCGAATTTCATCGCTTCAACCCCACGAACACATCGACGGCCTACGAGATATTTATCGCTCTCACACAACACCAACAAGCGACGAAACATGTTTAGGGGAATATTAGACTCAGTCAGTCTAAGAATCGTGACAGCGGAAACATGTTGTGTCATAAATGAGTCACTGAAATATTGTTTATGTTGCTCAATAAGCATAAAAGTTCGACGAAAGTGCTTCAATAATTTATATCCAACGTGTTCAGCGACATAAATTATCGACTGCGATGTAATTTCGGATTGAAGTGCCAAACTTCGGAAAGAATCTTCAAGTGCGTCTCAAAATGGTTCATTGTCATTCATGGCGCGTCGCAGTTCTTTTGACTGCAGCGTGCTGCTTCGTGAGCTGTCTGAGAGACCAAAAGTGTCGCTTCGATCGCGTCCACAAGATGATCGCGTATAACTGCGCAAGCATGCAGTTCAAGACGATCCCGAAGAATCTGAAGTCGTCGACCGAGGTGAGAAAATTCTTATTGGCGCGGTGCAGGAGATCGAAACGATTTTCTTTGTAGATTTTGGACGCTTCGGAGAATCGAATCAGAAAGCTGACGCGTGATTCATTCGCTCAATACACGAAGCTGAGATTTCTGTATTTGTTCGAGAACATGATTCTAAAGGTTGAGCGTGGGACGTTTTCGCAGTTGACTCAGCTGGAAACTCTGGATTTGTCTAGCAACGGATTGAGAATCGTTCCTTCGGAGATTTTCAGTCTCCCGCTGTTAAGGAAACTTTATCTTGCTGATAACGAGCTCAAGAACGAAGGATTTCTGAGTGTCGTGAAACCAGTTTTGGCTCCTCTTACTTACTTAAACATTGCCAGTACGGAAATCGACATGATTCCTGACTTTGGAATTCTTCCCGAGCTGCTTCACCTTAATGTTTCGTCAAACATTTTGAAGAAACTCACACCGGAACAGTTTGCGCCGCTCTGTCAAATCAAGTTCGTCGACCTAAACCAGACAAACGTTGGCGCATGTGAGTGCCGAAAAATTAATAATTTCATGGAGAAAGAGTTGAGCAAACCGCCGATCGCGTTTTGTGGGAACGCAAAACAAAGTGAGCTCATCAAAATAATTAGACTTTGCAAGATTGTTTGACATAATTTTGTTTTTAGACTGCAAAGAGGAAAACGTTTCTTTACCACAAGCCAAAGATTATTTAAGGTGCTTGACTGTGAAGGAAGAGCGACTCAAACTGAGAACCGCACAAGCATCGACTGAGCTCTCATGGCCGACAGTCGCTTTTTTCTCCTGCATCGCGCTTTGGCTGTTAATTATGATGTACGCGACTTGTAATCGACCGTCAGAGTCGAGGCCGCAGCGGACTGGAGAAAGCACCACGTCAATGGACATTATCGTCAACCCAAACTCAAGGAATACTTTAATCATGTAACAATCTACTTAACTTTTATATTTAACTCGTAAGACAAACATTGCTGGCCGACGGAGCCAATGACTAATCAAAGCCAGAAGAAACTTTATCGCTATTTGAATGATTATTTGCTTAACTTGTGTGCGGAAGCCGCCAATGTATTATTTGCATCACTATTTATTAAAGTCACAGAGTTAATTTGGTTGTACATTCGATTCCATATCAAAATTGAGTGAATCAGACTTCAGTCGAATCAGGAAGAATAAAATATTTTCTATTTAGATAAGCTTTTGCTAAGTGAACGATAAATCTGATGTTGTTTTGATTTGAATTTTTTGATGGACTACATTTGAAGGATTGATGCATTTGAAGGACTGACAGCTGACTAATCAAGCAGCAATCGAAAAAGCAGCGATTAAGTCAAACGTTGAACAGTTTAATTTAGCTTGCATGGATTGTGGTGAGTTCCATCGATTGTGTTGAGTTTTTCTCCGCATGCCGAGGTGAATTTCACTCGCGGGGCCAAAACTACAACAAAAAAATAACACGCGCGATTCCCAAGTAAACATTACACATTTTTTCGAATTCCGCCAGATTCTTGATTGCCATGGAGCTCATGCTTAACATAACAACTGGAGACAGTAATGACAATCCGTACAAGGTAAAATGGCAACGATTTAAGTTATCTGAAGCTAAATAAATTTAATTTTAGGAGAGCAAAAGCAAATCACATTATTCAGGATCGGGATTTTCCTTTGAGTTCAAGGATAATGAGCCAGCAAAAGCGACGGTACTTGCGAGGAAAAGAATCAAAAAGCCGCCAGTGGAATCTCCACAAACAGAGTTTAAGATTGCACCAAAGGAAATTGAAGTAAAGGAAACGCCGAAGAAGGAGAAGAAAGTGACGTCGGAGCCCACAGCGATCCTCGATGAGATCCTGAAGAAAGACACGAGACTAGATGTGCAGATTCCAAGGCAGCTGCCCACTGTTGACTTCATGGACGAGCCGTCAAATTCTCGTCAGAACAAATTCAAGAGAAACGACAAGAAAGGTGACATCGACTACGCAAACCAGCCAGTTAAGAAGCTCGAGAAGCCTCAGAAGAAACCGAAGAACAAATTCTCGAAGGTGACCAATCCATATCCTAACGACCAGACGAAGAATCCTAAAGGAGAAGCGCAGACGAAGCAACAGAAATCAGAAGCGAAGGAATTACAAGACAAGAACAGCGCGAAGGTTGAAGCGGAACCGAAGCCCAAGAAGCCAAAATCAGCAGCGAACGAGAACACCGGCAGCAGCAACACAAACGTGTTCACTGCCGACTCAGTTGACTCGCTAAAGATCCATCCGTTCTCGATCAAGAACATGAAAGAAGTGCTGAACTTCCACAAACTAACTCACGTTCAACAAAAATCGATACCGGCAGCGTTGGAGGGAAAAGATTTGCTGATTAGAAGTCCAACGGGATCCGGCAAAACTCTCAGCTACGCTCTTCCTATCGTCGAGAAGTTGCACAAGATTGAACCACGATTAACGAGATCACAAGGAATCCACGCGTTGGTCATCGTTCCAACACGAGAACTGGCCGTTCAAACTTACGAGCTGTTCGTGAAGCTGACGAAGCCGTTCCAGTGGATCGTGCCTGGCTATCTGAGTGGCGGAGAGAAAAGGAAAGCTGAGAAGTCGCGACTTCGCAACGGAATCACGATTCTCATATCAACGCCCGGCCGAATTTGCGATCATCTGCTGCACACGGAATCGATGAAGTTCGACAAGATTCAAGTTTTCGCGTTGGACGAGGCTGATCGTTTGTTAGAGCTCGGCTACGAAAACGACGTGAAAAAGGTTGTCGATACGATCGCGGAGCAGAACAAGGAGTCGAGGAGCATCCAAAAGATTCTTCTGTCAGCAACGCTTTCGTCCAAGGTGAAGAAGTTGGCCGGCCTTACACTCAGCGAGCCGGTTTACGTAGACAACGACTCAGTTGACACGATGAAGAACTCGCTGATGGACAGCGAGACGGACGACAACATCGTGATCCCGGAGGGAATCGAGCAGAAATATTTCATGTTGCCTCCCAAGCTTCGCTTCGTTGTTCTGTGCTCGCTGTTGGTTCGCCGAATGTCGGCGGGCGCTCGTAAAATCTTAATCTTCTTCCCCACACAACACGTCGTCGATTTTCATTACGACATAATGGTGGAATTCCTAACGCAATCGTTCAAGAAGAGGGAGAAGACCGCGAAATCTTATTTGAATGACAATGAAGAAGACATCGACGGCAACTTGGAAGATCCGGAAGAGAGCGAGGAAGAGGATGAAAGCAACATTTGGCTTCCTAACGTGACGCTTTTCAAGTGAGTGAGGGTGACGCGCAACGAGATTTAACGCTAATCCCATTCTTATTCCATTAGACTGTTCGGATCGATGTCACAAATCGAGAGAGTTTCGGTGTTTCGCGAGTTCAAGGCGGTGAAAGCGGGAATTTTGCTGTGCACGGATGTTGCAGCTCGCGGTCTCGACGTTCCCCAGCTCGACTTGGTTATCCAATATTCAGCGCCACAGGAGTTGAGCAACTATTACCATCGGATTGGTAGAACTGCGCGCGCTGGAAACAAAGGCGAAGCTTTGATATTCCTGAATCGAAATGAGGAAAAGTTCTTGGATTTGTTGAGAGAGAAAAATGTTGAGTGAGTTGCAGGAGAATCGAAATTCTTGTCACGATCTAAACAGTTTTACTTCCGCAGAATCAGCGAGGAAGACTACCACAAATGCTTGAAGGAAGTTCAGCTGCCGAACCAGAACATCCGATACTTCGAGGATAAGATTGTGGCTCTGCAGCGAAAGCTCGAGGACCTGCTGAGCGACGACGAGGAGCTGCGGCTGAAGGCGTCGAAGGGTGAGTGTAACAAGCCAGATGGGCTAATTGAGCTCGAAGTGGGAGAGGAAATGGAGTCAGGAAAGTGGAAATGATTGAATTTAAAGAGTCTCGCAAATGTTGTTTCATCATTTCAACCCTCCAAAGCCAATTATCGGAGGCGAGAAGTGTTAAACACAATTTTCGGGATAGATTCGTTGCCATTTTCTCGAGCTCTTTCTGCTGAATTAATGAAGCGATTTATTAACTTCGTTGGTGCACAACAAAACGATGGAAATCCCTACAAAGTGCATTAAAAGAAATGACCTCAAGCTATTCCAGCGATTAGAAATGATTCAGTGACTCTCTATAGGCAATCGCATTACGATTATTTCGTGAGTGTTGGAAAGCAGTTTAATTCCAGCTCCATATCGAATTTCCCTTCCTTAATCCACGAGCTCGAGAGGCGAAAGTCGAGTCACCCTTCGATGTTGGTTTTGATAGCAAATTGCTTTTAAGCTGAAGCCTTAGGACGAGACAATGAAGCTTAGCTCGAAATCACAGATAAATTACGGGATAATTGGGATTGTTAGTCCATCTAGATAGAGTGTTAGTCCACTCAAGAATCGTCACGTCTTCTCCTTCCTTTCGTCACTTAGAAGTCTCCCGAATCAATCAGATTTAAAGTTCTCACAATCCTCGAAGCTTTAAAGTGCCCGACCGCAGTCCGTGTATCGATCACCGCTCCTTGACTTTCGGTTTATTCAACGACGCTCAAATAATTATTTGTTTCAACACAGCCGTCAACACATTCATCATCCATTTGATTCGAGGGGTTGACTCGACGCTATTCAATTTTCCCTTTCCATCAAACCTTCCCTGATTTATTAACGACAATCGAGCAAAGGACAATTCGAGTTTCCCTGTCGATGACGGGAAAATTAAAATTAAACAACGTGCAAACGATGGTGACGAGGATTGTTATTATCCAACAAGTTTCCAGCGATATGCATTTCGAATTGGAAAAGTGTTATTCGACGTTGATTGCAGTCAAACATACGTAATTTTCTTTTGTTTAATCACAACATTCGAGTCGATTTTGCTGCGGTAAAGCATTCGAGTGATTGTTAAAAATTCGTTTCTAATGTGCATTTAATTGTTGACGAAGGGAGGCGATTCCCCTTCCGTTCCGAGAGGTACTTGACGACTCATTACGACGATTTGATTCCTTTGAAATCGATTTGAAATTGTTAACATTTCGAGTTAAGTCGTTGAGTGGCTTTGAAGAGCTTTTGAGTCGGGTGAACGAGCTTGTATCAATTACAGAGAGCTCGCGCTTTATTCTTGCTCATTTCGCAGTTACTTTGATGCTCATTTTGAAGGATGGGATAACTGTGGGAACGAGAACCTGAGAAAATTCTAATTTGTTTCTTTCTCCTTCCATCAGCGTTCACGTCCTGGATTTGCTACTACAAAACGTTCTCGAAGGAGCTGCGACACATTTTCAACCTTCGCGAGATGCACATGGGACACATCGCTAACAACTTCGGCCTCCGTGACGCGCCAAAATCAATCGTTAAGCAGCACTCGATGAACGACGAGGTGAAGAAGGAGAGAAACAAGAATTTCGAGTTCAACCATCGCGTTCATGTTCCTCGCGGCGATCAGCGATCGATCAACAAACTCAAGCGCAAATATGGCGATTTCTCGAAAACCAATTTCGGCAGAGCATCGGCGATATCAGAGTTCGATAGCGGCCTAGAGCCGATCAAGAAGAGCCGAGGGAAGTGAGCGATTGCTGGCGCAGATTCGGAAACTACTTCGCCTTAATTACCGCTCATGATGTTAAATGAAGATCGTTAATAAAATCTCTTTGAAATCGTTTCTAAATATCTCCTGATTGAATCTCTCTCGCCCCGATCAACAAAAGCTCTTCAGATCGAGAGGCGATAATGGCTTTTGTGTAACAATAAAATTTCAGTTTCCTCCGTTAACAGTCGACAAAACAGCAACTGAACTTAATGATACAATTTTCATCTTTCTTCTCGCCCAACAATCGCGCTGATCAGTTCATGATCGAAGGATGTATCTGAATTATGAAATTTTCGGGTTCATTGTTGTGGCCTAATCTCCACAATTCAACAAACAAGAGAATGAGAAGTCGAGTGGGATTTGAACAGCTTTAAATGCCTAATGAATTGATTGCGAGCTGCTAACCATCGCCTTCCCTTTCGATTCGATGCTTAACTCTTTTGTACGAGCTTTCTAGAAAATCGCGATCGAGCCGTGTAATCAAAAGGTTTCTCGAACTTCCACAAACATGGGCCGAGGGTTCGGAGTCCGATCATTAGACTCTAATAATAATTGTTACCATCCATCGATGATAAATTGAACATTGAAAGCTGCAGAGCATTTTGAATCATTTCTCAAGACAGTAATAGAAAGGGGAAAATGGTTCAAGCAGCGATCGATCGAACGTAACCAGCTCAAAAGAGAGTAGTAGCTTAATTATCGGGCCGATTGATTAAATACAAAATAAATCTTTCGGGGATCGGCCGATGGAAGAAAGAAACGCGATGCTATCGCTCACCGTAAGCGTGATTTAAAATCTCTGCCAGCCTCTCGACTGGAGCTCGATCTGTAATTACCGAATAATTGCTCGGGCACAGGATGTGCGGCGAACAGAAGTTGTAAGAAACATAAATTTGTGACGCTTTTATGATGGCTCGCAATCGCTTTCAATAATCATCAAACGTATGATCTTTCGTCTATGAATGGCGCACGAGAAAAGGCGGAGAATGACTCGGTGAAATGTCTCGGGAGTCGTTGAAATGTGGAGAGGAAAGTCTTCAGATCATGAACACACAATCTGAAAATGCTCAATTAAGGTTCTGGCCTTTATTTCGAGATTAAATGGAGTTGATATTTTCAATTAGAGTGGTAAAAGTTGCCTACTGAATGGCTTAATTGGCCAATTATGATCGACGAGATTTTTGGAGTGATTGCCGTTGTCGACGCAGAAGGAAATTTCTCTCCTAAAAAAGATTTTCTGCTTCGACTTCCTGGCTTAGTTTGGCTTGTCTGCGGTTAGCTTCGCCCCTGAGAAACTTTGTTTGCTATCAATGGAATCAATTAGATAGCAGGAAGCCCCTGACGTCGCCTAGTCACGTGTCGCAAACATTTATTAAGTGCTTTAGTGTGACTAATGCTGTTGATTACAGTTAGTCGCATGACTTTCTCACAAACAATCAAAGACTTTCGCTTACTGCAAACATTCCTGTTGCTCTTCCAAGCGCACCAAACGCGATCATCTCACGTAATCATGTATCAATTCATCCAGCGACTCAACATGTGTTGTAAGGATTCCTTGCGATTCTTTCACAAGTGATTTCACTCGACGCAAAAAATCGTCGACGATGAAAGATGAAAACGAGTAGGGACGATGAATGCGATACGCCGTTCTCCGTTACGCTCTTGTGTGACTTAGCATAATGTTTATGCTCTCGTTGTGTTCAATAACATGTAATGAAAATCTCTACTACTTAACTCGATAGATATCCGTTGCCTAATAATTGGGTGGTCGTGTCACATCATAATAGTGATCGAAGCGAAAATATTGCAGTCGTATCCATTGAACGTAACAAACTTGTGGTCAATTATTGCACTTCGATGGACGAGATTATGAGCGGAGTAATTAGTTTGCCGGGAGAAGATTGTCGAAAGCTTAATTTGAGTAAAGAGAGATCGTCGATACGGTCATGGATTCAATTACAGCTCAATCGCTGGTGGCATTTTTTTGCGAGGAAATCTGAGATTGCGCGTAATTTTCGAGACAAGATTGAGATCGCTGCGATTTGTCCATCAGACCATAAGTGTTGATTTCATGTGAAACTAGCTGAGCTTCGAAGGGTTAGGAGTCGATGATGTCCAGGTGATTTACACAGTCAGTTAGCTTGTTCTTGATTGCTGCAGATTGACCGGGTTACTCAATGCAAACTACGATCTAAGAAGTATCTCAAGTAGTTCCAAGATTAAAACAGAAATCTGCCGAGATTACAAAACGCTCTGCTTCCTTCATCATTCAACTCTTCATTTCCATCTGACGGCTCGAACAAATTGATACGTTTTCATTGCTTTAATTGTCCAACCTCTTCGTTCCTATCACCTCCGTCTCATCGGAGCAATTACTCGCCGCCATTCACTGGAAACTCAAATTTTGGCCCGCGAGAAATGATTATTTTAAAATTAATAGATAATTAGCATCGAATTAGCGACACGAGAGACGGAGGCTTTAATAATTTACATCAGAAACGGTAACATGAGCCATGAACCGGCATCGACTTCTAAGCGAAGTTCCCTCGGGTGAGTTTTTTTCTGCTGGAAATCATTGACGCCATTAGCTTAATAGCGCTTTTAAGTTCGCGGCGAGCGATGAGAAAGCCTTTGTGAACGAATTAAAATCTTTGGGAAATTTCCCTCGCGGCTTTCTGCGCTCGTCAAGTCATTCGGGACAGCAACACAACTTTTTTTGTGCCTCTCGAATTTGAATAAATGTTAATTGAAGCATAAAAATTTTAATGACATTTTCACGTGTTTTCTGAACGGTTTTCCGATGGAAAGCCGAATCGAATTTTCATGCAGATTGCGAGTGTCAGCGATGCGGAGGAAAACTCGAAGCTTTCCGTCATGATTTATCAAGATGGATCGAACGTTCTCTTTCGGCGAGAAAAAGGTGTCAAGATTTCTTCTCTTCCGACGATTTTCCCTCGACGCGGACGGAAAAACTTCTTCAAAGTGACGAAGGAAAATTGTGTCGGGGAAAAAGTTTTTTCTTTCATAGAATTTCCTCTGGGAATAAAGAAGAAGTCGGGAAATGGCTTTTCTTTTATTCGCTTCCTCCATCCGATGAAATGAAATAAAAAGAAAGAATTTTCCTGTTCGTGGGACGTGTTAAGATGAGATTGCGTCTCAAAGCGGAACCAATTTGAGATGGAAAATTGTAATTGCAATTTTTCACGGCTTTATGCCTCTCATCTTCGAGCTGAGAAGAGACGGAGGAAATGACGCTTAAGTGCTTTTGCTGGTGCCCGAAATATCATTTGGATTGTCCACCTTGTTGAGCTTTCCGCTTAGATTAATTAGACGAGAATTCATGCTTCAGTGTCGCCTCGGTTCGTGCTTGATTAATTTGATATTTTTCGATCGGCTGACTGATGGACCACACAAGTTGACACAAAATGATATTTCATTAGCGGATGAGCTGCGGATCCATTTAACCCTAAATCCGTTGAGACACACTCGAGGTCTGTTCCAATTAATTTAAAGTTTTCCTCTCTCCTTCGCCGATTAACGACGACGACATTCCGTTCGAAGCGAGAAGAATTCTTGGTTCTTGACGGTCCCATTTCACTCGCGGTTAGGTCGGCACCTTCCTTTGCCTTTGCGCGCATCACCAAAGAAAAAGGTGAAGCGAAACCAGAAATTATTAATAAAACCAACAAATCTTAGATGGAATTGAGAAAGTGGGAGCAAAAAGATTTCTCCGCAAATTGGTTTCGATGCGCTTGCTTCCTGAATCCATCAAGGGCCGAGGCGCCACTTCAGCTACTTCAAAGGCTGCTCGAGATCGAGGCCAATCGATTTTGCGGTTGCAGTGATGATTGGCGATTTTCTTCTTGTAGTAATTCACTCGTTTATTTGTTTGATCAAATTGCGAATGAGTTTTTTGCTCCTGAAATTGAGTTTAATTCTGTGATTTGTTTTTTCAGCCAAAGTGAGTCAGATATCTCCCTTTAAAACCACATCATCATTACGATCAATGACGCCGATTGTTCTCGATTTCGCTGCAGACTCTAATTTACATTAAAGCTAAATTAATTGCCTCAATTAGCAGACGAGCTTACAAAACAGTGAAAAATTTGCCGGATGTTGAATTAAAAGCTAAACAAAAGTTCACAAAATCGAGAGCGAACGTTAATTATGGCGCAACCTTAAATATTTAGTAAAGCGATAACAGGAAGAAAATTAGCCATTGTGTTAATTTCATTAAATGAGCAATAAAGCAACGCAAATGCTACAGCGAAGCGATCGAATAAAGAGATTTCCGTGCCGTAATTTACGTTCACAAATTTCCCTCGCAACGATTCTCACGTTTAATGAAAACTTCTTGCGCTCATCGTACAAAACTTAATAGCTCCGCTCCAGTTCTCGTAAAGTGCAATGAAATGCGAGACGATAGTCTCACATTCCATTGAGCGGATCAGGTGCTTCTAACAGTTAATAAACTGATAGTAGCTTGACGATGGAACGAACGAACAAACGACGTTCCTTACATAATTAGCTGATGGATTAATTTACACTCTGCACGATTCACTTTAAACTGTGTGAGATTTCGAAAAGGTTTTCTAATTCATCTCATCTGGCGAAAGGCAACAAAGAGCTGTTCATTGACTTGCTGAGTTACTTTTCATGTTACATTTATTTTCCACTTTGAGCCAAACAATGCGCGAGATGACTTAGAAATGATATTGCCCCAAGACTCGTTCGCTCATATTTACTGGAATTATTTCGCAATCGCTTCTTATCATCTCCACAACGATCATGCAGTAAAGTTTCCCCGCTAGCCAACGAAATGATCGCTGCCAGCCGATGCGAAGCTTTTCCTCAGCCAACGTTTTGAGTCAATTACGATGAAATTGCGGAGCTAAAGTGCAAGATCGCATTGTTATCCAGGATCAAGAGGTTCACATTTTAAAATGCTAAAACATGAATTTTACGCGAAACTATAATTTAGCTGGGAGAGCGCTGCAAAGATTTAATGGGAAAATCGCTCTAATGGCGAAATATTTATCGTTTCTTACTCTCGAAAAACCTTAAATAATTGAAAACTCGTGATTTATTTGACGAGCACGATTTCACCTTAGAGTCATTTCTGAAGGAAGAGAAATTAATTGCACAATTTCGAGTGATCAGTGCTGCGATTTGGGGTGGAGAGCTGCAAGCGGCAGTTCGAATGATGCTGCATAAGTTCTCGAAATCACTTCTGTTCTGATTAGTTTTGATCCAACAATTAAACATGAGACAAACTTTCCCTCGAAACCTTGAATTATTAACGCAATGATGGCAATGTGAATTCAAGTCAAACCGCTGATAATTCCATTTTGAAGAAGTTCATTTCGCTCCATCTTCACGTCCCATTGATGCTCGCTCGCAAAACGAGCGAAAACTGAACAAAAACGTTAATGATAGAGTTGCTGTCAAGCTCTCATTGATCCATCAAGAATGCATAGAGAACGACGACAGAAGAGACGACGAAGAAATTGCTGTTGAGCCCACTCAGCAAAACCATCCGTCCTCAGCCATTAAGCCCAATTTCGCATCATTTTCTAAATAATACGTTGCGCGAGTCGCTCCATTCAGGAATCTGCAAAATGCGCTTTTTATTGGCATCGCGGCGACCACGACATCGCATTCGCTATTCCTCTTCGCCCTTTTCCGCTTCACCATTCGCTTCGTGACTTTGTCCGAGGTGTACAGGCTGAGCACGATTATTAAGTATCGCGTTTAACTTGTTCTTATTGTGCTTAATCGCGATTTTAAATTGAATTGAGAAGAATGCGTCATTAAATTTGCAGCTATCGACGTCGTTCGCCTTCCGATTCGCTCCGTCTCTCTGTAATCACAGTGCACCATCACGTTTTCGATTTATATTAAATGCATTGAACGAGAATGAGACACTCAATTATTGTTGTCTGCCTTCTCATTCGAGAGCTCGAGAGCAAGAAAAATCAATTTAATTGAGTTTGCAAATGGCGAGCGATAAGACTTGTCGACGCGACTCCAACGTCCAAGATTAAGCGGTCAGACTTTAATTCGAGCAGCGACATTTCAAAATGGCAGCAGTCCGACTCCTGGCGAGGCGCGAGGTGTAAATGCCAGTTTAAATAATCTCGGAAACCCGTTCGATCAACGCCGAGAAGTCGCTCGCTTAATTCCTCAATATCAACTTATCAAACCACCGGTAAATGATTTTCGATCGGAATAATTTGTCAAAACTTTAAAAATTGATTAATGATTGCTATCAAAACGATTTATGTTCAGCCTTCTCTCCATCGTCGTCTGTCGTCTGTGCGCATTTCTTGCCGAAGCCGGCAAAACGAGATTTCCTTCTCGAAACAAATCTTTCGCCGATTATAAATAAATATTTGTAACGAGCGTTGACACTCTGATGAATGATATTTCAATTCCAGCTTTATCTCTCGCCTTATATCTCGCGTTGTTTCTCCTTCTGTCTCCGAAGAATCGAAAGGAACTTCAAGCAAAAAGGCCTTAAAGCTCAAATGTATCGAGTATCATGTTTATTAAAACCACATAAATTAATCATGCGAGGTAAATTGAGTTTTTATGTCTCAAGTTATTTCTTCTTCTTCGCCTTCGTCTTGTCGCCGAAGTGAAAAGTCGTAAAGAGAGACAAAGACACGGAGCAAGTCGAGCGCTATTTGTATCAGGCTTTAATGCCTCGACTAAATGGATTCGCTGCCTTAATTAATATACGCGCAGTCCCGGCCGATACTAAGCCGCTTATGACGGCGATAATCCACGCAGGGTCCGATCGACAATTGCTTACGCTCGAGGAGACTTTGCTGCGTGGAGAAAACTTTCAGCTCGTTCCATTTTCCCTTCACAATAATTTAATAAAGCCAGTTGTCGATCTAATTCATCGGAATATTATTTCTTGTATTTGTTTCAATCAATCAATTTATTATTTACGATGGAAAATAAATTATTTCTAAATTGAGTTTGAGGCGCTGTTTCGTGTGATTCGATTTGGTGTTGAGCGCGGTGAAGTCGAGGGAGGGAAGTCGTTCTCTCTTTATGGTGAATAATTAGCGCAGTTCCCGGTATGTCGAGGGAAGTCAATCGCGAACAAAATGGTGAAGCGTCCCAGCGATATGTTCAATTAAGGCTGATTGTCCAGCTAATTCCCAATTCTCACCGTAAATTGATTGATTATTATGCTTCTTTATTTCACTCGGACTTTTTTTCGTGCCGTCGAAAAGCCGCGCGAATTGTTCGAACGCTCAGCGATCCATTTTTCATCGTCCGAACAATGGACGCGTCACAATTTTATTATTATGACTCGAGGTGAAGTGTAAAATCGAAGAAGTTTAAATCTTTTAAGAGAAATGCTCCTTCAGAACTCCAATAATAATCTTCAACAATCGTTTGATTGTTGTAGAGATCGAAGCGATTCGAAGGAGAGAAGTCGAACTGAGACCAAAGTTTGATTGATTATGGAAATAATTCGACGAGATGAACACCGCCAAACGATATTTATAACTTGTTGAAACTTTTTAATGACTGAAGGCTTCGATCTTTCTCCCTCTCGCGCGATAAATCAAGCGGTTTCTTACAGCAGGAGCATTGTGCACTCCAGATGCTTCGCTTTTGTTCGCCTTAACTCGATGATTGCGAGTGCACATTTCAATTGGTAGCATTGCGAGAAGCGCGAAGCCTTCCAATTCAATAAATCTCAATTATTGTGAGATTTCAACAAGTCGTAATTGCTAATGATCGCTGCCCAGCCCCGCCACTCTTTCACACTTTCATGTCAAAGACGCTTGATTGATGCGCGATCGTTCTCGTTATTACCGTGGATAGCTGTCGAAGTCGAGAAAGAAGAAGCCAAGCACGCACCGCTTCTCACTCTTCGAGTGTCAAAACTATTTATGAGTCGGACACGTCAAAAGGAGTGCAATGATCCAACGAGAAATGAATTGCTCTATGATTGTTTGAATATCCATAAATCGATTAATGAACACGTAGACTCTACGATGATAAATTGAGTGCCAACTTATCTCACTCGATGCTGCAGCAACATCAAAAGAATTTGAAATCTCGATTAAAAAGGGACGAAGCTTGAACGTCTCTCAGACCCGAATGCATCAGCAGGCCGATCAATGATTGATGAAATGTGTTTTCGTTCGATTTAAATCATAATCAAAGCGGAAAATTGAAAAATAACTTCAACAGCTTTGATTTATGTCCTGGTAATTGCTCTCGTTCATGAGAAACCTCAAAGTGCTCGATTGAGAAATAATTGTTTGCGATTGAACTCCAACAGTGCAATTTTTCATCAGCAATTCTAAACAGCTCAGTTTAACCTTGAGATCTCCACTCTGACCTGCGCTCGACGCGGCTTGATTTATGCTTCAGTTCGCGTCAATGCCGCTCGATGATTGAATTAACAATTTATCAAAAGGCCGCTTAATTACACGGACAGCGAGCTTCTGAAAAGAACGAAGATCCCGGTGACGTTCAACTGCTAGTCAAGCTCGATAATGAGCGGTTGTATTGACGAGCGTGATGTGATACATTGTCTGCTCGTCGCTCTCTGCGATATGATCATTATCGTTGACGGAAAACGAGCCAACAGTAGAACCGAAATTGAAACGTAAATGAATTAATTAAGCAAATTATTACGCAACGGACAAAGAGCTTCGTAACAATCTGGAACAAATGTGAATCAAATGTAATTATTATTTTATTTATTTTTCGTCTCCGAAGCTTCGTTTTTGCATGAAGAATTGAAATTATTCCGTTTTCGGTGTTTGGGCTAGGAACGGAAAGCACCGGATGCGACGAAAAAAATGATTTTCAACATTAAATTCCATTTAATTTGGTCGCTTGGTAAACAGCGGTCGCCAGTCGAGGCTAAAATTTGATTATTTGATTACATGGTGTAATGATTTCTCTTTGTTGTGCAGGAGCTTGCAGCAAATGGTCATTTAATTTTGATTACATTTCGCATGGTTGAGCGAAGACGAGCAAATTTATCACAGCAGGTCGAAGGCAAACACATTTCGAATTCACGACAAACTTCGGCAATGTCTCAGCTCGTTATTGGAGATCCAAAAACTTTTGCCGAACCAACTCAGCTCTCTCTTAATTGAATTCATTTCGCCACATCTGTTCGGCTTGAAAAGCTTTTTCGGCACTGCTATGACGAATGCCGAAATTAAAATGAACTCGAAACCAAATTAGAGAATTATTAATAATGAATTATTTGACAAATTATAACGTTTCACGCCAACGACCTGAATGGAAGAGTGAGAACGAAAAGCAAGGGGAAAAGCGTGGAAAACTGGCTCGAAATCGGCTACAGTTTGAATCGTTGAAACTGCGAAAATTCGGGCAAAGAAGTCTTCGAGTTTCAGTGGTTAATTTAACTGATCAGACTTTGTAACTATTCTACTATCAAATAAGTCAGCCTGAGCTTCGAGCTGGCCCATGATTCTACTCACAAACTAAAACCAAGCGAGCTCTAGCTCTAGCTGCAGTCGTAACTCCGGCTTCAAACATCAGATCGAACCCAGAACGACAAGAATTTGAAAATTCCGATCGACACGAAAATTTCAAAGACCCTCAAACGCTCTCACTCACTCTCGGTGCGCCATTTGAAAACTCAAAACTAATGTTAAAATTAATTCAATTAAGCAATTTGTCACAGATAGATTTTGTTTTAATGAGCAAAGTGAGAAGTTCTCTGTGAAATTTGGTCGTGCTCGAGAGCCTAAAATAAACATAAATAGAATTACTCTGCACCGCAATCACTAATCTCCCCTCATGAATGGAAAGCAGAATGTCATGGTCTTCGTGTCATGAGACTCGAGGGGGAGCAAATCAACATGAGCGAGTTTTATTGCCGATAATTAAGTGCACTGTAATGTAAATAATTCAATGAATGTTAAAGTGAATTCAATCCCTTTGCGTTGCGGCGTTGGCATTAGCTGAAATTATCGAACAACAGTGAAGTGTAGCCTTGCACAATGTGCGGAATTAGCGGAATCGTCTGCGTCATCGTCGCGGATGAGCGTCGAACACTTTTGTAGTGTGAAATGGCAAAATCCACTTCGACGATTTAATGTTCGTTTAATTTTAAAACGGCTTGATAAATGATTAACATTTTTTATTTCACTTCCATCGTCTTGCTCAACGTCTGAGTCATTAAAATTTATAATTTATGGAAATTCTACAGTGTTGAGCTCGTTTTATTGTGCTGCTCTTGTAACGCGAATTAAGACGTCTTAAACTTCTGGATCGCTCATTGTTAAGTTTGATGAGTTCCCTCATGTCAGCGTTTCATTTACGAAGCTACTGATTAATGATTTTCCATTGAGCTACTTCGAAATGTGCAATTTGTGATGAAAGGCGGCGAATTATCGTTCTGGCTCGGCGCAAACACCTGTATGATTCCAGAGAAGCTTTCATTGTGGATTAATTATCCTCTCAACCACTCAATTCTCAGCGAGATATTTAAATAATCTTGACATGCAATTTCACTTCAGATCAACACTGAATCGTCTGCGATGAGCTGAAAATCTCTCGTCAACTGTTTCCAATTATCCAGAAAACTTAGTCGTGAGTTTTGCTCCTAAACGATCCAGTAGTCAAGCCAATTTTGATCCACGCGAACGCTTCGTGATCAACGGTTTAACTGTACAAGCATGAGAATCAATAACGACACGACATAGCGACAAAGTGAACGAGTAATGAGAAATTAGACTTAAACGGGGAATGATTGCGATCGTGCATGTTACAGTTGGAAGATTTCTCCTGCAGTTGGGAGAGTTGATCATCACGCAATCGATCTTAATTTGGGTAAACTACCAACATGAATCATTCAGTTGGCTTGCTGATGTCGGCTTAATAGCGAACTGGATTGCCACTAAGTTGTTTTGTCTTCTTGTTTGCAATCAAAAATTAGAGCGAGCGATTGCCTCAACATCGAACAAACTGAACAAACAAAACTTCCTTGGCGAATGAGTTTCAAGCGCAATCGTCGATAAACGAGAAACAATTTTCAATTATCGAATTTCAATAAAGAACGCGATCGTAATGTTCAGTTCTCAGACAAAGACGAGGGAATTTCTGATTGAAGCGCGAGAGGAGAAAAACATACAAGAAGATTGAAAAGAAACAAATCGAACCGATTAAAATATTTGAATAAACGTGCAGCAACTACTGGCTTTGATCTTCCATTCTTCGCTCAGGTAAAACATGAGAACATGAAACAAATTAGATAATTTCCCTCTTTTTGGCCCTCGCCCATTCTTCAAACTCATCGCTGCTTGTTTCCTTGCTCTAATTCTCCATTAAATGTTTTATTCAAACAGTCATGCATGAGCTCGGAAATCGCTCCTTACTTGCGCGTCCGAACTAACAAGATAAGTCTTGAGTTACTCGGAAATTTGTTTTGACTTCGATGAGAATTCGTTTCTTACACTCTCGGCTGATCGAACGCCGAGACTGTGTAAATAACGAATTTAATTTCCATTAGAAGCAAATCGGTCTAATTAACTTCTTCTTGCACCTCAGCTGTAATATGAAACGTTCTCAAGTGTTTTAAGCTGGAATACTTCGAAATGAAGCTCTGAAGTGACTTGAATTAATTGTCGAGCTATGAGTAACGAGATATTCTCACCTCGGCAATATCGAAACTCAGCTAATGTCGTTATGCAAATTGAGAGCGTTGCGTGAAGCGTTCGAAGGCAAATGAATTAATAATTTATGAACTGCTGCTCTGTAAGTTTTCGCATCGTTCAAACGTTTTGCAAACGTCTTGCGGTTTCATGTTCGGTCGCTTATCTAGCAAGCTCGGATCAAGCGATTTTCACCTGGCGCTTTGTTCAAAATTAAATGAAGCTCATAGACTGCAATTATTTATAATAAATTTAATTAGACATTTAGTCAGAATGACCCTCAAGTCTGCTCTCGGCCCTTAAAGCAGCATTAAGGACGCCGAACTTCCTTTCTCTGTAATTAATGTTTTGTTTTTACTTTAACAGGCCATTAACTGCATTTGGAGGAGTCGCTTTTGCGGCGAATCTTTGTAAGGATGTGGCGCACATCCTTGCGCTCCGTTGCAAGAGGCAGAATCAATAAATTACTCTCTATGAATGGGCACTTTTGTTGTCTAAATGATCGTTTGCTAGAGGAGTCAGCTCATGCCAAAGCGAAGGGATCCGACGACGGCTCTCTACCCAAATTATATGGGGTTAAAATCTATAATTACGTTAATATGAGCAAAGCAAAATTTCAAAGTTAAATTGGAAAACAAATTAAGAGACTCGGGTCGAGGCATCATTGAAAGAAATCCAAGAAGAGAGACGGAAAAAAGTCAAATCAAAATGTGCTGAGTCGTTTTCCGGCGCCGCGGGAGAATTCTGTGCAACTGTCGATGAGGTAGCAACGAGTCGACGTTTTGCAAGAGCATCAATCGAGTGACGATACTGACGTCCCGATCCCCATCATCGTTATTTTCATTCATTTAAGAGATTACAAATCCATCTCACATTTTCACAATTGCCGAAATGCTGTGGCGTTGGCGCCAATTTGATGGGTTTCTCTCGTCTCGTATCCTTGCTCCTTGTGGAGTTTCATGCGAATAAAAGACGAAAGAAGAGGAAGCAGATCCTTTTTCGCTCGCAAATCGACGTGAAATGCTCCGAAATGTTCTTTCTATGTAATTGGCCATGACTGAAGCTTCGATGATGGAAGTTCTCAATTGCTTTGATACACGAAAACTTTTCCTCCTTTGAGCTTCGTAATGGAATAACTCGATTGTTGTTGTTGACGTTGGAAGCTCACACGATTCCAAATGATTCTGATTTGCCTAATATTTCGCTACTCAACACGAAATTGCTCAATCATTACAGTCAATGACGCGTTAAGTGTTTGTGTTCAAAGCCGGATCGAAAGAGTGGAGAGAACTTCTAACCACCGACAAAGACGCTTAACAAGATCTCTCGAGCATTATTTATTCAATTCTAAACCGGAAACCATAATAAGGCTAAGTGGAGAGTGGGATATTGGAGATCTCACAAGACATCGAGGCGTTAAAGTTTACTGATTTGTCACGACTGCTTTTGCTGCGGCCGAAACTTTTTCGGAATAAATTATTCAGCCGTGATTTTCTCCGCCAGAATAGGTAATTCGTATCATCGATAAATTACATCAATTTTCGAGAAGCTCACAGAGTTTCTCCATCAGCTCAATGGCTAAGCTTGAAGTTGAGCCGTTGGTTGTGTAGCTCTGAATCGGACTTCAAGTCTTTGAGAGGAAAGTCGAGTAAAACACGCAATTAGGCTCGTTAATGGTCGATGGATTGTGATCAAGTCAAAATATTTTCGTGGGAAAATAAATTAGATCGAATCGCCGTTTCGTCGTGGGATCGAAATCATCATTTATTAATAAATCAATTTACGGCCCTTCTCGTTTCAATCAATTTTTAATATTAAACGTTAGAAAAGTGTCGATAGAAAGGAGTCGAGGAATCGACGAAGCTTCTAGGAATAATTTCCTTTTAATTCGAGAAACACCTGTTCAAACTCTGAATTTTCAAGCCTGAAGTCTCAGGATGTTCAACAGGGAAGTTGCCAGGTTTCAGTTGTCGAGAAGCATAAGTGAGGAGTCATAATCAACTACGCCTTCATTCTATACTCATTGGCGGAAGTTCATGAATTAGGAATGAATCAAAATCATCACGTTACATTGATTAAAGTCAACGACACGCAACCTTCAACGACATCGAGTGGAATCTGGATTGAATTCTTAAAACTTTAAAGACTAAATCAGTCGGTAACTTTGGATGTTTATCTCGCATGCGTAGAATGTCTCGTGATCTGAGTTGCGAAATGCGAGAGCAGCAAACTTTTCATTTCCTTCATGTCACTCCGAAACATCATTAATTTAATCGACATAAATTTGTCTCTCGTTCGTTTGACTCGCTCTCCTGATGAAAGTAATGAAATCGTTTCTAAACTCACTCACATTTTGTCATGAATTAAATATGCTTTGCTACACTTAAAATCTCTTCCATTAGTTCAAAGTTCTGCTGTTGTCGAAAGCACGTTCGAGGGCTGAAAATCTCTTTTTTATCAGCATCGCAGAACATTAAGCTGAACGTTCTTTTCCTTATTTTATTTCTAACATTTAAAACCTTTTTCCTGAGCTCATTTGCATCGCAAACAAATTGTTCCTCAAACGTACAGCGCGATGAATATCTAATCGTGAATTTTTAATCAGCTCGAAGTGTGAATCTCTTGCGTTAAAATGATTTTGACTTGAAGCGAATCTGTTGAAGTTTTAACGCAAACTGGAATGGGAGAATTTAGGGTCTTTTATATAAACGTGGATGGTATTTCAATGGAATTAACGCATAGTCTTCAGCCAGATTGACTCTCAACAGCAATATGATTTGGGTAAGATATCAGTTTGTTATTTGCACCGATCGATCTCTGAAACGCGCTCAGCTAGCAACTGCGTTTAACCTAGATCTCATTAGCCTCGAGAAATATTTGTCGACCATCCATTTCCTTGCGCCACCTTTCGCTTAGCGACCACATCAAGCATTAGCAACACCTGAAGAGTGGAATTATTAGGCGACATGCGGTGACACTTCTTATCGCGTGAAATAAACATCTCACTTTTATCATTTAACTCGACAACATTTAAAAATTCGAGAATGAGATAATGCAAAATGATTCCAACAAACTTCAACAGTTTTATCTTTTTAGGGCTCGGTCGAAGAGGTTTTTCCTCTCACTCTTGCTAAAATATTATTGAAAACATTTTTTTTTGTCTTGAGAAACAACTCTCGAGTCGAGAGAGAGAAGAAAATAAAATAAAAGCCTTGAATGAATTGTTGTGCGAGATAACGAAACAACTTTAGGTTTGTTGTGTATTTCCATTAATAAAAAATATAAATAAACAAGCGCATGGATCACGGGCGATACGAATGGGTACAATAAATTCCCAGTCTCTCAAATCGCCTTTATGGCTTACTAAATAGGATTTCGTCTTCTTCTTCTCAAATTAATTTATAAACCGTTTGTGTGTTTTGTAAAACCATTTCATTAAAATAAATTTCTGTTAATTTGATGTCATCGTGAATGGATAAACCGACACCTACGACGATCCGAATCACCGGCAGACAATGGGACCATGAGAGAAGATGAAGACTTCAAACGAACGTGCCCTGGGACCAAAGATAAAGCGTCGTCTATCCTTCGTCGTAAAGAAAAGACCACAAAACAAATTAATTGAACTAAAAGCACTTTTGCTTATCGCTCTTCTAGAAAGGAAACATTTATTGATGTCGCCATTAATGACTCATTTGATAAGACACACTTGGAGAAATATTTCTCGGTGGAACACTTCTCGGTCATTTGCACCTTTCCCAATCAAACGCCATCCATCATTGTCATCCGAAAACTGCATTCTTATCAAGTCAGCAAATGCACACACCACAAATTGCTACATTTTCCTAATGGATTTGCGAGCTCCATAAACATTTTAAAACTACATTAACTTAACATCGCGGGAATTAATTTATTTGGCGCAGAAAGCGCGAAAAGAAATCGAAAAAGCTTGTTCCACGAAAGTGTTTCAAATAAATTTCCAGCATCGTCGTCGCTTTAAACGAATTTAAATTTGTTAGCTTTTAAACACACGCGGCCAGTTGATGGAGCCGAGGCGCACAACGATATCGTCTTTCGGTGTGAAATATTGTGTAAATGAGCTCGATGATGGTTAATTTAATTTTATTAATGCCTAAGATGAATGGAAGAGCGACTGGAAAACTCTTTTCTGTGCTCGCCGATAAAGCAAAGCGGTGTTTGGGTGAAATGTTGTCGTGCTTTAATGAAATCATTTGAGGCTCATCCGGGCATCTATCGAGTTATTTATGCCGAATAATTTATGGCATGTTTTGTCTCCGACATCGCCGTTTATCGAATCATTCGCTTTCGTGTTTGTCTTTCTCCGGCTCAAACTGATTCATTTAGATCTTTTAGATCCACAGCATCGCTGGTGAGTTTCGACATTAAAAATTCTGATTGATCATTTCACACTTGACTAGATTTACATTTTTTCTCGCTCGTCGGCCTCTCGGGCTCCTTTGGCTGTCTCGGCGGCTCTCTCTTTCGTTCCCGGCCAGACATTAAACTGTATCCATCAATTTGGTTTAATTTGTTTTAAGTTTCTTTCCTCCGATTCTCCTGACTGACAATCTAAACGTCGCCAACATCGACACTAAACCTTTATACCTGAAAAGTTGAAAGATTCCGGGCAGCGATTTGTTGGATAATATTTCATGATTCTATTAATTTCACACCGCAATGTCATTCCTACTACACCACTCGAAAGGTCGGAGAATGGGAAAGAACAAAAACAGGCACCGGACCACATGAAACTATTTTTCATTCATTAATTTCTTGCGTTTCGTCTTCGGGCGCTTCGTTCTGACCTTTGTCGTAATTTTTTAAGAAGCTTTCGTACGATTCTATTAGGGGCTATCATCATTTTAGTCTTTGATCACGCTATTATTTTGATTCATCTTTGGATCCGGAAATCTTTAATTCGTCGGTCGTTTTAATCTGCTGGATTTTAATAGCAACGGAGCTAAGAATGTTTGGGGTTGAAACTTCTCCGCTCGAGTTAAATGCTCGTGCATGTTACGAAGATTTTTTCCTCCGCTACTTTGTCGATTTTCCATTCATGAAAACGGAGCGTTGTGTTGGAAGAAAAACGTTTAGATGCAACGTTTAGTATTTGAGCAGCAAACAGATAGGAGGAGCTAACGACTAAACGACTCTCGAGCCAATGGAAAGTTCTAATCAACGTGAAAACTCGATGAATCATCAATCAGCTATGCATTTGCACGAGTGACTTTGTCCTTGGACGCGTGACTCGTTCGAAGACTCGTTTGTTTAAAGAAATCAAGTCTGGTTTCTGTTAAACTTGCGGAAAATCTTTGAGCGCTGTGAAATCATCGTTTTAACATTTTTCCAGCTCGTTTGCCACCGAAAAACATTTTTTCTTTCTTACATTAAATGAGGTTTTTATGAATAAATTAAATCGCTTTTCGGCGAATGTTTTCAAGACTTAATGATGATTTTGTCTGCAAAATGCACACAATTTAAAGAATAAAGCTTTTTTATGCCTCGTTTAATGTTCATCTTCCCTTGCTGCTACTTTTAATATTCGATAACGAGTCTTTGATGATATTTTGGAAGTCAAATCGTTACTGGAAGGGAAATCAGTGTTAAACTTTGGTAAGAACGACCAGAGTTATGCTAAGAAAACTTTTCATCAGTTCATTCTTTTCATATCTTTATTCCTAAATGAAAATCTTCCACGAATCTAAGTCAACAAAACTTTTCGATTATCATCGGCAGTCGCGTTTAAGGTTTTCCTGCACATTACCGATGAAAGCACGCCACGGGCTTAAGGAGTTTGAGTTATTGCTAACGCTTTCGTTTTACTCACTTTAAATGGCGATTACCAACAATCGGACGAGTCTCGTTCCCATTCGCTAATGCATTAGTCCTTGAGCAACGGCCGAGGCAAGCGACAAGAAAAATCATTTTCGCTCCTAATCGCATGTCGCTCATTCTTGCCCCAGCACGCCACGACGAACTTGTAAAATATCGCTGAGTGTTTGTGTTGCGGAGCAAGCATCAAATTATGAGTTACTGCAGTCATTTATAGTCGCGCGTAATCAAGCTCTAAACATCTATTTGTTTCTCGCGACTCTCGTGAAGGGTTTCCCTCGTTTCAAGCATATGGTGGCGTGCTCGTAAACGCGATACGTTAGAAGGTGGTTTGTTGATGCAATTAAAAGAATTAAACTCGACTTGATTGAGACAATTATGAGTTTGGCGAGCGCGATGGCTAATAAACATTCCTCGCTAAACTCGACGGCAGTTGCGCCCTCGACAAGTCCTTTACTTGACATTGCACAACTGCTTGGAGTATGAAACTTTTGCACAATTTACAGCAATTCAATTCAACTGCAAGCTCATAATTACAATTCCCGAGAATCACGCGAAAGTCTACTTTTCATTCCAAGTTGGAACTGCGATAAAAGATTCAAAGCGTTTTCGATTTAAGTTTTATGCAACTTTAATGGGGAAGCTCGGAGCAAGCCCGAGGGTGAAAGTCTTCCTGCCGGCCGGAAACAAACATGTGATTATCTGCCAACAAAGTTACTTGATCACCATTTTGCGGAACGCAAGGAAAATGACTGCTTTCGAGCACAAATCGCACAACTCGCATTTGACATTTAATTCACTTAATGCCCGAGTAACAAATGAGTTCAATCTCGTTGTCGAGAGTTTGCTATGGCAGATCAAAAGCTTGTAACGAACGAGCGATTTTATTTTCATTGTTGACTGTCACATGATACTTTACTTTGGCAAATTGCACATAATTACACCTCATTCCACCTCTCGTTCGTCTCTCCTTCTATCGTCCCATGCTCCGTTTCTTCATTGATTTCTCTGCGACTGTATCGTTAGGTCGGAGATAATTAAATTTTTCATTTCTCTTAATTCACTCTCGACTATAATTTTCTCCGAAAACATCGCAAGACTTCCTAATGACACGGAGCGTTGAGATGGCAAAATGTTGCTGTAGCTGTGAGTCGTCGCCGAGAAATAACAAAAGCGTACAGAGGCAAAAAGCATTTCAACATTGGTTAAAGAGTCATTTACGGAAAAGCATAAGCTCCTCCTTTCTGTTTGCTCATTCAATAAAGCGCCTCTTTTACAGTTAAACGTTTCTTTTTCTCCCCCAGCTCGGCGTTGGTGTGCAGGCGATCGTCGTCGACACGAAGCTGCGACTGCGAGTGTGTGTCAATCCTCGCAATCGGAATAAACGTCGAGAAGTATAACAGGGGAGAATTAAAGTCGATGGTGAAAAAGAAGGCAGCGGAGTGAGCATTGAGGCAATTTATCATGTCAAATAATACTTAACACGAACGGAGCTGAGTGCAAAGCGGAAACGAGGAGAGCGACGGACTTGTGTGAGTGGATATATGTTTGCTTGTTTGCGGGCTGCGATATTTTATGGAATTGTATCAGAAACGTTTAGTTCGCTTCCAACTTTATGATCGAGAGGATAGTTTTATGAGCGCAGCGAGAAAACGTTGTCAGAGTGTGAACAACCCAAGAGCGATAATTGAAGATTAATTACGATTGACGTCGGAAATCTTTTGGGAATTAATTTTGGATTATCTTCCCGTATCGAGGGGAAAGAATTAAAGATCTGATGGAGACTTGAGAAATATAAACGAAACAGACACAAAGATTGAAATTTTAATTGCCGGAGATCGCTGGATAATCTCGATCGAGTTAAACGCACCGGAGCGGAGTTAAAATATTCTCGATCAAACGAACTGCGAGCGAGAAATCTCAGAGTGTGAAGTTGCACGAAGCAACATAAATGGAAATAAATGTTTTAGCATAAATGCTAATGTGTTTACGAGTGTGTGAGCATTAATGACAAAACTAAAGGTGCGAGAACGCTCCAGGAAATTCTTAGTAATTTTCCAACTTGGTGCTTCGACAAGACTTTAGAACGGCGAGCGATAAGAATCTATCGCTGGATTTTAGAAGCGCCTGAGAATACAAATTCAAAATCGTAATTCAGTGGAACGCTTTGATGGGCTACGACGACAGCCCATTTATAGCAGCAAATATTAGTTCCTTATCGGACATTAAAGGGATGACCGTCCCGATCCAAATGCAGCGTGGCGGATCCATTCAACCGCCCCGGTCGAAGTTCATGATCAATGATATTCTCGGTGGCAACGGGAAGCTTAGGTCGGCTGACGATGACGAGAGAACGCCGAGTCCACAGCCGAGAGATCTCAGCATTCCATCCAACTCGTTGCGGCATCACAACGATGACAGCGATGACGAGCACAGTGACTCCAGCATGCTCGACGATCACAGCATCTGTAGTGGTAATTATCCCGAAATCACAATAAAAATTAGTCGCATTTAACTTCTCTGACAATCGAGTTTAAATAATTTAAAGTCGAAATCGAAGAGAGAGAAAGAATTGTGTAACAATCTGGCGACATTAATCGTTTAATCAGCTTACGACCGTCCAGATGACATTTGATCATATTAAAAATATTGAAAAGTTTGTGCCTAAAAGGTCTTCGCTGCCTTCGCTTTGACAAACAGTTTAAAATTGAATTTAAAGTCGAGCATGAGTGACAAGAGAAATCGATTTTGTTGTGTTCATGTCGTCGATTTCCTCTGCCAAACAAAGAAGCACAATTAAAGCCAAATGACTTTTTAATTTCGTACGGAAACTTTTTTGTCAACTCACTTTCTATCGAGCGGTGCAAGGAATTCATCCGGGATCGGTGTTGGTTGAACAGATGGAAGGCAAGTGAGGCTGCAAGTTACACGAAGAAGTCATCGAGAACCGTCGACCGACTTCATTCAGAATTAATTCAAAGTCTCTAAGCTTCACCTTTCCGTCGTCTCCCGTCGGCAAACTCTGCCGCTAATTTCACGAGCGTAACAAATTTGGCATTTCATTCGCCCCTCATTCAACGCTTGCTCGTTAAGCTTTTAATATCTCAATTCTTTAAATATTTTAAGCTAATTACTATTTAATAACATCATCTGACGCTTCACCGAACAATGGAATTTCATTCTCGCGCATTGTTTGTCGTTCTTTCTTTACCTCGTTTTGCTTTGATTCGAGAGTGAGCAATTGCGGTGCTTGATAAAGGCTGCGAGATAGGCAAAGCTATTGTGAGATTGTGTCTATCAAAGTGATTAGCATGGTTAGGAGAAATGGAGAAACGAGAACTCCTCGGCGATCGGCAAACAATGGAAACATAAATTTTAATTTGTATACAATGAAATTCGGCTAATTATATTTACACGCTCGCGCTTGCAATGTCGATGGATCGTTTGTTAAGGAAATTGTTTTGAGCTCTCTTCACAGTCGACTCACTCACTCGGTTATAAAGTAAATCATCATTCATTAATTCATGGCAATATTTCCAACATGAACGCAGTTCCTCGTTCTCTTCTCCGCGATTAAATGCTTATAAAAGTCTCATGCATATTCGTAGCACTGCGCATAAATTGTGCTGAGCAAGAATAAAACCGTAATTAGCATGCGAGCGAGAGTCGCAACATTTCGGCCGCAGCCCAACTTCCTGATCGCTTATGACAAAGTATGATTTTATGTCGCTGTTCCTTTATCAAACATCGTTAAATTCTTGTAATTCCAAGAACAGAAAAACTTAATTGCGTCGCTTAAAATTCGCAATCGTCCAGCGCACATAAACTTTCGTGTTAAAATTCTCGTTGACACGCAATTGCACAATTAAGCTCTTTTCGAGGCGGAGTAATTAAAACCCAAATGAAGTTTAACACACAAAGTTTCCGAGTTTGTTGAACATGTCATCGACATTGCAGCAAAGTTCTAATTACTTTCCAACGACTTGCTCGTCTTATCACAGCTGGAAATCATTTGCGATCTCACAATTCAGCGAATCACGTCAACATAACAACTCGTCATCTCTCCATCGAAGCTCGGCGGGCAATTTATTCTCCGGTAATTGCATGCAAGCTCCATGTGCAAAAGTGTCTCTTAAATGTGAGAACATTTCGAGAAGCTCATTGTGCATAAACCTTTGCAGTTGCTTCACATCCTGACACTCTCACCGCAACATCAAGCTGCACACACGAGGGAACGAAATGGAAAACTCCGACTCATTTAATTTTACCGGATGAAATGCGCTCAAATATGCAAAATGTAAACTTATTCAGTGTGTTTAATGTGCATTTAATGCAATTATCTTCTCCATTGTAGTCGGCAAGTTCTGGCTGCCGATCGACGTCAGGTGTCTGTGTCGTGCAGCGGTCAAGTTCGTCTGTTGTTTTTCGCTTTAGTCGAAAATAATGCAGCAATTTGTCGTTAAATGGCTAAACTTTGATGACGTTTAATGAGAAGGAATCATGTTAACATTATGTTGCTTGCTGCACCCCTTGGTCGCTGTTTAATTTGGCCTGTTTAACTGATCATGTTTGCTAATCGATCACTTTTGACTGATGATGATTTAAATATTCAAGAACGCAGCTCGAGGAATTTGTAATTTTCGAGTTGGTTTGGCTTCCGCGTCTACGCAAAAATATTTGTTAAAACAAAAGCTTTGTTTAATTTATGTAAATGCGACACTCCACCTCCCGGATTTGGAATGAATGAGCTCTGTTGTGATCCCCTCGCTTCGGAAACAAATTAGAACCGAAAAGAATTAAAGCATTTTCAACACGCTAACCACACTGCAGTCTCTCGACTGTAACGCATGCATATTCAATTTCTACGTTTCATTCTGCGCAAATTTTAATTTAACGTTGATACGCTTCATGTGAAGACATAGCACATGATCTTAGCTGATTAATTCACTGCTCGATCTTTTGTCTGAGCTCATTGATGGCACGAAAGTTGGCTACAATGTTGTTAATCGAGGAAAATTCTTGCATAAACGAAACATAAAAGGAAGAGAAACGCTGAGAACTGAAGTGTCTTGAGGGGCAACAATGGATTCTTGTGTGCGGGGATTAGCATTCGTAATTACATTACTCCGAATCCGCTTCGACTGTGTGCAAATCGCCCGATTAAAGATGATGGCTGTGAAAAGTATTCGCACTTGCTCATGCTGAGATCAATCATTCAAAATCAACGGCAAAGCTAATTCGATTGGAACCTCAAAAGTATGAGAATGAACTCGTTAGGTTGACCTAAGCTTGTTCGCAATCTTCGTAGCTTACCCGCCTTTGAATCTGATTAATTCAACTGCTCTTTCATTTCAAGCTAGTTTAGCATTTCCTCGATAACGAAAAAGCTTTGTTAATTAAAATACCAAATGATTTGATTCAATTGGTGGCACGAATGCGTTCCAGAGAAATTATGAAAATAAGAAATTATCAGGTGCTAGGCCACGATGCATTAAATATTTAAAGATAGTTTCCGTGCTCCCTCTGCGAGTTGATAATTGTTTTTCTTACCTTACGGACGGACGCTGTTACTCAAATAAGCAATGACTAATTCAGTTTTGTGGTAGTCGGGCAATTTCGAGTTTTATTGCGATATCATCGACATGGAAGCCGCAGATTTTCTGTAACACAAAAACTCTTAATTTTATGATAATTAATTTAATAGCATTTTTAGGAACAATTATATTTTTTTGCTGGCGAGTTTATCTTACGCCTCGCATCGCACGTCAAGCCATTTAGAAAATCAACTGAATTAAAATCCGAATTCAGAGCTGAAAAGTCGAGCTGAGTGTTGGTCGGTGAACGGTTAAGTTTTCAGCTCATTATGTTTGGCCTCCTCGTCCGAGCGACCAGAGGAAAAGGGAACTAAAAGCTGATAAAGATCTCCTCAGTTTTACTGTTTCATGTTCACTTAACTACACGAAAACTTTTAATTTCTGTGCTCTTGAGCGTAAACTTCACGTTTTGCTTGCTTATGCCGAGTTCCGTCGCGGCTGCTCGATGCTCCGAGCGTTTATTTTGCCTCTAATTAACCGAATTTGAATAACAATTAAGTTTGACAATCTCTATCGCGTCCAAAGCTAATTTTAAACTAGAATTTAATTAGGGGAAACTCGCTCGAAAAAGGGGGAAAAGACGGAAATTGAATTAAAATTTAATTCGCTGATAATTTAATCTAACTCGTAATTTTCTTTGTGACACTTTCAGGTGGCAAGGACGACGATGGCTACAAGAACGGCATGGGATTGAATGGATCGTCGGGGCTTAGCAAGAAGCAGAGAAAGGCGAGAACAGCCTTCACGGACCATCAACTTCAAACCTTAGAAAAATCATTCGAGCGGCAGAAATATCTGAGCGTCCAGGACCGAATGGAGCTGGCGAATAAATTGGGGCTTAGCGACACTCAGGTCAAGACGTGGTATCAGAATAGAAGGTAAATATTGATTTTGCAATCAGTTTCGAAAGCAGCCATAAATCACCGTTGCGCCATTGGCATTCGAGACGCACGGAATCGCTTAAATACTTTGTTTAAACGCTTTTCCTTCGATTTTCAAAACGATTTTCTTCTTAAGCTTTTTGCCTCGCTTAATTCACGATTAAACCAACAAACTATGGAAATAATCAGAAACTCTTGAGCGTTGAGATTTAGAATGTGAAAAGCAATTTTCTACGTGATTTACTGAGCAGTTGAGTTAATGCAAATCATTTTTCGATTACAGAACGAAATGGAAACGACAGACTGCAGTTGGGCTGGAGTTGTTGGCCGAGGCAGGAAATTACGCGGCTTTCCAGCGACTGTACGGTGGGCCGCCTTACATCGGCGGCTGGCCGTACCCACCTCAAGTACCTTCAAATAACCCAACGAGCACCGTCGACCTTTATTATCGACAAGCAGCAGCTGCCGCAGCGCTTCAGAAGCCTCTTCCATATCGACTTTATCCAGGAGCGCCAGGAATCTCTCCACTCTCGTCGATGGCGGCTCCCACTGCTGCGCAATTCCCTCATCTCACAGCCTCCAACTCACTGTCTACCTTAAGCAACTTCTACAGCAACAATAACTCAAGTAAAGAAACTAACAACAACGGCCAGACGACGCCTCGACGATCTCCGAGTCCAACTCTCAACCCAGGCAGTCCCGAGGGCCGCTCGGAGCGAAGCAACTCTCAAAGTGATAACGAAGATACAATCCAAGTTTGAAAATAGATTTAACTTTGAGATTAAGCGTTCTCCTTTGTTAAATTATTCGATTGTCATTTTGATTTCATTTGTCATACCTGAAAAATGCTCATCGCAAGAGGAAAATTGCAGCAAAACATTTAACAATCATTTCGAGACACTCTGACGTGGCAATAATTTTAACGTTGTATCGTAAGCGCGAGGAGAGCGTTGGAGCTTTTTCGATTAAAGTTTTAGATGTTTTATCGTGTAAATAAATAAACTTACTGTAATGGAAAATCAATAAAGCGACTATTTGTGAATTGAATCGTGAGCCTCTTTGTGTGTTGTAGCCATAACTTCTCCCGCAGGAACATGCGGCGGAAGCAGCAATATCGTGCGATTTGTTCCACTGCCCTTTTTCCCAAGCTTCAGTGTAAGGACGCTTAATTGTTTTGTAATTTTCATTTTTCGAGCGGCGAGAAGCCGAGCGGGCTTCCGTGCCCGGCGAAAGTCGTTCTCGACATGAAAATGTAAACGTGAAATTAGATTTTATCGCGGGAAAATTTACCTCATAAATCGCTCTAGCACTTAAAATTCATAGTTAAATGTTGTGTTGCTGCGGGCCGAGTGGTTTCTAATCCTTTCCAGAGCTCGTTTCCATCGAAATTAGCAGCGATTTGGTTTCACCGTAACGACGAGTTGGTAATTTGATTTCTCGTTGATTAAGCTGTAATTTGAATTCTCAATCGGCTGACAGCTCGAATGAAGATTGAGCTCCTAATTAGACAGATTCTCGCATCGATCATCGGCTCTCGTCCGTTTAAAGAACAAATGAATCGTGCGTATTGATCGAAATCTTAAACTCGCTAAATGAAAATCCTTGTTACAAGATTAATATTCCGTGATTAGATATTCATCTCATTTGCGTTTCACAACCATTTGCTTTTCGAAACGCGATCGGGGTGGAAAAGCGAAAAAGCTCACGGCATGAAAAGCATTTACAATAACATTTTACCCCGACAAGCTGATAAAGCAGCAGGTTATGAATATTTTATGATTGTTTACGGTGTCAGAGTTGGTTTAATGTGATGTGTTACAGTGTTGGATCATGGCGGAGATTTCCACGAATTTGTTTAAAAATGTGTCGCTTGATTATTCAAAGGAAAATTCTTAAAATAAAGCAGAGACTTGGGAGTTTGGGATTCGGTTCTACGCATGCTTGGAGCTTAAACGAATGATTTGGTGATTGCGATGAGGAACAAAGCGTCGCATTTCATCGCGAGTGAACTCATCGCTCTCTCTACGTGCTCATAAAACTTGTTTCCGACATCCAATTTCATCTGCCCTCGTCCACCAGCAATCGAAATAAATCATTGTAAAAAGTGGAAACAAATAATTCCATCAGCGACTCAATGAAAAGAAAATGTAATTTAAAAGCTTCGCCAATAAAAAGAGGAAAAGCGAGAACGTTTCAATCGATATCAGCCTCTGAGTGTTTTTTCATTTCGCCTTCCCAGCACCGCCAGAAAAACTGATAAATTCATCAGATAAATTCGAGCAGTCGCTTCATACCAACATAGAGAGCAACATCACGGACGTGTATCAAATTGCAGCAGACAATAAACTCGTTTGATTTTTCTCATTCAAAATTAACGCAGCACTTTTCCATTGGTTAAAGAGTCATTTACGGAAAAGCATAAGCTCCTCCTTTCTGTTTGCTCATTCAATAAAGCGCCTCTTTTACAGTTAAACGTTTCTTTTTCTCCCCCAGCTCGGCGTTGGTGTGCAGGCGATCGTCGTCGACACGAAGCTGCGACTGCGAGTGTGTGTCAATCTTCGCAATCGGAATAAACGTCGAGAAGTATAACAGGGGAGAATTAAAGTCGATGGTGAAAAAGAAGGCAGCGGAGTGAGCATTGAGGCAATTTATCATGTCAAATAATACTTAACACGAACGGAGCTGAGTGCAAAGCGGAGACGAGGAGAGCGACGGACTTGTGTGAGTGGATATATGTTTGCTTGTTTGCGGGCTGCGATATTTTATGTATCGTTTAGTTTGCTCGCAGCTTCGAAGACGACAAGAGAGTGCCGAGTGTTTTTGTGGAAGCTTTCCTCGAGTTTGTTTCGTGTCGTGACGCCCAATAATCATAGCCGCTGCCTAATGATTTTATCGAACGATTAAAAAGCATTTTCATTAATCGTGAACACTTAGTAATTAACGGCGAGATTAAAAATTCATGAGCCTCAATATTTATTTAAACGTGCGACAATTGAATCGTTATTCGTCAATTAGACACCGACAAACGTGTGACAGTTCATTCGGAAGTCGATATCGATTGTGACAATTTCATAAATTTGGTGAAAAAACATTCAAACCTTTCCAATCGTCTCCACCTCCACCCGCAACTGGCCGTCGAAGCTTAGCGCGGACAGAGTGCGAAGCGTTATTAATTAATGTGAATTGCTCATTACCATAGAGAAGCATAAATGAAAGTAAACGCTACACATAAATGCTAATGTGTTTACGAGTGTGTGAGCTTGGTGAGACATAAAACAGCTCGGAAGAAAAACAAAAGGTGCAAAGCAGAAGCAGAGAGGCATTAAATTATTATAAAAGCTTTTTAGTCAGTTTACATAATGGATTTAAAAAAGAGTTTTCTGTGAATTAAGTCAGACAAGGAATTATAAGCTTCAATTCCGCAAAAGGCACTTGGCTGTAAAATTTGAAAATCGTGATTAAAGAGCCGGAATTCCATTTCATGAGTCGCGAGCGACGACGAGCTGAGGAGATAAGTGAAATGACGGTGTTAAAGCAAATGCAACGCGCAGCTCCAATGGCCGCTTATCAACCTCCGAGATCGAAATTTATGATCACCGACATTCTCGGTGGACATGGAAAGCTTAAATCAGCCGATGGTGACGATGATCGCACGCCGAGCCCGCAGCCGAGAGACCTCAGCGTGTTTCTGCATTCCATGCCCGAAAACGACGACGACAGCGACTGTGATTCGAGTGAGTTGAAATCTCCGTCGGTGGTTCTCGACACTTCGTATCGCTCTGCCGCGTTCCAATTCCTTTTCAAATCGCTCTGAATTTTAATGGAAGCAATTTATTAATCCGAAGAACGGGAGAATGAGGAAAAGATTTCGTGCATAATCAAACTATAACTGACCGATTAGCTATTCACATATGACCAATAACAAACGTGTTAACTTAATGGGTGAATAATCTCAAATTAAAATGAAACAGAGCGAGAAACGCAATCGGTGCTCGCCCTTGCCCACCGAAAACTCTCTGTGATTTCATAGCAATTAATTCAATTTATTTTAAAATGAGCGAGCCAGCAACCTTGGACTCGGCTATCCGATGAGTTGAGAGTTAATGAGATTCGGTTGGAAATCGGCGAGGAGAGAAATCAAAGCGGGTAATTGATGTGGGCGTTGCTGGAGTTAACGATGCTGCTACCGACATTTTCGTCGAATCTTTTGTATCTCGATGCTGCCGCTTCGAAAGTGTCGATGAAACTTTGTTGGAGAGTTTTTAAAACAAATATCAAGTCATCGAGCAAACAAATTCAAGTCCCAAATTGCGACGCGTCACGCGATTGCAAGAAGAAAATTCTTGAGGGGCAAGAAATTAAAAATTTCTCTCCAGGAAGCAGATGCGAAACAATAATTTTGCATTGTTAAATTGGATCATAAAGCAACAAAGTCAGAAGTTTTATTGTCACGAAAGGAAACTTTTTTCGGCAAACGGAGCGAAGGAGAATTGAGAAATAAATTGACTAATTTCTTTCATTTACGAGCTTAATGTTTCCCTTACCTCTGCGGTGGTAATGCTCGCTTGATGTGATCACGCATGTTCAAGAATTACCTACTGCACTACTGATTAACGTGTTGGCTGGCTCAACAATAAAACTGAATTTAATTAGCCGCAAACTGAAAACGTTTCCCTGTTTAATGCATTTTAATTTCTCGTCTACATCGAGAAGCTTCGGGGAATGGAAACCGCAACAACGTAGAGCTCATTTAACGTGTTTAATGCCATTTTATGCCAACGATTCTTCTGCGAGTTCGTGTTATGATGAGCGCGCAATTTATGAAGTTGCATAGCAGAAATAACTTCAATCATCGCAATAATGCATTTGCTGTTAAATAATGAATTAATTATCTTTTGTGCATGTAAATGCGCTCTTCCTCTGCGCTGATCCCTCGAACAGATATCGACGAACATCGCGTTATGATTTTAATGAACTCTCGGCTTCTCCCATCGCAGCATAATCAGATTACGCTGCTAGCTCATTCCTCCTTATGCTTCAGCCATTTTATGAGAGCATCACGACTCAAATCGATTTACTTCACTTGGAATCAAAGTCTTTGAAGTTCGTTGTTTAATGTTAATTAGCCAGCGCTTGAATTCAATTCAATTACGGCGAGCTTGCACAAGCCGCAGCCTTCCCAGCATAAATCCGCGCTTTAATGTCTCGAAATCACACACAAGAAGTCTCAACGATGCCTTGGAGTGAAGTTAGATGTTGCAGATCGCTTTATAGTTATGATAATTGTTTCCGGAGCTTCTCGAAATAAAGTTTAAGTAATTTATTAAAGTGTCTCTAATTGGACTTTTAGTGAACTTTCCGAAAAATGTAAATAGCAATAAATTATCCTGAGAACTGTAATATTTTGAATTATTCGTAAGCAATTATGGTCCGAGCATCTTAATTATAATTTTTCACGGCTCTCTACGTTCGACTACAACAACAAGAGTCACGCTGAACCCTAATTTACAATTCAACTAAAAGAATTAAATTAATAGCGCTTTCTTCTTTCCTCTCACTCGCTCAGCTCGGTGGCTTAGTTTTAGCTTTTTCGTGAAACATTAAGAAGTGATTATACGTAGCTTATCGAACATAACCATCTCGACTTTTCCAACTGTTTGAGTGCCCCGAGTACAGGAAAACTAATAGTTGATAACGATCGCTTAATTCTTCTGGTTTACGTTTTAATATGTAAAATACTTAACTGTGGCCAGCAATTTTTTGGTGGCAACCTGAGCGTGAACACAGTCGACTTCTAAAGGCGTTTTAATGTTTTTCTTCATTATAAACGCCCCGTTAGCAAGCGACAGCGCCGGGTGAACGGCAAAGACGCTCTCTCATGCGAGCAATTCGTTCGTTGTTTGCTGGGTCAAAAGTGGTTTGTGTTTTTCACGAGTCACTAAAGCTTTGCTCAAGTGTCACGTACAACTCTCCGTCACTCATAATTCCATTTTCAAAACGAAATTCCCTGTCACTTCACCCCAAGAACTTTATTTGATTCAATAAAGAAATCTCTTCCTTATCCTTCTTCAGGTGACAAGGACGACGATGGAAGCATGAAAAATGGATCGAACGGGTCATCGGGGTTAAGCAAGAAGCAGAGAAAGGCGAGAACAGCCTTCACGGACCATCAACTTCAAACGCTTGAGAAGACGTTCGAGCGGCAGAAATATCTGAGCGTCCAGGACCGAATGGAGCTGGCAAACAAGCTCGGACTCACCGACACTCAGGTCAAGACGTGGTATCAAAATCGCAGGTAAATATTGATTTTTTAATTGAGCCTTTAGCCGACGAGGTTTCGTCATATCCAACCCGCCAATGTTAATTTCCAACGCCTTCCATCAGCCACACAAATTGCTTTATGGCTACTCCGCGAGCATTATACAAACACACATTCATTTAGCGGCTCAAATATTTGTAGATTTTAGTTGGCCGCACAGAGAAAAAAACACTTAACGCATCATTGACTTTAATGACGAGCAATTTCATGAAATTTCGTCCATCGGTAAATACAGAAACGATTATAGAGCTTCGAGTAATATTCAACATAGGCGTTCATCATTTAGCGGTGTTTACTTGGATCTCTCTCGGCCGGCGGATGAGATTCCTAACTACTTCGAGTAGTGAAACGCTGAAAGAAGCACTTGATGATGATGTTTAATAGACAATGGATTAATGAAACGCTCATCAATTACTCGAACATTTTAACGGAATGACTTTTAACAACTGCGGGGAAGAGATTGATTTTTATCGTCGTTTGGCGAGTTAATAATTGCGCGATGGCTTTGCGTTTCGAGATGAGAAGGAAAAGTGGTTGGACGAGCCGTTGAGATATTGACAGGTAGATTGAAGATTCGGGCTCGAGGCGCCATGCAGAAAGAAGGCAAACAAAAGCGAAATCAGACAACGACTCAGCACTTTTCGAGTTGCTCGTCTTTGATTATAGTTCCACCGCTAGACCGAGCTTCCTCCATTCATGAAATGCACCTACGAAGAAGCGACTTGGCGAGTGAAAGAAACTCATTAACCAATTAGCCGTTGAAACTGCTGTCAGCGTCATAAATAACATCTCGAGCGACAGCGCGGCCGCGTAATCAAATCGTTTAATGTTAGTGTCTCCCTTCTATGCACGACTTACATTTAACATTCAGTTTAACCCATTGTGCAAGTAATTTGCATAATTTTCTCTGGGATACATGTCGAGGCATCAAAGCGCGTGATTTATAATTTATTACATCAAATTGCAGTTGAAGGAATCAGTTGTCTCACGTGATGCACAATTCACAGAAAGCACAATTGCACGGAATCAGAAAATGGGAAATTAAAACGAAAATAATTCATTTCCTCCAGCGATTGTGCGAGTTTCTTTCATTGTGCAGTTTTATTGCTGTACGAATGACCATTGCCGAACTGCCACTTATCGCGATGGCCAGGAGACAAACGAGCAAACGCTTGGTATGGAAACAGATTTTTCGGCGGGCGCTTGGTATCCCGATCGTGCAATCAACCCAAACAAATTTGACTGCATAAAACATTAACGGTTTGACTAAATGAGGGATAATGGATGGAAAATAGGATTGCGTGGTTGTTTGCCCTTCACTCGCTGCAATATATCGCTCGCCTTCCGTTCTCGGCTAAATATTGACCACTTAAAGTCTTCCTCTCCCCACCGCTCTTAACATGAAACTCACATATTTGCTGATAAACGATAAAACAGTCATTAAGCAACGGCCAGAACATCGCAGCAGCGGTAGATTAAGTTCGAACCTGTTCATTACATTCATTGCCTCCGTTTTACTTGAAAAGGCTCATTTACATATGAGCTCGCATTGCAATTGGCGATGCGGAGTGAAATCTCGAACTAATTGAAATTATGGCTTCGCTGCGAGGAGCGCGAATGGCAATTTCGTCTAAATGTTTTCGATTTTCTTGATCGTTCACAATTTGCCGAATCAACTGAAGCTCTTGAATTTGGCAATTTGTTTCGAAAACGTTTTGAGGGAATAAACGAAGAGTTTTGCAGTCACTGAACAACAAATTTATTCGGGAAATAATTGGACACGAGTGGAGAAGAAGCTTCGAGTGAAAGTCGACTGGTTTTCCTTCGAGTTGAATGGACAACTTCAATTATTTGACTGAGCTCGCTCTTGATCACGACATTTAAAGTCTTGATGACATCGTTTTATTTCCTTGTCTACTTCTGATCACAGACTTGCACAAAGCAACGATAAAATCGCTCGACGAGCCGTTGAAGCTGCAAACTTAAACGGCTGAGAACGAAAGTGCATGCAAGTTTTTGTTTCTTTAAATAATTACAGACATTTCTCACATGAGAGCCTTTCCCGTGGAAAATTATTTATGAATGTCATGGAAAAATTGAAAAAGCTAACCGTCGCTGCTTTGCAGCCTTCACTTTGTTCTTTTTGTAAAGAACCCCTCGGAATAACTCAAGAGCGGAAGCATTTAGCAGACCATAATTATATTTTACTTTATCATTTTTCTGTTGTTTTATGATCGTGACACTTACGATTTCACTTTTTTACAGAACGAAATGGAAACGACAGACTGCAGTTGGGCTGGAGTTGTTGGCCGAGGCAGGAAATTACGCGGCTTTCCAACGACTGTACGGCGGGCCTGCCTACATGGGCGGCTGGCCATATCCACCTCAAGTTCCTCAAGGAAACCCCACGAGCACCGTCGACCTTTATTATCGACAAGCAGCAGCTGCCGCAGCGCTTCAGAAGCCTCTTCCATATCGACTTTATCCGGGAGCTCCAGGCATGCCACCACTGTCTGCGATGCCAGCTCCAAGCGCCACTCAGTTCCCTCATCTCACAGCCTCCAACTCACTCTCGTCGTTAAGCAATTTTTATAGCAGCAGCCACGATTCAAGAAGATCTCCGAGTCCAACTCTCAACCCAGGCAGCCCCGAAGGCCGCTCGGAAAGCAACTCTCAAAGTGATAACGAAGATGCAATCCAAGTTTGAAGCTAAGCGGATCAATGGTCTCGTGTTTGCAGCCATTTTTAATGAAAACAAAATCAGTTGTGCGAATGCGACAAAAGCGCAAACGTGGAAACTTTTTTCATGCAAATTCGTTCATTTCTGTATTCGAACGACAAAATAAAAGGGGCAAACACGAGAGAAAACAATCGAAAACTTCTATAAGTTTGAGTGTAAGCGCAGTCGGAGATATTCTGATTGCGCTTTGTACATTTGTCTAGCAGCGAAATTGAGAGCAAAATGAAGTTGGAATTTTCCATGTTTATGTTGTAAGATCTTAAGTATCGTTATGTTCAGGAGTTCTCGAACTTTATGCTTTAAAAGTTATGCAGAGATGTGACAAGAAAGTTGATGTAACACTCGTTGACTTCAACCCGGAATGAGATGGAAATTTCTTGAGCTCGACATGACGATTGTGCAGTTCTGGATTCTTCATCTCATCCACTTTGTGAACGTCAAATCATATCATTTTCTCGCTTCTCTCTTTCTTCATTAGCATTATTGAATTTGATGAGATAATGAACTTCATTCTCCTTTACTCAGAACGAAGTCGAGGAACGAAGCTCGACGAGAACGAAAAGTTTTAGCGAAATAAATTTAATTTGCATTCGAGAGGAAACTTCGAACGTTACACAAAGCATTTTGTTTTACAATTCAATTTGTGTTTAATGGATACACGATACATGTTAACGCAAGCATTAACTTCGATACTTATGTACATAATTGCTAAATAAAATCTATTTTGAAAACGCAGAAACTTTGTTTGCTCAATTCTCCATTTATTCGGAGTCTTACCACGAAAATTGCAGGTTTGAGGAACGACGAGGAAAATTATTTCTGATGAAGTTGGCTTTAATGAAAATGTTTTGTTTCAATTCGCCGCTCCCAGAAGAGAATTCTCCCATCTAATAACCAAATTGCTGTTCCAAGTTTCTCAAACGATGACGTTAAGAGTTTGCGAAACGATCGAAGACACCTCGAGCTTCTAACAAGCTGGAAAGGTGCTTGCATAATGTCATGAAACGTGTAAGCTCAAGCAAAACTCTTCCTGTTGACTTTGCAGCACTCTGACCCTCGAGGCGTGTTCGCACTAATTCCTATGCAACTGCAACATTCTTTCACCTTTTTCCCTTGAGAGTAATTGAATGGTGTCATTAAAGCAAGAAACCACGAAACGAGCAAGAAGGAGAACATTTCGATGCTCGGGGGAGACGACATATGCTTCCCGAAACTTGAGTTTTTCATTCACCTCGAAGCAAGCTCAAATCATTAACCCAAAATAATTGGATCGCTTCTTGCTTTCGGGCCGGAACAGCCGCAGAAAACCTTTTCGGTGAGGGGCAAGAAAAAATGTTTAATTCGTAAATTACTGTTTTATGTCTTTTTTGTCAATTGCTTCAATTTCAATTCGGTTAGTTTTCATTGTTGTTGAGCGAGTTGTAATAGCTTTCATGAAATTACACGCGAGACCTGAGCTTTGTGGTTTAATTTAATTACAAGGAAGCGGTCTTAGAAGAGCCCGAGAAGGCAAACAATTACCTGCGCATCTCTAGTTTCGTCTATTGACGTTCAGCCAAACAGATGTCATAATTCAAACCAATGCGTCGCGTCTACAACTGCTGAATGCCTTCTGTTCGCATGTCTCCGACATTATTAATGATGTGTTAAAATCATTCACGGTTCGCTACATTCGATTTACCTCTGCCTAATTTGGTCGAAAGAAATTTCGATTGCTTTCCGGGCCCGGGGAACTTCAGCTCGACTTTCAATCGCTACCGAATTGGAATTTAATTCGTTTTTAATTAATTATTCACCGGGCGATAATTGATGATGTGTTTTCATAAAGTTGTTTCCTTCTGGCTGAAGTTCAAAACTTTGCGGAGCGTAGTCGTTTCGAGGTTGAAGACGAATAAATCGCAGTGTCGCTCAAACCTTCACCAGGAGTTGAAGAAATATCTTCACGTAGTTTGTTGAGATTCTGTTGGTGGGTCCAGCAGAGTGGAGCTATGTTGTAGGCTAAGTTAAAACATCTAAACCAATTTTATTGCTGCAACTCTGGTGAACTGTGAAACTTCAAAGCATCGCGACACATTCTACATGAAGCACTGGGATTGAACGATGAAAGAGACGTTTAATGCTTGCGTCATAAAATATTCATGAGAATTATTTTCGTTCCACTGCACTTAATTACAGCATCATGAAAACTTGATGACGATTCCGCTTCACCCCAATTGCCTGACGAGAGGAAAGCGAGAACAGCATGACTGAAATGATTCGGGGTGACAAATTAGTTTAAGCGTTACATAATTGAACAGTCGCACAAAACTGAAGTGCGCTAATATTCATAATTTCATTATCACCATTGGCATGGAAAAGTCTCCATTATTCGCGCACTTGCGAATGCCTCGAAGGAAAATAATATTTCCTGGTTCGTCACTTCTGAAATCCCTTTACGTGACATTTAAATTTTTATTATGATTGCGCTGCGAAGCCGTAGAAGTCTGGAGACTCCGCTGCTGGTCATGCGAGACACACCAACAATGATTTTCCGTTCACTTGCGCTCGACAGACTCGGAGCCGCGTCCTGCTGAAAGGTTCATTTCATGTTCACTCGGGCAGGATCCATCAATGTTCATTGAATTAATCGATAATGAAGAACTTTTTCGAGGGTTTAATATTTATTAATGGTTTCGTTTATAAGTCGAAAACTTCCCGTGCACTTCTAAGGCTGCTTTGTGCATTAAGTCTTATTATGAAAGGCCTCTAAAGCGTCCTCGCTTTGTTTTGTAATTGATATAATCGTCGAACACTTTTGTGGTTTTCTCTCTTCGTTTCGCTTTCTTCACGAGCATTCCTCAAGAGCTTCTTGATCAGTTCAATTATTCACAGCGTTTTCACCTCAGCACAAAAGTCACACTAATGATAAACGGCCGAGCAGGGTCCCTGATGGTCTCAGGTGGTGATTAATCAAATCAAAGCTATTAATAAATATTTTCAAGCCTCGAATCGAGTTCGATTCAATCAAATCTCGTCTTCACTTCAAACCAGTTTCTGTCGACGATAAGTTTGCATGTTTCTGAATCACAGGTAATTTGTCTAAGTGCACGGAACGGCTAATTTGGCCTTTACGAAATGTTTTCACCATTAAGAAAGCATTTTAGCACGTCGAAAGTGCTAATGGAAGCGATATCTTTCGCCTAGGCCCATCCGGTGGACTCCTAATGATCCCCGATAATTACATTTAGCTACTCTTTTGTGCTCCGTCGCTTTGTTCATTCAAATTGCTGATCGATCAGACGCAGTTTGAAACTTTTTCTCCACTCGAAAACTTAAACGTTGGCCCGACCGATTTTCCATGCTCAATTTCTCATCAATTGACGTGAATCGCTTTCTGGTCGCTCCATTTCCTCACTTCAGGTTAAGCGAGCTCAATAACGAATCTTATCAAGCTACGGGTTGCTGCTTCCTCGGGTGTTATAGCCATTGATAACTTGATGCCGTATTAAGCAGTAAACGTGCCATGAAAGACAAGTCAAGTGTTTGCAGATAAGCAACACTCCGGTCGAGCACTTCACAGTTTATTAGGTGATGACTGCAAATTTTATAATCGCATGAATCTACTTAATTTTCCTGACGAAGATAACCAAACTGCTGAGCCTGATAAACCAAACCGATGAGCGATTTTAGAACTTCTTCAGCGTTCTCGACGATGAAATGAGGCGGAAGAACAAATCCATAACGGCCATAAGCGCCGTTGCCTCTCATCTCGTAGGTGTAAGCGAGTTTGACTCCATGTGCACCCCAAGCGTGATCCGGACTCATGCCAGATGCAGCGTCTGTTGATGCAAAGTAATCATGAGGATTTCATTATCCGATAGAACGAGACAAGGTTTTCATACACAAAACTTCATTTGTTATTCCAACTTCGTATTCAATGCCGTGAGTAGCGAAAAGTCGAGCAGCAGCAGCTTCACCAACGGCAACGAGTTGATTGTAGTTGTCCTGAATAAAAATTCCTCGCTCAAATACGAATTAAATTTATCAAGGAATAAATTTAAACTAACCACTCTGGTTCTGGTGTGTCCCATTGGCAATAAAATTTGATGAGCGTAGGAATGGAAAGACAAGAAGACGTCGATTCTGTCGCGATTCCGCAGTAAAAAGTTTTCAGTCGCGAGAGTTTCTGATTCTGAGAACGGACGAGGACCGGCATAAGTGTCACTGTAATGTAAAAGTCTCTGCATTGAATCTTAGAATGAAAGAAAGTCCGTGAATCTCACCTGCAAGGCGCTCTTGATGCTCCTTCGTTGCCAGTTTCATCCGGAATCAGCCAGTTGAAAGCAAAGTTTCTATTCGGATCTACGCCATCGCAAACTAAAGACACAGGCGATCTGGTCTTGCGCCAGTTTCTGTTGGTATTTCTTGTGTATTCGTAACCATCAGGGTTGGCTTGAGGTAAAATGTACCAGTCGACGTTGTTGGCAATCTCCATCACTTCAGGATCCGTCGAGCGAAGCAATTCGTTTAGAACCCAAGTGGAGGTAGCCGATGCAATCCACTCGCGAGCATGGATGTTCGCTTCAATCATGATAACGCGATTGTTCTACAACCAACGCAACAGTTAGTGATAAAGCAGCAATACCTTCGGCTTATCTAAGTTGATACCTGAGCCGGGTTCTTCGATAACTTCACGACCTTCAACGGTCTTCCCTCGTACGATGAGCCGATGTCTTCGACTGTGATCCATCCAGGGAATTCCTGCCGAATTGATTCTATCCAAGCATGGATGGTCTCGACACTTTGGTAATCCGTCCAATTCATTTCTCCTTCCGCTGCAGTTGGATTCTTAGGGAGCGATTCATCGATCGTTCTGAAACGAATTTCTTGAATTATGTAACACTCGGAAGACTGAATCTCAAACTCACTCTTGCCAATTGCTGTGAACCAACTCAGTATCGAAAGCAAACCTTTCCATCAGTTCACCGAACTGTGCAAACTTGTGTGGTGGAACAAGAACGTCAACTTTCGAGTTGATCCCTGCCGGAGTGTCCCAGAAGTCATACGAGTCGCTGGTTTCCATAAGCTCACGCAAAACGCTTAGTTGATCTTGCGAAGCGATGTTAACACTGTACACTCGATAGTTGTCGAATCGAGCTTGCTCTGCCGAAGCAGACAAAGCTGACAAAAGCAAAGCGAGAGCTAAAAACATTAACTTCATGCTTAGAAGCTCAATGTGATACTGAAACACAACAGAGCTCTGCAGGTTTCTTGAGAGTCTTACGATAACTTATCAGTTATTTTTTTGACTTCATCAGACGTTTATTCAAAAATAAAAATAATATCAAATCCCATCGGCGATTGAATTTATTTGGTTTTCGAGCTTTGGTGACTGAACAATTTCGAGATAAAAGTTTAATTATCTTGTCCGAGATATCCCAAGGCTTTTGCCTGCTGAACGAAGGCAATGAGCGACTGTAGAACTTCTTCAGCATTCGGGATGATGAACTCTGGTGGTAGAACGAATGCGAAGTTGCCGTAAGACCCGGATCCTCTCATCTCATAAGTGTAGGCGAGTTTAATCCCATGTGCACCCCAAGCGTGGTCAGGGCTAACTCCAGAGGCAGCGTCTTGAAGAAAAATGTTTTCCTAATATATTACGTCATAGTTCGGCAGAAATTCTCACACAAAACTTCAATTGTGCTTCCAACTTCGTATTGGATTCCATGAGTTTCGTAGAGTCTTCTAGCAGCTGCTTGACCTACAGCATAAAGTTCGTCGAAGTTGCTCTGGAATTCGCAGGAAACGAAGCAAATACAGAGAAGTGACAACGAAGTTTTGAGCTCAATCTTACAACTCTGGTTCTGTTGTGTCCCATTGGGAACAAAATTTGATGAGCGTAAGAGTGGAAAGACAAGAAGACGTCGATTTTGTGGCGATATCGCATGAAAAAGTTTTCTGTCGCAATCGTTTCGGGCTCAGAGAATGGTCGAGGTCCAGCATAAAGGTCACTGAAAAGTAAGGATGGTACTTTGACTCGTTGGATAACCTGTTGATCTCACTTGCAAGGCGCTCTTGATGCTCCTTCGTTGCCAGTCTCGTCCGGAGTCAGCCAGTTGAAGGCAAAGTTTCTATTCGGATCAACTCCGTTACAAACGAGAGACACAGGCGATCTGGTCTTGCGCCAGTTTCTGTTGGTATTTCTTGTGTATTCGTAACCATCCGGGTTGGCTTGAGGTAAAATGTACCAGTCGACGTTGTTGGCAATGTCCATCACTTCAGGATCCGTCGAACGAAGCAATTGGTTTAAAATCCAGGTCGAGGTAGCCGATGCAATCCACTCGCGAGCATGGATGTTCGCTTCAATAAATATCACACGGTTGCCCTGTAATCGAAAAGTGAGTAAGAGATAAAGCGGCAATAACTCTGGCTTATCTCAATAGATACCTGCGCCGGGTTCTTTGATAGCTTGACGACCTTCAATGGTCTTCCTTCGTACGAGAAACCGATGTCTTCAACTGTTACCCAACCGTCGAACTCTTGACGAACCAACTCGATCCATTCGTAAATAGTCTCGACACTTTGGTAATCATCCCAGTTCATGTCACCTGCAGCTTTTGCTTGCTTCTTGGGGCGCTCCTCTTCAATTTTTCTACAAAGACAATGTGACTTACCATGACTTTGGAATCCAAAATTCGAACTTACTCTTGCCAGTTGCTGTGAACCAGCTCAGTATCGAACGAGAATTTTTCCATAATTTCACCAAAATGTGCAAACTTATGAGGCGGAACGAGAATTTCAACTTTGGAGCTCAATACTGGAGTCCCCCAGAAGTCATACGAGTCGCTGGTTTCCATGAGCTCACGCAAAACTGTTAACTGATCACGTGTCGCGACTTCAACACTGTACACTCGATAGTTATCGAATCGAGCCTTCTCTGCCGAGGCAGACAAAGCTGACAGAAGCAAAAGGGCAGCTACAAGCTTCAACTTCATGGTTGGAAGTTCGAGAAAAACTGAAGCTCATCACAGACGCGTCGGGTCTTAAATAGGCTGAGATAAAAAACTGTTATATCCTCAATAATCCACGATAGTGTTACGCAGAACTGGGTAATAGATAATCTCAAGAGTTTGTCTGATGATATGCGGTAATAACTGTTATAGATGATAAGGTAAGGGCCACAAGTCTGTGACAGATTAAAACGTCATAAGATTCCATAGTAAAATCAACAAACACATTGCTTTACTGTTCTTCCAAAACTTAACAAATTTGATTTGCCCAACTCCTAATTCCCTTGCCGGAGATACCCGAATTGTTGTGCTTGATAAACCATTCCGATGAGTGATTGCAGAATCTCTTCTGCGTTCTCGACGATGAAATGAGGCGGAAGAACAAATCCATAACGGCCATAAGCTCCGTCGCCTCTCATCTCGTAGGTGTAAGTGAGTTTGACTCCATGTGCACCCCAAGCGTGATCCGGACTTGTGCCAGTTGCAGCGTCTGTTTGATTAAAGTTTTAGCAATTCGATTGCTCAACAGTTCACGATTTCTTACACAAGAGCAAAATCGAGCTTCCAACTTCGTACTGAATGCCATGAGTAGCGAAGAGTCGAGCAGCGGCGGCTTGGCCAACAGCGTAATGTTCATTGTAGTTCTCCTGAAAACAAGAGGCGTCAAACTTGAAAGCGTTTCGAATTTGATGGAACTTACCACTGGAACTCTGGTGTGACCAACTGGTGTCAGCATCATGTGAGCGTACGAGTGGAAAGACAAATAAATGTCGATCCTGGCGCTGTTTCTGATCAGGAAGTTTTCAATAGCAATCGTCTCAGGTTCGGAGAATGGACGAGGACCGGCATACGTGTCGCTGAAGAAAGCTTGAATTATTATTTGTCATTTACAGTTGGAAAAAATTCGAAACCTGCAAGGCGCTCTTGATGCTCCTTCGTTGCCAGTTTCATCCGGAATCAGCCAGTTGAAAGCAAAGTTTCTATTCGGATCTACGCCATCGCAAACTAAAGACACAGGCGATCTGGTCTTGCGCCAGTTTCTGTTGGTATTTCTTGTGTATTCGTAACCATCAGGGTTGGCTTGAGGTAAAATGTACCAGTCGACGTTGTTGGCAATCTCCATCACTTCAGGATCCGTCGAGCGAAGCAATTCGTTTAGAACCCAAGTCGAGGTAGCCGATGCAATCCACTCGCGAGCATGGATGTTCGCTTCAATCATGATAACGCGATTGTTCTACAACCAACGCAACAGTTAGTGATAAAGCAGCAATACCTTCGGCTTATCTAAGTTGATACCTGAGCCGGGTTCTTCGATAACTTCACGACCTTCAACGGTCTTCCCTCGTACGATGAGCCGATGTCTTCGACTGTGATCCATCCAGGGAATTCCTGCCGAATTGATTCTATCCAAGCATGGATGGTCTCGACACTTTGGTAATCCGTCCAATTCATTTCTCCTTCAGCTGCAGTTGGATTCTTAGGGAGCGATTCATCGATCGTTCTGAAACGAATTTCTCGAATTATGTAACACTCAGAAGACTGAATCTCAAACTCACTCTTGCCAATTGCTGTGAACCAACTCAGTATCGAAAGCAAACCTTTCCATCAGTTCACCGAACTGTGCAAACTTGTGTGGTGGAACAAGAACGTCAACTTTTGAGTTGATCCCTGCCGGAGTGTCCCAGAAGTCATAGGAGTCGCTGGTTTCCATGAGCTCACGCAAAACGCTTAGTTGATCTTGCGAAGCGATGTTAACGCTGTACACTCGATAGTTGTCGAATCGAGCTTGCTCTGCCGAAGCAGACAAAGCTGACAGAAGCAAAGCGAGAGCTAAAAACTTGAACTTCATGTTGGGACGTTTTGAACAACAATGACTCTCTGTGAAGCGTTGAAACTCTTTAAGTAACTTGAGATAAGCTATCAGTTCCTTAACTGTTAAGCGTTCAAGTGTACCGTCTGCTGATTCGGCGACAGTCAGCGGGTTCAGTGAATTTGCTTTGTGGCCCAATCGAGGCTATGTTGAAAGACACACCTCTCATGCAGTCTTGCTTTTATTGACCCGATAACACGAACTTCTGACAAGATTGTCAGAGTTGCACGATAATTTTGACGTATTAAACGCTAATCATGCAAAAAACAACTCAAGTGCTTCTGGAAAATCCAATGTTATTTCATGCGATAAGACGTCAAATAATTTTTGTGGGCTTTATTATTGAACGATCAACATCACTTCTTCTATTTAAGATATCCGTAGACTTGAGCCTGAGAAACCAGACCGATGAGAGACTGCATGACTTCTTCGCCATTCGGGATAATGAACTGCGGTGGAAGAGCGAATCCGTGATTGCCATAAACTCCGTTGCCTCTCATCTCATAGGTGTAGGAGATCTTGATTCCGTGGGCACCGTAAGCGTGATCTGGACTTGTGCCAGAAGCGGCGTCTGCGTTTTAAATTTGTTTAGAAAATCGCTAATGAACTTGCTAAATATCAACTTACATAACAAAGCAATGGGGTTTCCAGCTCTGTACTGGATTCCATGCTTGGCGTAGAGCTTAGCAATGGCTGCATTAGCGACTCCAACGAGTTCATTGTGGTTCGCCACAGTTTGTCTGGTGTGTCCCATTGGGTACAACAACATGTGAGCGTAGGCATGAAAGGAAATGTAGACGTCAATTCGGTCTCGATTTTTAATCAAGAAGTTTTCAACGGCGATCGTCTCAGGATCTGAGAATGGATTCGGTCCAGCGTAAGTGTCACTGCGGATATCAAAAATAAATAGTCTGTTGCTTAGTTCACTCTGCGTTTGTCTCACCTGCATGGGGATCTTGAAGCTCCTAGATCGCCACCCTCATCAGGAACCAACCAGTTGTAGGCAAAGTTGCGATTCGGGTCGGTGCCAACGCAGGTCAGAGAAGCTGGCGATCTTGTTTTACGCCAGTTTCTGTTCGTGCTTCTAGTGTATTCATAACCATCAGGGTTGGCTTGGGGAAGAATATACCAGTCGACGTTGTTTGCGAGGTTTACCACTTCAGGATCGGTCGAGCGAAGCAATTCGTTCAAAACAAAAGTTGAGGTAGCCGATGCAATCCACTCGCGAGCATGGATGTTGGCTTCGATCATGACGACGCGGTTATTCTGCAATCGACCACTGAGTTAGATTACACTGCTATATTTGGCTTATCTCTCAATTTACTCGTGACGGATTCTTAGATAGCTTGACGAGTTTCAACGGTCTTCCCTGGTACGAGGTTCCGATGTCTTCAACTGTGATCCATCCAGGGAACTCGGCTTTCAATGATTCGATCCAAGCGTGGATCGTTTCGACACTGTGGTATGCAGTCCAGCTCATGGCGTCAGCAGCTCCCGTTGGCTCCTCAACGTTTGACTGGTCAATCACTCTAAATGGGATTTGTAAGGCCTTACAATTAGCTAATGTTAGTAACTCACTCTTGCCAGTTGTTGTGGACCAATTCGGTGTCAAACGCAAATCTTTCCATAATTTCATCGAAATGCGCGAACTTGTGTGGAGACACGAGAACTTCAACCTTCGAGTTTAATGCTGGTGGGTCCCAGAAGTCGTAAGAGTCGCTGGTTTCGGAAAGTTCTCGTAAGACGGTGAGCTGATCGTGAGTCGCAACGTCAACGCTATACACTCTATAGTTGTCGAATCGAGCCTGCTCTGCCGAAGCAGACAAAGCTGACAAAAGCAGAACGGCAACGGCAAGCTTCAACTTCATGTTTAGAAGCTCAAGGAAACTCTGAAATTCGCCGGAGGCTCGCAGCTCATTAAATAGCTCGAGATAAGCTCTGGTCTTATCGCAGATAAAAGGTTGTTGTTCAGTTGATACTTTCAATCTGTAGGTATTAATAAATCTCGAGTGGTTATAACTGATTACCGAAAGAACCAACAATGACCAACAAGGCGCACGTTTGTGTTAAGATATTTTCTTAAGTGGCAAATAGAAACGTCGTGGAAATTCCCAATTAATGATTCGATAAATCTCCCGCTGATCGGAAGCGTTAGCTTCTTGATCTGGAATTCGTTTTCATTTCTTATTGGCCTCAGTCACGTTAAGCAGCGGGCGACGATGACATGAAGTATTCCTGGAATGCTTGGATAATCTACTCATTCATAAACTTCCTACGGAGCAAGAGAACCTGCAACTTGATTGCTCACTCAGATCTTTTAAGCGCTGACATAATTTATGCTCGCGACATTCACTTCTCTGATGTTCATGTTTATCGAAGCGTTATAATTGGCCACAATTTTTTATGGATCTCGATGAATGAATTTTGCTTCAATCACTTCAATAATCTGACACGACCACCCAATAATTTGCAACATGACACCGACTTGTTCAAAGTTTTCATTACATGTTATCGAGCACAAAGCGAGCATAAAAAGTTATGCTAGTCACAGCGATTAAATTGCGTTCAGTCACCACAGCTCCGACGAGACGAGAACGTTATTTCGTCATTTGAGAAAAATTCATTAAATTCTTGTGTTCGCAACTTTAAAGAAATGACAAACCAGTGATGAATAAGCACAAGAATTATTAAATCGTGGTCAATAAAGCTAAACAGTCAGAAGCCCGCGGCTTATCTTAGCCAGTCTGCAATGTCTTTCGCTTGCTTTTTCAATCAGCAAGTTTCATAAGTCAGCAGACAAATTCAAATAATTCATTCACTGCAACTCGAACGGCAGTCGTTTGTCTAATTACATAATTGCAATGCTTCCCACTCGCTTGTGATTTCACTTTTGAGTCCTAAATCTTATTCATTGGCGCAGTAATTTGTGTAAGTCGTCAATCAACAACTCTAATCGCACTGATGCATTCAATAAATATCTCAACTCACGCCGGCACGTGTCCAAGCGTATCCATAAGTTCTCGCTGTTTCCTCGTGTCTAATTTGCTCTTAAGAATGTCGATTGTTTGTCTAATAGATTTTTATCGGGTAGGAAAACCCTTCGATTTAATCTGCTGGGGTTGAGAGCAACCGCAATAAATGCGAAATGAACATAAATCATGTTTGTTTAAAGTTGAACTTAGAAAGGCGAGGGACGCGTCGCCTAATGGAAAGCTAATCGATCATCAAAGTAGCTATTAACTCGTGAAGAACAAGGCTTAGGACGACACAGTTCTCTTGGAAAGCGGGATTTGATTTCGAAGCGTTCCCACCGCCGTCCGGAAAGAAACCCGAACGAATTCTTAACTTGCGTTTGGGTCATAAAATTTACATTTGGCAACGATTCAACTCTGTTAACAGCTCATCCCGATCTACCATGGAGAATCCTTCTATTGTGCTTCGTAAATGGCATAAAAAATGTATAAATAAACAACGTTAGACGCAATTCAAATAAAATTACGACTATCATTGTTAAATAACTGAAAGTTTTTATTAACATTTTTGTCGATTTCCGCTCGAGTTCCGGAAAAGTCTTTTCAGTCGGAGACGATAAATTGTGATTAGAGAGAGCGAGGACGGCCTTTGTGGATGTAAACATTTCGACAAATTGCTGGAATCAGCATGGGAATTAAATTATTCATCGACTTGCCTCGCCAGAACAGTTCACGAGAGAATCGATGGAAACTTTATTGCGAACTTCCCGGAAACCTTTCTCCGACGAAAAACTTTCCAATTTAAATGCAAATAAATCTCGGAATTGATCAATTGCCAATCACTTCTGCCATTTCCACTCGCAGCTTCATCTTTCGCCTTTCTCCTTTCTGCATGAGCGAGACTCGTCTCGGTGGAAATGAAAAGCGAATAAATTCTGTCGTATTAAAATTATCAACAAACTCTGATCGCTCTCGAGCTCGAGATGGACATCGTCAGATAAAATTTCAACCCTCTTGCGCTTTCGAAAGTCCATTAACATCAAAAACGATGATAAATTTGTTTTTCTCCGATTTAAATTGAAAAGTTTTTAATGCTTTTTCATCAGTTCTGCAATCGAGAATTTCCTTCTCTCTCTTTTTTTTATGATAAATGCTTTTAAAAGGACTCGAAAACAAGAAAAACCAGTCAACGGAACGAGAAGTTTATTGAATCGGAACTCGAGAATTTAGAGATCGCCTTGCTTTTAAGTGGAGCTCGACTGATTTCTCGAAGGAGCTCAAAGAAATTTAAAAGTCATTTAGCATCAGAAGCATGATGAGACTGCCGTGTGAGCATGACGAGCGACAACTCAAATGGGATTTACATCAACCACATAATCAAGTCGCTTATTGTTCCGCACTTCATGCGATAAAATCTGAATGGGTTCCAAATCCTTCTATGGTGACGACGATGAAGTGAAACACGAGTTGAATGGAGAGAAGTGCTGATTGCGTCGCGGGGAGGAGAGAGAGATGAAGCTAATTGAAAGCATTTAGTAGGACAATAATTTGAATTGGCAATTAAGGACATGAAACAGATGAAACGCGTCACCATCACGATAACAAAGCAAAAAGTGAGCAAGCATGCGTACGAAACATTCAGCGAGGGATGTGAGAGAAATTAGAGCTCCTTGTGCAACCCTCGCAGTGAGTTCGATCTTATCTTCTCGAGCATTCCCGTCACACACAACAGAAAATCTCAACGAGGACTGTAACATGATTTCACTCTGCCCGACCCCTGCGACAATCGAGTGAGCTAATTCCGAAGCCTGAGAGGCCGGAGATAATATCTTAACTGTATTAAACTGAACAGCATGTACTCGGTCGATCCACCCTCGTAATTTGATGGAAATTGTTATTAATGCATTGTAATTGACTGCCGAGCAGGGAAAACAACAAACGATGAGGCGACTACAGATAGTCGTTTGTCACTGCGGAAAGTTGTAATTTGCAGAAGCTTAAAACCTCTTTGCTTGGATTATTAGTTTGCAAATAATTTACTACACATTAGACAGTAAAATGCGATGGCGTGAATCTTGAATATTTGTCGAGCGATTCGAATCAAATTTCAGATTCATGAGTTACAATTTTTTTTAAACCTTTTTTCTTTTTGTCAAGGCTTGCAAACATTTCAGCTCGTTTGTGAATCACTTAAGTCTCTCCTTAGTTAGGAGAGCTTGAACGTGAATAGTTTTGCTGCCTCCTTCGGAACTCAGTCGGTTGCGAAATCAGCGAGAAACTCGTTTCCCGGATTTCTCTCCAAACCTTCTCAGCATATTTCTATGCTATTGCTGCAGCAGCATCGTTCATCATGGAAGAAGAAAGACTTGCTGCACATGCTCAGTTGTTTTCGATTGGTTCAACGGTCTCGACTTCAATCTGTGTGGAGTGAAAATGAGAGAAAATGTTTCTCGGATGAAAACGAGTTGTCAGACAAACTTATCTGCCGTGTTTTATGATATTTGATAGCTTAGCTTAGCACAGAAACTGTTTGTTGTGAACGAGCTCAATTCTATCTTGAAATATTTTAGTAAAAACAATAAATTATTTCGTCAAAATCTGCAATCGCAAACGCTCAAACTCTTCAATCAACCTCTCAATTAAATAATTCTTGCTTCAAGAATCCATTCACGACTTTTATTTCTTTGTTTCATTTCTTCTTTATTTCGCGACTTGATTGCGAAAAACTTTAAATTGCAGCGACGAATTTATGATTCAGGCCGCTGCAATAATGTTTCATTCATCGACGAGTTCGCCAACGCCGTCTGAGGGTAATAAAACTTTTCTTGTGAATTAAAGGCGTTAACGGGATAAAGATTTGTAATTTGTTTCCTGTGTTATGGCATCATGTTCACCTTATCAAATATGCATAATTTTAAAGAACAGATATCCGAGAAACGATGCCAAATGAATGAATGGAGTGCGCGCCCTGAATCTTCTTCACCTTCCTCACAAGACAATCTTATTCCCTCGCGTTTAATTCGAACTGCAACAAAACAATGAAGGAAGAAGTGGAACATGCGACGACATAAAACATCAACACGTAGTTAAGGGTGACGGCGCCATAAACCCTGTAACGCATGGTTTCTCCCGATGGCTTCAACAACAGCTTTTCCACCTACAGAGTGGAAGATTAAATAACTGGGACGTTTAAATTGTGATAAAGCTTGACCTCAATGTGACGATTTTTTGGTCGATTGATGTTGAAGTCGCTCAAGATATAAATGGTTTGATTGAACTGAAAGAGTGGCCATTGAGATTTGGAAGACCCAGCGATTCAACTCACAAGTCTTTCGAACTTCTCGCTTGGTCGTAAGAGAAGTAAATCAAGCTGCAACATAGTATCGATCCAAGCCACGTTGATTGGAATGTAAAAGTCGAGCCATTCGAGGTGTGGATTGAGCATCAGGACAATCGTGAGCGACACTGCTGAAAACAACTAAAAAATGTTTGATAAGTTTAGTCACATAAAGAATCTGTTGAATCAAACCATGAGAACTGCATTGACGACCATGTAGCAGATTAAGAGTCCAGCTTGCAAGTGAAAGATTTTGTTGAAATCTTGCATAATCCTCTCGATGCCTCGGAAATACGCTAAGACGTCTGTGGGCTCTTGCAACCACAAATCATCCTCCAACTTCTCAATCAGGTTCTCCATCAGAAATGTCGAGTACTTGATGAAGAAGCAAAACGCCAGAATGAACAATGAAATGCTGCACTCGCAAACAAGTCTAACGAAGTAAGTAGCAAACACCCAGCCGTTCGGTGTTAGCATCAGGAAGCCTTGAAAGGATCTCATGAACGCGTAATACACTGAAGCGATTAGAAAAAAATTCCGATTTAATTTGTAAAATGTTTCAAAGCTTCCAAACACTTTGAAGCTTTCGTTGAACTTCCCCAGATTTTTGAGAAAATTTAGAATTTCTCGTTTTCGTATGAAGTGCATGAGCATTATAAAAGCCGCAGTCACAACCGGTATATCCCCAATGATGTAAAATATCCAAATCGACAGATGAGTGAAGTTCTCCATAGTCTGTCCTTCCGGTAGGAACAACCGGAAGTCGATGAGAAACCTTCTGAAGGTGCCAAACGTGGCAATCGCGAGCATCAAAACTAAGTTCTTGTACGCTGTGACATTCGATAACTCGAGATTATCAGTGGCGATTTTAAAGCTGGATAAGCCAAACAAATTGTACACAGCTCGGATGAACCGCCAGGATAAACTTTGCACAGCAAGCTTCATACTGCCACCTTGAGAACCCAAAACTGACTGAGTGAAACAGAAAATTGAGTCGAAGTTAATTCGATTAAAAAGCTGATAACCAGCTTTTGAACTAATTGTCTATTGACTTTGTGTTCCTCTTCGAACATCCGACGATTACCCAAAGCGAGATAGCCATAAACTCACTTGGAAGTGCTGCCTATCAGAATTCATCATCGTCCAATTATTTTGATCACATTCGTCATTAACTAAACTCGAGAATAAATCGAGTATCGTTGGCTTCAGGTTTAAACGAGCAGTCTCTAGCCGAAAGCTTGTGGGCATCCGTCAAGACTCAATCGGCGAGATGAATGAAGATTAAAATTAAACTCCGTTCTGCTGACGTTGCTCTTTCTCGTCTTGAGACAATCTGTGATTATAAGACGATTTTTTCGTCTTCCTTTCCTCATCAATGCCTGAGATGGGATAATTAGGTTTTACGATAGAACGGACCAGTAATGTGTCTCGAAACTAAACCGGAAATTTGGTGAACTCGAGACTCTCTTCGATACAATTTTATAATTTGTATCATCGCGTGCTTTGGCATCTTTGATGTCCCATCATCTTTATTAATTTCATATCATCTCTGGCTCTGCGCTGTTCCGTTGCGCTCAGACTCAAATTGATACTTTTTTGCGTCGTTTACTGACGAACCTTGGTTTTTGTGGGCAGGAAATTATGTAGAACGAAATGCGGTTGGGCTCAGAGCAAAGCAAAAGCTCGATTAAGCACGCGTCTGATGAATTTCTGTCTAACTTTTCCGAGTTCAAGTAATTAAAATCGAGTCCATATTAAACTTTCTACAGCTCCAGAATCCCCGCAAAAACGTGAAGCGCTGTCTGATCGCCTTGCGTGTTCTAATAGCAACCTTTCGGTGTCAAATTATCCAACAAAACTGCTTCTCGTTTCATTCATCTACAGGTAAGAAAGCTCCGGGACGATGGCGACGTTTTAAACGATGCGATTGTCGGTGACTCAGCCGGTGTGAAGAATCAAAGAACCAGAAGAGAGAAACTTAAAACAAATTAAACTAAATTGATGGATACAGTTTAAGCTCAGGTAGAAATGCCGACGAGACGGCGAACAAGCCGTCCAGTGCGACCGAGAAATGTAAATGAAGCCAAGTGTGAAAAGATCAATCAGAAATTTAAATCTCGACAAGTCCGAGAGATGTTCGGCGGGTCGAGTGAATAAATTAACAGGAATTCGATGACAATCTGATAGCTTGAAACGCGACAAAATTCCGGTGGAAATATTTGTGGTTGATCCCAAGGATTCGCACTTTGATTTTTATTTGAAGATAAGAGAAGAAAGTTTGCATTGAATTTGCCTAATCGTTTAATGGAAAACATTGATAAGAAGAGTTGATAAGGGTTGCGGTAGCTCGTAAACTAATCTCGCGATAAGCGAGAGTAGAAACATTTAGTTGTGAACCAACAGTGCGATGGAGAAGACGTCGAGAATCAAAATCATCGGAGCTGGCGCCAGTGGCATAAGCGCTGCGATCAAGTTGCTTGAAAACGGATTCGAGAATGTGACGATTCTTGAGGCTAGCGAGCGGATCGGTGGGAGAATCAACAGCGTTAATTTTGGTTCTGGCGGCTCGATGATCGACCTTGGAGCTCAATGGATATCTGGTGAAAACTCGGTTTACCATCTGATGAAAGAACACTTTGAGTTCGGCGACACTGGGATCACCGAAGAGAACCAAACTTTCTTGCTTTCGTCTGGTGAACAGCCAGACATGGAAAAGCTGAATCGCCTGCAAAGTTTAGGGAATTCTTTCTTGTACGGTGATGAAGTCGCTTTCAAAGATGAGATGATTGCGTCAAAAGATTCTTACGGCGAGTTCTGCAAGACGAAATACTTTCAAGCTCTTCAGAAGCCTGAGTTCGAAGACATCGACCGAGAGCTAGCCAATATGGTGCTGCACCACATGGAGAAGGAGTTCAACATCCTATATGCAACCCAGAGCTGGTTTGACGTTCCAGCGAAGTTTGTCGCTGTTACTGAATCAGTCGAGGGAAGTCAGACGATGACATGGAAAAAAAGCGGCTACAAGACTTTGCTGAACTTTTTGATTGTAAGTTTTGTTGCCTCGATTTCTGTAGAATTTTAAATATGTTTTTGGTCAGAAAAATCTTCATGACAAATCGAACATCAATCTTGAGGAGAAAATTTTGTTCAACAAGAAAGTCGTGAACATAAATTGGACAACGGAGAACGTTTGGATCAAGTGTGGAGATGGCAGCGAGTATCGATGCGACCACGTGATTTCGACGCTGCCCCATGGAATCATGAGAGCGAATCATGGAACTTTGTTCACACCGCAACTTCCTGAAGCGAAGGTTAAAGCGATTGAAGCTTTTGGGTTCGGAACGCTCGGTAAAGTTTTCCTCGAGTTTAAAGAGAGAGTTCTCCGAAACGATGAACGTTTGCTGATTTTCTTATGGTCTGAGTCTGATCTGGCTGAGGTTCGCGGAACTGATAAGGAATGGTAATCGTCACGCTTTGGCTTCTCATCGTTCTTATCTAATTGATATTTTTCCTAATCAGGCTTTTGCAAATTCACGCTTTCGCGCACCTCGATGAGCAGCCGAACACGATCGAATGTTTGCTCGCTGGTTCTAAGATGAGGGAGTTTGAAACGCATGAAGACGAGAAGATCATCAACGATCTCGTTTGGATGCTGGAAAAATTTCTTAAAAAGCATATAGATCGTCCGATTAACATGAAGCGAACTCGATGGCTGACAAATGACAACTTCCTTGGTTCTTATGCCTTTCCAACGACCACTGCCGAAGACAATTCCTACGAGAATTTGAGCAAACCGATCGTCGATAGCCACGGAAAGCCTGTGATTTTATTCGGCGGCGAAGCTACCAGCAAGGATCACCAAGGCTACGTTCACGGGGCAATGGAGCAAGGTTGGAGAGTTGCTCAAGAATTAATCGACTTCTATCACTAGATGTCCCTGATTTAGTAATAAAGTCGAAAGCAAATCGATCAAAGCGTCCTTTGAACAGTTGAAAGAATCATTCTCGTCTTAAAAGTCTTGCCATCAACAGCAGATTCGATTTATTATTATGTGAGTGTCTTCCATTCGAGTAAATTCAGATAAAGTTATTTTGTGGAACGAGTGAGACAGCGATGGCTAAAGTGGAATCAGACCAATCGTCGGCCTTGCGTATGGAAATCGGCTCGAAAATTGAAGAGTTGAAGGAAGTTTATTTGACCTTCACAAAGCTTCAATCCTTGACTGTTGATCGAATGGAAGAGCAGATCAAGGCTTTGACGACGGAGCTTGCTCTGTCGAGAGAAGAAGTGCAGCAAGCCAAACACGCAACGGTGAAAGAAAGCGAAGAGCTGAGCGAAGTGAAGGCTGAGCTGGAGAAAGCCAAAACGTCGCTTGCTGAGACTCAGAACACGCTTCGAATCGAGGAGAACGTTAAGCAGAGAATCAAGAATTTGTATCGTGAAACGATGAACGAGCTCTCGCACGCCAAGCGCGCAGTCATCGAGCGAAACGAGAAGATTGCGCAAGGACAGCGTGACTTGAAGTCAGCAAAGAATCGAATCGTCGAGCAGGAGCAACAGATCGCGGAAATGGAAAACTTCATTCTCGGCATGTCTTCAGCTGAGGACGACGATCTCGACGCCGCAGAACCCAATGACAGTGAAGTGATCGACATTTACAACCCACGCGGAGATCCGAGCAATGAAACAGTTCGCAGCACATCGGCTCTGTCGCCCATTCCTGAAGAGAATCCCAGCGAAATTCCTGATTACTACGATGCCATGTGAGAATCTTTTCATTCATTCCTAGCTTAGCTTGAGGTCTTTTGGTTGCAGCAACGCATACGTTTCAAGTCTCCAAATTTCAATCGGGTCTGACATTCTTTCCTTCGATGATCAAGACGTCAACGAGAAATGTAAGACAAAAGACGAACCCGAGGGTGAGAAAGCAAAACGCAAACGGATTCGCAACGTTCCGAGCGAGGCTTCTTGCATCTCCAGTGATAAGGAGAACAGCCGAGCAAGCCATCAAAGTCCAAAGAAGAAACGATTGCGTTACCGAAAGCTCTACGACTTGGCTTATTATTAACAATTGAGAATAAACCGAAAGCTAACTCGTCACTCTTCGAAGGAAGAATCTTGGTGAAAGATACAAAGCGAGATAAGCGCAATTTTTCATCAGGATACATTAGATTACGAGCAAATTAAATTAAACCACGCGGCAAATTGTGAACATGTGATGCATCCACACTTCGGAAGTCTTCTAAGTGTGACTTCAAATGAACTAATTTAGATTGAAACTTAACGTTGATTAAAACTTTCACCAGGATAATTTTACCCTACGTTAATCCTCAGTTATAATTCTGAATCCAAGAAGTCAAAGAGAACTTGGCAGTTGACTGTTTCAGTTTTAATCGAAAGCTTTTTCAGTTCATTTTACCACTGCAGAAAGCTCAGCGACTTATTCGCTGACGTAAGGAAGCTTAAGTGTAGTTAATCGATTGCATTAGGGCTCACAAATCGAGTCCTTTACCTCTTCAAACTCTGGCCGCATCTCGCAAGGTTTAACTCACAAATCGAGTCCTTTACCTCTTCAAACTCTGGCCGCATCTTGCAAGGTTTAACTCACAAATCGAGTCCTTTACCTCTTCAAACTCTGGCCGCATCTCGCAAGGTTTAACTCACAAATCGAGTCCTTTACCTCTTCAAACTCTGGCTGCATCTTGCAAGGTTTAACTCACAAATCGAGTCCTTTACCTCTTCAAACTCTGGCCGCATCTTGCAAGGTTTAACTCACAAATCGAGTCCTTTACCTCTTCAAACTCTGGCCGCATCTTGCAAGGTTTAACTCAGGAACATCAAACCTGAAACGTTCGACCAAATCAAAGTTTATAAACTAGAAACAGATTCAGATAAGCAACGTATTAGCATAGCTAATTGAGATCACTGGCCATCTACAGATAAGCAACGTGTTGCCCACAACCGATCCTTAGGTAATAAATTGGAAATAGTTTCGTGAAAGCGGTTTATTGATAGTACATCTCCAAGTTCATTCCGTCGTGGATCTCGTAGTCCGATAGTCTAATGTTATCCTTGTAAATCGTGTACCACTTTTTCAGGACGATTTTATCAAACTTCGTTCCAGTCTGTGCGGCTATGAGTTTCTTGAGGTCGCCGATTGTATCGTCAGCATTGCATTTCACTCTGACTTTCTTCCCCAAACGATCGTTGCAAGTAATTTCCAACATCTTGTGCTAAAAAACATAAACAAAAATCAAACGATTTGGATTATTTTTGAAGCCGAACGAGGCGGCGATTGCTCGATGATGTGGCTTACATTCGTTTATACCTCGGTGATGTCTGGATGAAGGTCGCAGATTAGTTTATCTGTTATATCGTCAACAAGTGAGACACTGCTTTTGGTTGTAGGTCGTTGGTATTTATTGTAACTTGATGTTTATGTGAACGCTTTTGGTATTCAGCGTGCCTTAGTCAGCGATTTGTTGGCGATTCACCCGCAGTTTAGCAGCGCCGTTGTACACAAGAAATTCCAAAAAGTTATTCGCCTAAAACTCGTAGATTTCATACAGTTAAACGTGTGACCGGAAGCCGCAATCGTAAGACAAGTTGACGCTCTTTCCGGTCGAGCTGAATGCGAGCCAGAAAATCAGTTGTGCGAGTTTTAATTCAAGAAAACTTTTTCAAACAAATTCTTGTGCTTTGGTTAGTTAAATTTCCTTGTGCTTTGGTTACTTAAATTACACAAATTCTTGGTCTCAAAAGCAAACAGTTTAACTCATCTTTAAGTAATCTTCATCCACCGCTATTATCTCAAGTCTTTGCTTGTTAACCAACCGATTTAGTCGCCGACTTCCAATCGGCTTGTTGCTCGCTGGGCGAATTCTTATTCAGCGAGACCATCCGCAGTCTTCAGGCTCAGTATTCATTCAGCTCGAACGGAAGAAACAACTTTATGTTGCGCTCGCGTTAGTTAGTCATTATTTTTTGTTTTCTTCTTTCCCAATGCTTCAACTCGGATAGTTAAATACAGTGAAGCGCGAGAGAGGAGAGAAAAAATTCAGGGTGTTGCCCATGTGAAACTGAATCACTCATCTTATCGGTGTAAATTGATATCGTACGAAGAAGGCAAGCGTGAGCTAGTTTGTGGCAAAATGCTGAAGTGAGATTGAGCAGCAAGCCAAGTTCAAAGATAAAGTTAAAGAGAAGATACAAACCAAGTGTAGCGTTAGATATTTAGAGATCAACAATGTTCAAGTGCATTCCAATCTTCAAAGGATGCAATCGTCAAGTGGAGTTTGTGGATAAGCGCCATTGCTCGCTGCCCAACGTCCCGGAGGAGATTCTACGCTACTCGCGGAGCTTGGAAGAGCTGCTGCTCGACGCCAATCACATTCGCGATTTGCCAAAGGTGAGGAACATGGGCATCAGACGAAAATCTGATGACATCATCAAGTTGTTGCATGTAAACTCGGAGCTCTGCGGCTGTATGAGTGTTGTGTGTGGAATTTCTCGTTCTCCTCGTTCGTGTCTTCGTTGCTTGTTTATTTAAAAAACTTCTTGACTAGCCTCTCGGCTCGGATTAGCTCTGCCGGGGTATGGTCGCTGTTTACAATTCATTCCGCTGAAGCGATCGCTTTCCATTGATGAGTGATTGATGTTGCTAAAGGCGTTGGATTTCACTTTCGATTGCCGCGACTTCCAAATGTTCCCAGCCGGTTTGGAGGAGTTTGCAGCGGCTATCGCGTGTGACTCGAGCTAGTCTGCTGTGAGTTTGCAGCGGCTATCGCGTGTGATTCGAGCTTGTCTGCTGTGAGTTTGCAGCGTGTGACTCGAGCTTGTCTGCTGTGAGTTTGCAGCGTGTGACTCGAGCTTGTCTGCTGTGAGTTTGCAGCGTGTGACTCGAGCTAGTCTGCTGTGCCATATTAAGTTTAAATGCCATGACCCAGAAACACTTCGTTTCCCGGTTTCCGATTCCCCTCACCTCATCTACAAATCTGATGGCACGCCGAGCAGGGAAAATATGAGTGGAAACAATGGCAAAACAAATCGATAAATCAATGAGAAGGAAAAAGTATAAACTTTCTGCTCCATTTACGTGTCGAGTCAGTGCGGAACACTTGAGTGACTCTCTGCGTAGACGAAGCATCGACTTCCTTCCCTTCCGCTTCCATTTACTAATGTCGTTAGCGTACAATTAGCATAAAGCATCAGCAGAGCGCATAGTTGTAATGAACACAAAAAGAAACGATTTCCCTCTTATAGACAATTCAATTATGCAATGAACCCTTTTTCCAGCAGCTCGAGCTCGTCCGAGCAAGCCCCAAATGAGGAATAGACTTTGCCGAATTTTCCATATCATTGAGTTTATGATTCGATTAGATTTATTTTCGAGTTTGCTCATTTTCTCTCGAGATAACTCACGATAAGGCTGCGTCTTGACAATTTTCGAGCCTCTTTGATGATTTGAGAGCGCTTGACGGAATCCACGAGCACAGATGCGGCACTTGTCTTGCCTAAAACGCACATCTGAGCTCGATCTAACTCGTCGCGATTGAAGATAAAAGGTAAACTCGAAATTCAGTCAACGAAGCCTTTCATTCATCGAGTTGTTTTGATCTCACAGCACATGCAAACGATGTACGAGGCACTAAACGATGTTCGCTAGGCCTTTTGATAGCTTAGACAAACATCGCTTCGTAAATAGTGATTAGCAAAGGTTTCTTTTGTGGTTGAGCTTTCCCAAAACGCGCACCATTAAAAGAAAAATACTGAAGGCCCTGCACCAAGTGTGTGCGAAGCCGAGCTGATAAGAAAACGTGAACCTTTCTTGTGCCCAATGAATAACGATTAAAATACCAGCAAAGCATGACAGGTAGCGACGTCACCTGCGCTTTACTTCAGCCTTATGGCTGTGTCTGTGAAGTTGTACAACATTTGTTGTGACCTTGAACGTTTTATCGGAGAGCGGTTACTCGATGGCTGAGTAGAAACAATGAAAAATGTGTGCCACATACTTCTAATGACACCGCAGTCGTGACATGTTTGTCACCGCATCAGACCGTAGATTCCTTAGCTTTGAAAGCCTTTCATTGCCCACCTGTAGTGACTGCCGATTGATTCATGATTCGTCACTCTTCTCGCTTCCAAGGAATTCAATTACGCCTCCCTCATCAGCCCGGGAAAGTCTCCAATAACTGCTGTCGATCTCCGTCAAGTTCAAACTGTCTTTCTACTAAAGTTCTTGAATAAACAACGACGAGAATAAATTATCTAGTTCATCAAGTCCTTTTAGGTAATTTCGTAGCCTGAACATTGCTTCGTGTTCAATCGCGCTTATTGACATTGAGCCAGGAGAATTTCCATCTTGATAACTCGAGCAAAAGCTTCAAGCTCGAATCTACATTGAAGTTTTACATAAATTTTCGTTCAGAAGTTGACAAACTCGCGACGCTTTTCATCAAAATATTTTCCCTTTCTCCAATTGAAATCCAAACTTCAATTGCGATTTTTACATTCAACAAAGAAATACAAAATCCAATTTGATTGAAAACACGTTCGGCAGTTAATGAAAACATCTGAAAAGTCAAACAAACGTGGAGCTCTGGCGACCGAACGGGGGAAAATATCGATTTGCTCTAGCAGAAGTGAGCAAAAATGATTTAAATTTCAAATTGGAAACGAGTGAAAAGGAATTTCCTTGCTAATAAAACTTGGAATTCCGAAACTCTGCTTGAATTCTCAGCTAAAATATTCGACATTGAAAATGCAAATCGTTAACTTGCGGCGCGGAGAGTCGCGGTTAGGTCGCGAGCTTCAAAACTGGGAATCAGATTGCGCGTTGTCTGTTAAAATGATTTGGTTGACGAGCTGATTAAATCAAGACCGTTAGGCTAATTAAATTTTCTTTTATGTTTCCAGAACTTCTTTCGGCTGCATCGACTCCGTAAGCTGGGCTTGAGCGACAATGAAATCCACAAGCTTCCCGCAGACATCCAGAACTTCGAAAACCTTGTAGAGCTAGACGTATCGCGAAATGGTAAGTTGAAACGTGCGCGCGAACTTACCCCAGAAACCTGAATCGCCAAGTTGACTCTCTTAACCTTTGACTCGAATTAACATTCTCGCTACTTCGCTAAAAATTTGGTAAATGAATTGCGGCACGGCGGAGGAGAAACTTGTCTTGAAACCAAGCACGATTTCGCCCACAGTCGCAAGCAAAAATGATTAAGCGCCGCTTGACAAATTAAAATGATTTATGGAAGCGTTTGATCTCGCTGAAATTAATTTGGTTCTTGTCGTTAATCGGTCAAGCCGGGAATTTCATTTATTTAAAGAAGATTCTCCGGAACTGGAATGAGAAGAGTTTTCCTCCCGAGTATTTACAGAATTTTCTCATAAAACGAGAGCCAGTCTGGAATTGAATGCGAAGATTCATCGCCTTCCTTCAAGCGCCATGTGCACATTCCATTGATATTTATTTAACTAAACTGTTTGAAAATTCAAACGAGCGAGCAAATTTCGCTGCCAGCTTTCCTCGCTCAGCTTCTTTATCAATGCTGGAAGCCAATCCAACTTATTGGAAACGAGAAACCTTCCGAGAACAAACTCAATTTGTTTATAAAGTTCACGAATCTATAAACAAGAGTCAAATTACTTCTGATTAAGCTAATTAATCATGCACGATGGAGCTTAAATTTGACGCAGAGCAAATTCAATTTACAAAGTTCATTGATCTTCAGCGGTTGTCGTCTATGAACTCGCGCTGAAAACTGACAGAACAAATCCACTTTGTTTGCATCTAAACTCGTTCAGCACTAAGTCGTTCCACACTCTGTGTGATTGATTATTTGTTAAGTGCTCTATGGAAGAATTTCAATGACAATTCCAATGTTGTACTGCTGTCGTTGCCATCGGAATTTGCCATTGTCTTCCATTGTCGATTGTTGAAACGCGTTTGTTTATCGTCGAGTCATTTCAGCGGGTTTTCCACACGCTTATCGCTTGAAATCTTTCGCAATGCTTTGCAGACTGGCAGTGTCTGCTAGTGTCTCTCAACGGCAACCGATTTGTGAACTTGGCAACTCGCTCGTTTGTAGAAACGCGAATGATTAAATATTCTGCCGTGCAACGGTATCCACCGACCCATGGTCAAGCTTTCTACTCTTCTCTTCCACATTAATTCAAATGTTCCATCGCTTAAAATTCTAAACCGGTGTCCATGTTTCGGATTCAATTTCATTTCCTCGACGCTGCTCTTGAGGAAGTTTGCTTCGCTGACTTGTGCTGATGTGTTGTCGTTTGTCTGTATGATGTGAAGTACATCAAAATGCATGACTTATTCATGCTGCGAGCTCGTCATTCTGCTTTGAATGTTGAGACTTCGCAGCTCTAAGGCAACCGCTTAGATCTATCTTGCAACAAAGTCTGTAGGATGAATGTAAATAAAACAAAACTCTCGGATTGTCTCCCTCGTGTACCTTCCATGCATAAAAGATGATGATGAATTAGCGAGAGGGAGTAATGACCCGCAGCTATCTAAAGTAGACGAGAAGGATCCATTTACGACAAACGGTTGTGCTGCATTCAAGCAAGCAGATGAGACCAAGCCAGATATCTCCTCTTCAAGCTATTTTAATATTTCAACTGGAGCAGTTTATGTTAATTGCTACTATTTAATGCAGCAAATTGCTCTCGAAGTTCAACGATAAATGGCTTCGAAGAGACTTGAAATTGTGCTCTAAATCAAGCACTTAGCACAACGCTACAGCGATTTAATTACTTGTTCGATTCATTGCGGGCATCGATCGCGCTAAGTGAATTTTCCTCTCAAAGTCCTCGACGTGAATCGTTTCGCGAATAGCAGGTGCAAACGTTTAGCCTTGAGTGAAATTCTTCACGCACCACTGAGCCGAAATATACATTGAACTTGAAAACAATTAGAAGATCTCTCAGCCAAATATCGCAATGCCTTTGAGCCTCGCTGTGTTGCAAAGAAAAGTTGGCAACGCAGCCGGGAAGAAGACAAAACGATGAGAAGCTTTTTGGTTACTGACTCGAACGAAGGTTCAACAGACCAACTCTTCAGAATACCTGAACGTGACGGCTTTAATAATTTCTACTTCCATTTATGTGTCTCAAGAAGTAAGAGAATGTCAATTAGTCGCGATTTCACTTTATGCACTTTGTGTTGAACTTAAGCGGTTTTTTATGAAGCGAAAACTTTGGTAACGAAGGCAAAATGTATCGACAGTAATCTCGAACGCAAATCGTCTCAAACTGATTGCTCTCAAATTTGCCAACGTCTCGCTTATCTCGAAAGTCATTGCGATCCGAATTTGTGGCGACGAAAAAGAAAACTGTTAATCGAAAAAGTTTACAACATGCAACGAAGAATCTTAATCGTCTGTGAATTTAACGTCGCTCGCTTCAACCATGAACCTCTCTCCATTCCAACACAATGACTTCTTTTGCTGTTATGTTCTTGCTGAATCTCGGAAATTGTCTATGCAATAAAAGTTCTTCTGGCGAATCTCACTGCAATTGTTCTTCTCGCTTCACATGAACTCTTTATCTGCACACAAAAGTGCTTTTGCAATTGAAATAAATTAATCGAACGCTGCTACAACGCAGCTGTGTAAATAAATCACTGGGTTCAATAAATAACAACGAGCAGACGGAACCTGATGCACGGTCGTAATGCGAATCGTGTAGAGCTCATTAAATCATGAAATGAAAAGCGCGATCGATAAAGCTAACCGAGACAACAGCTATGAGGAGTTTATGCGGCTTTAAACCGCTGAGCTGGCACATTAGCGAGCCCTAAAGGCTCCAACTCTTGAAGCGCGCACAAACCAGTTTCGGCAAACGGTTTGTGGCAAACCAGAGCGACAACAAAAGCAGAACAAACTGATTTTTGTCATGAAAGTTTCCGAGATTCAGCGGAAAACTCGTTTGGCTCACGAGCGCCACTCGTTCCGACCTTGACTTCAACATGAATATTTAATAAATCGTTTGATAAATTCGCTGACGTTTTCTCTCTCGTTTCAGATATCCCAGACATTCCAGACGACATTCGTCACCTGCGACTGCTTCAGGTCGCCGACTTCAGTTCCAATCCGATTCCAAAATTGCCGGCCGGCTTTTCGCAGCTCAAAAGCCTCACAATATTAGGATTAAACGACATGTCTTTGACTTCGTTACCAGCTGACTTCGGATGGTGAGTTCGCTTTTCTTCTTCGTGTTCGCCGCAGCATCGCCGCTCAGTTTGTTTGATGTTGTGCGATTAGAGTCAATGAGAAATGTCCGAATACTATTAGAGTAAATGGAATCAAGCGAGATGAGAAAGACATTCACTCAATTCTCCCATTCGCAAACAACAATAAAACGTTTATTTCCGACATTCAACAAGTTGAATTGTATTAAACATGTCGGCCTTTAACAATATTGCTTTCTATCTGCCGTGCCAAACGTGAAAAAGGAAATTGGAGCGCTATCGATTGATTGATTTTGCGGTCTCGTGCAATTTCCAGAACTTTGACTCGAAGCTTTGCCATGAATAATCGAGACAGCTCTCAACCGAGCGACCTTATCGAAGCGCTTGACAATCCAATGGAAACCGAAATTCGCTCAACGCTTACAAGCCTCAAATTGATAATTTCTTTGACCCAAAAAGGTTCGACTAAGTGTGATTGTGTGGGCGAGCATTTATTGAATTAGGGGAATAAGTTGAGTCACGGGTCGATTTTTCTTTGGCTTCATATCACGAAACAGCAGAGCTCTATCCGATATCCACGACAGCTGAGCCATCTACGAGACAAAAAATAAATATCGGAGCATTTCCTTCAAGCGATAAGTATTTATAGAAACCGAATGAAGTGAGACGTTGCCACCCACATCGAACGTTTCGGGCCTCAATCGGGTCATTTGATGTCATTGTACTGAACTTGTTCTTCCACGGCTTTGCTAATAATATTGTGTTAACAACAAAGAGAGCTTTGCCCGTCGAGAATTTCCGTCTCCCTCCCGGCAACGCAGGTCGTAAATTTCCGCTCAATTTGAGCCGCTCTGACGTCAACGACGAGCGAAATGTGCTGGGTCCTTCCATTCAACAAATCGCTCAGCTTCTTCAGAACTTGAGAAGTCAAACTGCTTCTTGCTGAAAGAGGTGAACTCAGTGAAAGCGGCTTAGCTTCTCAGGACTTTTGTCGAGATGCGAGAAGTGGAAAATCTTGTCAAGAGGCTTCAAAAGCTTCCTAATTAAAGAAAATCTCTCGGAATCTGCTTTCATGTTTGTTTTTCTCCAACTCGATCGAACCATTTCGTTCGAGAGTTTCGTTGGCCGATTCAGAGACATAAAATAAATGCTTCATTGATTTAAACTCATGGCGGTCATTGGAAGAGTCCAACAAATAGAAAATTTCTTTTGCTCGCTTCGATCTCAACTCTCGTAAGTCTTAAGTTGTCAAATTTTTTTCTTCTCATGCTCCGGATTGCGAAGTCAAACGTTCTGTTTGCCGTCTTCTCTTCGAGCTTTCACAAGCCTCTCGGCGAGTCTGAGAAGACGCGTGTGTGCTAATTGGCATTGGATTAAAAATAGATCGTCAGTTCTATTGATTTAATGAGATTATCGTTAAGATGATAAGACGAAGCCTTCCACTGTCTTCAATGTTTTATGTTAATTGATGATTTACACTTGATCCATCCACCTGGGAAAAGCTGCTGTTTCTGTAAACATTCGAGACGAGCTTCTAATTAGAGACGCTCCAAGAAGCTCCGCCGAGTTATCGTAAAATCTTCTTATGAAATTCATTAAGCAATCAAGAGCCGCAATGAATGAATCAACAGCTCAAGCCTCGTGCGTCAGCTATCGAATTCACGTGTTTATTACAGCCGGGGGAAGGAATAACAAAGAACTGCTTACATTTGCGGACACTATTTTTAAAGGCAAATAGTTTATGAGTGTTAAGCAACAAATAGTAAACTTCCTGAACACGCTCGAGACTCGTTTACATTACATTGCGTCCATTGAAGTGGCCAAGTCTGTCCCTTCGACTTGGGACTCCCACGCAAAGTTCCACATGAAACAAACGATCCGCCTCACTCGGCGAGGGAAGTCTTGGAAAAACTGAAACTGTTTACGTTTAATCGAGCTGTAAACAAGGCTGTTTGCTTGGATAACGTCTTCAACTAAACAATCTTGCCGTAACGATCGTGGTTGACAATAACTTTGACGTAATTGGATCTGAAATTCGCTACATTTTACGTAATTCATTGCGAACGATCCGACTAATTTAAAAGCTTTGTGAGCGATGAAAGGAATTTCTGAGACTCTTAACTCGTTATCCGGATGCGAAACTTTTCTGCAACATACGAAAGCGAGTTTTCTTTCTGCTCGGTAGCCTGAAGTCGTCTGACATTTCCGTTATCACACATTTTCCTTCTAAGTGTTTTGAAGATTTTCCCGGAAACTCAAAAATCTCTCGAAGCTTTCCCGGAACGTCCACTCAATTACATTCTTCGTGTTTCGATCCTACGGTTTCACTTTGTTTTAACGCTGACACTTTGTGAAATTGTTCATTGTTACATAATTAATTAGCCGGAATTGTTTTCCGTTGTCTCCAATATCTTCGTCTTGTAGAGAGCGAACAAGGAGGGAACCTTGATTGGATTTAATCCTCGACGACTCGTCGAAAAAGCAAAATTGCGTAAGACACCGCGACGTCAGAAATGAGCGAACAAATCAATTGTTGTAATTGAAATCCCAGCCGTGAGGCCGTGGAAACGGCTCTTGAGTCTTGACAGTGAATTTTCCACACGAACTTTTTGCGTGTGGCTTTCGAAATGATTTCTGCGAACATCGAATTGAATCGAGCGATTGTTGGAATGTCACGGAGATGATTGCGGTGAATTCCCCGACGATGCTACGTTTTCCATTTTCTGATTTTGAATGTAATCATTTTCTCCCTAAATTCAACAGCTTAACTCAATTAGAATCACTCGAGCTGCGTGAAAACTTGTTGAAACATCTCCCCGAGTCTATCAGCAAGCTCACGAAGCTTGAACGATTAGATTTGGGTGACAACGAGATCGAGGAGCTGCCGGCGCATCTCGGTAACCTTCCGTCGCTCCAAGAGCTCTGGCTCGACCATAATCAGCTTCAGAGATTACCGGCTGAGATTGGCAACTTGAGAAATCTCGTTTGTCTCGACGTCTCCGAGAATCGATTGGAAGAGATTCCCGAGGACATCAGCGGACTGGAAAATCTAACTGACCTTCACCTGTCGCAGAACCTTCTTGAATATTTGCCAAATGGAATTCAGAGATTGACGAAGTTGACAATACTTAAGCTGGATCAGAACCGTCTACACGCGCTCAACGAGAGCATCGGAATGTAAGCGAAACTTAACTCAACAATCCGAACGACTTTCAATGGCAACGTTTTCTTAACAGGTGCGAGAACATGCAGGAGCTCATTCTGACGGAAAACTTTCTTATCGAGCTGCCAACGTCCATCGGACGAATGCGGCGATTGAACAACTTAAACGTCGACAGAAATGCGCTGATTGTATTGCCGAACGAGATTGGAAATTTATCAAACTTGGGCGTGCTGAGCTTGAGAGATAATAAATTAACAAAACTTCCAGCAGAGTTGGGCAACTGCGCATCGCTCCATGTGCTCGACGTGTCCGGCAACAGACTCCAAAATTTGCCATACTCTCTCGTTAATCTGCAACTGAAGGCCGTCTGGCTATCAGAGAATCAAGCACAGCCGTTACTGACCTTCCAACCAGACAACGACGAAGTTACAGGCGAACAAGTGAGTTGAAAGCGAGTTCCCTTATCGATCGGTCGACTGACGATTTCCATCTTTTAGGTCTTGACATGCTTCCTTCTACCACAACAGGAAATGCAGCCAGTTAGCCCCGGTAAGTTGTCGTTGCGATAAGCAAGCAATCTGTTGTCTAGAATCTAGACGAGCAATCCAATTGACAAATTCCAAATGACTGCGAACGTTTAGAGCTGAAAAAAGTTTAAAAATTCTTCGGTGTGTGATGGACTTTAGAATAGCAAGAGCTTCATCATTCGGTTAAAGCTCTTGAAGCACTGAACTATTTTCATTCACTCGGACCATTCGCTTGTTGAGCATTTCCAATCAAACTTCTCATTGTTATGAGCGCAATCTGAGCTGTGCTTTCATTTTTTTGCGCGTTGTCGCTTTGCTGGAATTGAGTGCTACAAGTGAAGCGGCATCCAATCGAGGACTGAACTATTTTAGGATTTCATTTCTTGCTGATGTAAAAGCTCGCTCGACTAAAGTGGGAGTTGCCGTTAGTGACGAGTAACACAATCGACACGAGTTGACTTTTCACCTTGTCAGTTGACACGTTGACGGCAGTGAAGAGCCAAAGTGAACAGCACCTGAACTTAATTATACTTTATTTTTATCATTCACCAACCAACTCATATTGCAATAATCTGATACTTAAGACCACGCACCGGGAAGATTGTACAGATCAAATCAAAGATTCAGTTCAATGGATTTATCAGATCTACAAGGTTTAGTAACTTTCACACACAAACTAGGAATGAAGTCTGCTAATAAACTGTAGAGAACTAACAAGTTGGTTGCTTGAAGAACGAAACAATTTGGTTGATTGAATTAGTCGTAAGGTTTCCATGCTTGCAACTTGAAAAGCTCAAATGAATTCTCGTGCATCACCTAACACTTTCATTAGCAAGTAACTCATCAATTCGAGGCGCTCTTAATAGTTGAACAACTTTGAACTGTTGCATGGAAGCGAAATTAATCGAATCAAAGCTTAATTCAATTTAATTCATGAAACTTTCGTTCCTTCTCATCCAGACAATCGAGAGGAGTCCGACAACGAAGACTGGGAAGCGCGCGAGAACTCACGAACTCATTCGGTTAAGTTCAGTGAAGATTCGAATGCCGACAAGGAAACGCCGTTTGTGAGACAAAACACTCCACATCCCAAGGAGCTGAAAGCGAAGGCTCACAAGTTGTTCTCAAAAGACAAAAAGGACGACGATCAAAGCTTGTTTCCGCTGACGGAAGAGGTAACGTACGCCAAGGATTCAGACAAATCATTCGTGTCGCTCAACATTAATTCGTGTCGCTCAACATTAATTCATGTAGCGCAACATTAATCCGATTCCTTCTTTACCGACAGTCGCAACGCACAGACATTTCTGGCCACACAGCCGACACTCCACACGTAGTCGAGACAGTTGCGCAGCCACAATCCGTCGCGTCGTCTAACGACGGAAATGTGAGTTCGTCAGAGATTTTGAACGGCAGGGAAATTGATTTTAAATCCAATTTCATCTTGAGCAGGATTTGGGTGAGAAGCGAGTTGTGTTTCACGAGGGAGAGCAGCAGCAGAATTACTCCGACGAAGATCCAGATCCCGAGCATGACAAGCGTCCACTGTCGAAGCTCCACCGCCGTGATACGCCGCATCATTTGAAGAACAAACGAGTCCACCACAACATGAACGACAATATCATTTTGAGTAAATTGAAAGATATGCCGCCGCAGCCAGTGATTGACGAGGTCGTGTCGCCGCATATCGAGACCAACCCGATGCCGCTCGTGCAGGACGTCGGCTTACCTATCATCGGCGACCATTATCACGAGATGGAACAGAACGGAATTGATTTGTCAGCGCATCCAGCTGGTGAGTTTCCCTTTTTACCTTCTCCATATCGAGTAACTGCTTCATAAATATTCAATGAACCCTTGTGGATTCCCTTTATTATGGCCGTGGATCGATGGAAAAGCAATTTTTCATCCGCATTCTAAAATTGGCGGGCTCCACTGGGAAGTGCAACGATGGGGAAACTCGGATTTTATCAGTTCGCGCCAGATGCTCGAGCTTTTGTTTTCCCTCTCGCTCTCCTTCGCAATTCCATACACAATTGTCTGTTATCATCCAGATAACTCCGTTGATAAGTGAGGGTAAAAGGCGTCGTCGTGAGACGAACAGGCAGCAATTTCTGCCCGAGTTGAAATCGAAAACTTCGCGCCGCTACGATTCACAGCCGCGGGTCCTAATTAGCGATAAGAAATTCGCTCGACATTCAATACTGAGTAACAAACACATCGCTCCGCTTCACCTTAAGCACCGTTCGGATGAGAAAAACATTCAGTAATAGGGCAAATCCACAAAGTGTTTTGGTAGTTGTAACAATAAAGGTTGTACTTGCACAACTCTTTAACATGAATGATATTAAGTTACTACATCAAACGTGAAAATTAGTCACTTTCGATCGCTCAAAAACGCAACACGTCGCGCTCGTTTTCTCGCTACGATTATTCTTTCTGTCATCGTGGACAATAAAGCTATCCAAAGCGGATTAAGGGGCGAAAGGATTCTGGCCGTGTTGAATAACCCAAAATTAATTGACTGTGAAAAAAGAGCATCACGGGGCTTATCGGATTATTGAACGGTGTGGACCCAATTTGTCATCTTTCCCTCTCTCGAATTTGATTGGGAAAAAGGTCGACGAGCTACGAGATCGCAAAGAAAAGCTCTGTCCTTTGAAGAAGCGGCACACAAAGGAAACATCGCAGATTGAATTGAATTGCAAGGTGTAGTTCTGGAAGCGACGAGCACACAAAAGCGAATACCAGGCCCTCGTTATCGCAACAAGGAGGGCGCGGACGCCGATAAGAAGCAGAACTTTATGTTGTGATAACGATAAAAATTGATAAGACGAAACATTAAAGTAATTTCGCCTTCGCATCGCTGTTCAACCCCCGAACTCAATTTCACGAGGTGCACGACAAACACGAGAGAATTTTCCATTATCACAACGCCTGGTGTTTGCTCTACGCTCGGAGATGATGTCATCGATTCGACGATAAGGAGAAATCGAATTTGCGCCTTTTATCGTGGAAAATATGATGAATTTCGGATTATATTTTGATGTCATCGAGTGTGACGAACACGAGTGGCTTTTAAGTGGCCCGTAAGTCAATCGCTCTTCTCAGCAGCAGTCGAGACCTGTTGACATTGAAAGCTCAAACGCTACGAAGGCTTACCGAAAAGAAGAAGAAGCATTGAAGAATGTTCAGCGTGAAATTGAAAGTGAAGGAAGGTCCGCGTACCAATTCGCTGCCGCGTCGTCATCGGGCCACTCCATCATCGTCCTTTTCGTCCTCGACTTCATCGCTGTCACGATTACAAAACAACGGCAATAAAGTCCCGAAGAAAAGCTCATTCCTGAGCAATAAAAATGGCAAGAACAACAAGAAAGTTCGCATTCAGACGTCGTACGAGCCCTCGTCATCGGGCTACTATGGTAGGTGGTCAAGCGCGACGGAGCTGCAGGCGATTGTTTTCACTCTTCTTCAGTTCACACAGCGCGTTGAAATTTAGCTCGCGAACTAGATTTGACACACATACGAAACAAGACATAAACAATTTGAAGGTGATTAGCCTGACTGTTTATGGTATGCGTTGATCTCTCTGCTCACTCCATTGAGTCGAAACTCGTGCGAGCAATTTCGAGTTGAGGTCTCGTGGTGATGTCACACAGCATGGAATTTCTCGCGCGCTTTAAAAACTGCGAAGATAAAGAAGAGACGGCGGTGATTAAAAGCGTAAACAATGCGAGTTATCAAGTTTGGCGCGCTGCCGAGATCAGACAAAGTTCGAGCAGCTTCGGGACGAAATGTCAGAAGAACATTGAGTCGCCTTTGTCCAGTTATAAGTGGATTGACTCGCTGAATCTATTTCGGTATTAACCTTTCGTGACGACAGTCGTAAGCGGGCAACGCATTCCGGGGCGTGAACTATGATGCGTTTGATGATGTCACGGTCATATGACCTAATTTATTTAAAGCTCTCGTAACGGGCAACGGCAACGTGGATAATTATGATTTATGAAAAGCGAGAGAGAGAAAAGAAAAACTGTTCTGATTCGAATTACACGCGATGTATCGACGAATACGGTAAACTAATTGTTTAATTGTCAAGGGCACCGTCAAGAGACATACGAGCGCTTTACGACGGTGTGTAGCTGTTGATGTTGAGTGGCTCACGTAAAGCTTTATTGAAGTTGGTAGTTTGTTTTCGAACACAAATGGAATCGTCAGTTGCCATAGACAGTCCGTTCGCGTGTGTGCAACTTCTCCCTAGACGATCGCATCGATTTTTTTCTTGTTTTGCTTCTCAGTTTTAACTCGAGATTCAAAACAATCGCGCACGATTCCGAGAGACAAGCAAAAGAAATTCGCCTTGAACGTGAAAATTCTCACGAAAAAAGAAAAGTTTCGATGTCACTGAGGAGCCCTCGATAAGAAGATTCCGAAGTTTAAGGCTTCGACATCACGCTCGAACTGATTTCCAACAGTTCAGTGATTCAGTGCAATTGGAATTTGATGTCAGAACTTTTGAAACGCAGTTAAACGAGATCGACAGAGTCGACGACAAGTCCAAGAGCGATGAAATTTATTAAAATCAATTGTAATTTAAACTGAGCGATCGAGAACAAAAAATCTTTTTCCGATTCTGTTTTCCATGGGAAAATGATTTTTTATGTATTGCGCAATTTGTGTTAATTTCATTTCATTCTCGTTCGGTTTGTTTAATGAATGAAGCATCGTTGACGTGCTAGAAATTTCTATCGCAGACTGACACTGCATTGTTCCGTTGATTTGCAACGATTCCGAACTCTCGACACGATGATTCATTCTTTTCATTAGACACATGATGCAGTTTTTCTCACATTCATTGATTACCATCGGAATGTTTCTGAATTTCTTCTAATTCTCACCGTTTCAGACTCAACAGATGCGCTGACGGCATTGAAGGAAGAGCGATTAGAGATCCACATCGAGCGAACATCTGCGGGCCTCGGCTTGAGCATAGCCGGAGGACGTGGATCGACGCCGTTCAAAGGCGACGACGAGGGAATCTTCATCTCGCGCGTCACCGAGAATGGACCAGCAGACTTAGCGGGGCTTCGCGTCGGCGACAAAGTCCTCAAAGTCAACGGCGTCTCAGTCGAAGACGCAGATCACTACGATGCCGTCGAAGTATTAAAAGCCTGTGGCGCTGTTCTTGTGCTGCAAGTGTCTCGTTCAGTGACGAAGGTCATTGGCCATCCAGTATTCCTCGAGAACGGAGAGCTGGTGAAGATCGCTGCGATCGATAATCACGTGACGAGAGAAAACGCGAAGATCATTCCGGCGCCGATCCAGATTCCGCAAGAGCAGCCACTACATTCCGAGCCAACGCTACACCATCAAGTCGCAACGCATCTACTTCAAGGCGGATCCGATGTCGTGCACAAAGTCACGCTTCACACGACACTGATTCGCGATCAGATCGGACAAGGCTTAGGCTTCAGTATCGCCGGCGGCAAAGGACATGCGCCATTTGTCGTTGGATCCGATGGCATCTACATCTCTCGTCTCACGGAAGGCGGAATCGCTCAGCGCGATGGAAAAATCCAAGTCGGAGATAAAGTTATTGCGGTAAGAAATTAGAAAATCGCGTTTCACGCAAAACCCGGAACATCGCGACTTATTGGGCTTCGCCGTCACATTCATTTCTCCATCTCGAATTCCAGATTAACGGTATCGACATGCGCGCGGCCAACCACGACCACGCCGTCCAACTCTTGACCGACACCCAACGCTTCGTGCGACTCGTCATCGAGCGGGAGGTCAAAGGGCCGCTCGAGCCGCCCCAAAGCCCACGAAGTCCGCTGCTCAAAGGCCTCAGTCCGACCGGCTACATGGCCAATCGACCTAGTAAGGAATTAATAAATTTTCAGCTCATTACATCACGGTTCTTAATTAAAACTGCTATGTTAATCTCCTCTCTTTTCTTCTGCGCAGCTTACACGGGTTACCGAAGATCAATTGATGGTGTTTTAGAAACGGGAAGCGTCGGCGCGGCAAACAAAAGTAATTCAAACGAATCACATAGTAGCGATGTAGATGTAGAGAACCATACATTGAAATCAACCGCAACAATAATCACCCAAAACACATCATCACAAGATCAAACTCCACCGAAAAGCTCGACACAGTCGCCGGTAAGTAGCGAGAACTTCATCCGGAACGAGCAGCAGCAAGCAGTGCCACCGCAGCCAGCCCCAAGAACTAGATTGTCGTCGCAGAACTCTGTTCCGATGACGAATGGCGATGGCGCGAAAGCCGATGACACAGCACAGGTAAGAGCCGCTTTCCTTTTCGCTTCAGGGTTGACTGGATTTTGTTTTGTTGACATTGAGTCTCCCCTGGTTGAAAGAAGATTGTAACGCTGTAGATAGATTTGCTTTTTTGTTTGTTGATTGTGTCCCTACCGTAAAAAAATTACCAAACTGACGCCATTCCCACCCCCAAACCCCCCGACATTCGCTTCGAACCGAAAGCATAGTGAGAAAGTTGTCGAATGCATGACGAAGCTGACGAAGTAAAAAGAAAAATTCCTTCCCACCGCTCAAATGATGATGACGAAGTGAGAGGGAAAAAGTTTTTTGAAACTTTTGCAATCCACTTGAGGACTCTCGCAGCTTTTCTCTGCTCCTTGGACCAACTTTTCGAATAGCTTAAAAGAAAAATATGAAATTAGTAGCAATGCTTATCGCCATAAATCATCCACAGCAACAGCAAAACATCATTTTAAAATTTGTTAAATTAACATTTTGTTTTTTCTTTTTGTTTCTCTTTCCCATTCACGCGGGCGAACTTTTAAACTCAAATCCGAAACGAAAATAAACTCCGCGAAACTAAATTTACGAAAACCAAATAAAACGAACAAACCTCGCGATCCGTTAAGGCTCCACGTCCCATGACGAGTGAGGACTTCCAAGCGATGATTCCCTCACATTTCCTCAGCGGCGAGAAAAATTATGAAGTACAAAGAACATCACCAACGGTCGAGCACGGAGCGTCGGCTGTCACAGTGACCGTGAAGAAGGGAACACCGGACTTTCCAATGCTGCCGCCAGCGCCTACCGAACTCGGCCAGGTCACCGAAACCATAACGAAATCGACATTTACCGAAACAGTCATGACGCGAGTCACCGACAATCGTTTAGGAGAGCCACTGATTAGTGAGGTATAAACCTGATTAGGATCCATTCTCGCACTCACCCACACACACATTCACTCTGACACATCCACACACCTGTTACAACACTCCCTTGTGTCGAAAAGTCTTTCTTTGACTTGACGCAATCACGAGGAATTAGTCGGAACGACCTCACACAATTTGCTGATTTGTTTTTCACTCTCAAGTTGAGTAGGGCAGCCTCCGCTTGCCATTCCTAGATTAGAACTTTCTGCTTCAATCCAAAACGCTCTCAATCAATCAATCTTCTTTTGCCCTGCCATAAAAGGCGCCTGTCAAAGGCAGTTAAGGCATGTTTAGTGCATGAGCGAGTGCTGTGCAAAAGTTTATGAGCCAAGCAAGAGTTGCATAAGCTTCAGGCTAAGTTCTAGTCAGCAGGTTTTGTTATCGCGCAGTGGTTTTCTGTACGTTTTTTCGCGATGTGATAAATTGCGGTGTGCCATGGCAGAGTCTCGCTACCGTTGTATATAAGTGCCATAAACAACTCATGCACTCATAGTTCTATTTATGGAAACGTTTCCGTCTTTCGTGGATGGCAGAGTTTTGTTTTCATCGCTCCGATGTGACGATGACATAAGAGTTTTTTCGCTCGCTTACCTGTTGTCTCTGACAAACACATGCACACTTGTTGGGCTCATCGAGCGATCAATCAACAGATAGTTGATGAAAGTTCCCCATGTCGCATCCTAAGGCCAGAAAGAAAATTAGGCAATCCGGTTCGTCATGTCATTGCAAGTTCTTGTTCATCATCCTCATGGCAAAGGTTCAATCCCATCCAATTAGTTTCAGGCATGAGCTTTTACCGTCATGTAGAACATGAATGATGGCCGCGCGAGCATCAGGGTCACGAATTACGGAAGATGCGACGCAGAGGGAGACGGAAATTTTCTCCTTTGCGACGACATCGACGTAAAGCTTCATTAATCATAGTTTTCCTTCTGCTGTCTCACGCAAAAACCATTTCCCTAAACTCTCTCTCTTCTCTCCGACGCACTGCGTGTCATCTTTGGACACCGCTTTCCTATTTACGATCAGTAATGCATGTCAAATGTCTCGGTTGTGGTGGCGGAGAGAAAGTGTTGCATGTCCAATTAAATGTGCTGAAGATAAATTGTATTCTCCCTCTGGCTCCCTCTCTTTATGCATAAAATATCGTCTGAAAGTGTCAGGGAAATGTTTGTGATGGTGGAGATGGATGGAAATTAATGATTGCTAATATTTTCTCCTTTTCCATTATTCTGGGTAATTGCAGGAAGTCATTTTGCCCAAGAACCAGGGACCATTAGGATTTAGCATTATTGGCGGCACCGATCACTCTTGCACGCCGTTTGGAGGACACGAGCCTGGCATTTTCATTTCACATGTGAGTACCACGCTGTCACTGGACTCAAGCGGAAACGATTTGACCGATTACGAATTTAGATCGTCGCTGACGGCATCGCAGCTCAATGCGGCAAATTAAGGATGGGCGACCGTATTCTAAAAGTGAACGGCTCAGACGTCACCGGCGCAACGCATCAGGAGGCTGTCATGGAGCTTTTAAGACCGTGCGACGACATTAGGTTGACAATCCAACACGACCCGCTTCCAGCCGGCTTCCAGGTGAATTGCAAACACTGAAACTCGCTTACGAAAACAGCTTTCCGCACATTTAGTTTCGTTTAATTGAGGGACTCGAAAATCAAAATTTCTCTCTGTTTCTTTCTTCTCTTTCGCTTCACAAACCCACGCAAAAATTAAAATCAAATTTCCCGTAACAAAAACCTTCCTACCCTCTTCTCTCGAATAATTAATTCGGAAGAATTGCGAAATTGAAACGGTCCCGATTGAGGTAATGCTTAGATTGAAACACTGCCTGCTAATTGATGTGACGTTTAATGTGGCTTGAGTACTTGAACTATAGAATGATTTAATGTCCATTCGCAGGTTGTGACAATCGTTAAAGCTGAAGGTGAAAGACTCGGCATGCATATCAAGGGCGGGCTGAAAGGACAGCGTGGCAACCCACTCGATCAAAACGACGAGGGCGTCTTCATATCGAAAATTAACAGCAGCGGAGCTGTCAGACGTGACGGTCGCCTCAAGGTTGGAATGAGAATCCTCGAAGTCAACGGACAATCGCTGTTAGGGGCAACGCACCAAGAAGCCGTCGAGAGCCTTCGTTTGAGCGCCAACCGATTGAACATGGTCGTGTGCAAAGGATACGAGAAGTCGGACTTGATACACGGCATGATCTCAGGTGGAAGTCGGTTGGGTTCACGTGCATCTGAGACGGGATCAGAGATGAGTCAAAGTGTCTCGAGTCTAGATCGAGAGGACTTTGATAACTCTACCGTTATTCAAAATTCTCATGCCGAAAGTCTGCTCAACAAAACCGACGACGTTTTCGAAGAAAAGGAGCCTGAAGCTTCTGCCATGGCAGCTGCGAACACAACAGAAGAAATCGCTCGGTTGGCTAATGAGGTTGCCCTGTTCAGCCAATCGGATAATGCACTGGTGAGCGCAAAGGAGAAGAGCACACCGGAGAAGGTAACCTGATACTTTATTGCTTATCGACTCGTGAAATGATTTCTGTTCTCGTGCACCAGGTGCTTGACATCGTTAGAGCAGCGGAATCGTTGGCATTGGGCGACGTCGTGCCACCAAAGTCTCCCGTCGACCATCACGAAACTTTACAGAAGACGACAACGATCGTAATGTCGAAGCATACGCTAAACACAATGGACCAACAGCAGCTGCAGCAGCCACTGCCCGTTCAGACCTCGCCATCGCCTCTGTCTCAGGTATGTGCTTAAAGCTCTTTTCCTCCTCCATTTTTGCCCATCTTTGTGTCATCATTCGTTGCTTGAGAGTCATGACAATCTTGAGTTCTTCCACTTCGTTTCATTGTGATGTCATCGTGCGTTTGTTTTACACAATTTACTTTAATGCGTCGTGTGTAATGTTATCATCGTTTAGATATTTTTCTGTAAATCGGCACTAATTATTTAGGCACACGCTCTTGTGCGTTGTTGTGTGTGGTTTTACGAGACTTCTGTTTCTTTTTCCAACGATTGTCGAGTCGATTTGTATGTGCGATGTAAATAGTTCGATTAACATGAACCTCTTTCGAAAAACATTTGTTATTGATGTGTGTTGGGCTGAAGTTGCTCTTGCTCTGGCTTTTGTGTTTGACGGGAGGGCGCGCGGGGTAAATTAATTCAAGAGCAATGATTCAGTGATTGCTCAACATTTCTTGTGGTTTATTTTTCTATTGCAAATTGATTTCTTTTTCTTCTGAGTTTTCCTTTCCAACTCAAACGATTGCGAATCGAGGGAGGAGAGATGAAATTTTTATGAGTTTCCTTTCCGTATTTTTCTTATCGAATCGCATGAGAAATGAAACCTTTCATTTATAAAATATTTCAACTTCTTAATGTGCAAAAAAAAAAATGAACCGAAATCAGTTTCATGGAATATTAATTTGATTTACTTGCAATTTTCTCTCTTTTTCTTCTTCTCTTCCCATTGCTTTCTTCGCAAGCCGGGCGACTTAATAGCTGAGATATTAAATTAAAGCCGACGAAACTTTTCAAGTTGCAATTCTAGGAGAAAATTCGGAGAGTCGTGGAAATTATTAAATTCGAAATCAAAGACTGAGAGAAAGAAGTAAAGTTTAAGATGAATAAAATTCCAATTTCAAGTGAATGTATTTTTGTCCTGTGAAGAAGATTATACAACAATATTGTCATATTATGGATACAAACATATGAGAACAGCAACACATTAAATTTATGGATCACATTCTGAGATGAAGTAAAACAAACATAAAACGGGTCAATGTAGAGCAGAGAAAACAAAAATGTTGTAGCGAAACAATATTATACAAAGCGGGGGTGGGAGGCGGCGAGAGTTGAGCTCAAACAAATTTATACTGGAAGCGGGATTAATGTTTGAAAAACTATAATGAACGACAGCAAACTTTTTCATATACAAGTCCAGCTCTGCCGTACCGACGTGCGGGCTTAAGTCACATCTTCATTTCAACTAGGAATACGTGAAAGAAAAGTTAAAACTGAAGCCAGCGAGTCAAGCAAGGCCTGAGCCTCAGCTAATATTTTCCTTGTTGTTGTTTCAGTCGTTGGACGGAGAAAATGTTTATTCGGAAAGAAATTATTTGTCAATGTTACGTGCTTGCGCTGGTAATCAAATAAGAGAAAATAAAAAGGAAAAATGTTCCTCCGAAATATTTGACATTAATTCTGTTATCTTGAGCGGCGTGATGAGAATATAAACTGTTATATCGACACATAATAGGCCCGCAATTGACACGTAATAAGCAATACAGTTGAAGCGAATGCGAGATGTCTTGTCGTGGAAGCACTCGGTGTAACGTTTTAACTTCTCGCCGGATTCCTAAGCCGACTCGAGTTCGCTGTTTGATGTTAGGCGTGTTTAAAAGTTCCAACGGAAGTCGAAAGTTATTTTTCAAGAATAAATGAGGTAGAAGCGAGTCGATCAGTATCGATTGTGGACCAAGGGAGAAAGTAAAGCGACGAGAGAAGCTGACAACTAAAAAATGAAAACACATAAAGACGTTGAAGTGAAATTTATATCCTTTAGCGTTCGGTTCGTTCGAGCGAGCTCGAAATTTATTTTATTATCAGTCGATCTCTTCCCTTCACGACAGCACAAAAAACTAATTTCTTTAAATTGCTCCTCGATTTTCAGCGATAAAAGAGACGAGGTTGCTCTTAAGTAGACGTCTCAAAGTTCCTTCTTCAATGCTACAGCAGAAGCTGAATTGAAACGGAAAGAATTTGTCTACGATTGAAATTGATTTCACTGCATTTTCGTTCTTGCGAGTTGCTCTCAATCGATTTCAATAAAACTTCGACTGCTTTGACTTCCATTCATTGAAAGCATTTCGATAACAATTCACGCAAATGGTGTTTGTTCGACGATAGAATACCCAACGATTGCTCAAAAGTCAGATGAAAGTTGCAACTAGTAACTTCCCCTGACTTCCCCTCGAACGCTTTCCAGTGGAAGCTTAAAAGCTCCTGCGAGTTGCTCGCTTTCCTTTCCGCTGTGTGCAGCAAAGACGGGGAATCATTCAAAGCATTCGGAATGATTTGGACAAGGTTGTTCAAAAGGCAAATGTTGAGAAACATGAAATCAACCCTCGTGTTAACAAAACGATGTCAAAATGCTTACACTCGAGACGATTTCACGGTACAATGTTGTCGCATTAAGTTCCTTCGATTGTCACGACAAGCGAACAAATGAACTTGTTAATTTCAATTCATCTTCCTCCCTCTCCCAATTCCCCGGCACTCAATCTAAATCCCTCGTATCTCGCTTTGTAATGCGATGCCGTGTTCAGTCGTCGACACGTTTGTAAACAAGGGAGAGAAGATTGGTGGGGAAGAAGCCCGCGCGAAAAGTATCATTACGTCGTGGAAACTGATGACAAAGGGAACTCGAAACCCCAAAGCCTTTCGCTTGAGAGCTGCGAGAATCAAAGCGAAATGAAATAAGGATTCGAAGTGAGTTCGTTGTCAGTAATTTATTGCGAAAGGCAAAAGCTGTCGAACGTATGCAAAATATTTTCTTTCTCGTCGTTTCGCTTGTTTGCTCGTCATTTGAGGAAAGTAATTCGTCGGAAACATTTTTGTCATTCCTCTTGCCGTCGTGTCTATGCCTAACACACCCTGGCTCCTCTTTCCTTAATGTGTGCTTTTCCCTTTTCCCCGAGATTTTTCTTTCTCCCGCCGCAGTCAGTAAGCAAATGTTTGCCATTTTGTAATTAAATAAAAAGCGGAAGGGTTGCGAAGGCTTCGAAGAACGAAAATTAATTGAATATTGCTTGGGTGGAGATCGATAAATGTTTTCAATTTGCCTCCAAAGCTTTTCCTTCTACCTGGAGCATAAAATCTTTCTTTCCTTGGTCAAAACTTTATTGATTTCGTGCGGGCTCTCCTTGGAAAGCCCTTAAAATTTATTTCCACCTCTGTCACGATGGCAGAGAGCGACCAAATGTTTACTGGCGATTGTGGAAATCAGAATTAAATTAAATCGAGCGGCCACATCATCTTTGAACTCGAAGAATTGTTTTCTACAATAAAATCTTCTCCCGGAAAAGATCTCAAATGAGATTGCAAGATGTAAAATGAAAAAGAAATCAAAAAGAGAATTTGAAATTCAGAACATAAATTTGTGTTTTCGCTCTTGTTTTTGTTTGCGGGGAATTTTCAGGCATCGCTTTATGACTCCTTATGCTCAAATTTGCTTACCGTTCGAGCTCAGACTCATAATCAGTAAGCTCTACAGCAACTAGCAAGCGTTGGCATAAGCTAGAAGAACTCGCAAACTATCTAGCGTCGCTAGAAGAACTCGCAAACTATCTAGCGTCGCTAGAAGAACTCGCAAACTATCTAGCGTCGCTAGAAGAACTCGCAAACTATCTAGCGTCGCTAGAAGATCCCGCAGATTGTCGCGACTAAAACTGATTATTCTATTCATTCATCCTCCCACTCGTCTCGTCGGCGCTTCGACTTAATTTGTTGCCGAAAATAAAGTTTCATCGCACATCGAGCGGTAGAGATGGGAAGGTAAAAGCAAACAGCGACGAGTTTAATTATCGCAAGCGAGAGAAGTTCGAGTTTATGCTTCGGCAGTGGGATAATTATGTTCTCATTTCATTAATTTATGTTGTGTTTATGACGTTCATTTTTATGGCGTGGCACTTTATAAACTTTCCGTTTGTCTTTTTGTCATTTCCCTTGTGTGAAGGCAGCGTTGTCTTGATTGGCATAAATATTACGGCAGCCCTGTTGTGTCAATATCCATCACCTCATGTCGCAAATCATAGTTCATGTGTCAAAGCGGTGGACAGACCAAGCATTAGACAAATGTTGCTTCTCACTTCCACTGATATCATTCTTAGGCACCGGATGAAAAGTTCTCCGTCCGCTTCATTTGAATAATTTATTTATTCCCATCGATTGTCAATCACTAACTTTCAACCTTTTATTATTCTTTTCTTTATTCTCTTCTCCTCGAATGGAAAATCCGCCCACGTTAAAACTCGAAATGCTTATTTTTGGATTGATAACTGTATGCGTAGCCGGTCGATAGCGTACAACAGGCTGCAGGATCGACCAGGCCGCCGCACATTAATGCCATTAACCTTTCCAACATTCCACACACCCAAACGAACACAACAGAATCGACGACGACAAAGCCCGCCAGTGTTAATCAAATGCATGTACCCACGACTCCTGCGGCTTCTTATGCTCCTTCTTATCCCTCTTCTCATAACAATAACAATATCGTATCGAATGAGTCAACAAAACAGCGCCCATTCGTTGCGAGCAATGTTGATGACTTTATCAATAACAATGCGCAATTACAAAAGCCACATGAGCGTGAAGGTTCAAGCAGCACCGACGATGATTATGAGCCTTACACCCGCCGCGATTTCCGCATAGATGTGAAGCCAGCCGATAAAAGCGCGAACGATACGAGCTCAGGATACTTTACATCACCAAATGAGAACGAGAAATTACCGAGCGTGTCGAAGTCACTAAACGTGCTGAGTCCCGAAAGCGACGACTACGAAAAGTATGAATACCATAAGAGTATCGTGAAAAGTCGCGACGAATATTCTTCATCGCCTGCTGACTCGCAATCAGGCAGAAGCGTTTCGTCGCACCGGAAATCGGTGAGCTTCGACTTGGATGTCGAAGAGTACACGCCAGATTACACTCCGATCGATGATGTCGATCCGCTACAGCAAAAGTACGACGACGACAATGCTTTTTACGAGAAATCTCGCTACCATCACCATCAATTAGAGCCGGAACCGAAGCGGATTAAGGGCATCTTGAGATCTCCGAGCCCGAGTGTTTATTACAAGGGAAATGTTTCTAGCCGTGTGGCGGTCGAGAAAGAATACATCGAAGATGACGGGGATGATGAGATTGCCAAAGAAAATCCCTTCAAAAAGGAATACTTATCCCAAGAGCGTTTGAACGTTTACGAAGGCCAACTGCCTGCGGCTCAGGGCGCTGAAGAGTTCAAATCGGCTCGGCGAAGCTTTGAGAATCTGCATATCACACCACAGTCGAAAATTCCCATCAAGAAGCCGATTTTCAAGTCGACTGGCAGCTTAGTTGATAGGCCGAAGCTTCCGCCTCCGAGGCCCCCGCAGCCAAACGTTAAAACCGCTGAGATGGTGAAGAACGAAGGACTGCAAAGAATGAGTCGACAGATGGAACAGAAGGATTTCTTGGAGTTTGTTCACAACGCTGAAACAAACACGATCGAGGAAGTGAAGGGTCAGGAGCTGTTTGATCCGGATGATCCCCTCCCGCCACTTCCCAAATGTCCGCCGCCGCCGTTGAACTTCAAAAGAGCGCACAGCTTTGACCGACCGAAGGCCAGCCCACCCCCGCCTCCCACTCCCACCCCGAAAAGCCCGAAACCTTGCGAAGAAATTCTCGAAATTCTTCCAGCGACATTCGATAAGTTTCCGATCAAACAGAAGCCGCATTACGTCAACGAAAATAGTCAGAGCAATATTTTGGTGACGGAAGAAGAGCACCGTGAAATATTGCTGACGGAAAATGAGTTGCGTAACGCGATGTTGACTGAGTATGATGAGAAAAGTTCTTCCCTTAGTAACATTGCTAATTTAACTTCCACGAATCCTTTCTTGGATGATGCCGCTTCTTCATTCGACTCGTCCAGCTACCAAAGTACACCCAACGTTTTGTCGCCAGTGTCGACCTTGGACAAGTCGGGTAGCTCTAGTTTTGGGCAGTACATTCCGGCCTATCAGAACACCCAGCACGTTCAGTCAATTAATATCCTTCCTCCACCCCCTCAAGTCCTTCCCGTTCATTATGGCCAACTACCAAAGCCTCAACACGCTGGGTATTATCCATTAATGTCCCATCAATATCCTCTACAATACAACGCACCTTCAACAGGTATCGTTACCCTTCCGCCTCCCCAAACCTACGTTCAACAACAAAGCGTCTCTGAACCATCTACTTACGTCATTGACCAACATCAACAACAGCAGCGAGCGTTTTTGGTGAGTGGTGATGGCCAGAATAGTTTCTATGTTACTCATAACGTAAATAACACGACTGCAAATAATCAACAACATCATCAGACATTATTAATGCAATCGGCTTACGGGCCTCCACCACCAAACCAAACTTCACTGCAACAATCGCAAATGCAAGTGCAAACCTCCCATTCACAATATTTCGCCAGCACGCCACCGAACAATAATCAACCGCAATTTATTTATGAACATCATCACCAAGCACCACAACAACAGCAGCCGATCCAGCAGCAGTTTTATCAGAGCAGTCTGAGAAATAATAACATTCAATATTCGGCTACTGAAATATCGCCGATAAGAGTCAATCAGATTCCGCACAATTTCATTTACCCTCCGAACTCGCCGGGCGAGCAGAAGCCATCGATGAGCTCGTTCGGCAAGCAGACGGAGGTTTAAGCGTTTGCATAGTTCGTACCTTAATTAAGGATTGTTAGAGCGACGATAGAGCTAATTGCCATGATGAACCTTTGCTTCAGAAACTATAGTTTTGTTAGTTTTACGCTTGATTTGGCTTTTACAAGTTTCACCGACATGATTTAACAATTGCGCATATCCAATCACTTTATGAACAGCCGCAGAGGGATAAGCGACGCAGTCTCCATCCCCCAACGCTTTCATACTGTCACTAATTATAACGATAAATTCAATTAATCGGCAGAGCTGACACACAATACACAAGCATTCCACACGGACGCACGATCGGATTAAAGAATTATTTTAATTTTATTTACATTTAATCGAGCGAAATAAATTTCGAAACGAACCGAAAATTGGCAGGAAAATTCAAGAACTTTTCACTTAACCGTTTTGTGATTGTCTTAATTTTTTGTCTCTCTTTTCGTTTCCGTGTCAGCAACGTATGGCAACTCGTAACATTAATCTTCTCCCTACTGCGACCTAATGGGGCATCATCCTCGAATCTACGAGTCAGTTAGACTGTCGCTCGCACTTTCCCGCTCCTTAACTCACTTTTAATGAAGCGATGCGATTCGTTTTCCATTCCATCTTCTCCTTTTCTCCTTCGAAATTGGTTCTGTGAAGCTTGAGTTGATTTTAATTTTAATTTAAATTTTATTTCTCTCCCCTTCTCGTCTCTTTCGATTGTCCTTTGACAAATTTCAGTCGCCGACGCCGCCTCCATCAGCGAAAACCCCGAAAACGGTCTCCGATAAGAAGCGATTCTTCGAGAATGTAATGGAAGATCAACAGAAACCAACGCCCAAATCAGGTAAATTGAGATTTTCCATCGCAGAATTACGGAAATTTTTCCATTGCAAAATTACGGAAAGCATTTTAAGGCTCTGAGCCTTTTGGCGCTTTATGCGAGAATGAAGATTTTCCATTTGGCATGTAAGCCTCGGCGTCCCTCGATAATTCAGTCGTCCCACCTCTGCTCCGCCATGTCTCACATTAATTTATAACGACAGCAGAGGAATCTTTATTCTTGTTAGGCAAACTTGTTTATGATGAAATTCACTTTGCGTTTCGTTTTGTTACGAGCTCCTCGAGAGCTAATGGAAACTAAGATCGTTGCCGAGGAATCTAGCGCAGCTTTATCTTTGCTGAAGGCTCAACAGCAAATATTTGAGCTTTCAATTATAATTTCTCGGTTTGCTTCCCTTTGTTGTTTGCTTGTTGTTTATATTTTTCATTTAACGTAACTGCGAGGCTCGCTTTAGGTCTTGCGAGACTTCGCCGAATCAAAAGTCGTTGGATGTTTTTCTCCTCGCTCCGATCGCAATTTCACCTAATCGCTTTATGAGCAGAAAGCTTGAGAGTTTCCATTGATACAAATTCACGACTCGAACTTTCTCGGGAGCTTTCCGTTGACCGAGTGAGAGTTTGGGTTTGTTTCTTCCGCACGAAGAGGAAGTTCGCCTGCTGAATACTTGTTTCATTATGCAAATGAATCAGTCTTATCAGCTCCTCGTGCTCGGCGAAAAGAAACAGCTACAAAAGGGAAGTTTGTTGCTTGTTCCTGCAAGAATGAAGCCGACTGGAAGTAGCAACAGCAAGCGGGAAATGAAAACAAGAATTTACATTATTTGCCAAGTTTCTTACCTGCGAAGCGAGGGAAGAAAAAGCATCCCAAACAATCCGTTAGCAATATTATCATCTGCAGCAGCAGGAAAACCAAGTCTCGGGCTTGGGAACAATGAGATGAAAGACTGCGAGCGACGAGAGGATTTCAATCATGAATACTAATTTGTTGGCTTTAAACGAGGAAGAGGAAAAAATTCCCACGAGCTCGCGAGCAAAGTTTTCGCCTTATCGAACTCGAATATTTATGCAAAAGCGCCTTCTTCTTTCATTAGTTAAATATTCTTATCTTGCTTCAAAGCGCTCGTTTTCCTTTTCCCGCTTCGCTTTTTTGCTGGCTCGAGATCGATAATGGCGAACGTCGACCGACGAGGAATAATCTTCCCTCTTAAATGCAAAATAATGATGGCATTCCATCCACTAATTCGATTTCTTTCTTCTCTTCCATCCAATGTTTTTCATCCGCCAATTGCTTCATCCATTAATGCTTCGATTCGAAATAATTTGAAACGATGCCGGAACTCGACGAACACGAAAAAAATCAATCGAAATTGAATAAACATTCAGACAAGTCGTTCTCGTTCCTGTCCGCGGACGAGATTGAAAAGTTGAAGCAGGAAAACGAGAAAAAAATTGCAACGATAACGCGCGAAACGAAGAAGAAATTTGCATCATCGACGACAACGAGCGACAGCGTCAACAACAATGATCAATTCGATATCAATGAAAACGAGGACGAGTTTTATCATAACAAGAGTTTAATTATCAGCCAGCACGAAGTGGCCGACGAGGATGCCGACGACGTGAGGTGAGTTGAAAGCTTTTTAGCTGCTGCACGAAGTGGCAAACAATAAATTCCACGCGATGCATTTTCCCTTTTCCCCGGGAACTCCACAGCGACTCGAAGGCTTCTCTTTGCTTCTCCAGTCAAGCAAACCCATAATCATGTTTACATGCAGGAAGGTCGAGGATGAAGCGAATGTGTAATAAAATTTTAGTTACGAAAGAAAGTTTATCAATGCACGGGCAAAGAGGAAGCGGAGAAAGATATTTTTTTCAACGCTCCCAACGACTTGGGGAAGCAAACATGAAGAAACTTTCGCCAATAACCTTTTCACTAATGTCAGGAGCAAGCTTGTCTACGCTGTTCCCAGCTCCCTTCCGCTAACATTCCGTTATCACAACGCTGAAACATTTGTAACACGAGCGAGAGGGAAAAAATCGATAGCAAGTCGACGCTCATTGTTGTTCGGTAACTCTGTTGCGCAATTTGAGAGCCATTGTTGTGAATTCCCTCGCCCCCCAAAAAGGAACTGGCATTTGAATCTGTTGGAGAAGTCTCGGTTGCACAGAATTCATTTTATCACTTCTCGCTCCGTTCATCTTCGGATGCCAGCACAAGCACCGCACAGATTACAACCAATAGTTGTATAAATCATTTGGAAAATTGCGAGCGAGTTTATGTAAAAATCATTTATGCAAATTCATCGTCAATAGACAACAACAGGGGGGTTGGTTGTTGCTTCTCTCATGTGCTGTAGCTCGTGCGTTTCCGTTCAGATTGTGAGCCGAGAATCGTCATGACGTTTAGCAGTGTGAGAGTGCCAACAAAACTCGAACGAGCACTGCGACCTCATCGAGTATTTGGGAATGTTTAAACTCGAACGAGCACTGCGACCTCATCGAGTGTTTAGGAATGCAGCGTCTATTCAAATTTCACTTAGCTGCAGCATTCCGGAATGCTCGAAACACAATTTCAATGCAGTTGGGCTGACTATTGTCTTACAGTTCATGCTCGTGACGCAGACGTGCAGTTCAACTGTAGATTTTAATTAACACAAAGCTCGCAAGTCGACCTAGCTGTGTAATCACCTTTCATCCTCATGTGAAGTTTCTTAGCCTGACATTCACGTCTCTCGTTTAGTGTGTAAATATGGATGATGGTGTTTATAGTTAATTAAATATTTCTCCGTCACTTTGTTTGCTATCATTGGGTGGAATGTGTCGAAAGCGTGGATCTGCTAATTGGCTGGCAGCTCTCGTTTTCCATCTGAGTGCTTGCCTACTAATTGAAGGATTTATGAACCTATCTCATTCGCCTTCTTTAACCTTTTCTCCATCACACTCTAGCTTGTAATTTGCTCTAACTAATTTGCTTTCATTTTAAGATGATTTCCCGCTAACCTTTCACCTCTAAAAATCTGTTTTCCTGTTTTATTTCTCTACTGTTTTCTTCTCTTTCCAACAGAAACAAGCTGGCTGAACTGGAGGCTGTGTTCAAGAGTTGAAAGTATTTTAATTAACAAGCAGCTCGAGAACTTTTGCTGTTGAAATTGAATTAGTTTTTAAATGATTTTCCTCTCCTTCACTTCACTGAACTTTTGGTTTTTAGTTATTAATTGATCATTTCGTCTAATTAGATTTGTAGATGGCAAGCTCAAGACACTTTTTCTCATTAAACTGTAATTAAAATCATTGTAGAATTGAGTTGTTGGAGTTGGGCGACGTTCGCTAATTGACACGAACTTCACGTCGTTAATGGATGGCGCCTGACTCGTCTTGTTCTCTGTTTTAATGTCCTTACATCTCACCAAACTCGCAGCAAGTCATTAAAAGAAAGAGAATAGTTTTTCCTCGCAGAAGAAATGAGGAAATGAAAAGTATTTAAGCGATTAAAGTTTTCCCTGCAAATGGAAACAAGGATGAGAATGGAAAAACTTTAATGTACATAAAACAATTATCTGATGTAAGATCTTCGTCTCCGTCGCATTGCGAGGGAAGAAACATTATTTATTTTTCCCCGCTCGCTCTCGTCGTGAAGTTAGCGAGACAAAATATTAAATTGAAAAGTCTTCTGTTCTTCTTCATCGTCTGTGTAATTCTTAAAACAATAAAAGCTTTTCACTCAAACTTTTCTTCTGTTTTCTTTTCTTCCTGGAACTTCCTGTTCACTCTGTAGCCTTTCTTGTTTGACACAGTAGATTGCAATTTATTTTATTTCATGCTCATCTCGCTTAATCCTTTCCACTGCAATTGTCGGCATCGCCGCGATTAAAAGCGTCATTGTTCGTTGGCTCTTGAGGAGTCTGCGGTGAAAGACGAAACGGAGCAGTCAACAGGCTGTTGTCGAGTGTCTTTTGTGGCTGTATCAGCTTTTCTTCTCTCGCTCTCGAGTCGTGCATTAAGATTTTATTTGATGACATAATGGCTTTTCTCGGATTTTCCTGCTGCACTTCAGTTGCAAAAAGGGGAAAAGTTTATTTGTCAGCGTGCTGACACGAAACGAGATGAACGAACCGGGAAGGGAAACAGCAAACCGCTCGAAATTCACTCAATGAAAGCGCTCCGACCGAATGTGCTTGGTTTCGAAAATAGAGAAACGCAATTCCACTTTGATATTTGATTCATATTAAACTTTCTTCTTTGCTCTGCTTGACTCTCGAGAGCTTCGACTGCGGCTCGGCTCGTTTTCCAACCCTTCGAGAGGAAGAAAATATCAAAAGCATTCCTCGCTTCGCTTGTGAGCGCTTAGCAGAACGGCATCAGGTGTCATAATGGAAAAATAATTAGAATCTAAACAAGGGAGTAAAGTAATTGAACGAAAAGCGATTCGAATGAAATTGAAGCTTCAAACGCTGCTGAGGCTTACGCTTGTAACACATTCACCTGGCGGGCACTAAATCCCACTCGTTTCATTATCGATACGTTGTTTTCCTCGGCTCTTTCGCAACATGATGAAGCTCATTTCGCTTCGCCTTTTGTAAATAAAATCGTTTTCCGCCGAATTTCCCTCTCCTCCTCCTACGGCTTGATGGATGTTTTGTTGGAAAGCTTTTAAACATTTACTCGATAAACAAGAGAAATCTTTCGCTGCCGCTCCAAATTGACTGTTGCTGCTAATGCAATAAAGAATCTTAACTTGCGATTCTTTCACTTTTCCGTCCCTCCAGCTCCTGAATTAATCACAGCGAGCCCGAAGCAAGATTTATCACAACGGAATGCCATTTCCTTCCACGCTCTTCATGTCTTTGCTCATGAAGCTTTCAGGCCTAATAAGATATTCATCACCTTACGGTGTGTGAGGAGGCGTGGGTGGTTTTCTTCAACATATTTTTGCGTTATTTTTGCATTACACAACACGCGGTGAAAGGAAGCGAGAAATTAAGGGAAACAAAATTTGATGAAGAGAAAGAAAACTTATCATCTTCACCATCATTACTTCATGCTTTCTTTGCGGGGGCGGGGGGAGCTGCCGCTATCCGTCTCGTTTGGAATTCAGAGAGCGCGCTGCATGCAAATGATTCTCGCTCCATCAAGGAAAAATAAAACAACAAAACTGGAAAAGTTTCTCAGACATCGAACGGTGAAGTTTTCTTCGGAATAAATTTTCCCTCTCATTTCTTTTTTGGGTTGAAAGCCAAGTGGGACTTTTCCCTCTTCGCTACGGAAATTCCTCGGCTTGCTTTTGCTGAAAGATTGGAATAAAACAACGGCAAATGAAATTTTCTACTCTCGAAATGCAATTTAATTCCTTAACCCGAGACTTTCTTGCCAGAGTTGCAAGAAAATTAATTTCTCGTTTCGGAAAATTGTAAAAGCAAATTGAAATCGTCTGCAGTCTCAGCATCTTCCCACTGTCAATTACTGTTGAGACCGGATTTTCCTTTCAAACGTTGCACGAGGAGCTTCACGTTGATGGCCACGATAACCGTAAAGGAAGAATTCACAATCGAATTCAGAGGCACAGGAAGCTGATCGACAATTAGATATTCCATTCTCTAATCCGTCGGTTCGATTTTCGTTTCGCTTCCTTTCGAGAACTCGGAGCCGTGTCGGGTTTTAATCCCTCAAGTCTGAAGCAAGAATCCAAAAGCTTGCTTGCTCTCAAGAGACGCTTCCCTTTTTCCGGATCATCTGGTGATTAACAGATGCTGTGTTTCTCACGTATCAGCTCGTTATCAGATACGGAAAGGTTGCTTGAGTGGCACAACACCTTCCGCCTTACTTAAACGACGGAGAGCGATAAAAAGAGACTCTGGAACTAGGGCGTGAAACTTTTTTCACCCTTTAAACGTGAATCAGTGCGACTGAATGGAAGAAAAAGAGTTGTGTGAGGGCGTTGAAACTTGCGATAAGATGAAAATCATGTTCGAGTCCCTAATGAAGCCTCGACAAACTCCAGAAATAAAAAGCTTATTGCTGGCTGCCAACCGTTGCCGCAATCTTCTTATCAGCTTGTGGACGAATTAATTTATTCATAAACTTGTTTGCTTCGGCTTCCTCAATAGCATTCATGAATATTCCGATTGCGGCAACGAGCAGCTATAAATAACCGGAGCGGTTGGCTGGCTTGCGACCCAATGTAATTGTAACTTTTATTTTTCCGCTGCTGATGTCGAGCTTCGAACATGTCGGGAGCCTTTGCACATCCTCGTTAAAGTTGCGGCAACTGCTCTGCACATCCTCGTTAGAGTTTTCCTGCAAAGTTGCGGCAACTGCTCGGTCGCATCGTTAATGAGGAAACCGACATCGGAACTCCATTAGACTTCGGCGATGAAAAATTTAAAATCTTATGAAGAATTTAAAGCCCTCGCAGAGATTAAATTTCAATTTCCCTTCGAATCCTTCATTGAGTTGATTTAGACAAAACCTAATTTCGTTATAGATCGCCTTCGCCATCGAAGTCTCATCCTCACACTCCAACGAGCCGCATTCCCATCCGAACAGCAAACGCTGAGAAACGTGCAAGGGAATTGGGACTGGTACAGGACGTAGACGAGACTCAGTTGAGCCCATCGGAATTGAGAGCTTTACGGTGAGTCATACGATGGAAGATTTCATTTTCTTTCCCCAGCTTCCTGTTCCTCATCGTGAAGAATGAAAGCAGAAAACCGAAGCGAGCCAGATTTCTCTCCGAGATTCACAGAAATGAAAAGTCATGACACTCGCACATAAGGATCTTTAAAATTATATGCTTCAACATGAGTGAGCTTCGAATGCTTCTCGTTCAGTCTAAGCAGAAACAAGAACGAGATAAAATGAAATCTCTCTAAAATCAGTTGAAGATCTGAGGAAGCAGCGACGAGATAAAAAGACACAAAATCTTGAATATTTTATGTTTCATTTCCATTCGCTCCGCAATTGCTGTTTTAAGACAAGAGCGCACTGCACACTTGCCAAATGATCTTCTCATCTCTCCCGGCTGGGATTTTAATTTTGAAGGCACACACGCTGTGTGATGTATGACAGATTAAACACTCTCGAGAAAGCAAATCGTAAAATGTTATTAAAATGAGATTTGCTCCGCTTTTCAGCTCGCGGCAATAAGTTTTAAGGAAAACACTTCGTACGCGAGTTGTCTTCATATATGAGAAGAATTTCTTGCTTCCGTTCCGCACCTTGCGTCGCGCTAATTCCCGACGTTTCATTAAACGAATTTATGTTGCAATTATAAAGCGAAACGCAAAGAATTTCGCTGTAATTTCCGTGTCGTCGCGAGCAATCCGTTCAGCTATTTTACAACCTTTTTCCACCTTCCGCGAGCTTCGCAAACCGTTAAATTAAACGGCACGCAGAAAGCAAACGTTTCCTCCAACCATTTCACTCGAACTTACTTGGCTGCTCTCGCAACTGAAGCAGATTGAATGACATAATCAGATTTGCAAATGTGTACATGTTAAAATTAATGAAGTGAATGTGAAGAGCCTTAAGAGCTCTGAGCTTTGTTCGCTCTTATCAGGAACTTTTTTCCTTCTCCTTGTTCTTTCCTCATCGTCGTCTTGTCTATAAAAACAAACGAATAAATCCTTTCGCTTGCCTTCAACACTTTGTTCGCCATGCCGGCGGAGAAAATGATTAGCCTAGGAAATAAATTGCTCTGCTGGCAGGGCAGAAGTTTGTCGGATAATTGCGCGTGGCGTCGGGCAACTTCCACCGCAACGACCGAGTTTTCCCTTTCTGGGCGATCTTTGATTTCTTGCTTTTATGCATATCCAAGCGAATAATTTTTATTATCGCTTCGCATAGACAAATGTCGGTAATATTTTCGTCAATAAAAATAAATTTGCGATTCTTCCGGAGCCTCGACGAGCGAGCGAACGGCCTTAATGAAACGAGAGGCGCCAGAACGTATCTCATCAAAGCTCGTCGGGCTCATACCGGGATCACGAGTGAGGGCTCTTCATCGAAGAGAAGGAGACGCAGCAAGAAAAGGCAGAAAATATCCCCATAACACTCAAATGCTATTAGCATTCTCAGCAGAATTCATGTTTTCCTTTCATTCGAATCAACACGAGGCCAAGAAAAAAGAGAGAAAATGAAATTTGTGAGGAGCAAATATTTCGAGTGGAATAATAAATTTTCCTTCTTATTGCTCAACGAACTGTTCTCCTTTTCGTCATTCACGTAGAGGTTTTCTCACAAATTGTCTGTTTACAGAGCCGAGAAGCGAGCTGCGTGGCGAGCCGCCCGACTGAAGTCACTGGAGCAGGACGCACTTCAAGCGCAAATCATGATACAGCGCTTGAGCACGGACTCGGACGAGCTGGCCGAGCTGAAGGCAAAAGACGCGCTCGATGGTGTCGAGGAAGAAGAGGTGAGATGACTTTTCATTCTCGAAGGTCCACGATGAGTCGACGGCGCCTTTTACTTAATGGACATTGCTTTCTTTTTGTTTTATTTCATTTTCAATTTTCCGCCCGTAATTAGTTGCCTCAAGAGTAAAGCCGAGCAGGAAACTTCTTAATTTGCGTCCGCCCCCTTCGAGCTTAATACAAGTTTATTGTTTGTTTCTCTTCATTACTTGACTGCTAACTTCTCGTGCTTCTTGTCTTCACCAAATTGGAAATCACATTTGGGGAGGCATCGAGCATGTTCGCATTAACTTTGTGTCGAGCGGAGAAGATTCCTCGAGGCAAACTTATTTCCGAAGGCTAATTCTGAATCAATGACTTCGTCCTGCTAATGAACAATTTACTTTGAGTGTTTAAATTAATTAGCCGGCAAGGCGAAAGCCTTTAGAATGTTAATTAGGCGTGGAAAGTTTGTCTTAACGATAATTATTTAATTTTGAGTGCTTTCCCTATAATTGTTTCTCTCCCAATAAAGAAGCTCGATGCCTTCCGCTCACGTAATTTTAATTTTTCATTTTAACGTGAGCAGTTACGCTTTAGTTATGAACGAAGCGCGCGATTAATTCCCTTCGCAATATATTTTCAAATTATGTGAAAAAATGTGTGGAGTGTGGAGCTGTTTAATCGCAAGCCACTCAAACGATTGAGCACTCGGAAATCTGTTGTTGCCACTCTGAATCTGATTCCTTGTCCCCTGAAGCGCAATAAAGTTCGCCCGAATCCCCTCGCTCAACCCGCTTTTAATGGCAAACACACAAAGCAAATCGGATTCGTGACAATCAATAACAAAATTAATTCCATAAACCGTCCGAAGCTTAGCTTTCTTTTCCCCACAAAGCCATCCAGAGCTTAGCCCGTCCCGAGACTTTTATTCCCGCTCGCAGGCAAGAAGTAAACAATCCAAAGAAGCTTTCGAATCAACTTAATTGCTTATCTGATTAACTCGGGGCGCGCCGCAAATCTTTGAGTTGCTTGGAATTTTTGTTTAGTTTGTGCTTAGATTGATTGACTAACAAGTGACATCAAGAATCTTTCATTAATCCAATTATTTTCTTCCCAAACCTTAATCAAATTAACAGTCTAACGGTGAGCTAATAACAAAATCTACCAAAAGCCGATTAAAATTCCCTCGCATTGCGATCAAGCTTCGTCCCGGGCAAGTGACGGTGCGCGAGACGGAGACAGTGCTCGATGAGAAGGTCGTTCAGCGTACCGAAGAGGTTTCCGACCCCATAACGGGCGAACCGACCTTCCAAACCTTCGAATACGTCGAGAAAACCATCGAAACAGAGGTGGGCGAACGGCAGATTAGTCTGATCTACATTTTATAATTAACTCGCTATGTGCTTGTTCAGTTTGCTTTCTCACTCGCCCTGTGTTTGCTTTTGACGCGAGAAAACAATTTCACGCAAATTTCATCTGCACTGTTAAGATTTCGTTTACATTTGTAGCCTCTAGGTGGTTTTATGAATTGAATTTCACAGCACAGAATGCACAAGTCCGTCAGGTTTTGCAGCAGCGATTGATGGATCTGTTGATTTGATTGACTCGAGGGCAGTTTTTGTGTTTGTTGATCGACTAGACGGACAGCAAGCAATGTAAATATGCTCGCTGTCGAATGCCTGATGGCTGTTTGATGTTTGACGAAATTTTATTGGCCACCGTTGCTTTTGGGATTTACTTTGCATAAAAGAGCACTTTAGTGAGGCACCAGAATATTGATTGAGGTTCGCACGTCCCTGCAGCTTAAGCGACACACTCTGGTTTTTATTGTGCAGTTGAGTGCTTTATTAATGTCCTTTTGATGTTTGCTGATCTCGAGGGGAGAAAAGCTTGGATTGAGCTAAATTGTTTAATGTCGAAGATTTATATCGAGGTTGTTATGAACGAGTCTACGGTTAATTACGGCTTCCACGAGCTAGAATTAATTTCTGTGATCGCGCCAGTCGTTAATTAAGACATTTTTCATGCTGCGGTCATAACGCGCTTGCCGTGAAAATCATTAAATTAAAGGAAGAAAATCGTATTAGATCGCAATAAATTACAGCAGCTGGAGCTTCGCGCCGTATTTGCATTTTATTACTTTCGCCCTTTGCACTCACCTTCTATCTCGTTATCCTCCTTAAACCTCGGTAAAAAATTGGTTGGATCAATGCTGAGACAGTGTGGCCATGCTTCACTTAAAGCAGGTTTAAGGAGTCACAGATAACCAAATACAAAGATGCTACACCTGTCTCTATCGCATCTTTTTATATTGTCAACTATTGGTCAGCAGATGAGCTCAGCAACGAAGCCACACTGACTCGAATAAGCTCGCTAACAAACCGCCTGACGAATGCACGTACGCTCGCTTTGCATCCTAAAGACTCTGTCTGCTCCGCTCACTCGCTCGTTACTTCAGGCCAGCATGAAATAAATAATTCCGCAGTAATCCTCGTAAAACTCTGTTTGATTTCCCGTCCCTCCTTTGGAAATGGTTTTTAATGGTAATCGAGATGTTGGCGCATGCTGGGCCAAGATTCTCCTATCCGTCTAGCGGAGCTTTCGCTTCTCTTCTATGAACCCGTAATAGCTCAATTAAAATAAATTTTCTCTAAATGACTTTGTGGTGATGGACTTTTAATGGTTTCAATTTCATCCGAACCTTTATATGTTGACACAGAGAGACAATGACGATGTCTCCTTTAATCCACAGGTTGAAACGTGCCACGAAAAGATAATTTCGCTCGAGCTGGAAGATCCCAAATCGCTTGAATCTCCGACCACGCCAACCACTGAAGATTTCATTCACGCACAAGTTCAACAGCGACTTCGATTGTCGTCTGAAGATAGCGACGATAATCAGTCGATGGTTACGGTCTGTGCAAATAACATTGAAGATACGCTCATCCTCACGCCATCAGAATCAAGTGACTATGCTAATGCGAACGTGTTTGTCAAGTACACTCCGAGCATCATCGACGGACGACCCATGTCGAACCTTCAGACAATCGTTGAAGTTGTCAATCCCCTTCTGTCTGGGGACGGAACAGCAACAGAAATCGCCATTGGGCGGCAAAACGACGACTCGAGCTTGCCATCTTTTGATATGGAGGAACATGACGGTGTTGTATATCGTCGCGAGTTGTCAATAAACGACAAGATGAAGAACGTCCTTAAAGAACTGAAGGAGAACGAGAAGGTTCGATTGAGCCTCTCGCGAAGCGTCGACGATGAAGACTTTGATCCGAACGAGGCAGAAGGTGACCGAAGCGCTTCCTACGAGGAGAAGACCGGATCGATTGGAACTGTTTTCAAGGTGCGTGAGCGTTTGATTAACGATTTCTACGACCATGAAGAAGTTGCTGGTTCGACGCCTCGTGAAGACAGCTCCGAAGCGACGGTCTACGCAAATCCGAACGTCGATGAGTTCCTCGCCAATGAAATTCGTCACGCACAATCAACATCTAAGGGTGAATCGTTGAAGGCACGCAAAGAGACATTGAAACTTGATCTCAATCAAGAGGTAGAGGCGCAGGAAAATGATGATGTCGATGATGATGAGGAAACAGCGACGACGGAAACGCCAACGACTCCGACGACGCCATCAGGAGGAGCAAATGTCAATGGAGGAGGCAAAAAGAAGCGCAAGAAAAACAAGGCAAAGAAGAAGTAAACGAAGCAATTAAGCATGCGAGAGATTCCCTTAATTAAAGTCAAACATAAATATCCATGCGCTCCTAACTCTTCTGCTCAAAGCTTAGCCTCACGTAGCGCAGCAGCACGTGAACGGTTCGTTGAGCAAATCCAATTTTATCTGCACATCGTAACTTTTCTCCAATTTAATTAAAATATTACTAAAAAGAAATTGCGAGCAAGTGCCGTGTCCACTAATTACAATTCATTTAATGTGTCACACTCTCCATTCCCATTCGAGCTTTGCTCTCTCTCCAGCTCGTAGTATGAAATCGTGGTGTCCGGCAATCTGTTGCGAAATCAGAGTTGCAATGCGAAGCAGAAATTTCAACGATAATGTCGATGTCAATGATGTAAATTACTGTACGTGTCAAAAATATTACGACCGGCAACGATGGCCGGGGCTGTTACTGCTGATAGCGCGCGAGAGAAAGGACATTTACTGGAGGAAATTAAAGATATCTACGAGCGAATGTTTGTCGTCATGAAAAATGATGTTGGGACTCGTCACGAGAAGCGTCAACCTTTAAATTACTTCAACCGCTAGACCGCAATAAGTTGAGTAATCGTCCTCAACTCCAACGAGAAGTGTTGAAAAGTCGTTAACGACCCCGACTCGAGTCTGAACTTTCAACGCGCAATTTCCATTTCGCGCCCCCGCGATATTCATCCATAAATTAATATTTGCATCAACTTGTTCTGAATCATTAATTAAACGTGGTGCAGCTTTTTGGGCGTTGAAAAACAGCTAGAAGCCAGGGGAAATTATTCAGCCATCGCTCTTCGCGTGCAAGCTGCAAACGCCTCCATCAAGTGTAGTGAAAATCCGAGGGAAATATTTTCATGCCCAATTTGCGCTCTCCTGCTAAAGCTTGTTTAACAATTCTTTTTATTGATTTTGGCGCGTTGTTTAATGTGTCATCGAAGCGTTTTTGACGACTCTCCTCGACGCGATGCGCTTCGTGCTTTCAATCAACTTCGCTGACGAGGAAATGAGGCAGAAAATCAACATTGATGTGTTTTTCATGACGACGAACGAGTCAGAGAGGGAAAAGTATGGAAATCAGTTTAACGAGCACACAATTTAGCGAGCATAATGACGCAAAATAAAAACACTGATACCGAGACGCGTGCTGATAACAGCACAACTTTCGTTTGTTTGTTTGTTTGTTCGATGAAAGTTTGGGTGAATCAATTGTAGATATTTGCGAGCACGAGACAGAAGCGCCGCAAGGCAAAGTGATTTGAAGTTATATTGAGTGGAAGAGCTCAAGATTTCCGGTTAAATTTCTATCGCTTTGCTCTTGAATGTGCGCAATTCGAAGATTATACAAAGTTTTTACTTAGGAACGAGTTGGGATTAAGCGCGCGAATGCGAGTAACATGCTCGAGAGTCTCGAGTCGAGACGAAGGAAAATATTTTTTAGAAGTTTTGCTTATGAAATTATAAAGAAACATTAGCTTAGCTTTAGCGTTCTATATTTTTCTAAAGATGATCTAGAGAATAAGAAGATTAATTGAAGCATTTCATTAGGCAACTAGATTACGTTCTCCGTCCCTCAGTTTATATCAAATAAACAGAACTAAAGTTTTTCCATTTTATTTTCACTTTAAAATTGTTTAGCAGAGTTAAGATGAATTTTACAATAAAAACTTGAAAATAAAAATAAGTTCATGTTACAAAAAGCTCGATCGACTTTTATTAAATAACGCTGAAGGTTCCAGATGGCAACGAGCTTCAAGCTCTGCAAGTTTCAGATGGCAACGAGCTTCTAAGCTCAGTAACTAACTTCTCAAACTTTCGAGGCAACGAGCTTACTCGAGCTTTCCGATTGAAGCCACACGTCTGGATTTTTCCTCCCACGACTTCGCTGCAGCTTTGTCGCAAATTTGAGCGAATCTTCGAAGCGACAACGAGTTTTCTTCGAGACCGAAATGTGTCTCGGTGGAGCAAAGGCACGAAAGAGTTTCTAAATCTGAATTTGTTTCCAACTGCCGTAGGCGGCTTGTTTCTCCTTATCCAATTTACTGTCAAAATGTCAATGTTGTTGCGTGTGGAAATGAAAGTTCTGCTCATTCTCAACTCAGCCTTAACTGGATCAGCTCACGCCAAATCGGAAAGACATTAAGACACCTTTCTGAAATTGGAATTTATGGCCCATTGGTTGCGGCGACAAAGAGAAGATCGCATCCAGATATCTGTAACACGAAATCCATCCAGCGAGAGGCGGGACGACGGCAAATACATTATTGATGCTTTCAAAACAATTCCATTCCATTAAAGACGCCTCAGCCTGGCTCCGTTTTCCAGCACATGAGGCAGAAACGAGTCTTTCTTCGGGAGGGGAAAAATAAACTTTCTGTTCAATCGAATTTTCATCAAACTCGTCTTGCTTCGTCATTCGAGACATGTAAGGATTTGGGAGAAGGGTATGGTGCAGGTTACAAAAGAAAGGCAAAGAAGATTTGAGTTGAGGTTTTATTTGATTTTGATGCGGGAAATTCTGTGACAGCTTTAAAGCTATTCTAGGCTTTTCCGCAGATGAATTTTCCACTCTCGGATTCTTCTGTTTACGACGCTTTACTTGCTTTATTGGTGCTTAAAAGCGCGATGTAAATATTTTACAGCAACTTCCTCGATCATATTTTATTCAAGAACCGTGAGCGAATCCTTTATCGGGCGCACATGGCTTTTCATGGCTTTATTTAGCGTCATAAACTTGCTGTCATCCACAGAAAAACGATGCTCAATAAAACAAAAATTCAATCTGTCGCGTTCTAACGCGCTTTCCGTTCGTCCAAATGCTTGGATGATAAAGAAGAGGAAGCCTTAATGTCTCGGAAAAACAGAAAGCTCTCAAATTAGTTTCCCGAGAATCGCTGAGTTGACACACAAGCTTGACAGCATTCATCGATAAATCTCTCCGAGTTTTCCCAGCAGAAATTGATCTCTCACTTTACAGCCTTCCTCCTCCGTCCCTCGACGAATTCAAAATTTATTCGCGCTTTACATTTTCCCTGCTTATTTTCAGCCCGCTCTTTCACGGCAACGTTTATGGCTTATAAGTGGCTTGGCACTTTGAAAGGAAAACTCGTCGTGCAATCCGGCCGAGAGAGATCTTTCCGTGTTCAGGTAATTTAGATTTCTCACTCATAAAATGAAATTTTAGCGCGGACATTAAATTTTCATTAGCTCTAAACTTTTCCTCACCCGCCGACCACTTTATCTGTGGGAAATTTAAATTATTTTTCCACATAAATCAGCCGTATAAAATGATATAGCAGCCGTGACATGTGTCAGCTGAGTCTGTTGAACCCTCGTCACTCAACTGCACTTCCAACACATATTACACTGCTCGTGGTTTCTGGCCTACGCAAATGAAATTTAATTCACTATGAGTTTCTGGGTTTTTTATATTAAAAAACTCTGCTCGCACTCAAGAGCTTGCGAATTAAATATGAGTGAGGAAACTTTTTTTGTAAAATGTTCCGCCGTCATCGCTTCAGCATCCGTTGTTGAGTTTTATAGGAAAATCCTTGAGATACTTGAGGGAGAATTCCCATTAACATCTGTTTTTAATTTATTAAACAAACTTCTTGCAAATCTATTAATTTAAAGGCAGATTCCCTCGTGGATTTAATGGTAAAATGTTGAGTTATGTCGGAGGAAAATTCCCCGAGAAGTTCGAGTCGGATTGTCGTTCTAGCAGAACTTACACAAAAGTTTATAATTACACGAGACTCGAAGGCGAAGGAGCTAACATTTCTGGACCAGGAGGGGCGCTTTGCTGTCCGTTTACTGTCGGAAGAAAACTTTTCTCTTCCGCCAACTTTCAACGAGAGCAAGAGGCGACGAAGCTTTTTAAAAATTCCGTTTAGCGTTTGCTTCAATCGTCGAAGATTCCCGTGATGAAGTCATTGTTAGGCTTAGCATTGATAAAGATTTTCCGAGATTTCCTCCTCCACCTCAAAGACTTATCATGTCTTATCTCTCCCCCTCGATCTCTAGCAAAGACAAAAGAGCGAAGTTCATGCCACGGGGATAAGTTGGCGAATGACGAAGTTACAACTGATTTATGAATGCTCTTTATGCCTTCATCTTAATTTCATTCCTTTTGCTTATCTTTCGATCTTAACTTTCACATAAAAAGGAGAAGGAATTCATTCCTACAATTTATCTTAATTAGACGTCATTATTTTTCATGGTTATAACGACGAACTGGAGCAACTTGGTCATAAAGACGAATAAACGGTTCTCTTAAGTATCCTTTGTGTACATTTCTGGTTTCGCTATCAAGGAGACGAATAAGCAGTAAATGTAGCAAGCGAATGATTGAAGGCTTCGACAACTCGCTGAGTGATTCATAACGAGTTGAAGTTTATAAATTTCTCCTCCGCATTAATCACAGACGAGCTCCAAATTGAATTTTTCGGCTCGGGACTCGACTCTGCAGTCATTAAATCGTAACTACTATGAATAAAGTTTAAGACTGTTCATGCAAATTTCATCCGGAACAACCCTTCTCCATCTCCATAGGCGATTACGGACCAGCTATGGCTATAGTTCTGAGTGACTAATGATGTTTTATGTGCGATATAAATTGTGCGCTTGTGCTCTTTGGTCGAAAGGAGAGAATAAAAGTCTTGTTTCCGTTAGGGAGTTCAAGAAGCTGCCCCAGTCAAAGGGTCAAAGGAATCAGTGAATCGATAAGTTCTTCTCGTAGTCCCACAACAAGTCGATAGCATCAATGAGCAACAGTTCTTGTGAGCTACTTCCAAGCTTCAAAAATTTAAATCAGGGGAGAATGGACATGCGCCATTTGACATTTCCACGCTTTCCATCGAATGTTTGCATGTTTCGCTCGACGAAGCTTTTTTGGGATTCAACAGGCGACAACGTTGCGACTGACGAAATCTAAATACTTTGTGGTTAAACAGAATAATTGATGAGCTTTCGAAGGAGCTTTCATCAAAAGATTTCGCAGAAGCTTTTAGCTAATTTCGAATCAGTCAATGCGTCATGAGCTTCGTGATTTTCTCATCAACCTTTGTTTACAATTATCGTCGCATAATGAACGCATGCTCACTGGGAAAGCTCGAGGAAAATATGCTTGACGTCCTCAACGTACTTTTTGCTACTTCCATCGGAAAGAGCGCGTTTGAGCTTTCGTGGTGTTGATGCTTTCGCTTTTTGTGCTGCCAACAAAAACAGCTTTTTATGACATAGCATCCGCTTGGTTGTTAGTCAAGAAAATTCTGGCGTGGCAGAAGGAACAACAAGTTGTTTTCCTCATCATTTATTATCAGAACACTTCTAATGACATTCGGTTTTTCACTCTCAGCTTTTGGCGAGGGCGACCTAAGGATTTCTTTCTCGTGCGACTCAGCGGACCGAGAATTTATCGGTGGCGACAGTGAAAAGTTTTGGAAACGCGAGGACAAAGTTTTCGGTTCTTATGAACTTGAGATTTAATTAAACGGAGCACAAAGAAGAGAAACATGATTAATGTCGTGCTCGGCAAGATGAAAAGAAATAAATCATAAAAGTGCGCGTTGGACGAGAGATTCGTGTGACAAATTAGCTAGCGACAATTATAAAATAAATGATAACGCAAGAAAAGATTTATTAAAGCGTTGAAGCGACAGAAATTATCGTCGCCTTTCGTCTGATCGCTCGGTGGAGAATCATTCTTGATCTTTTCGCGTCACAGCAGACAAATAATGTCACGTAATGATAATGGATAAACTTTGGATAATCTCGTTAATTTTATCGACTTCTGCTCATAAAACCAGTAAGTTCCTTTCGCTTTTCTCGCTCTCCGTTTCGCTTTCGTGTAATGAAATTTAATTAAAAGACTTTAGGGGAAGTTGAACTTTTCGCAATAAATTTCCCAATCGAAAGATTTCATTTCCGAGACGATATCGGATTTAATATTTTACGTGCATGCTTTCGCTTCCCGCCCTTGTCTCGCTCCCTCTGTTATCAGACTTCACAGGCGATAAAGCTAAACGGATTACAAATTTCCGGAAGTTTCACGGTGAATTGATTTCGGTGTAACATCGATTGTCAAGGTCGCCAACCACATTTCGTAGTCACAGCCCATCGATTGTCTAATTTAATAATCGTAATTGCTGATAATAAGCGAGAATTATGTGCTTGTTTAATGAAATAAATTGGCCTACAAGAATGCTAAATGATATGGCGGGGAATCATGTTACATGATGATTTATGTCATCTATTACTTTAATGAATTTTCCATGCTCTCGTTCACGTCCGCTCTTCCACCGTATGTGTGGGAGTCAAACGTCGGCTTCAGGCTACAATGAATCCAACGCTTTACAAAGTTCTCCTCGCCTCGTTGGCTTCGTGATTCTTGTTGGAGGTTCGAGAGCTACATTTTTCCAAGTGTTTATGATGCCACTTCACGAGCTCTTGCATATCAGCTTACCGAATCGCGGGGTCTATTTATAGAATATCGCTCCGCTAAACGATGTATCGGAAGAAATTGCTTTCTGCCTCACTTGCAAAATATAAAATGTATCAGGTTTGATAGCCGAGCCTGAGTCTTTTAAACGAGACCATAAATTACATTAAAGAAGAAGACGGAGAGCTTGCTACCTCCGCTTCGCTTGGAAGAAGAGGATACGATACAGGAATGTCAGATAAGGTAGTTAAGCTGCAGATAAAAAAGCATAAGCTTCTGCTGCGGGGTTATCGTGGATGTGTAATATTTTTCCGCCACGTCAGTCAGCCGCTTGAGCTCATCGCGAAACGACCAGAGTGCTGAGAACGAACGAAACTTAATTTTTATCTCTGCCTTTACGACTCTCCCGGCATTATTAAAGAATTATGTTCTCAGCGACTTTTCACACTCAAGCGGCATTGACAGGACATTGAGCTTCGCCTGTCTCTCATGTACGCAACAACCGTAGGCGGCGGCGAACGAGCCACAAAACAAGCGTTAACCAAGCAAGGAAAATTAGTTTTTCTGTTATGCGTGAGAGAGGCCTCGTCTTGCATGTCAAGCAACGCTTTTTGTGCTCGCTATGAATTATTATTGTAGCTGCTTCTGAAAAGGGAAGAATTATTCTTTCTCCCTGCCCGCTCGAAGGGTAAATAACTTGAAAAGAAAAGAGTTGTCATCCTATCAAAATATTTTCAGTTTACTCCATAACTCCCCACTCGTTATGCTAGATTGTGTCAACCTTCCGCATGTCTACGAATGGCAATGTTATTCCTTTATCGGCCTGCTCGGAGCAGACATCCAATGCGATTGTTTTCGTCTAAATCCTCGTTAACCCTTTCGAGGAACATGAGTATCGAAATCAAATTGCATCGCCACAAAGGATGTGGAAAGCAAATCTTCCGCTCGTCGGACGAGAATGAAAATCGTTGTCGATACGAAATTGAAAACGATTCCAAATGATTATTTACAGATGGACAATCTAACGTCGAATTCAACGTAGAAGTTCAATTGATAACTCTCAAGTATGCGGAAAAGGGATCGAGCCTTCAGCTCTACTGCCAGCACAACGTCGACCGGGAACTTCTCTACAAGGTAAACTCAAGCCTTCATGTTCACAGGAAAATGTGCGCACGCTGTAAATCTTATCACACACGCCAATTTTCGCCGAGCGCTTCTCTCCCATTATTCCTCGCGATTTTATGCCCGTAGCATTTTGAATAAACGATGCTTCATTTTTACGCCATTAACTGATTTATGATAGCGCCGCGTAGAACTTTCTATCTTTGCATTATTTATTATCATCTATTTTCAATTGAAGGCAACACATTGCACGAAGACGGGTGAAGACACGAAGAGCGCGATGGATCCGTTTCGTTGGAGTAACGGGGACGAGATAATGAAATTATCTGCGTCAAGTCTCTCCAGTTTCTACGTCAATCCACTCAATTTAGTTAAGCGCCGAGCGAAAGTTTTCGTGTTATTCTTTAAAATCCGATTTTTGCGCTTCCCCTGCCTCGAAGCGTAAGCGCCTAATTCGGCATGAAACATGTTCACTACACGATGCGTAATTTAACAAACGATGTTCTTATCTTCCCCACTTCGTGGTGATCTGCTTAGGTGGCCTGGCTTAGGAGCAGCGAGCACAAGTTCTTCGAATACATCAGCGATCGGATACCGCCGTACAGAAACTTTTCAACTCCAGGAGCCGACATAGATGTGAGTGTACGAAATGTATAAAGGAGAGTCATTAAATTTAATGACTCGGTCTTTTGGGCTCATAATGGGATAACAACGCAATGAAAGGGTCCAAAATAATTTGATTATATGCCTAGACCAAGTCGTAGAGAGGATTTGTGCTCTCCCTCGACACTCCGAAGTTTACTCGGAAATATTTCTCGTGGGCCTCGTTCGAAGCGAAAGTTTATTCATTGTTTATTAAGCGAAGGTCAGTGTGAATGAATCCTTAGGTGTTACTCGTTGTCAGAATGAAAGTCAAGATTGTGAGACGCTTTTGACAGAGATTGGGAAACTTTGAACTTTCAAATTTAAGTGCCGCTCAATCATGAGCACAGACTTTCGACACTTCAACTTGATGAGCTTCAATTTGAAGTCAGACGAGAGATTTTACATCAACAGCATCTGTAGCCAAGGTCGTCTGAAGTTCAAATGGAAAGCAAGAGTGTCACCTTCTAGATAAGTTGTCACGAGCACATTGGCGTAAACCCAAAATGCAAACCGAACGCCTGACCGAACGCTTAAGTCCCTGAAGACTTTTGAAGCATTTCCAACCACTTCATCAGTTGAATGAAAGAGAATTCATAATGCCGCCAGTTTCACTGTCGCTTCGAGTTGCAAACGAAACGCTGAGCTTTCTCTCGGGATGAAAATGGTCGTCCCACAGCATAATCTTGCGGGAAAGCATCGTGACGCTGACTCCCTCCCAGTTTACGAGCAGGCGAGCTCGATCCAGAAAACGTATTAAACATAACTAAATGTGCCATAAAAATTTATGGTATTATTTTAATATTAACTTGATTTACGATGCCACATTCCTTACATCGGAATACATAAACATAATAATTCTCTGCGCTGGGGATTAATAAATTTTGCAGAAGAAAACACTGAAATGTTTATGACAAGTGCTCGCATTCGGCGTAAATAATTAAGAATCCGGCTATGTGTCCTAGATGAGATTAAAGCCATTGCTCTTCAAATTCAAGTGGCATTTTGATGCTCCGCCACCGCAAATTTAATTTCCAAATCGATTCACTCTTTCACCTGCCAATTTATTTATCACGACAGTTCTCCAAATCAAACTCGAGTGTTGTGACGTTGATGAATCTGGATTTCGAAGCGACGGGCGCCTACTACTGCGAGGTGTCGATTGACAACCCCATTTTCACGAAAGCATCGAACGAAGCACACGTCCATGTCATCGGTGAGTAATCTGATGTCAACGTATCGACGAGAAGTTCAACGCTATTTCGTTCCAACAGTCAAGCAGACCGGTCCACCGAAAATCATGTTTAAAAAGAAGCTCTTCGTCGTAGGCGAGAATCTGATTGCGAACTGTTCAACGACTCGTGCAAAGCCTCATCCTCACATCACTTGGCTAATTAACGGGAAAAAGGTAAAAATATAATGAAATCGTTGAGCATGAAGCGAATGCAGAGAGCTTGGTTACATGACGATTCGAGCAAACACGACATCTAAATATACAAAACGATTTTTTAACGACCACTCGAGAACTCCTAATTAATTGCGAGTCGTATTAAGAGTCTCTCAACATGGAACGGAACGAGTTTGTGAACATAAATTACGGGAATATTGAGGCTGATTCGTTGCTGCGGTCGAGAGACTTCTCAAGAGGTAGCAAAGGAAATTGTTTCAGGTTGCAGCTCTTCACATCTTTTGCTGGAACTTGAAAGCCATCGCTTCTTTCCTGGCGGCTCTAATCTCCTGCTCTCGAGCTCGTCAAAGCGTGACGTCCATTTCCCTCTTCAAGCCCCAACAACGCTTGTTTCTTTTGTGTTTGGGGAGAAATTATTTAATTAAAAGGAAAATTATTTTTTCTTCATCGCTCGGGTTTACACAATGCAAACCCTTTGTTCGGGGGTAAAGTTGGTTTGCGTCCCTTTCCCTCTGGTGATTGTTTCAATTTTAATTCATCCACCGCAGCTCCAAACAGTATTTAAAGTGTTTCTTCCTCTTCTTCTCCGCTCAGACAAGCTTTACATACAAAAGTCTCAGACAGAATGAGAAACTTTACGCGATACGCTGAACTGAGATGTTAAACTTTGCAGTACAATGGAGAAAAGCTCTTTGAGTATTTTCGGGAATTAAACACATTTCCCCTCCCTCGCCTGATTGCGTGTTTGCCTTAAACGCACTTTAACAGAATTCCTATTCGCCCTTCGACTTTTCCCATGAAAAATCGAATATTTTCCAACCGTGTTTTCGGAAAATTCTCGAGAAAATTCCAAACAAGCTCCACGAAAACATTGTCGAAGAAAATTCGTCTGGTTCCGTCACGTTCACCAAACATAGCTTTCGCCTCGAGGTGCTCAACTCAAATCGCTCCACGCAAATGAAGTGAAAAGTTTAAGGATCAGAGCTCGCAATAATTCACTGGTTCATTCACTCACATGTCGCTGAGAATCGAATGAACCGTCGATTAATGAATAATTCAAATGAAATGATGAAAAATTCAACAGGTTGAGGATGTTTATACGAAGACTCTTCACCCGTACTCGTGGATCTCGAAACACAATCGATCAAAATCTCATCAGAATACCGTTCAACAATCAACCCTAAATAAAAGTGATTTTAATGATATACGGTTTGGCAAAGTAACGAACGCAGCTCAAGAATCGAAAGGTAAGGAACGTTGTCGCTGTTTATGAAAAATATATGAGATGAGATCGTCGGAGAGCGAGTGGTGGGGGTTAAAGGTTGATGCGTGTGAATGTTCTTTGAAGTCTCAGCTTTCCCTTTTCTCTTTTTCTTGGATCGGGTATCGTGATCCTTCAAACATTTTCTCTTTTATCATTCGCACGCTTCCATACGTATAATCTTCCTCATTTGACATTTTAAAAGCCAACGTTGATCTCCCAAGACGTAAAGGTTAATCTAGAGCTCATATATACTTCAATCGACCCTTCTCGCTTATCTCACTGACGTCTCTCTATCCCACTCTCCCTCTAGATTACGAATCACCTATCATTAACGAGACTGACTACCAACAACTTCATCCCTACGTTAGAAGCGGCTTCAACTACCAATCCCACGATAGAGCACGGCACCGTCTGAACACATTCGGTAATGTCATCACTCAAAGTGATCGAGATCAGTTTGATTATGTCGACGATAGAAATCGCAAATCGGAATCGCATTCGGATGTGAATTTCTACGACAATAAGTACTACGATAACTTCAAAATGCACCGGTGAGTAATTTTCGATGTCGAGCTGACAATCCATTTAATCATATCCGACTGGCTGACTTTCGTCTGGCTGGAGCTTTGCCGGGATTTTAATAAAACTTAATTGCTCTATGCAAATTCAACTTTCAACTTTGACTTACAAGCATACGAACCGAGAAGTTTCTCATCATAAATTCATAATAATTCGCATAGGCGAGCAACTTCATGGAATGTTTTAATCAGCTTCATGGAAATTTTATGTAAACCTGATAAAATGCGATGACGAGGCGAAAGGCAGTGAGTTTGCGATCGCTTTAGGTTCGGTGCGTGACTCGTCAAAATATTTTCCTGCTCTGACATAACAAATCAAGTCTATTCTGTATTTGCCGAGTTCGTTTGCATAAAATCATCGTCGGTCGTCTGGGATATTAAAGCGGACGATATATGCAGCACATCGTGGCCATTTGGGTTGTGGTCTGGGCGATGTTCTCCTCGCATCTCACGCAAAATCATGCATCAGCTTTTGGGAAGCTTTTTTCCTCCGACAGAGAAATCCAATTTAGATCGTCGCTTGACGCGTTTATGGCTTCAAGTGGGACCAATTTGTATTGCTCGCAAACATGGCGACTCGTGCAAATAAAACTCAAATGTCAACAATTAGCCAAAGGAATTTTTCGCTCAAATCAAGTCTCGTTTGTCCTTTGGTCGTTTCAACTTTCACTTGAGCTTTCGAAAGCTAGAATGTCACGAGAAAAGCTTCTGAAGCGTTTGACTGCCAAGCTGGCTCCGGTCCTGTGCTCGGTCCGTTCGCCCACTTAAAGCAAAACGAACACGGTCCCATAAATCCAACAATTTCGGTTAGGAAAATATATTTATCATTATGCTAAAGGCCCGCCATGCTTCGCTCGTAAACCTCTGCCAACATATTGTGTGTTTGTTACGAAAATGTAAGTTGAAAAGCTATTCGCAATCCGCCGCGGCTCATTTATAATGCGGTAATGACTTCGAGTATGAGAGCACTTGAGACTGACAGTCGTCTTTAATCAAAAACACAATTTGTTTCTCCTCCTTTCCCCGACAGAAACGCTTTAAACACGTTTCACAAGATACGACGGCACTTGAATGAGCCAAGAACGTCAAAGCCAACGAACAGCATCAAGTTGGTTCTCAATCGCCCGACCTACTCGAGCAGCCAGCTGAGCATTCAAGTATCGGAACTCCATGCCGACGCCAACGGGAGATTGGAGATTTCATGCATGAGCACAATCCCTGCAAAGGTGGACAAGAGCAAGGGCGAGATGTACGCCGACTTCAAATCGTACAGCGTGAAAAGTGAGTGAGAAGTTTTCCCCTTGATTGTCTGAAGCGGAAGGAAAGCGTCCTTGTCTCTCTGTGAGAAATGTCCAAGGAAAGCGGAGGAAATATTAATCATGTTCAAGACAAAAGGCCGAAATGAGTTTCTAAAAATTTGCGCTCATTAATTTCGGGTCAAATCCAAGATAATTTCCTCAGCGGACCTTCATTACGAGACCATCTGTGATTAGGACGATCTGAGAAGTTTTGATCATCAGCTTAATTTGAGAGCTAACACGCTTCGCTTCCGACATCAAAGATTCCTCGAGTCTACAAACTCGTTGCCAACAAATATTGGAAACTCGCTTTATCAGAGACAGCTCGAGAAATAAATTCCTCCTTTTCATTATCGCGACCGCATTACCAGCGATAACGAATAAACTTTTTAATTGGTTTCTTCGTTATTTGTATTTCGATTATCTCGCTCATCTTTCTCGTTTTCCTTTTTTTTTCCCGTTCCCAACTCAGTCGATGTCAAGGCAGCCTCCGACCCAACAACAACGAGTTCTCCAACGGTTGGCATGGCAGCGCTCGGCGGGTGCAACAAGATTCGGATCAACGTCGTGAACTTTATGATATTTATCGTGTCACAATGTCTACCATTTTCTATTTTCTACTCTTTTCTATCGTTGTAAAGGCTTCAGCAGACGACATTCTATCAATTCGGACTCTCTTTGTGAACTCTTTAAAGTAAACGAGATACTTGAAGTCGTGGTGTCATGAAGAAGTAATGAAGAATGATGATGATATAGCAGACATATCGTAAATTAAATGTATATTTTAAGATTGAGATTTACAGTGAATGTATGCAAAGGCAGATGATGGAAATAAACGTTCTGGAATATTACTTTCGAAGGCGACTTTCATTTGCTAACTTTCGGCGGGAGACAAGAAAGCGTTCAGCGTTATGTCTCTCGACTTCATTCCAGCAATCTCGTCGTCGTTATGAGTGGAAGCTTCGCACTTTACATCTATTTGAATAAATCATGTAGGCGGAAGAATTCCCCAGATGAAGATAGGACACGAGCGCCGAAGGAGTGTCGCAAAGAACGTCAGCGAGCGGAAGTGGTGCAAGTGGGAATGAATAATTTATATTACCAACGAGAACGAAGAGAAATTTTCTTGTTTATTAAATTAATCAATAACGTCCACACTTCGTCGTAAGCTTTATAGCTTAAGAAAACTTTTCAGATTTCTTCAAAAACTCTGACGAGCAAAAGCATTCCAACTCCTCATGACGCGTGTACGTGAGGATGAATAAAGCGATGTGGAATCCTCGACGAGATTTAATTCATGCGAGGTCAACATGGAGCGTAAATGCCTACATATTCAATTTTAACTTCCCTCGGCTCTGTTTGCTCTGGGTACATAGCAACAATGTCTTCGTCATGGGTGATGTTGGAGAGAATGTTTTAATTCGTCCCCCGCTGTGCGTCATGTTATGTTAGCGATTCAAAGGCTGATGGGCGTGAAAGATTCCGCCGCTCGTCACATACTTTTTATTAGTATAATTCAGATGGGGGACCAGTGACGCCACTCACTCTATGTCAATCGGAAGGACTTTTGCTGGCGAGAATGTTTACTTCAATGCTCATGCTACCTTGTCGTCAATCGACTCGTTCCACTCCCATCCAATTATTCGCCGTACACATCGCATTCTATTTGTGAGACGTGCTGAGACTTCATAATTCATCCAAGCCCGCACACACTCACAGGAACATCTCATCGCACTCAATCGAAAAGGCGAGAGTTCCTTCGAAGATTCTGCTCGAAGATAAATCCAAAAAACCCTCGAAAGTTGGATTTGATTTCAATTTTGATTCTCCCTTTTGTGATAGTCGACGCTCGAATGCACAAAGTTTCCTTAAAACATTTTACCGAAGTTGTGACCAGACAAATTTGAGGGGATTGAAAGGATGAAGTTTGAGGTGAAGCACTTTCAGTTATTCAACTTTCAAGCGTCTCAAGAAGTTCATCGAAGTTTCAGCTGGATTCAAATGCATAAATTTTGATCATCCACTCCCGCACTTTAGTAAATTTTCCAGTCAAAGTTGGGTTGCTTTTTGTGATCGACACACGAAGGTGAAAAGTTGAACGTGGCTCGGACGGAAAATCGATAAGCAATTCCCACACTCGCTCCTGTTCGAGGCGAAGTAACTTTTCCCTCTCTTCCAAATATCTTTACTATCAGTCACAAAGTGATTCCCTTTGAGGCCGCGCCGCTCTGCGCCAAGTAATGCTTGTAATTGCCGTAATTACATTACCTAGCGCTCTCTCCAAGGAAAATTCTAGCAGAAACTCTCCACGGCTGTGCTTGCCTTTGAAAAAGGTAAACAGCTATCATCGTTATTAGCTCGCGAAAAAATATTTCAGTATCCTGCTGAGTCGAAGCTTCTGCTTGGAGATATTTTTTATTTCCCGTTCGCACGAAGCGTCGAAGCGACAATGTCGTCCTCCTGTAGATGTCTTCCCTCGCCACCTTCTTCCTCTCACACGGTGACCCGTAACCAAAACCAGAGGCAAAACCATGAGGCGTTTCCCGAGTAATTTATGAGAAGATAAAAACAAAGTTTGTCGGGTGTTTCAACGAATTATCAAGACTCAGCTACACTTTATTTCAGCTCATTTAATGGTTAAAGGCTTGTGTGTTAAATGTGTAAACTTTGCTTCCCCCATTCGGCTGCTTTCATTTCCATTAGGATAACGTGAATAAATAACCTGAGGTTTGTTAATCTGAATGGCATGTGAACAAATCTCGAACTTTATCAAACTTCGATCGCACTGAAGGCGGCAGAGTGTTTATGTGCTAAATCAACTTCGGATCTATGTTGATTGTCAATTTGCGGCTTTAATGATAGTCATTACCTTAAGTGCTTTTGAATTTAAAGTTGGGTGGAAGCCGATAACTGGCAGGGCAAACAAGACACTCTCTTGTTACCTTAGCCTCGAGTTCACAAAGATTTGAATAGTTGACGAAGGAAATTTCCGTGTAAACTTTGCCGTTGCCTTAACCTTCCCGCTCAGCAATTATTCACAACGACACGAATATCGAGCAGAACCCAACTTTAATCACTTTGAACTTCGACTAGGAAGCGACAAACTTTTTCTTCTTTCAAACTAACGAGGACGTTTTTGACAAGAAAAACTCTCCGGGTTAGTCTCACGGTAAGTTGAGGCCGAGCAATGAAGGCAATTGTTATTCGAAACACGTTCACCTCTGGCTTAAAAAGAGCCGAAAAGAGAAATGAGATCCAGAGCCTCAAAGACGGATAGAGGAATGGAACTTAAAGCTCCACGCGTTTTAATGATTTTTTCCTCCGATTCTATAAATAAAGCTCCAGCTTTTGAGGGAGAAGTTTACGACGCACGAAAGCTACCGCTCCAGGTAGAGAGCGATTTACATATTTAACCGTAATGAAATTTATTTCATTTGCTCTCGCAACGGTTGCATAAAAAACTCAACTTGTTCGAGGCTTGTTTTTGGATCAAGTTGGGAGATAAAAATTTGCACGTAGCAACTCGCGAAGCTTTCAACTTTCTCATAATGGAAACGAAAGCTTTCCGTGCATTTGTGCCGGATGCCTGTTGAATTCTCAGTGCTGAATTGATTTATGCTTTCATTGGTTTCTCATTCGCCAGTAGAGCAAACTTCTATGTTCACATAGTTCCCGTTGGAGTTGCTCACTAAATGCTTGTGGATAAATTTCAAGCAATCAAACTGTGTCAACATGAAACTGAATAAATTTCTGCTGAATAAATTGCGCACGCCAAGAATTGGATTTATAGCTCTCGTCGTTCTATCTTGTCAAATCTTCAAAACGACGAAGATTTTTCTCGGAAATTCAGAGTTTAACAAACGTTGTCATAATTTCCATAACTTTATCCACGCTCGGTGGAGGCGAAGCTGCTCGAAAAGTTCGGCGGAATTAATTAAAAAACTTTGTCATCATTAAAAAAAGATTCCAGAGTCTCATAACATGGCATAGTTGACACTTCAGCGGCAAAGTTAAGTTCATAATTCAGTAACGAAAATTTAATTTGACGCTTCGTCATGTCCTCAACTTCTCGAAAACTCCGCCAAGTTCTTTTCCCGCCGAAACAACAGAACTCGCCGGGAAGGCTTCCAGATTGCGCAAGTCTTTCCCCCAGATCTTCCATCAATGTTTCCCCGACTGAGCAACTGAGGCTTCCAGTTGTCAGTAAAATATTTCGCTTCGCAGCCTACCATCCGCCTTCAGTCGTGATATGTTTTAAGGACCGCAAATATACAACAAGTGTTTTTATATAAACTCCCCAAGACAGAGTAAAAATCCACATTTTTACACACTTTTTATATACGACGATGACAGTGAGTGCATAATAAACCAAACGTCGCAGCTGAGGACTAATCGCGGCAGAAGTTTACTCACGGATATGGAAAGTGTTGTCGGAAGAAGAGCCAATACGTTAGAGTGGCGGGGAGCGCTCGAGTGCGGAATAAATCTAAATTAGCCGATGAGGCCGTGGGAGGCTGAAAGGAATGAAAAGGCGCTTGTAAAAATTAAAGGTTTAGTGTCCATCAAGGAGAAAGTGAAAAGTTAGAAAAGGCGTTTGAGTTTCGTGAGAAAAGGGCAGAAAGTCTCGTGAAACGGAACCTGGAGAAGCGTGAAAAAGGAAAATAGAGAAAAGTTTGATGCGGAAAATTGTTGAGGCTAATAAATATGATGAATACCCTTTGGATTACTTTTATCGGAATCTTCATATTTGGTAGTTGTTCAAGTAAGTGAGAATCTGATTGTGATTTCATCGGAAAATGCTTCGGCGACGACGAAACTTCGCTGCTTCGTGATTGAATCCAGTTTCAGTCAATTTGCTTGATGAGTTTATTCATGAACGGGAAAAGTTTGCCGAAACGTCAAGAAGAAGTTTCCACGATCATTCATAAATAATTCCCTCAGCTCGACAGCGCCGTAAGAACATAAATCGTTGATTTGTAATTAAAAAGAATGTGAAAATTTCATCTCGACTCCGTAATGCCTCTCGAAGAACTCAATATTATAATCCACTCAGCTCAAAGAGGCTTTCGTCAGAACAGAAACGACTTTCTTATTCATCTCTTCTGTAAGAATTCAATAGCGTCTTAACGCTTTGCTTACAGGTGAAGGAATTGTGTTTCTGTTTACTCGCGCGCTCGTCGAGAAGAAGAATGAGAAAAGCTTTGTATTTGATTGTGCGTGAATTAAAAGCATATTTCGGTGTAGGAAGGCTGAATTCTTTTTTATGTTCGAGTCTCGAGAGAGGAAAAGCTTTAAACAACCTTCAACGTCTTCGCATTTCTTTATTGATCCGTGGGGAAGAGCTCAGAGTCTGAGGCGAGGACTTGAAGTTGTTTTAAAGTAGCGGAGCACGAAAGCTCATGCGAATATTTGGGCTACAGTTCGTGGAACAAGGAAATTAGCTCATTAATTTTAGATAAACTCGATAGGTCTGATTATCTAGGATGCGGCTTTCTAAGTGAAGGCTAGATGGATCACGCTCATAAATATGGAATTTTAATTAATCTCGGAGCTTTTATTAATATCTAATTAGCTTTTCGGTTGAGCAAGTTTTCTTTCGACAGCGTTCTCACCACAAACTTCGTCACTTCTTTGAGCAACACGATTCGAAACATGAGCAGAATTTATGAGCTGGCTGGCGGGTGGAAAGCGTTCATGAAATATTTATTTCCGCGGGAAAATCGAGAGAGAGAGAATTTCAAAAAATAAACTTATTGCTATAATTAGACAAATTGTTCTGAGTCACGATTCTCCTTTCGTGGGAAACTTGGCTTAAAGGATGTTGCTTTCGTACGATTTGCGTGAAAGTTCTCTCGACGAGCAAAGCAATCCGGGTGAGGGCGGAAGCAAAAGTTCTGTAATGAAAGCCTGCAGATCATTGTGTATTTAAGTGTCACTCTATTGTGCTTCCTTGAATAGTAAATGAATGGATATTATGCTGACATTTCGCTACCCTTCTATTTACGTTGGAGCTCTCCAACCCACAAAAGCGAAAATTAGAATTGCTTTAATTAAAAGTTTGATTTCCCGGAGAAATTATACGTTCGACTTAGGAGTGCCTCGGATGGTTTTTGATCGAAATTTATCATGGAAGCTTTGCCAAGTTTCAAAGCGAAGCAATTTCTAACCGAAGGATTAATGAAAAGTTTTGCAGGAAGTGATTTAAAACATTATCGTGAGCTCCACAAAACTACTTTCAAAGCAAGCCCGCAAAAACAAATCCAAGCTGCAGCTTCGAATTTGTTCCACTCAATTGAATTTGGAGTAAACAGCAAATGCAAACGCTTTCATAAATTATTCCAGCCGAGCTATGAGAACTATCAGGTCGCTATCGTTTCTCGCTCCGTGCATGACGAACTGTGACGTGAAACTATCGGATCGATTTTTCAATTAGTTTCCGAGTATAATTTACTCGTGAAAATTTGCTCGCCCACCTGAAACAGTGCGCTTCTCTATCTTTATTAGTAAGCCAACTGCTCGATAAGAAGTCGAACTTCCTTCGTGCGACGGTTGGGGGAAAGTCACGTCAAGAAGTTCTAACGAGCTGCGAACAGGGCTCTGGGGAGCTTTGGGTTGTTCTGCAACGATAAATATCGCGTTCCGCTCTCCTTCAATGCTTGTTCAGGCTACGTTGAACGAACTAGACAAATAAATCTCCCAACTTTCTCCTTCAAATTAGATTAAAGTGCAGTCGATTTCAATATTTTATCGAGCTGACGCAAACAAAGCCTGAACTTCCACGGATGGAGCACGTCTTGTTCTATTTGGAATTTATCTTCATTTTGCTCCATCGCGTGCACCGAGCAAGTTAAAAGTTCTGATCGGGCTCTATTCCCGAGAGGGCGCCCACGCAATCCCACGATACAGATCAGCGCTCGCGTCTATCCAGCACAGACTGTTGAATTTTTTTCAGTGATTGCTTTGCATTGATTTTCGACTTTTCCCTCTCGCTAAAACAATGAACTTTGAAATAACAGCGGAGAGGAAAATTAATGACTCCGAGCGCTTTCGACTTTTTATTAGTAGCTTCGTGCAGTTGGCTTGTCTCTCGCTCTGTTGTTGGCTTAACGTGTTGACAAAAAGCGGCCGTCCGCATTGTTTTGCATCCCTTTTAATTGGGTGAATGGAATTCTTTCCTCGATTTCGTTCATGCTGGCGATTTTCAAGAATTCCAGCCCCGAGGGGGAGGTTAATGAAATATGTTCGAGGTCGTGGGTGGCGAAATTTCCGGTCGGATTCCTTCATGTGGGCGTTAGACGAATGTTCTACGAATGCTCAGTGATAAAGGGTTGTGAAAGTTTTCTTTTTAATTACAATTTAAAGCTCGAAACTTTTGGCAAACAGCAAAAACTTTCCCTCTCTTGCCCCGAAGGCACTCGACAACGACAAGGACTGTAAAGTTAAGACATCTCTTGACTTTTGATTCATTGCGGTAATTCAAAAACCGTCACAATGACAGCCGAATCTGATTTTCTTTCATTATCTTTATGGGGAGGAAGAGTGAAGCAGAGCGACAGCGGCTTAAAAAGGCTTTGAGTGAAAGGAAGAAGCCATGAAAACGTTTTCAATCAACAAATCGATACTCGCACAACTGTTGCGCGGTAGTTCGAGAAAGCAGCGAGTAATTTCCATTTCATGTAGCGCATTCATTTCATTTACGATTCAGAAATTGAGAGCTTTAAGAAAATTCAATTAAAGGAAAATTTTGATTTATGCGCATATAAAAATATTTTAATGACGCACTAAAGCTCATGCTGCAGCTGGGGGAGAGAAATCGAGCTAATTACTCATTCTACTGAGATCGTTATCAATACAGAAGCAAACAACAGGCATGAACTTGGTAGTAATTAATGACATGCCATGCTAAACGCTTCTATATCCTGTTAACAGCGTCCAACAACGCAACCAACAAGATATTCATCTCAGAAATTGCTTTGCTCGAGCACTCGAACGTATTTATTAATATTTGATAAGCAAATTTACCTGTTGCCTGTGAATAATTCAAAGAGAAATCGAGGAAAAGCTTGCTTCATCACTCAGTTTTTGAACAGAAATTCATCGATCTCCATTGGCTTTTTAATTATTCAGATGGACAATCGGATGTAGAAGTAGAAGTAGCCCTAATTGCTAAGAAATATGTCGAGAGAGGTTCCAGTCTACCATTGCTCTGCAAGCACAACGTCGAGCCCGTGAAGTTGTACAAAGTGACGTGGCTGAAAGGCGGCAACAAAGTTTTCGAGTTCATTAACGGACGTGAGCCCCCTTATCGCAATTTCTCGGTTCCCGGAGCAGAAATTGATGTAAGAGAGCGTGAGGCATTAATCATGACAGCCCGGAATTTATTTCGTGAATTTCCCCTTAGTTCGCCAAGTCGAACCAGCATGAAGTGACGCTGAAGCATGTCGACTTCGATGCAGCAGGTCTGTACTTCTGCGAAGTGTCACTCGAGTCGCCAATATTCACAAAAGCATCAAACGAGGAGCAAGTTCACGTCATTCGTAAGTATTGACTTTCATCATCCTTAAGTGCTTCTCCTTCTTCCCTTTGCTTACACACCGGCACTTCACACACCCTCTTCTCTCCTTTGTTTAGTTCCACAAAACGCTCCGCCGACGATTCTCTTCAAGAAGCGACAGTTCTACATCGGTGAAAAGCTGGTCGCCAACTGTACGACAGCGAGATCGAAGCCAGTGCCGCACATAACTTGGCTCATAAACGGCAAGAAGGTAAATATTTGAAACGAAATGTTTATCGAGCCTTTTCATGTCATCTCCGCGCCCTCTAAATTGTTCCAATTGGCTGTTGGAATATTCATTGCCGGGAAATATCTCATTTCAATCCGGCGAGAAGACAAAGCGGGTCGAATAAATTAATTCGTTCAAGGACTCGGCGACAGCCGCAAAAAAATCTTAAGGCCGAGAGATAAGGCAGGCTGGCAAAAGCCTTCCGCCCCCTTTAGCGAGACAAAAAAGCAGAGCACACACAAAAGTTGATGATTAATTTAAAATACCTTTTTATGACAATGCAAAGATAATTAAATTTTCATCTCATTGCGGCTCTGGAGCCTTGTAAATAACCTAGTAATGCCATTAAGGCTTAACAAAAATCACCATAAATTAAATTTGACGGTGAATAAATTTCATTCAAACTTTTCATTTCGTTTTGATGATGGAAGAAGCGCTCACTTCAAGGTTGGGAACGCTTCTAAGTGCTGTTGTTTTAAGGCTTTGTGATGCGAGATAAAAACGAGCGACATGAATTTTAATGACAGAAGAATCATTAAAACGGAAAAAGTTTTCGCCTGGTGCCATCCGGCAATAATTATATCGCTTGCTATCAAACTTTCAGGTTGACGAGATTCACACGAAAACGCTTCACCCGTTTGGAGCGAGCTCGAAGCATAAAGCTAAATCAAATCACGAGAGGAATGACTTGATTCATAATGAGAACGGAAAGTCATCAAAAGGTAAGCCAAACTTTCATGACAAACGCTAACTAGCCGAGAATTGAAGGAACTTTTGTTCGCACAGATGACGAGAGCGACGATGATGAGGCGAACTATAACCGGCATGCGAGTCATCGTCAAGGATTCACCATGCTAGAGAACATTGACAGTACTGATTCTTCTTATAAAACTTACAATAATTTTAATAGTAAAACTAGGGAATCAAATTACCACGACAATAAAAGCATCGATATGCATAAGAAACATAGGTGAGTGAACTGGAAAACTTCTCTCGTTGCGTTTCTGCTCTTCCTCGAAGAAACTCGCATTTACAAACTCGAGCTTTGTTTGTAAACGAGAACCTTAATTACCTTCGCAGAAATGGGTTGAGCAACCGAAAGAATCGTCGTCACGTCAACGACGCGTCTCATCAGCAGCAGCACCAGAAGGCGCCAAGGAGAATGCACCCGGGAACGTACTCCAGCAGTCAGCTGAGCATAGAAGTGTCTGAGCTGCATGCGGGCTCGAACGGGCGATTAGAAATCACCTGCCTCAGCACGATACCGGCTAGCGTCAGTGACTCCGAACAGTACGCTGACTATAAAACCACGAGCGTCAAAGGTGAGCCAATCGAACGCTGTCGTAGCGGAAGGGAAAATTTAACGAATCAGTGAACAAATAATTTTCCCGTCTAGACTTTTAAGTTAAAAGTCAAATGAATTATTAAAGCTCCCTCAAGTGATAATGAAGGGGGGAATTGAGTACAAAAGTTTGACGACCTCCTTCCCCATTTGTATTTACAGTCGACATCGAGCCGGCCGAGCTCACGACTCAAACGCCGATGGGCGGGATGGCAGCGCTTGGGAATCAGTCCAGCAAAACCATCTGCTTCAAGTGCTCGCTCCAGGTTCTCTTGCAATGTCTACCAATAATCATGATTTTCATATTTTATCAGTAAGTCAGTCACACATTGCCGATGAATGGCAAAATCGATGAATGGCAAACATCTTGTTCATTGTCATGAGTCGGCAAAAACTAAAGCAAGCTCTTGTTTCCTTCCCACAACAAGAAGAAATCGGTAGAACAACATTGTCATCTCGTCCTTTGACTTACTAACGAATTAATTAACTTTTTCAATCTGTGGCAAAGCTTTCGGTTTTGCTGCTTGATTTTCCCTGAATATTTCATTTCCGTCAACTCGTTGACCAACTTTCCTTCAACCCCCCACGTCATTCCTCCCCCCTGGAACATTGTGAACAGCTTTAAAACTAAGTAGGATGAATTAACTTTACTGCATAGCGAATGGAAAAAATATTTTTGGCCTATCCGTTTCTGATCTAGTCGCGAAAATGAATTCAAAGCGTCATTCGCGCTGGCATATTTACGACAACTGCTCGTGATAAACGAGCACACTAAGAACCCAAACTGATGTTTATTGCACACCGCATGGAGTAAAAGAACTGTGTGGGAATCGTCACTCATGAAAATTTCATTACAGCATAAATAACCGTGAATCTCATCATCCGTAAAAAACTGAAACTCGCTGCGCTTTGCCGCAAGCGAGAGAGCAAAATATTCAATCCAATAAAACAACGAGAGCTTTCGGTGTTACTGAGCTACATTCTGAGCGCTTTACCCTGTCAATTTAGATGCAAAGATAAAACTTTCCGGTAAAAGATTGTCAATAGAGAAAACAGAAAATAATTATGGCAACTGAATCGTTCGTTCAATGTACATAAATGTTATACCAGAAAATCAATAAATGATTTGCGTTTAATAAGCGGTAACGAGAGAAAGTAAAATCCAGCTATACACGATACATCTCACGAGCATTTATATTTTATGGGGAGCGATGAAATATTAAAGCGACTACGTTAAAGGCTGATAATAACGAAGTGATTGCTATAAAGTTGGAACTTGAGAGAGAGTGGAAACCTTCGAGCCGTCAATGGTCATAGCTACACATAAATAATTCATTTCCAATAACACAAATATCTACATATAGCAACCTTTATGCGTTTGAGAGAGCACAAAGTGAAGAATAACTTTAACAAGGTATAAAATGTTACAAACATAGTCAAATATTTTATTTAAACCAAGCACATCTCAGTCAACTTGTTGACCGTGCTGAGCAATGTTCAATGAGCATGAACGAGAAAATCTAATCCATGTATTTTTCTATCAATTTTCTCCTCCCACCCGCCCACTAAACTTAACGACTCTTCCAGTAGCTTTCTCTCCTCCACTCACGATCAATCCCCATGATAAAAGAATGTTAATCGTTATTGAGAGCATCACACATAATAAAAAGAGTTGGGCGTAGACAATTGCAAATGAGCACTGAAAGTTGAAGAACGGCTGATGCCGCTGAGCCCTGAAACGTTTCAGTGTCGCAAGCATCCGTTCTTCCACGTTTCAGTATCATTGTTAGTACTCGAAAAAATTATTTTAAAGAAATATGAGAAACTTTTTATGGTAACAAATTTATAAGACATGTCAACTTCGAGTGTGAGTTTGTCGTGAATGCATTTCCGTTGCTTGTTGCTGTCGAAGCTTTTACTAGAGGAAGGAAACTTCGCGTGAAGTTGAAATGTCTTATACAGGTCGACGTCTTCCTATGCTATGCTGTCTATTGAATAGAAGTGTTAAACTTTCGAAACAAATGTAGTTTGTAAGACATTTTGTCGAAGAATTTTTGACGAGTGAATCTTGAGACTAGAAATCGAAGGTCACAATGGTTCAAGCTCCTAAAGTAACGATAATTAAATATAAACAATATTGAGATTAATTGAATGATAAACGAATGTTTTTGTTTGATTCGAGGTTGGATTTTGGTTCCTAATTACGAACTGTTTAGTTCACTGTTTCCATTAATTCCGTTTGTGCCATGAAGTCAACTGATCAATCGAGAACTACAATTAGATTGATTTCTACTACTCTGATTTCTACTCTGTAGAGAATTTCAGCGCGTCAGCGAAATCCACCGATCTTTAGTCTAGCTAAACGTCAATTAGCGCGAATTTTAATTAGCATTAAAATTGCAGCTCGATGAAACAGTTGGAAATGCGACCGTTCGAAGAATCTGTTGTGCGATCGATAGAATATTTAATTAATTTCCCTCTCGTGATTTATTTAACATTACGAAGCATTAATTATGTTTTCGGCACAATGAAAATTGCATCAACAAGAATGCAAATAAATTATTGAGTTCGTGCGCTTTAAGCTTCGGTTTCAAGCAACTCATTACTCAAGCTGCCTGATTATTTGAATCAAAATTCAATGATTGATAGCCTCGAAGGCACCGCGTGATCACAGATGACAAAACCTAATTTCCCGCAACGGCAATAATTGTGTGAAAGCGAAACATATCATGAATGTTACATGAAGTAAATCCTGTGTTCTGTGTGGCAGAAAAACCCCTAAACAAAGACAAACGTTCATGACAGCAAAGTTTACGTTTGCTACTAGATTGGTGGATAAAAAATAATTCCTTTCTCGACGAGGTTTGCTTAATCGAATCGATAATTTCTATGGTTTGCCAAACGAGTCTTGTGATTTGTACGAAGGGGACAATTGAATTAAATTCTGGAACTATCGCGAAAATTATTTCATGTTAGCCCAACAGTTGAATCCGTGAAGAATAATAAAGATATTTAAAATAAAACTCAAACGGTGTTCCAATTTTTTCCAGAAGAACGCGGCGAATGTTTCGTGGACGGAAAGTTTTCGACAAAATGAAGTTTGCTACCGTTTCACGTTAACTTTATCGAGTCGTTGCAGTGCAGTTAGCAACTTGGTTATCGTCGAGAAAATCTTAAAAGCTGTCAAACTTCTTACGTGATTTTTACATTGAGCATGTGAAGCGCCTGCAGCTGTGGAATATCGGAAATGCATCGCAAATATTTTATGGAGCTTGACAGAATTTTGCTTCTGATGTCGAGAGAAAATTGAGTTTACAGCTAACTCGTTTCGTTGTGGGGCTTCAAGAGCTCAATCCGTTCTTTGCAAGAGTAATTTGACGAGCATATTTCATGCTCATAAATGAGTGTCGTTATCCGCCTTAAGCCTGGAAGTGCAATAATATGGAATTGACTCGGGGCTATAAGGATTACTAAGCCGGCTTGAAATGCATTACACTCGAAGCTCGATTACGCTAACAAGTTAAAAGGATTTGTACTGCAAATTTTCCCGGTGAAATTGCACTCGAATTTCCACAGAAATGCGCTTTCACAAACAGTCGAGCGTCATTTGAGATCGCGAGACAAAAGTGAAAGAGAAATCATAAAGCCGGTGAAAAGAACCGCATGCATTTAGATAGGAAATCTTGTGGCTGAATCAGGGAAGCTTTTCAACACTGTTGAATGGGGATAGAATAAAATGAAAGGAGTAAAGTTGATGATAAAGTTTAAACGCTTGAAACATTTTCCGTTCAAACTTTGACTTGAATTTTTTAGGAAAATTTTCATGGAAAAATCTTGAAACATTTTGCGGGAAGTTGTAAGTTTCTCCCGCAGCGTTCAATGTCTGCTTGAGACTGATTACCCATCAAAGAAAGCGTCCAGTACAGAAATAGATTTATGGATGCGAAGGCGAAGCGATATTCACAACGAGGGCAGCGAATTTATTGCCCCATAAAGTGTAAAAGAATCGGATGGCCGCTTTGGTTAAATTTATTTCTCATGTGAAGATGCAAAAGTTAATTATTTTTAATTGAGTAAATAAGTTATGCCGAGTCGTCGTTCATGCCCGCACTCTCTGTCGAAGTCACAGCGGAGTTTGCGTCGGAGTCTTTGCCGTTCGATGCTCCTCCGAAGAATCGCGGATATCTCTTCGCCAGAGCTTCTCGATACTTCGGATGACTGATCCCGTACACGATGGGATTGTACACCGCGTTGGCCTTGGCGAAGACGCTTCCCCAAATCGTCATCAGCGGGCTCAACGGGTAGTTGAAGACTCCAAAATAGTTAATCAGAAGATAAGGAGACCAAGCAATGAACCAAAGAGTAATCGTGACGAGCGCCACTTTCGCGAGCTTGAACTCCGTCTTCACATCTCCCGCGTCTGACGATCTCAACGATGCGACGTTCATCTTCTTAGCCTGCTCTCGCATGCTCTTCTCATGCGCGCTGACAGTTTTCAGGATGAAGAAATACGAATAAATGATCATGAACAGCGGCAAGAAGAAAACGAAGCACGAGTACACCAACTGATAGTGAATGATATTTGGTAATTATTCACACTCTTGTTGATAATCAATCAGCAACTTACGATATACGAAACGCTGACCCAGTCTTTGCTAAGGTAGTCCGTTCCACATGCTGTCATGTTTCTGACAAAATTCGTTTGTGAGTTTGCTTGTTAAGATTTATGATAGAACTCAACTCACCCTTCAGGAACACTTTAGTGGAAGAAAAATGAGATGAAGTTAAATAACGAGGCAGCCACAGGAAACTCGTTTCAACTCACTATCTTCCCCATCCGACCATCGGAGCAACTGTCCACACCATTCCGAACGCCCAGATGAACAGAATTTCGAGCAAAGCTTTGTTAGTTGTCAGCGGCTTCCCCGATAGTCCTTTCACGATGACGTTGTAGCGATCAAAGGCGATAAGCGTCATCGTCCAGATGGACGAGCAGCCGAAAATGGAACCGAAAAATGCATAAATCTCACACATGGTCGGACCAAGATACCAAGTTTCATAGAAGCAATTCAGCACCATTGGAGGAGCCATAGTGAACAGCATAAGAAAGTCGGAGACGGCGAGATTTATAACCAGAAGGTTCGATGGTGTTCGCAGATGCTTCGTCATCCTGTTGAACGAAGCTCGATAATTATTTACTCTCGGGAAAATCAATCAGCAAACTTACGAAAAGATTTGAATAACGACGAAGTTGCCGCACATCGAAACGCTACGCGAAAGAAAATCGTTCAGAATTCAGCAAGCGAATTTTCTATTTTCCTTTGCTACCACTCACATCGCCAGAATCGTGATTGTGACTCCGAGAAGGAATTGCCATAGTGGGTTGATGGGTCGAAATGAGTACCAATATGGATCTATCAAGTGAAGCATGTCGGGTGGAACCTGAACGAAAAGAAGCTCAGAATATCTTGAACGTCAACCTTTACAAACTTATTCACCTTATCAACAACTGTTCCATTCTTGTACTCGTACTTTTCGAATAACTCTATAATAAAAGACATGCTCGAGGCAGCTGTTGTCGCGGACAAGTCGTCTTCGTATGCCAATCTTGGCAGCCACTTGAAGCGACTTATATATCTGCGAGCCTCTCGGTAATAGCATTACATCTTTAAGTGCAATCCTCCTAATCGGATGAAGTTGTAAAACAATGCAATAGTAATCTACGAGTGCCTGCTTTAAGTTTTCTCAAAGCCTTAAAGTGAATCCTTGTTGTGCAAGCTGCACTTGTAAGCAGCTAACATGCTTTCGGTCAGCTAATAGCATTAGAAGCCCATGTTTGTTCGCCGCAAGATTGAAATCGCCCTTTAAATCATCGTCAACTCAAGTGCAATGTCGCAATTTGCTATTGAAACTTTGCCGCGTGAAATTCTCTGGAAAACGTGATTCGAATGCAAGTAGAACGGAGCAATAATTCAGTTGCGGAACAGTGATTTACCGTGATAGTTTCACTTGGATTCCAGCTACTGTGATTTACTGAGTTCATGACGGAGCCGAATTAAATTTCTAGTAATATTTGGGAGCGGTTGTGAGCTGATTGAATTGAATTCCATCGCGAACAAAATGCACACGTGCAGCTCGGTTGCACCCAATACGTAAACCGCGCCCTTTCCATGTCCTAGAAAGCTGAACTAGCTCTACCAACTGCTATAAGATGATTTGTGTTTGATTAAAGCAAGCAAATTATGGTTTTCAAGAGTTTCAGTTTTGCAACAAGTTTGAACGAAGCTTGAAAACTCTGTGGAACCTTTGAGAGCAAGCTGGAGCTCTCGAACACTTCCGAGTGGGTTTGAAAGCGTTGTGTTTTATTAAAAGTCAATCGATCACACTCGATGTCGATGCACAACCTGCAATTAAAAGCAGCTCCGAAGTTTCTGCGTGGAACAACACTCGCATTTCCATGGCTGTTGTGTGAGAAGTTTGAAAGTTTTCGTCGTAAACTTCGAAAGACGTAGGAAGCCGAGATGATAGAAACGAAGGCAGGCAAAGTTTTTCAATAATTTCTCTGAAATTTACAGTCAGAAACAATGCAAAAGTTTGTGGAAAGCAATTTTATGGCGTAAGGCGAGCTCGCCTTAAAGAAAATTTCCTCCGCTAAACTTTAGTTTATGTTTTCTCAAGCCAAATCTACTTTCACCTGCCTCGAAAAGAAAATTGGAATCCTCCCGTATCGATTTTTGCCTGACGCCGACTGCCTTCATGTGGCAAGACAGCTCCACTGCCAAGCTGATATCGGAGAAAAAGCCGTTTGCATGCATAATTCTCCACACCCTCACTCAACAAGTGGACAGAATATCAAAGAAAACTCTTGGATATTCCGCTCGGAGATTCATTTTTTATGACTCAAAGTCGTGGAGGAATGAATGTTGCCATAAAAGAGAAGAATCGAGACGTATTCAAAAGACGACTTGAGCATGAAGCAAACATGTAATCAAAGCGGAATATGCTACAAGAGACTTTGATTTCTCGTGACGTTATTCCGACTTAAAGGCTCGCAATTCGAAATGGCAGAGTGGCAAGTTGAAGTGAAACGGGAAATTCCATAAAAATCAAAATTTGTGAGAAGTTTGTCATGTGAAATTTTAAGGAAGAGAAGAACGAACTGACGAATCCGCCGTCAAGTTGAGGTTGACGTCGCATGTCGGAGGTTTTGGAGAAAGGAAGTCTCTGAGGATTTTATTGGAAATTTAAAGGAAATCTTGTCGTAAAGTCGGAGAAATTGATATTTCATAAAATATACGACAGCGGCAAAGGCGAAATTACTTTGCCTTCATTGAGCTGCTCAGCTTCGACTGAGAATAACTCCAATTACTTTGCAATGAGACAAATTCCTTGCGATCAACATCTAATCCATCAAGGAAATCGCTTTTGGCGGAAACATTGCTCGAACGAACGAGGCTTTTGATTTGCAGCACTTCAGCTGTTTCCAATCTCCAGCTAAATTGACTAAACGCTGATGATTTTCCGCTCGTCCAAAAGAACTTTGATTGATTGATGACTTAATGATGAGACTGAAGCAGCGCGAAGGAAAATTTCTCGACGTGTTGCTGGCTATCAACCTAAATAAGTTGTTCAAAGTTTGTTTATTCACGAGCTTATTGAGCATTAAATTTAATCTCAGAAAAGCTCACCCAGCCGATTCACTGCTTATTGTTATCGAAGGAAACGAGCACAAAAATGTTTGCCATTATCTTGATCGTTTGCTCAAGCAACTCCCATTAAATAAGGTCAGCAAAGCCAACTTTGCCTTAGCTCCGAAATGACTACAAATATGCAAAGCTTGCAACGCAAATATTATCTTACATAATCAACATCTGTTTGATATAAACAGCAGCTGTTGCTCTAGCAACTGTCTTGGACGAGGCTATTAAGCGACTTCCTTGCTCGCTTAATTGTGTTGTGCAGAAGAACGCTTAACAATACTTTTTCCTTGCTATAACTCAACTGAAATCGGTGATACAAACTTAGGTCTTAAGGCTCAAAACCAACCCCGTGAGAACTGAAAAGTTTTTATCTGGTAAATACACTAAATTCGTTAGCCTCAGTCGTGCCATGAGTCACACAATTAATGAACATTAATTAAAACCTACGACCTTAATTTCTCTATCGCAAATGCTGACGCGAAGCGCTGAGCTTTCCCGATTTCATTGAAAGCAAACACTGTGGGTTGCGTTTTGTAATTAAAGTGCAGTGCGCTTCTTACCGCTTCTCGCTTTTGAAATTCGTTCTACTCATTTGCTCCCTTGAGCCGGAAAACCATTCCATTCACATTTGTAACCTGAAGCTTTCTATCCTTTTGTAATTTGAATGAGTGCTGAATATATTTTAATTGCAAAAAAGATCCAAATGCTATGCGGTTCAATGTTTTTTACGTCGAATTCTTATAGCTCGGGGCTTTGAATATTTTGTAATTCAAATGATTCTTCAATTAAAACAGCTTGTACATACGTCTTGAGGAAAGCTCTACAGCAATGGTAAACTTCTTCGAGCACTTGTTGAAAATCAAGGAGCGAAAGTGTTATTCCATTAATAGTCTCTCGAGCTTTGAGATGCAGGTGAAGTTTTGGGAGAAAGTTTTAAAGCCGAAACAGCCACGTTCGCTCAGAAATCTGATGCAAGACTGCTGAAGCATCTCAAGTTCTTTACTATTCAAATTGAATTTAACCAGAATATGTTACTTGGCTTCTACTGCAAGCTACTAAAAAGCTTCAGTCACAAAATGAAATATTGAAGCTACATCTTGATATTATTTATAGATGAGATGCTTCGGAGATCTTTCATTCCATTTCAGAGCTTTCCTTCTTTTGAAAAATCGCTCCAGCCCTTTTCAATTCATTGCGATTAGAGCAGCAGCAGTCGCACGAGAGGAAAATTGAAAAAGTTTTACATGATTGCTTTTAAATGGAGCGAGAATATCTCACCGACATTAATCCAGAGACGAGCGAACTGATCGTTCTGTGGACTGAAAAGAACATTAAGCCAAGAGGTTGCTTCCATCGAGAGGAGATTCTAAATGTTCGTTATCACCGACAAAAGTTTCTCTCAGTTTCTTGAAGAGCAACTGGAACTTTGATGGCAATCTCAGAACAAACTTTGGGCTTTATTCATTTGAATTCCTCGAGTAGAAAATTGGCTGATAACTTAGCTTTTCAACTTTCTACTTTGATTTATTGATTTTTCACACATTCGTCTCGTCCAGGCCTTCACAGAATTTCAGTTTTCTCCCTCATTGGATTAGGAAACTAGGAGATTAGCCGTACTAAAGAAAGCTTCTAAAAGCTCTTCGAAACCTTCTTGATAAATAATAAAATACCTCGGAAACCGCCGGTGGTGAATCTCTGTAAAGGAAGCGTCCATGCGTTGGCAGCATCTGCGAGTGGGATGAATGGCAAAGCTGCCATTAAGGACGAAGCCTTAAGAATCTTCCGACTCATCGCTTCACGAGGATACAAACATTTAATAACCGAGAAGGAGGAACGAGCCGTTTAAAACGAGCATTTAAATTGTCATAAATTTCATTTTAAGATTCTTCCTCCCACAGTCTCTAGCTGCAGCCGCAATAATGTTGTGTTGACCAACGTAAACCGACAGAAAGTATTGCTTGTCATAAAACATATCCCGATAGCCTGCACATATTTTGAAGGACTGGGAATGTTTTGTGCTCGCATCTGTTGATGTAATGCCAGGGCAGGACAGAAGAAAGCACTCGCATTAAAGTTACATTAAAGTTCGCTTTGCAAGTGGAAGCTCTTGAACTAAATTCGACGCTACGTGCGAGGAAGTTGGAAGGAAAAACGAGGAAATGAGGGAACGCTCCGACAAAAGCCGAAGTAATCCACGGAATTTTTCTCGCTTCTCATTTCCACACAACATACGCGAAAGTTGCGAGCATAAATCTTTTTAGAGAAAACGAGGCGAGTCTATTTCAATAATTGTCTCAAGACTCCATGAGCCCATCTCGGGGGATTACGAGAACGATTGCGAATCGACTACGAAGCGTCGCCCGAACGGGTTCGGCACGTCGTTGAATTTATCGGGCAGCTCATGTGACTCTCACATCTGATTCGCTTATGGCTGCCAACGCCGAACACGGATCGCTTTAAATTGATCCGCAATTACCAGACCTATTAGGTTTGCGCTAACATCGCTCTAACATTATGAATAACGACGGCAATTAGTAAGTTTAAAATTTCCTCTCATGCTGAATTTGGGAGCCATCGTTCGAAGATGGAAGGCAAATGGCTTAAAAGATTTATTTCCACATTACTGCCGATAAATTATACATAAAGAATATCTCGAAGTTTTTCCATTCTCAACAGCAGCTCCGAGCGAAGGAATCGAAATGAAGAGCGGCCCGAATAACAACAATTAGATCAATTAAGCAATTTTCATCTATTAAGCGGGAGCTTTTCTCGGAACATTTAGGGAAAGCGCGATTGAATGTGGCACTTCTAGGTCGGCATGGGCGGGCTGGCGCGTCAAACTGTCGAAGCGAGAAAGTTATCGGAGCGAAGCGCGGGAGTTAAAGTTCAGAAACATCAAAGTTAATGGAGCCGTTAGCTTAGCTTAAGCCTCTGGAGTCTCCCGCCTTCCCCCATCGATCGATTTCAATTAGAACTTGATTGATTCAATTTCAATTAAAGATATTTGACTTTCGAAGGAGTTTAGTTTCCAATCAGTCCAGGTGGAATGAAATGATTTAACGTCATTACTTATTTAGCTCGAAAGAAATTGATTCGGAGTTCGTTGGAGCTGTGTAGGTCATAAATCAACGTTTGCTGTTTGCCAATCAGCGTCAGCCCTTCGCAGTGGCGAGGGATCAATGCTCAGCAAATAATACCTGCAAACAACTAGCCAGTCGTCAAATATTTATTAGCGAACGGAACGAATCGGATTTTCCCTTTTCGCTCTATCTTCGTTCCGCTTTAATTCAATTCACAGCTTTGCATTACTGGGAACATTTTTCGTCGGAATCACATGGAGAAGCTTTCAAACATGAGAAGCTTGTGGATTGTTGTTTTATTCTTCCGGTGTATCAGTGGGAGCGTTTTCAATATTCGCATGGGAGACGATAAGGTAAAAGGTGTGCAAGGCTGCCAACAGGAACGGATCTTGCTGTCTTCACTTGCGCAATCTCGAACTTTAATCTCGTTTTATGTGCTCGACAATCATCCTCTTACTTAGGAAAGTTTCGAAGGCATCTCGAGCAGTGGGAAGAGGAATATCGAACACGTCGCAACGCATATCGACGAGCGAACTAATTTTCTCTCTAAGAAATTTGCGGATTACTTTGGAAAGTTTTTCAGTCGAGCTGTTGTCGCATCTTCGATCTCGCAGTGCGATGCTGAGCTGGAGTGGAGGGAGAATTTGAATTGTCTCGAGGCTTACGTCGATTACCTCGAGACGAAGAAGCTGTCGCAATTTGCTGGACTGATAAGAGCTTTCGAGACGATTTCCGAGTACTTCAAGAAAGCGACGGAGAAGTGCGACGTCGTCGTTGACAAGGATAGATGTCGAAAGCTGATTGTGAGTGATTCCGCTTCATGTTGAAACGATCACGAGGAAAATTATCCATTGGCAGACGAATCTCTACCACATCAGACACCAGAAATTCGAAAATCGATTGAAGATTTTCTTCGACAACTTCGAGACTTTCCACAACTCAATTTGCGATTTCGTTAAAATGAATCAAACGAGTGAGACATGAAAGCTTCTTACCGGCTTTCCTTCACGGGTATTTGAATCGAGGACAAGCAGAAGTGAAGCAATGATGACGTTTTATCAAGCTGAAGCTTGCGCTAAATAATTTGTTCAGCAATAAACTTTCTTACATTGAGACAAAGTTTCCTCCACGAAGTTTCCTAACAAGACAATGTTTTTTTTCAAGCGCTTCTACTGTCAAAGTTAATTGTTCATCACATAGACTTTAAAGGTGAAAACTTCCTCGTTCTACATTCTGGAAACTTTTTAAAGCTCGCACTAAGTTTATCCTCGAAATAATTTAATAGCTCTCAGAAGAAATTGAAGTCATAACTCATTTAAAAATGCTGCTCTTCTGATGTCCTTTGCAGAACTCAACAACGCTGAATATCTTCAGCAGCCGTCGCTCCAAGGCTGCGTAATGTTTCTCGCTCAAAACCGGATGAAGTAGATCGTGTCTCGTCAGCTTCTTCAGGATCTCGGACAAGGAACCTCCGGTGAAAATCAGCAGCCGGTTGAAAGTCGTTTTGCGGACTCTAATCGTGAGAGAAATCGAAGTCAATTCGATTGATTTGGTTCAATTAAATTGGCTTTGTAGGAAGCTCGATGCAACTCACATGCAGCACTGATACAACGGAGCCAAAATGTCGATGTAGTCAACTGAAGGATTGCCGAAGCCCTTGCCGTTGTCTATCAGTACAATCCGATTATTTCTCGTTTCCACATGATGTCTGTCCCCATTTTGAATTAGGAAGTCGAAAATAGCTGCATCGATGAGATCTAAAACTCGTTCTTGTGTCAACTTCGAGTTGACGTAGCTGCAGTAATTGTTCTCGCTATTTTGCTGCCATAGCGCCTGCTGTCCGTCCTTGTAGGTTCGCTGCCAAGGTGACTTGTGTTTGACCAAACGGCCGGGAACCGGATAAAGTAAAACACCTGCAAAATGAAATCTTTAAGCGTAATGGACATCACAGGAATCCATCACGTGTCACACCTTCAATGAAATGCGTTGCGTTGCCGCACACAGCCTCCGATGGTTTGCAATAGTAACATTTGCCCCAAAGGCAAACACGTGAATCGTTTTCTGAAGAGTTTCAGTTAACATTAAGAGTTTCGTTTGATGTTCAAATAAACTCACGTCTAACACTCATTGACCCTTGAAGCTCTGAGTCAGCCAAGTTAAAAACATCCTTTAAACTAATGCTACGTCCAACAACGATCGGAGTTGATCTGAAGTCAAGGAGAGCTCCCAAGTAGAAAGCGACGATCTCCGAGTTGTGACGATCTTTTCCTGAGTAAACGCTTCCTTCAATCACCGTGTTCCTCTTGTACCAGGCAGGCTTAAAGTAGACAGTTTGATTGCCCTCTAGCAGTAGGTTGAGCTTAAGCTGCGTTCCTTTCCGTGAGTTGGTTGATGCGAGGATTTCAGCTTCCTGCAAGGCAGCGATCAGTTTGCACATCGAAGAATCCTGCTGAGGGAAAACTTCGTTGTCCTTCGCCCACTGGAACAACTTGAATAAGTTGGTGTTCAGATTGACTCAGTACTGCTCACCTTGTCGGCTGTGTTCCACAGCTCTGTGTAGTTCCTGTCATTATTAAGTTTGCAGGGAACAAAGTTTTTCAGGATTTTTCTTGAGACTTGCTCGAACTTTTGATTCCTAACTTTATAAATTTGTTTAATGCTTGATTCATCTAAACTACCCGAAAAGTTGTTGTCCGAACTGGAATCTACAAATGCATTTGACTTGTGCGATGAATTAGAGCTCAATCGCGACAGGAAATAAAAATTCGCGGAATAAATCAAAATAAAAACTATAAATAACAAGAACAGCGTCTTGAGGCTCATGAATACTGATCTCATCTTCCCGCGCCAGTCATTTTGCTTGTCTGGACTGAGTGACTTGGCCTGAATCACTTTAAAATAATAAAATTCTGCAAGTTAAAAAATGTAAACAACAAAATTAAATTCCGCCGTCGAAATTTCGAAATTCAAAAAACCGTTAAATCTATTTGCACTTTTCTTGGAAATAAAAAAGTTTGAAGCCTCGGCCGACTGTCGTGTTGTCAGTTTTGAACGGAATTACGAATGGGCCGTTCATGTAGTTCTTCACAGGAGCATTCAGGTTGATATTACCAGACACGCTTCCGTCGTTGAGTTTGTATCCGCACAACCGAACATAATTAATCGCTATGAAGTCGTCTTGGCAACTGAATATCTCAGCTCCCGCTTGACCTAAGCTCGGCACGAGGTTCCCGTTGTCATCGACATTTACTAGTGCAAACGAGTCCTCTCTTCCATTGAGCTCGTTGGTGAAAGTGACGGTGCAAGCTCCGGGAAAACGACGAATGCAAATCGCATAGTTCAGATCGTTCTACAAATTTTAACGTTGGAAATTAATTTGAATTCCAGTGGCGACGTCGAAAATTTGAGCGGCGAAATGAAAACAAAATCGAGATAAAATTTTTCTCGTTTGTTTCTCAAGAATTTAAAAGTGTTAACAGGCTGATTAATAGTGCAATCGCTTGGGTAATAATTCAAGTGTTCTAGTTCTCGTTCGTGCTTGTGATATTAACTTACAAAGTAGCTCGGTCTCCGTTTTATCTGAAGATGTGAGTAATCGTCGTAGTTGAAAGTCTTGATCCAGTCGTCGCTCTTCGTGTGGAATTGAAGGCATCCTTGCGGTGCCAGATTGTCCCTCAACTGTGTTACTTTGATGCTGAATGCTCTGTCATCAGCAGCGAGCGTTATCACACTTAGATGAAGCTTTTTGATGTCACTGACATCGACGAACACTTGAAGAGTTTCTTGTTATTTGATACATCGACAAGTTCTGAGTTAACTCACTGTGCTGACCAGTAGCGATGCCACATATCGTTGGAACGTTGTTGCTGAATTTCAGTCCGGAAATGACAAATCTGTCGTCCAAGCAGTTTCCTTCAGTTGGAGGCAAAAGCTCGAAGAACATAAACTCAACAAGAATCTGCTGAACGTTCTTAGCGAGCAATACGCTCATTGTACACGTCCCAAGGTTCTTCTGCGACGCTTTAGGAAAGTCAGGACTCTCAAAATAAGTCACATTCTGATGCGAAAACGAGTTGCAGCTTCTTTTGACTAAAAGAAGAAATAGAAAAGATTGACAAAGAAAATCAATACGCGCTCGGCTTACAAATGCAGCAGACCCCGAAGCCATTTGCACAGCGATCGACAGCAGCTCCGCCTAAACTCGCACATTCGTTCTCACTGTAACATGTTCCACTTAACTGCTTCAGCGGTTTCATTGCCGTCGTGCAAGGAAGATGCTCGACCTTGATCAAACTGAAAAGATTCAAGAATCTTCCCAAAGAAGTTAATTGCGGAGAAAGTTTCGGTTTCAAATGATTTGTGTGCGACGTCTGCAGCATGAGCGTCTTCAATCGATTCGCTAGAAACTCGAGCGCGTGCTCTATTCTGTGATTCGGTCTCATTATATGCTGTCTGCTCTCATCAATCACCGATCCAACTTCTGCAGTCTTGTTCACCGAAAAGTCTTCGGTTTCATCTACTTCAAGTCTCGGCGGAGTTTCATCTGTCGAGTCTTCAACTGTCTGTGCCACAGTTTCAGTGCTGCTTGAGTTGAACTTGTCGAGTTCATCCTCGCTCGCGCTAGCCACAACTTCATCGGAGGTTGAGCTGTTCGAACTTGAATATTCTTCGGCGGCGAATGCGATTGGCGATGGAATTGTTTTCGGCAGTCTCGTTGGAATGTATCGCAAGCCATAGACGGCCTTGTAGTTCAGGTAGTTGGCTGGTTGGCCGTTCGTTTCCTTAAGAAACATTTTCTCGTTCATCACTTCGCTATCACTGAAAACTCCATCAAGAGCTTGTGAAACTTCAAGATTCTGCTCTATGTTCTTTGCCAAACCAATTAAAAGTTGTTGAACTAAAATAATCGCGAACAGATTAAAACTTTTCCTCTCCATCGTAGCTCGAGCTGCTCAACATTTCACTTGAAACTAAATTATTTTTAACGAAAACAAGAGCAGAAAGATAATTTCCGCGAGCATAATTGCTCAACGATGCTGCAAGATTGTCATACTTTTACCAAACGTTGCTTCGTCTCGTATGAAAATGAGCTTCAGGATTGCATCGCTAACGAGATTCTAAGCTAGAAAAGAGTTGAGCTTTCCTTGAGCTTCCCAAACCTAAGTTTTATCTTTTGCCATCTTCAAGAATAAATCAATCGCAATGGGATCAGAACAGTCGCAGCAAGCAGCTGGCACATCGCAGGCGACAACATCTAACACACAGCGATTCAACCAGCAGCAGCGACCTGTTTCCTCCGACACTGGCCGCCTTCAAAGAGGTTACACAATCGCTGCGCCAACAAGCGACAGTCTCAATAATCTAAACAGCAGTCAGCTGGTGGATACGAGTCCTCCTCCGCTTGATTCACGCCCGGCATCTCCTCCAATGTCTGTGTGCTCTGACTCCGACTTACCTTACATATCTTACACCAACAATCCAATAGGCGGTAAGACGATTTTCATGACGAGAATGAAGCAATTTTGAGTCTTCCTCTCCTTATTTAGATTCACCGAAGCTTCGAAACAAAGGCCAGAAAGTGATCAAAACACGACCAGCTGTGAACCTCCGGCGACAATCGACATCGGCTGGTGCACGACGCAAAATAACCTCGGCGCCTAGCACACTCGTTGTCGTCAACAAAGGTGGCGCGGCCATTCCAGGGATCGAGAAAGACCCAGATATTAATCGTCTTCAGGTATTTTATTGACTTATTCGGTTAGAAGTACAATTAGTCGAAGTAGTAAGCGAGCGTTAGACGTTAAATGTCGGGCAAGCCGACGCCCACTCGCTGCCTCGCTGCAAAGTCGCGCACGCTGAGCGGTTTCTTTTGCTCCACGATTTGATTGTATTCGGGGTCGTTGTGGAAAATGTTTGACTTGAGGTTGACATGATGTCGTTGCTTCGCTTCATTGATGGACATTGCACGCGTCAATGGCTTGACTGGCGGTCGCGCTGCTGCAGGCATACGAGGCTCCGGCGATCGCTGCTCCATCTCACTCTGATAGGACTTTTCTTCAGCTTCTACGCTGCTTTGGTTTTGGGGCGAAGGCTTTCGAGCAGGTGGCAAGTTGTCTCGCTGGAAATCAATCTCACTTGTGTAGCCGTTCTTTCGGTTTCTGCGATACGGCTCGAAGTCGTTGAGTCTACTCGACCTCGACGAGTACTTTTCTGCTGGTGGATAAGCCCGCGGCCTCAAATAATCGCCGTTCCTTCGATAGTCATCAACGTCGTCGTATAAATCTTCGTCCGACAAATCGGGATAGTAATCTCGCCTTCTGGCCATCCTAGGCGGAACGTTTTGAGGCTTCCGGTATTTCAGCCTTGCGTCGTATCGTCGATCGTATTCGTCATCGTCAAAATCGTAATATTCTGAGGCCTGACGACGTGGGCGCGATCGAGTCGAGCATTGTGATGGTGGATAGCGATTCGAAGGTGGCAGATATCTGCGATCGTCAGCCATTTGATTGCGACCACGTGAATAGCGATCGTCTTCGTCTGATTCACTGAAACTGTCGATGTATTGCGGAACTTTCTTCCGAGAAGCTTCTGTCTTATTCGAGTTGTGAGCAAATCCATTTTTGGGCTCTCCGTTCAAACTCAAATCTTGCACGATCTGAGACAAAATATTCTCACTCTGTTGGTCTTTTCCATTCTGTTTCGTCGCTGACTCTTCGTCTTTTCTCGTTTGACTCTCTGTCGTCACAGAGATTTTATGTTCGATGACAGATGGCTCATGATTTTTCACTGGCGAGCTTTCGGTTCGTCGCTTTTGCACTGCCTCAACTTTTGGAGTTCGCGTGTCGACATAATCGTAGAACTCAATGCCCGACTTCAATGTGTCGAGCTTCTTCTGCATCGTCGGATCTGGCGTTCTGCTATAAACGCTTTCGTTATCTGTGCCAACATCGACCATGTCAAAGAATTCAATCTTCGATTCGTTCTGCTTCGAGCGTCTTTGTCGCGACACTTCGTTGTCTGACGACACTTGCGACTGGCTAACCAGCGACGCATTCGACAGGCTTCGGTTTCTCATTCGGTTGCGAGGCGGCGGCACCTGCTCCATATCAGTCTCGTCGGGCCAGTAGAAATGAGTCTGCTGACGGTTGACGCCTTTCGTCACATTGCGCTTCATCATTCCGTCAGTCAATCCACTGAAAAACTTTCGATCTGTCATAATTACAACTGTTCACTTTCCAGAAATGTTTTAATGACTTTCCGCTTCGACGTTCGTAAAATAACTGAGACACAATTCACGACAGTTTCCTCTAAAAATCATGGAACAAACAGTTTCGCGTTCAAAGACAGAACCAAAGTTGTTTTGCCTATTTGGATTCATGTGGAGAGACTAATAAATTCACATTGGCAGGGTGTCGCACATTCAAAACAGTCACGAAGTTCGCCAGTCAAACGGTTTAGTGTTCACCTTGTTTCGCGTTCGATCCACCCACGCCACGCTCAAGCTTTATTTCAGCCATTGACTCAAATTTTTTAGTGCGAACATGAATGAAGAGTTCATCGTAAGTTGCCGTCTCGTTTGATTTCTGTTTTTGAAGTTGAGAATTCTTGAGGATCTCATGATGAGTTTACGATCAGAGAAACTGCAAAGCTTATCACACAAAAAGAGAGCTTGAACGTCATCGTTGCACAACTCCAAAGGTATAATTGCAAGCCGACTACGCTGACCTTCAAACAAAAGTGTATCTGTGAAGACTCCCACTTCATCTCTTTCCGATTCCACACCATGACAATCGGTTCGAAATTTCGTTCTCTTGCGAAGGCAAACGCTTAATTATCATGAACCGTTGAATCTCATTTAAATTGACGTCTTTATTCGCAGAGCATTCCAATGTTTCTGCCTGTGATGCGAGGAACACTTTCGCTTCCAGCCATGCGAGATCCAGAAGTGTTGGAGCGGCTGCAGCCCAACCATGTTTTAAATATGTGCACACGCTTGCAGGTAAAGTCATTCTCCTTCTCCGCTCGTACCATGCAAACGAATTACCATTTTCCCCTCTAAACCAGTCACACTACAGCTTGTGCGCAACGAAAATCGCTCAGGATCAAACGGTGATCAACACGAAAGTCAAAGAAGTTGATCAAGACATTAGCAAGCTTTTAAGCAAAATGACGGAGCGACAGAAGCAGTGTGCAGCTTACGCCGAAGCTTTCTCGCGCGTTCGACAAATCTCGCAGCAGTTGACGAGATGCAACACGCTGCTCAATCAAAACATTGAGCTGATGGAATCCATGAACAACAAGCTTGACGTTGAGGATCGTTTGGAGCCGTTCGTGTGGACGACAAACTGAGACAATTGATTCACATTGTTGCGCAATTATTCTGTTATTTTATTTAAATTATAGCCGCATCACACCCATAAAAATTATTCAATTGCTTAATAAAGAAAATGCTGAAACTCTAAATCGTTCGACTGTCGTTTAACATCTCAGGATTGCTAGAGAGCGAAATGGACTTGTTAACACCTTCGGTGGATTTGAAGGCTTTAAATCGAAGCTGTCAAACACTCGAAGTTGTTCTGGGCTCAATCAAAGACTTCATAAATTCATTGATAAATTGTGACTTCATAAATTGTGTGTTGATGTCTATGGCTCAATCCATAAGCGAACTTGACGAGATCTCGATCCAATCTAATTCGATATCAAAGTAGTTTTTGCCTTTTTATTATGAAAACTTTGAAGCTTAAGCTCTAGAAGATATAAATGAATCTTAAGTCGAAGGATCAGACGAGGCTCGTGATGTCGAACAAGCCTTCGTGACACTTTAAATTATTTCCAGAAACCTTGATAGAGAGCGAAGTACATGAGAAAGATGAAACTGATTTGCATGATTCTCTTCGTCCAAATGATGCGCTGGAGCTTTTTGCGAGCTTTCGGCAGTGAGCTGACGTCGTCTTTAAGAATGTAGGATCGAATGCCCATCATGTATTGCTCCATGTAGGCGTCCCAGTCAATCAAACTGGTATCACAATTGAACTCGTCGGCGTCAATCTGTGTTTCCCTCGCTGCCTGGATTATTCCTCGAAGGTTCTTCGTCGCAAAGTTCCACTCGTGAACCACGAAATACATTCCCGCGTCTGCGGCCACTTTGAACCGCTTGGCAAACTTGAACAGGAATGGCACTTTGCCTTGCAATCTCAGCGTGAAGTCGAATATGATTGCCAGCAAGTAATGCAAGAAGATCTCGTAGAGCCAGTGGACGAAGACATTCATTCGAAAGCTGCAGCTTGGATCGAGCACGACGTATTTTGTAGGATTCTTCTTGAAATATTTGACCGTGTCGCTTCCAACCTTGCCCAATTTGATGGGATTGATCTGCCCGGTTGTGCAGTTGTAGACTGGAATTCCGTTTGTCCTTGCGAAGCTGTTCGCCCAAGCGGCTGTGATCATCGTGTTGCAAACCATATCGACTGGAATCATGTCAACAGTGCACTCGGCAATACCTCGGATACTTGCGACGGTTCCACGTCCGATTTCCATCAGAATTCCTGTGAAATAATTTCTGTTAATCAACCGGAGTTTCAGACAAAATTAATCCTCACCAGTTATGCCATAGACGTTGTCGATCCATCCAGGAAACGGCTCTTGGCACGCTGCTGTAACAATCGACGGCCGAACGATGCAGACGGGGAGCTTCTCTTCATAACCAAGGACAATCTGCTCTGCCATCTGCTTGGTTAACGTGTAAGTGTTGGGATGTTTCTTATTGAAACGTTCAGCGATCGTATCAATGAAGTTATCCGGTAAGACACCAACTCCGTTGATGAACAAATTGTGATCCTCAGTTTCAGTCGATCCGTAAACCTGTTCGCCAACATTCCGCAAATATGGGTTGCTGTAAGCTGTACTCACATGCACCAAGCTCTAAGAAAGATATAATTATTATGTGATTATTACGCAACTCTCGGCGTTCAAGTGCATCAATAATTTGTACCTTCAAATGCTTCATTTTCGTACAGAGCTCCATGACTCTCTTGGTGCCGAACGTGTTTAGGTTCGCAGCATCTTTCAGGGGCTCGTTGAATCGGACGGTCGCAGCGACATGGAAGACAATGTCGATTGTGTCTTGCAGCATCTTCGAGTCGTGGTCGTCGATGCCGACATTTGCCTCTTTTATATCGCCCGAGACGAAGGCGAGTTTATCCATCACGTCCGGAGTTTTCTCGCGGAGCTTTTCGAAGATTTTATTGGCTTTGAATTCGGCGAAGCGTTGCTCACTCGACAGGCCTCGCTTCGGTCTCAGGATAATGAAGATTTTATTTATTCCATTGCACGATCTCAGCAACTTCTCAACCAAAACTTTGCCTAAGAACCCAGTCGAGCCAGTAACGAAAATGTTCGACCCATCGAAGTATTCTTTGATGCTCCTCGTCGTGATCAGCGGATTCTTTTTGCTGTAGTCCGCATTGTTGTTCTCGTCATAGTCAAACTCTCTTTTCTTCCGAATGTATTTGCTCCAATTTATGTCCATTGCGATCTAACTCCAACCAAATGTCCAAGGAATTGTCGTAACTTGCGTTGACTGTTTTATTAATTTTGAAATCTCTCGCACTTGTAATGTAACTTTCACTCGCGGAAATCTCTATTGCACTAATTGCATCAGAGGCTGAAAATATCTTAAGAGATTGCGTTGCCGATTATGTAATTTTCATGTTTGCCCCAATCACACAGTTTTTCTTAAAGTTCAACTTTGTCCTCGTCCAACTTTCTTCACTTCAAATTTCTCTTCCGAAATTCAATTTGCAATAAGATTCTTTGCTTGGTTCTCACAACATCTCAATCGGGCGAGAGTCGAGCCAAAACTGAAAGTGTAAAATCGCTGCGAGGCCTCGAAGAAAATATTAATCGGTGAAAAGTGGGAAAGCGTTGAAAATCTTGTGTGCAAACATGCAACAAGAGTCAGAGCTTCAATCGAACTCTACATGGGAAAGTGTAGTGAAAACCAGTTGAAAGCACTGAGAAAGACATTGCGCAAAGATGCAGGCCGAAGAAAAGTGAAGCTGGGACAGAACGAGTGAGATAAAACAGCGAAGTCGAGCAGCGCGTTTTAGTTGGTAAAGTTCTTGATAATTAAAGTGACGACTATCGAGATTTCAGAGCTTAATGAAAGCTCAATGGAAACAAAACTTTTCGTTTTATATTACGGCGTGACTTCATCGATCTGTTGAACCTTTGAACGATTCATTCGTCAGGCCGACGATCACGTAGAAAGTCCAACTAACTCGCTGAAATATCGGCTAAGCGCCGTGCATAATTTCTATTGCAGTCGCTGCACTTTTTCCATCTCTTCTTTCACTCGGTTACGCGGCAACACAAGGTTGTTGAACACGTTTTCTCAACGACAACAAATTAGAAGTTTGGCCTGATTTTCTTCTGCGTACGAAGTGAAGTTATCCTTAGCAGTTGCGAGTGAGTCTCAGGGTGAGATGATCATTACAAAACTCGAGCTGCTGATTGCCTGACGATTAGTCGTGGAAAATTCATTCGATTGCGTTAACAATTTTATTTATCCAAAGAGAAAACCCATTCCATCGATAAAAAATGCATAAAAGTTAAGAAAACAGTTTTGTAATCTCAAAGAAAACCTATCAACGACTGGATCTAGTGAGTGTATAAAAAGAGGGCAACGTTATTGAATACGAAAGAAAAATTGTCTAGCGAATCTTCTTGACTATGATGTCGATGAGCTGATCGCATCTGTCGCTTTTGCCGCGGAAGTCTTTCGGGTTCGGGCCAATCATCTGGATGAACTGAGGAATATCAGCCGAGACCTGGAAGAAGATTAGCAGTGAATTAGTCGCTGAAGCTTAAAGCGAAGTCGATGAACTTACGAAGACGAATTTCGACAAAGTCTTCAACACTCTGAACAAATATTCTTCCGATGGTTTCGAGTTGAGGAACTGCAAGATTGCCATCGTAATCTCAACAGCGATGTCATCGAAAACCTTGAACGGGAAAATCGATTAGCAAATGTTATCAATCGTAAAGTTGCCAAGATCGTTTAATGCACTTCATTTCATTGAATTTTGCTTCTCCTTTCAACTACCTTCGAGCGACTGCCTTTGGGCAGCAGTTGCCGCAACAACTTAGCATGATGGAATTTCTGAAAGACAATTGAAAATGGCCTGGGAGAGAATTTTCTTCTGCCAAAAGTTTTCACATCGATCGTTTGGAAAAGTATTAAATTGCTGATGTTAAAAGACTTAGCGGTTTCCATTTTAGAGCGAAATGCATTAAACATTGACAAGGGATAAGAAAGCAACTGAGATACTTTACAACTGTTTTTACTTCCTTGATGCCCAAGTTGTACGACAAGGCAGTGCCGAGTTCTTGAAGCTTGGGGCAGGTCGATAGAAGCGAGTGAACGACGACCTTTGTGGTTGCTCGAATGTTTGATGTTTGCTGGTTGTTGAAAGTCCATTCGCTGATGTAGAGAAGCCATTCGGAGGCGTTTGCGTTCTCAAACAAGTTGCAAGCCTGAGACGTATTCATGTTAATAGTTCAAGTTATAATTCAAGAGGGAAATGGACTTACAAAGAGCGCGACAGCTTCTTGTTCTTCTGGCTTGTGCTTCTCGACATCCAACATGTAATTCATCAACACGTGATCGCGTCGATCTTGATGCAAAAGCAAGATAATGTCGTCTTTCAACGCTGCGTACGCAAGAGATCTTAAGAGATGGACACGAGCTTCGGTCGACACTTGTGGATCGTTGAAGATTCTTCCAACAAAGACGAGGAAAATGTCGCTGAGAGCCCAACAGCCGTCGCCGAGCAATAAATATTGATGGAGCTCTTCAAGCGCCAACTGTTCCTCTTCTGAAAGGCTTTGATCGACCAGCTTCACAAGTTCATCGAGCTCGATTTTTGGCTGAAATGATTGGCGATAAGAAATTGATCTCTGGAAGACTCAACGAGCTTACATCGATTTCTTTGAAGACAATGGGTGGCTCGCGGTTCTTCTTTTTCTCTTCCTCAGCCCGACGCTCCTCAGCCTCTTCCTCTAATACCTGTCGGATGATTCAACGATCAGAATGACTCAGCTAAGTCGCAGGCCTATTTTGCGTCTCACCTTTTCCGATGGCAACATCTCCGAGTGGATGATTGGCGCTTCATTCTCCTCGCCTGCCCCATTATTTTCCTCGATCTCAGACATTCCTGTTGAGTTGTATTCACTACTGTCACTGAAGGTTACGCGATTAGTTTTCTTCTCCTTCTTCCGCCTTTTCTCCTTCTTGCGCTCTTTTTTCGCGAGTTTCTCGAGACTTTTCTTGCGCTGCTCTTCGATCACTGACGATTCCTCTCTAAGTTGATTGATCTGTGTATTGATTTCGATGAAGTCGGGCGAAGGTTCCCGGCCTGAATATGTGATTTGAGGCTCGAAGGAAAAGTTTGTGTTCCCGTCTGCTCGTTGACCTAAACTTTCTGAACGGAAACGAAATTCAACAAAATGATTAAATGGAAAACTTCTGCACAAACCTATAAGTGGGCCAAGCGATTGTCCTAAAGGCGTTGACAGAAACTCCGATGGCAAGTCGAGAATATATTTGGGGATCGAAGCGCCGCACAAAAACTGACACAAGTCTTCGGAAAATGTATTGCAATTGTGCTTCAGCAGACTATAACACGATCCACTGAAAAGAAAACGCGAATCTCTCAGTCGCCGATTCGCTCAATTTTCCAATTTTCTCGCTTTCACACCAACGCACTCGGTCACTTACCGAAATGAACTTTCGGCTAAGCCTCTCAGGTAGTCCTTAAATACTTGATATGGTATGAAAGTTTCGCCAATCCTCTCCTTCTTCAACGGGTTACCGAGAACTGTCGAGCTCTGAAATGATTTTTAGGCCTTAATGAGGGAAACTAGAGAGGAAAATTTTCCGTGAAAAGTCTTTTCTTACGCCGCACAAGCTCGCGATGTATTTTCAGTCAAATTTAAAATTAAACTGAAAGACTTTGCGGCTCGCACGGAGAGCGAACGGTCGGCGTAGATCGTGAAGAAACATCGTGAAATTCCATTCGGGACAAAGATTCGAGAGCATTTGCTGTTCAGCAGGTTGAGCGGTGATTGCGCACTAGTTGATCGTGCTGATCGCGAGCCGTCGCATTGTTTCTTTCTCCTCATAAATCCGCATGAAGAAATATTTCTGTTTATAGAGAAAGCGTCGCTTAATCGCGATCGCAACTTGTAGTCGTGTTTTCGGACGAATTTTCATGAAAATTGTTTTAAAAATAGAAGAAAATTTTCTTCCGTTCTCTTGTTTTTCGCTTAAGTCGCATTCGCACTCATCGCGAGAGCTTCGGATCACTCTCTGGCTTTGAAGAGTTCACGTTTTGATTTTGTTTTCAGACTCCGTACTTTGTGTTTCTTGAAATATTTCGGGATGAAACGTAAATAATTTTGTCTTTTATAATTAGAAATGTTCAATCAGCAGGTGAATTGAAAGGCAACGCTGCTTATGTCCGATTAACGATCGAGTCTCGATCTGAATCAAACTGCGACTGAACAAACGACGTCAGAGCTTTCACGCAAAAAAGATTTCGGGCAGTCGCGTGGGCTCCGAAATATTTTCCTTTTGGTAAAAACACGACGACGTCATTCGAATCTCACCGGAGCTAAATTTAAGTCTTAGTCATTCCCATTCACTGCTTCGATGATAAGCTTGTCGCGAGCGCTCGTCAAACGTCATCAAATCAACTTCTCCTCGTCAATGGCTTTTTCACGAGATAACCGCCGATCGTTCAAGGAGAAAAGCGTTTTCTTCTTGCGAACAACGGCACGTTTATGGAGGTCATGCAAACACTTACTGGTGAACACGATGTGATGCCTTGAGAGCCGAAGAAATATTCTCTACCGAACACAACAACGGCTGTGTGCCAAACTCCTTCGATGCGACGTCCTGTGACGCAGAAGTGGATTAAACTGTCAGATCGAATTGTAATCGAAGCGAGCCTCTTGTTTATTTACCTAGGAACATCGGAGACATCACTGCCGCCATTCCTTGCGTCATGTCGTAGATGTAGAGCTCAACGTTTTGACTTCCAAAGTCGTCCATCGTGCACGGAAATGTCTCTTGTGTCCTGAAATATATTTCTTTGTTCATAATTTGGCACAAAAAAGTAATTAAAAAATGTAAGTCGCTCTCTAAACAAAGATATCGAAGGTCAGGCACCTTCGGGACTCAGTTAAGTGTCGAGCATTAGGCGCGGGCAATTAGGCGGGCGAATCTAAATGCGCGCGATCAATTCACACGTCGTCGAGTTTTCCCTTTGTGGATCTTCAGCTCAAACTTAATTCGGTTGAAATCCCGCAAGCTTGAGTCGAGTACGAGCGGGGTGTCGGTGCATTACGTAAGGAATTTTCACCTGATTTGCTAAATGGGCTATTTATACTGCAGTTGATCTAATTTTCTTCTTTGGCGTTTGTTTTCGCAAGCACTCAACGATCGCTGATCAACAAAAATTTAATGTTGAACAGAAAAAAGTCATTTCTGGTCTTGCAATCAGTCACAAGTCACGAGCCTTTGGCCTTTCAAACTATCAAACTTTCTTCAGAGTTTTCACGAAATTTTTGCAATTTAAATTCCTCGCGGGGATTTTTTCTTTCAACTGCTTTTCCTCTCAGACCGTTTCAACTCAGAGCTTTAGTTCAACTGAAAAAGTTGTTCATTTCCCGAGCGATTATTTAGATTTTCTTTTCGCGACGTCACTTGGTAGTTGTGGCGGATTTTTTTGTGGCGGCGAAAAGGTTCGCGAAGAGGTTTAAGAGAATGAATATCAACAAATCTGAAGCGCTGGCGCAGGTATCGACTGTGGATTTATTTTTGAATCATTTGTCCGAATTCCTTCGACTCCAATAAATCTCAGTTCAACTGAATGCGACTGGGAGTCTCGATTCACGTCTGATTCGTTTGGAAATATATTTTAAAAGTTATTAAGCTGTCACAATATTTTCACTCGAATTCAAGGAGAACTTGGAGGGTAAAGATTTTTTAATTGATCAGAGTTTGGACCTAGGAATTAAGGTCAACGTCTTGATGGTGTCATGCTTAGTTCAGAAGAAAGTGATCTCTGAAACAGAAAGCATAAATTCATCCGTCGATGAGTCGAATACAACAGCAACGAGCCAAAGCAATCGTCAAACGACATTGCGAGAAGAAATCACGAAATTCACTTCGATCGTGATCCCCGATTAGACTTTGATCCGATATTTGCCCGCACGCGACTTCGCATTGTCTCGAAGAGTGATGACAAATTAGTCAGCAATTGGCAAGGAAGCAAGAAAGCGTCACCGATGAAGCGCCAACAAAAATATGCAAGCAATTTCTTCGCGACTAAGTTGCTATCAAACATAAATTTTTTCTGTTTTCTATTTGGCACTCGAACAGGTGACACATAAATATGAGTAAGACCTCGAGCAGACGATTTGACAGCCACTAAACTGATTTTAGTTTCACTCACTCACCTCGATTAATTTCACTGAAGCAAACGCAATCAGCTGAGAGACAACTTAGCTGTGGAATGTTTGAGATATCTGATGTGAAGTTATGTTTTAGCAACTCACGATTGTGATTTAAAGTAGTGAACCCCTCGTTGGAGATTTCACTGGCAAGTGCATGAACATATATCAGTTGCATATGAACTGCCATCCTGCGCACTTCGCTCTTCCGTCCCGATTTTTTATACAACAATTTTGATTCAACAAAAATGGGAACTAATGAAACATATCTGAGCTTGCTGATCAAACGCTTGAGCTTCGAGCAGCTACGTAACTTGGCCTCAGCAGCCGACGATAATGTTAGAGAAGCGATTTTCACTTCTCCGGTGTTTTTGGAGAAGCTTTTGGCCTGGTCAGCGATGAATAACGAACCGTAGATTTGTACAAACTGTGTGAATTTCATTTGAAAGAATTTGAATTTGAATCATTAACATGATAAGCAGGATATCAAATACCTTCAAGAGTCCATGGACATACGAAATAAATTACTACAGTTATTTCGTATGTCCATAGACTCTTTAGGTTCCATAAATCAGATGTAACTTGCTAGTTGAGCTTGATATTTGACTGTAATTGATAATGTTATTTGTTCAATAAAATGCAATTTTATTGTTAATATTCTGTGCTTAAAAGTTTATCTTGCAGCAAGTCTGGATTGTTGCTTTGAGCAGCGAACCCCGTTGTAGACTTCACGGGTTTGTGTTTTGTAAAAACGTTTTCAGCTTCGTTGCCGGTGAATTGCTTTGCTTTCGCCTCGGGAGACTTTTTCAAACCAAAACAGTGAGATATTAAACGATGGATAACAACGGAAACAGCCCACTGACGGCCTTCAGCAACTGCCCGCACGTTGTCGACTCAATCTACCAACTTTTGAGCTTTCAGGACGTGCTGAATCTGTCGTCAGTGAACAAATATCATCGAGAACTGATTTTCAATTCTCCAGCGTTTCTTGATAAGGTCGTCTTGGTCGTCTATAACACAAACTCCGAAGGTTTCAAAAGTTCTCGATTCGAGAAATTTAAAAAGGTGAAACTGTGTGGCGGAACAAAGAAAATAAATGATAGAGATCTATCGATCTCCAATCAAGGCCAGATTCAAGTTTTGCAAGGCCGTGTATTCGATTGGGAATTCGAAATAATTGAACAACTGAAAGATATAGAAGAACTAACGTTCCAGGATATTACACCAGTGGTAAAGAGGTCGTTCCCATCTTTCAAGAAACTCACGTTCATCAACGGTCACCCATCGCTGTTAATGTCGCAATTAAAAAACAACCAGTTGAAGTCATTGTCAATCACAAATGATGTCTACATCAAAAACGCTTTAAAGTTTTTCGTAGAAGTTCGTGTCACAGCTTATAAACTTGAAGAGCTTTTCCTTTCGGACCATTCGAGATATAACTTCGACCAGGACAAACCAGAGTTGCAAGAGTTCTTACATATTCATCGAGATTCTCTTAAAGTCATAACTCTCGACATGTGGATTACTCGCGGTGGATTCGTTGAGGTATTTCAGATGCCAAACCTCACACATCTCACTTTGTTTGAGCTTGCTAAGGCCAACCGAAGTGTTGAATGGAATCATTTGGATTTCCCAATCAGCCAGTCGCTTCGATTTCTTCATCTTCAAGACCTAAAGGACAACAATCAGCTGCTTGAAGCCGTTCTCAAGTCGTGCCCTAACATCACCGAGCTCAAAGTGCACAAGCTCAACAACGAAGCTCGGACAATCATCGCCACTCACGCCAAGAAGCTCAAAGTCTTGACGTCCGAAGTTGAAGAAGATCAACCAACAAACTAATGTCACATTTGTGCCTCCTCAACCTGCATTTAAAACCTGAAATAAATGAACTCAAAGCCAAGCAAAGTTTTTCTTATACAATTTTATTTTTTAACAAAATTCTCGACTGCAGTTTAAACTTTTATGACACAATATTTAATTAACCATTCTCGCTTCATCTACAAAAATAAATTCTTATAAAGCGCCGGCGGCTCACCCAAAAGAAAGTCTAACAATAAATAAACTTACAGTATTAATTAAGTTAATTTGTAGATCTAAGCTTACAATTTCCTCTCTTCGACTGTCTAACGCGGTTAATTCCGTCCAACATGTTACAAAGTTTCTTGTTGTTCACATTAGTAAAAGCTCTTACTGAAGCTCCGAATCAGATCTTAATTTATTAGATACGTTTCTCTTTAAATTATCTCTCGTTCGCACTTCCAAAAGGCACAAAGTTCCATCTGATTAGCTGACATCAGCTGCACATAATTTCGAAGTTTAAGGCAGTGTTTTAAAATTAAAATTGGAAAAGTCTAATCGTGTGTAATCGCCGAACTGGGATGTCGAATTGCTTAAATATGTGGGAAGTGCGTTGCAATAAAATTCATTTGATTTCACCTAGAGAAGCGTTAGCAAGCACATATGACATCGAAGGCACTTTTGTTGCAGCTTAAACCTCAACGCCATCACGGTTGAGCACATAATTGAACTTTTTCGCTTCTTCCTCTTCGTTGGTTGCCGACGCTGCGGGAATTTCAGGTACAGACGAAGCTCCACGACGAGTGAAAAATGCCATTTTCTCTCTAGAAATGGAAGAAAGTTAAATTGGATCTCATCGAGTAACTGACATTGCTCTACTCACTTGAACGAAATCATGTCTGGCTTGTTCTTCTCGACTTTCGTCTTGCGAAGTTTGTAAATCTCCTTCGACGTTTTGCGGAGAAGCTTTTGCATTCTGCGATCCTCGACCGAGTTGGCACTGTAGGTTTCCACCAAGTTCTTGAACTCTTCGTTCTCCAAAGCCCAGTTGGCGATGGAAACGTCATTGGCATCACGAGCTTGTTCCAGTCGCTGCTTCAGCTCACGCAATCTTGTGATCTCGTCGTTGAGCGACTCCAATCGGGATTGCTGAGCTTTCAAGTCGAGCTCGAGGTCAAGGCTTGTTCTCGGTGGAGCTCCTGGATTAACTTCTTGAAATAAAATTGATTAGAATTACGAAACTTCAAGAGCGAGACTTCAACTTACTTGCAGACCTCACTCGAGGCACTTTGCATGGATATCTCAGCGATCGTCGCTCGACTGCTCCCCTTCTAAATGGAGGAGGTTGCGCGTTAGCGGTGACAGCTGCTGTCATGTTGAAATGCATTGCGCTATCACTGTCACTACGTCGGCAAATATAGCGTGACTTGGACGCTGTCACAGCACTCGGTGAGAAGGTTTGTGATCGTTTCACTAAACTGCTTCGGTCCTCGATGGGATAAATCGTTGGGTCGCGAAGTGAAGTGGTTGATGCCGATCCAACTCGATCTCTCAGTCGCATCATCGCGTTGCGTTGCTGTTGATAGTCTGGAAGAAACTCTGTGTTTGTTTGAGCGTCGACTGTTTCAATGTTGAGAACATCAAAGTTTTGCACTTCATTCATGTAAGTTTCGAGCATCTGAGCTGTCGAGTCTGCAAAATAGTCAAACGTTAGCTGCAGACGTCTTGCGAGAGATCAGTCTGCGACTTACCATCGTCGTAAGCTTCTTCATTTCTGACTCCACACGCCTCGTCTTCGCCCTCTTCGTCGCTCTCTTCGTCGTCGCTTAGGATCAGCTGCTCCTGCAGACTCATGGCAAGCACTGCTTGCTGTTGCATCTCGTCATGGCCTGCAAACATTTCTTAATGAATAAATCTAGTTTTTCGTCAAAAAGTTCTCAGCTTGCCTTGGTTTCTTGTTAGGGTTGACGTTTGCGAAGAGATCACCGTCGACTCATCGGACGATTCTTCCTTCGGCGCCATCAAGTTCTCATCAACTTCAGTCTCGTTCATGATCTGTCGGCTGATGATGTTGTACCATTTGCTGTTTCCATCTTGGTGGGTCGAGAACTCGGCCAAACTGATTTGTGTGCTTCCCTGTTGAGATGTCAAACATTAAACTGAGAAGTCTAGAGAAGTCTTTAAGCGTCACTTACCACCCAATCTTCCTTCTGACTCAGCAAGATCATAATCTTGATCTGAAGAGATTTCGTGTAGACTTTGTTGAGCGATATCGGCACCTGAACACTGGCGCCCAGTAAAGGCTTGTTGAACTCGTTGAAGGTTTTCGTGCGAAGGATGACAGGATTGCCCGACGTCACAGGAAACAAAATGACTTTAATGTACGATTGACAGCCGGGTGGAAAGCCCAAGACCGTCAGGTTTCTGGCTCGTTCCAGAGTGATTAGGAGGGCACCGTCTTCGGTTAAATACTTTAATGTTATTTGAATTTGAGCAGATTCCTTAATTTGATTTGAAGCTCGAGACGCTTCGAACACGCCGCTGTCGCCGGCAACTGATTCGTCGCTGACAGCCGCGGACACAGACACAGATCGGGTATTCGACGCCGACGACGAGCGACTCAACGCTGACTGCGGGATGTCCAGCAGGGACGGCTTCTCGTAGATCGGCGACAAAGGCTTAATCTTGAGCTCTTGCAAATGCTCCTCGAGCCGAACGCTGTCCAAGACGCAGTGCGATGTAGAAGGACCAGCTTCATACAGCGCCGCCAGCGCCTCTTGCGCGTTCTCGTACATCGGCTCGATTTTCAGTGGTGAAGCGGGCGGGGTTTCATTAGAGAGACTGCTTCGTGAAGATAGCGACATGTCCGAGACTGCCGGTGGAAGAAATCTTTGAATTTTTCTTGTAATGTCGACCATATCGACTCTTTGCTCGGTCATCAGAGGATCGCCGTAGATGTCAGTGAAACTGATTCCACTCAGCGATCCTTTGCTGCTGGCCGTCGACAGCGATCCCATGCTTGATCCGCTGCTTATCGATAACGTGCTCGCCGAAACTGATTTCAGTTGGTTTTCCAAATGCGTGACTTCTTTGAGTGCGTCGAGGAGCTCTTGCAGCAACTGTTGCTTCTCCTCGTGCAGCTTGAGACGGCTCGCAATGCACTGGTTTGACTCTTCGTATGCATTGTTCAAATCTGACTCCAACTTTTTACACAACTGTTTGATCTTCGTCATTTCATCTTCGGACCGCGACTTCGGTGCAATGCTTCGGTACTCGAGCAGCAGCTGCTTCTTCTCTTGGAACAGCAGCAGACGATCTTGATCTGACTCGAGCTCTCCAGGTCGAATGCGCTCTTCCAAGTTTGCTAGTTTCTCTTGGATATCCTTGACGCGTTTACGCCACTCGTCGTATCTTATTCTAAGCTGAGCCATCTCTCGTGCACCGATCGGGAAGCTCTCAGGACACATGTCGGTCTGAGAGGCGGCCGAGACTCTGTCGTGCAGATTGAATGTGCTGGCGTCGGGGCTCTCCTGACGGAGCTGTAGTCTCGTCAGATCTTCCTTGACTTGCGCTAAGCTGTGCATGAGTTCCTTCTTCTCTTTCTCGCCCAGCAGTAACGACTTTTGAATTTTCCTAACTTCTTCCATTATTGCTTGGGCTTCGGTTAAATTGTAGCAGCCGTTTTGATGATTGTTTAGCTTCTGTTCAACGCCGTGTAACGTCTCGACACCACGCTGCGTATAAGACATCTCAGTTTGTATCCTCGCCATCTCTTTACGAAGTCGATAAACTCTTTCTTTAGCGAGCACGAGGTCAGCCCTGAGAAGGTCAGGATCGAACTTTGTGCTGCATGAACTAGCCGACGAACACAAGCTGGTGCGACTGGCTGCCAACGCATTCAAGTGGTTGTATTCATCTTGCGCGAGGAGCAGTCGCTGCTGTTTAATGTCATAAATCTCTTTCTTTGCCTCCAGTTGATCCTCGGCCGATGTCACATACTCCCGAAGCATCTCCTCTTGCAAAGTCTTCCATTCTAGCCGGGGGTCTTCCAGCTGGGTGCATTGGTTATTGTGGTTGGTGTAAAACAATCCGATCTGATGATCATAGGATTCCTCCCAGCCGATCGGCAATTCATTTCCAATGCAGTCGGCGAAGGTCTCGGGCTTTGTGTATCTAAAATGGAAGAGAGAGATTGAGGTTTGAGAAAATGGTTTGACACTTTTGATAAAATATTGCAGTGTCGCTTTGTCGATAAATTCAATGTTTTTTGACCTTGACGCTTCCAGAGAAATTATCGACTCGAATCCGCCGTCACGCAGACTTTAATTCTGAGCCCATTCATCCGATGCAGCGGTGAGCTTTTATTCGTGAATTTATTTGACAGCGACATGAAGCTTTAAAAATGAAATTCCAATGTCGAGTCCGCAGCGGAGCATTCGAGCGATTTTAATCCCAATGTATCGATACAACTTTTCAATTTATTCATGTTCCCTTTCGTGCTCTTTCTGAAAATATTCGGCAGAGGCAAAAAACCTAACAAAAGAGCTTAAGAAGACAACGAGAAGCGGAATACAGAAGCTCAGACATTTTCTTATGCTCTGTCTTCTTCTCGAAATTTATGTGTAACTGTTTTGTTTGTTGAGTTATTTTGAAATGTTTTTATGTTCTTTTTATTGCCTCTCTGCCTTCTGTCGTCGCGCTCGCCAATCCTTTCCTGAACCAGTTGCATTTCTCAATAAGAATCGTGGTCGAGCGAGGAATTCTGCTTCGATAAACTTGAGGTATTCCCAACTAGAGACCCACGCATGCTTTCAAGATGTAATTAGACATTCACATGCTTCTAGATCCAATTCATCGGTTATCCCGTAGCCTATCCACGCACGATCCCAAGCTCTCAAGATGTAATTAGACATTCACATGCTTCTAGATCCAATCCATGGCTTATCCCGCAGCTTATCCAACTCCTTAACTTCAACCGATCGTGAAGAAAGTAGACTAGATCGAGACACTTTCGGCCATAGCAATGAACGAATCAAACTTTTCACTTCCTTCTATCTTTATCGCTCTCTTCTTTTTCTTTCTGTTCCTTCGCTTTATTAACATTTTTCCCAGTGTAAGTGAAATCAAAGAATTCTGTTCGACGAAGCCCCAGAGTAAATGAACTGTAAAAATAATATACAGACTTACACACATCGACGGACTCACACACGCTGTCGGGCCGGGCAACATTCTTTCGAGGGGGCGCGGGGGGAAATAATGGAGCGAGAGAGAGAAAAATTGTCGAAGATATTTTATATTTATGTAAAATGAAAGAATTTCTGAGGAATTCCCAACAACGGAGCGCATGAAAATGTCTAATTGCAAGCAAAAAGAAAAGCTCGAAACACGCGAAACGGTGACTAAACACAGCAGCCGCGCTCGCTCGCTGCTACGACTCGGGCAGAAGCGATTAATTGATATTAAGGAAATTCTTGCCGTCGATATTAGGTCATTTCGTTCGAGGTTCGACGATCGTCGGCGATCGGTAGCCAAATGAGAAAATGATACGCATGTGCATTCGCTCCACAACAAATAATGAAATAGTATTTTATCGCATTCCAGAGCCGATGACGTGCTGTGATCACGGCGACCATTTTCGCTGCTTTCAGACCTCGGGCGCGCGTTTCCCTTTCTTCGCAAAGGTTTAGAGAGACGAATTAATTAAAGCTGATGTGTGAGGTTGCGTAAGTCGTGTGTTTGACTTAAAGGAAACTTGATTGTCCTGAACGTGATCAGCTTTAGAAAGCATGACTCGCTCGAATGTTTTTTATTTGCTCGGCGATTTCGCGGCGCGTTCAAAACAAATGAAAGCGTCAGATTCCTCGAACTTTGTCGAGTGTTTAGCCTAAGCTTTTAGATAAAGAGATTTCAACGTTTCCGGTAAACACAAAACGCGCCTTATCTTGACGGTCTTATCGTGTAATCAACCTCTGGAATGTCCAAAGAGATCTGGTAATCCGCTTAATCTCAGTGACAAACTTATTTTCAGTAAATCCAAGAGTTCAACTCACTCTAGTTCTGCTCGAGCTCGCCGCATCGAGCCGATGAGAAAGAGAACGTCGATAAATAAAACTTATAGGTCATAAAAATTCCTAGTAATTAAACTGTAATCATATCATTGAGATACCGCAGAGAATCAAGATGCGGAGGAATGCAATCGAATTAAAATGAATTGGCGCCAGCATCCGATCGCGTCCCTTCGGAGTATTTAGCTTTAATGCGATCCATTCTAGCAGCAGCAGCATTCTAAAGAATCAAGTTTTCGCTTCGACAAGACGCGTTCTTCGAATGCCTTCGTCCATTGCCTCCGACATAGTTTCGACCGAAAGCTCGCTGATGTGCAATTGCTGAAGTAAAAAGATTTTCGCATTTATTTTTGTTGGGTAAGCGCAAATATTTCAAGTACTTTTATGAAAAAAGCTGATAACAGCGTATTGATAAAGATGGAATTTTAACAGTAAACAAGAGAATTGTTTTCTTCACACTCGAATTCCTTTACACGACGACAAACGCGGATGAAGCGAATGCGGCCGCTCTACTTAGAAGCGTGCCAAAGTTTATTCATTAGCATGTTTCCGATGATCCTCGCTTGTTTTTACACATTGCGTGATAACAGACACTCCACCAGCCCGCCGATCAAACACAGAACGCGCTGTTCTCGTTATCAAAAAATGCTGCGCGACGTAAAAATAAAATAAAAAAAAACAAAATTCCTTTCAGCAAAAAAGTCTGTGTTTGTCATTGTGAATTCCTCGGCACAGCGAGAGGAAAAAAAAACAGAGCCGACTGTGCGTTGACGACTATCATCGTGAAGATTAAAGTGTGAAAACGCGCACGATGGCATGTCAATGATAATATTTTCCTCTTGGAAAGGTCATCTGGACGTTGAAGCCGAGCGAAGGAAGTTGGACGCTCGCTCATTAAAATTCCTCGAGACAGCTCAACGAGCAAATATTTGAGCGGTCAAGTCAATTTCACTTTCACTTTTTCCAGGCTCAACGTTTCCCCATCGCGCGCGTTTCTTAATCTGTCAAAATCTGATCGCTTTATCGGCCAGAGCGTGAAATACTTAATGATGCACCGTGAAGAAAAAGTTTCGCCGAGCTTTGCTTTTTAGGTGAATGGACAGCACTAAGTGGAAATTAGCAACGCATACTTTAAAGTCGCTTGGATGTGTAATAATCTTTACATAATGCATTCGTTTCTACTCTCTCGACTTCAAATAATCATAAAATATAGGCTTTTGCAATTGTGGAATCTGTTGCACACGTTTTCCTCCTCTTAAGTGGGCTTGCATGATGTCGACTGAGTTCAGCGTGCGACGCTATGCGATATCAAAATCATGCTTCGCCTCTCGCTCGCGAACGCGCCGTGTGTGATCGTGAAAGATCAACTCAGTGACAAGGACCATCGTTGAACTCGAATAAATCAAAGCGAGCGAGCAATTCTAGGAATGTTTTTCGTGAAAATTAATCTTGATGTTTGGCAATGAGCGACAAGCTGTCAATTAAAAAATGTGTTCAAAGCTTCCACATCGATTTGTTTACCAAGCGATTAAGAGGCAAAGACACTTCTGGCTCTCGAGCCGAACATTCTTCCAAAGATTCGTCCTAACAACCGAAACTCCTACGAGCGAACTTCAAGTAAACTTTGCTATTTTCCTCTTTTTCCACGTGTGAGAAATGTAGTTCAACCCCGAAAAAAAAAAGTTGTTTAATGTATATAAATCGCCGCATTCTAAAAATAAATTATTTTCTAATAAACAGAAATTTTCAGAAATTCCTTCTTCCTTCAAACATTTTTCTTTCATCATTCGAGCGATGTGATCTCGAGGCAAGAACCGAAATGTTCGAGAGAGCGAGCGCTTTTCCGAGAACTCCTCCGCCGTGGAAATTCCGGGAAGCGATCGTCGAGGATCAAAGCGTTTATCTCGAAGTGGAAGAGCAGAGCCAGCGATCGATTCTCAAGTTCTCGAGCGCTCTCTAATCTAGTTTAGCGAATTGTAAATAGTGTGGCTGTGGAGTGGAATACCAACGCAGCCGAGCGCTCTGTAGTCGTCGTCGTTTACGAGGCAGCGCGCGCCGCCTATCCCAAAGAATTCACACTAAACGTGATTTTTATATAGCTATACATATATTGACCTTTATTATATATCTAGAGAAATATTTTCGTTAGAATATTCGTCCGCACAGCACGTTGAGCAATTAAACTCGACGATTCTTGCAAGAACTCGAATGCCTCCGTCGATTGGCGACGACATTTCCCCCCAAAACTCCACGATTCAAGCGCAATTGAGTGCAGTTTCCTATTACCTATCCCTCGGATCAATCCATGTCGTTATCTTTCTGGTGTGATCGATGTAGTAGATCTTCCCGTCGTAATCCTGCCTCACTTCCCAATTATATGGTAATGGTAAATTTTCATTCTTATTTAAACTCTTAGGCATTTTTCTCAAAGACACTTCACTTGCTCCGCTTTTTCTCGACACTTTGCCACTTTTCTCTCGACACTTTCAAGCGTTTTCCATTATTTTCCACTCGCCATCTTACATATTTAACTATTTGTCGTCAAAACACTACGATTAAGGCGATTGAATACTCTAAATAAAATTAAAATTGTTTCACAATATCGAATGCTGCTGCTTGGCTACGAGTTTAATACGAAATGAAGTAAACTCTCGCAGTCTGAACCGTACAAAGCGCGAGAGTTAGCGCAACTGAACGCGCTCTGGACGAGAGAAGGAATGTTTGTCTGACGTCGGTGAGTGCGTTGATACTTCCACGGAATGGAATTAAACTGCATGAATTCAAAACAAATTGAACTATTTTTAATCGAGCGACACTTTGTTATTTTTATTGCTCATAAAATGATTTCATTTTGGAAAATGTGACCAAATTCACATTTGAATTTTATATCGGAAAATGTGACAAACTAAATGTTAATTTTATATCGGAAAATGTGACAAACTAAATGTTAATTTTATATCGGAAAATGTGACCAACTAAATGTGAATTTCATTCTGGAAAATTTGACAAACTAAAAGTGAATTTCATTCTGGAAAATGTGACAAACTAAAAGTGAATTTCATTTTATAAAATGCGACAAACTAAATGTGATTTTTTTAAATGAATTTTTCAAAAAAATATTTCATTTAACAATTTTTAAAATTCCTTATCAATTTAATAAATGGAAATTTTCTTTTTTATAAAATCGAGCCAGAGTTGAGCTTCGATCTTAGAAATATCATTCGCTCATTTCCATAAAACAGAAGTTTTACAGAAAGTAATTTATCATTGTTGGCTTCAAGCGTTCTGATTTATTCAAACCGCAGACCTTGACATTTACCTTCCATCTATCTCAGTTGATATTTCTCATAAATCAGAAGCTTCGGAATTCCTCCAAAGGCCCAACAGATCTCATTCCATTCGCCATTTGTGCGTGAAAACGATCTAACAAAATATTAATCAATGCCATGTGCAGTTCACGTTAAAGAATTTTCCTCGTCGAAGGAATGAAACGAAACTGAAACAAAAACTTTCTGACGATCTGAAAGAAATTCATCGCGATTTGCCCACTTGTTCGATTTCAAAACAGAGGCTGGTTGAGCTAATAAATATTTTATTTTATTATGATTTTGAAAAATAAACTTATTGATGTTCAGATATCTCTCCGGAAGGTTCAGAGTCGGCAGTAAACCTGAGAGATTAGGAATGCAATCGACAAGAGCTGAGGGTCTTGAATCCCTGATGCGTTGACAATGCTTCACAGTCCAACAGGAGGGAAGCTCAGTAAACTGAGAGGAGTTGGAATCTGCTCAGATTTCATACTTGCTTTGTACTCTGGTGTGTCATTATCAATGCTAGAGCAAATGAAAGTCGCGCAGTGGGCCCGGAAAGCACTGATGTGCTATGAGCGGTCTCACATAAACTGGCCATGGCCAGGCTAAGAGTTTGAGCGAGTCCCGAAGCTGGAGGCAACACCAGTTAGGGATCCAAGATAAGAAAGTCGCTCAGTAAACCAAAAGGTTTTTAATAAAAATCACGAGATTGATTTGCCATCCTTTCCATTTGCCAAAAGCAGAGAGAATCATGTAATATTTATTCAAGAAAGTCTTGTTCTGTTAGGCATCACCACGTCCGGCCATCGAATTCGCATTCTCTTTTTCTGCGGGCCAGCAAACGGTAGAAGAATTCCAACAGATTGATGACAACATCACTCAAACTGATTATGCAATTCATACGAATTCTTGCTTGCCTGTAGATCAACTCAACAGATTCTGTAGGCAGCGGAAGGAAAACGTGCAACGGTGCGAGATCTAGATTCGATGATTCACTTTCAAGTTGTCGGGGCAGAACAAGAAGTTTGTTCATTATCGGCGGCGAGTGTGTAAGCGACTCGCAAGTTGTGTGAAGCGACTTTTCAAGTTTCTATTTATAAGTTGAAAAAAAAAAAGCTCAAAATTTCTGCAAAAAGGTCCTGCTCCAGGCGGGGCTTGAACCCGCGACCACGGCATCCTCTCGGACGTACTGTCATATAAGTACCGTGCGCTAACCAACTGCGCCACTGGAGCTACCACACGCGTGCTGCTAAAAGACATATAAAAGCTACGGCCGACTTTCCAAAAGTGCATTTTCTAGTTTCCCGCTTCCTGATTAACGCGGAAGGGTCACGAGCGAGTGCAAAACTCTCATATGACATCGATTCACGCTTTCGTTTTGCTGATAAATCTTCAAGAATGTCGATGAACTTCTCGCTGTGATTTCTCGGTGGTCGTTACGACTGCGAAGGCGAGTCTGACGTCTCTTAATTAACGCGAGCAGAGATGACAATCTAATCATTTGATCGAGACATTCACCGGTGAATGGAAAATTCTATTACTTGACTTATTCATGATCAACACGCTCGCAAACTGAAAAGTTACGAAACTGATTTCGCGATTCGATCAACGTAACTAACGCGACACCAAACAGATCAACGCATTACACAACTGATTAATTATTCTAATTCAAGGGAGAATCCTTAATTTAAAGTCTCGTGGAAAACAGTGTCGTAGTAATTTTAAGTAACAAATAAGCGAAGGTATCGGCACCCACACCTTCATCTGGATATCTCGCGATCCTGTCAATGTGTTGGTATTCAGCTTGTTTATTTTATACTCAGCGTGATCTCGAACAGATTTAAAATGGAAATGTAAGTGAATTAAGAATCCATCGATTGTTTTTCGATGCTAAATCGATTGCTATTTTCACAGCCGAAACCCAAAGTATCAAGTTCTGACGAACTTCGAGGTGCTCAGTCAACTGCGCGAAATCAAAGATCAGAAAATGTCACAGGGCCGGAATTTAGCAACAATCACATACGAGGTAAGTTGACTGAAACCGTCGCGTTCTACAATTAATTCTTTGATCCGTAGACGATTCAACATCTCGAGAATTCGCCATGTAAATCGCAGACCAACGAGAACATCTTGAAATTCATCGCAGAAGTTAAACAGTTCAGCAAGCTCACGAAATCTGAAGTCCTCACGATGGTCAACGAACCGCCCAGCCTAGCGCTACACATTCAACTGATAGTTGAAGACTCAGAGGAGAGACTGACAGACACGCAGGTGGAAGAGCTCATCGAACTATCCAAGAAATATCTGCTACCGAGTTAAACCAATTGCTACATTCAACATTCACTTGCGACTTTTATTAAAAATGAAATCAATGATTCTTAAATCTCACTTAATAATAAAATAATTGAAGTGAATTTATCGCTTGAGATCCCCCAAATCCTCCAGATTATCCTCGTCAATCTCTGGCCACTTCTCGGGAATTATATCGAACAGTTCGTCTTTGACATCTCCCTGAATTACTATTTCGTCTGGACCCGTGACGGAGCTGCCACACGCAAACTTCGTCCCGAAGAATTTGGCTGCTAGCTTGAGGTCGATACCTTGAAATGAGATGAATCGTTTCAACTGTTTTTCGAAGGATTCTTGCAATGGTTTTTCGCGGGATTGATCGAGGACTTACCATAAGTTGCGATGCCCGTTACCACCGTCACGCTCTTCTTTTTCCCTCTCGGTGCTCTTGACAGGCAGATCTTCTTATCCTTGTCGTCGTCGTCTTTCTTCTTGTTTGCCTTAATCATTCCTTTGCCTCCTGGAATTAATTAGTTTCATTCGTGTAAGCTCGTTGGAGTTTCTCAAATGTTTACCTCGCTTCTGTCGCTTCTTCTCTCCGTCGTCGTCTCCCGTTCCTGCTGCGGGCTCCTCAGACTTCACGTCCATCTTCGCAAACTCGCTGGGAAGGTTCTTCTCGAGCCATTTCTTGCATTTCTCGAATTCCGGGTAGAACGAGCAGAACTGGAATGATTGCAAAATAAAGAAAATGCAGTTGGAATAAAGGAAACGACTCACTTCGAGTGGCATCGTGCAGTTGCCACAGTAGACGACTTTGCAAGGATATTCGACTCCTTCGCGCGGCCCGATCGCCAGCTTTTGAGCCAAACTTTCAGTCATTTTAGAAACTTATTTTGAAAGCAGCAAAACTTGGTTAAATCTGCTGAATATTTTCCACAAGGTGGTGAGTTTGCTGAGCAGAAACTTTTCTCACCTCACAAAGTTGATTTTCCGAGTTTGATTAATTAAAGACAAAATATCTCGAATAACGCTGTTACGTGTCAGGAGCGAAGGCTTAAGATTAAGGCAATATTAAAGTCGAGTTGGCGTCGCGTGGAGTTGGCGGAAAAGTGTCAAGGAAAAAGGAAAATTATTGATTTAAGAAGGAAAATTCGTGAGGGAAAAATCCTTTTTTGGAACGAGAAAAATCTATCGAGATTGATAAGTCGAGAAGGCTGAATATCGAACCGAAGGCAAAAGTTGCGCTTAAGCCGTGTGAATGCCAAACATGCCAGTGAAAAAGCAAGGCGAGTGTTTTCCCCCGAAAGTCCCGCAGTCGAGTTGAGGCGAAAAAAAATGGAAAACCAATCACAAGGGGGAGGGAAGGGAAGATAATTCATCCCTCTCTCGTGTGTGTGTGCGTGCGTGTGCTTAGAGAGTGTCATGTCCATCGCGATCAAAGGGAAAACAAGATTGCAATCAGGAAGGGAAAAAGTTTGCGCCCGTTAAGCGATTGCAGGCCCGTGAGAAGAATTTTCCCGAGATCCTTCGCGTGAAAATCCACATGAGAGCGAGGAAAATGATGTTCAGCGATGCGCGAGAGCTCTGAGAATAATGATAGCGTGTTTATGTGATGCAACAACATTAAGCAGCCCCGTGTAGTGTTTAAAATAAACGTCAAACATTTTCTTCTCATTTTCATTCGCTTCACTCTTCTTCGCCTCGAATTAACTAAAAAAACAGTGCAGGAAATAATGAAGCGCTGATTTGTTGATGTTCGGCGTAATGCGAGAACGCTTTTTGGAAATGGCAAGCGTCAGCGGGAAAAGATTATTCGAAGCCAATTTTTCGACTCCAATTAAGTCTATTTGGGCTTGATTCTTTTTGTACGTAGCATGACTGTGATAGGAGAAGGCTAGGGAGTCTTCTGAGGCTGCAGCTTCATCTCTATCATAGAATATATCGCGGGAAATCCAACGGAAAGTCTTGAGACTTTGTGGGACGTTGGACACTTCGTCAGTACGTAGAAAAAGAACCGAACCTCTAAGACTCCTTCTCATGTTGCGCCGGAATGCGGAAGAATATTTTATGGATCCGCAGCGACCTTGAACAGACGACGACGACGCTTGTGACCGAAAAGAGTTCACGTTCATCGTAAGATTTTGTCGATTTCGTCTGCTCGAGGAAATTTCTGATTGTGTCGCGCGAATCAAGGCAAAGGCGGAAAATCTCGCGCTCTCCTCTCGGCGACAGTCATAACAAAGTCGAGTAGTTCTATTTTCACAACTTCAGTGAAGAAGAAAGAACTTTTGAGTTGACGCTGAACATAATCGCTTTCATCAAAAGCGCGCTCGAAAACATTTTCATGCCAAAAAACAGTTGTGAGGGAGTTTATAGCTCTTTAATTTGTCGTCACATCATAATAAAGAGTCTCGTGTTAAAACAGAACCGTTTAGCGAAACGAAAACCCGAATGGACACGCTTTTTATCAGCACGCTTCAATCTTCAGACACACAATTGCTTCTCTTGTCTTGCTCTCATGTTATGTTTGCCGCTGACGCTAATTGCTTCTTTCCACCACTTGCAGAAGCACACCGGGCGCTTGAGCTGCTCGAGGATTACCATTCGAGGCTCGGCGCGCAGCAAGACCGAGCGCTGCGCATCGCCATCGAGCGGGTCATTCGCATCTTCAAGTCACGCTTGTTTCAGGCTTTGCTAGGTGAGTCGCTTCATTCCGCTCTGATCTGATTTAATTTACGATGCTAAGTGAATCAAGGAATTGTCCTCACATCTTAATTGAGAACAAAAAATCGATTGCATAAGTCGTCCACAGCACTCATGTGTCACTCATGTGGGAGGTCTGAATGCAAATTCGTGTTAAAGCTACATACAAAATGCATTGCGGGGACGAGTTGAATGCACTCTCACGAGGAAAAGCATCGTGCTCGGTGAATTTATGTGTCTGATTCCTTCGCAATGTACAAACGTGTGATGCAATCAATTATTGAGCATGCTACTCGCTCGTTCTCTTTCACCCGACGGCGATATATGGAGCAGGAAACGTTTTGTATGTGTGCTCGCTCTAGTTTCTATTTTGGGGCTAAACAAATTGGATTTTCTATAAACAGTGGAAATGTTCTTGTTGTTGTTCATCGATCATAGTTCGAGATTTACAGCGAGAAGAAGTTTGTTGTATCGACTGGTTGCTTAAAGAAACAAACTCCATAAATATTGAAAGTCGCTGGGCTGGTTTTAAAAATAGAACGATTGAAGACGAGCTTACTGCAACATGATTCGAGGACAACGATAAACAAACTGGAAATGTCAAAGTGGATGTACTGGAGACTTTTCGGTTGTAAAAGGTTGAGTCGCGCTATTTCGGGATTCAATTAAAGGCCGACCCGACAGTTCAATAAATTGTGAGTGCCTTGTTGTGCATGGCAACGTCACAGCGAGTGACGAGATGACGAGCTAATGAACCGTGAAGTGTAATCACAATCAGCTCTAGATTTATGGTTTCAATTTACTGATTTTCCAAGCCATTCGTTCTGCAGGAAAACTTGATGGGAAACATTGGATGCAGACGAGAGGGAATGCTTTAATTGAAGCTTGAAGCCAGAGCAGTAACTGAAATCTTCGAGATTTGTCTGGCTAGGGAAAACTTTTCCGTGACGCTCTAGAGCTGTTGAACATAGAAAACCATTTCATATTTTGCTTAAAAATGAGCCCAGGATGGTCGAGAGTTAATCGATTTCTCACTTCACAACTTGAAGTGCAGAGCTTGAAAGATTTCACAGGCGAGCAAGTTTGAACTTTCAAGCTTCCCAAAAGCTCAATTTTCTTTGTATTTTCTTCGCTTGTTTAGAACATAAAAATATTTAATATCAGTTTGATTGATTGGTAATTTTGCCGATTGAAGTCCTAATTATCTGTCAGAGAAAACAAAACTCTCGAAACTTTTGGGCCACGTTGCTAAGCAGATGTTCAAATCAACTGATCTCGAACTTAATTTGCTGGTCTGATTTATCGGCTTTCGGAATTCTTCGATGTTTAGAAAGATTTATAGAGACGAAACTTTCCAAAACTATTTCTCCCAATTTGTTAAACTTTGACTCTCGTCTAGACATCGACTCGTTTGATATTGTCGAGTAGGTCACACGATGACGCAACGATGGAACATTTGCGCGAACCTTGAACAGCTCGAAACACTTGAGGAACACCAAAAAAACAAGAAATTTGAAAGCGTGGAAAAGCAGAAGAAAATGAATTCGAATCCCAAGACGTTTTTGTGAAAAATTACACATTACGTGAAGCGTGTTCGTAAATCTTGGTCTTCAGCTTGCGATTTTTTCGGCTTCATCAGCGAATTCCATCTGAGAAACAATAAAAGAAATCTGCGAATGCTTTGATCGCAACTCGACGATTGTAGTAATAGCTGAACGGATTTTCCTTCTTGCTCGTCCAAATAAATAGAGCTCGAGTCGTTTCGTCAGTGAAGAATCAGATTTGCTATGAGATTCAGTGACAGAAGGACTGGGAAAGGCTTTCAGGTTGAGGTCAAAGCTTCATTTTATTCCATTAGCTTCTAAGAAGGTTTGTCAAACTGCTGGTGGTCAAGACATTAACTCAAATCCATAAAACATCTCCCGATAATTTCCTAAATCCAGCCGCCACACTTCTTTCCCGTAAACTTCTCCAGCAAGCAACTCAATACAATTAATGAGATTGTCTGTTTGGTCTTGATCACTCCAGTCGAAGATGCTAATCGACAGCTAGAAATTTTCATTCAACAAATATCGATTTCCAACTTCGGATGTGTTTCAAACTCCCAAACCTCCCAAAAGTCTTCCAACTAAGCTAACATCTTGACGCAACTGATGGATATCCCCCAACAATTTCCAGTCTTCTGGCCCATTCCGCTTGAATATTTCATTCAAAGTTTCTCGTCCGGAAAAACTTTATTTTAGAAATCGTTGCTAGAACTGCGTGGGTGAACTGCGAGAGAAGTTTTAGACGAAAAGTTTTGGGTAAATGCCATTGTGAGACAACTTAATTAACTAGGATAGTGGAAATTTTCTCGAGAAAATCTCTCGTTCAAGATGCTTGATAGACAATTCATAAGATTCAGAGATAATTTATGTTGTGGATTCCTCCTAAAATAGTTTAAACTGCAAATCTATTTATCCGGCGTGCGGAACCTTTGCCTTGTCTTGCATGCTCTGTAGCAGAGCGAGATAAGAGTACGAGGATTTGATGATCTGGGGAATTGAACATCAATCAAAAACCAATTAGGAATGAAAGTTTGCTTCGCTCACTCCCATGAAGGTCGACAAACTCAATTCGATTTCAAACAATCCGCCGGCTTTCACTGTAATGTCTTGAACTGTCCTGGAAACGAAAGAAAGCGATTAAAGCTTTCGTGAACGCGCAGCTGACACTCACCGTTGCATGAACAAAACCATTGCTTTCGACGTCGAGATGTCGAACTCTTGAAAGTTCGAAAAGTAAGCTTTCTCTGTCAGCTTGTACGACTTGAAGTCAAAAGTGTATTAAACTCAATCAGTTCATGTTGAGTGTGAACTTACGCTGTGAATTAGCTCGTTGCCCGTCCAGCAGAAAAACAGAATTTGCGTCAGCATCGTGACCAAGTAAACCACGAACGAAATTATTTTCGCGGGGCTCTGCGCATCGTTCATGATTATGAAGCAAGTCATGCAAATGATGAGACACGAGAAGAAGATCTGAGCAAAGATTGGACCCTTGAAAACGTCCTGAACTTCCTTAACGAAGCTGGCACGAGAGAGAGAGAGCGGAAATTAAAGATTTTTTAAATGATGAAAATCAAACCTTAAAATGTTTTCGTGAAAAATAACACAGCCGGTAACTCTACGCTTGCATTTCTGTGCCTTCGTCTGATCCACTTGAGGTTTTTTTTCTGCCTCGCCAGCAATTTCCATCTAAATAATGAGAGAGCTGCTCAATCCTTTTCAATCTCGAGATTAAAATAGCTACGTGTTGTTTCCCCTTTCTCGAGAATGCATCGGTTTTAATGACTTCTGGAGCGGTCTCACTCTCGTGGCCAATCTGGTAATGGAGCAGCTATCATATTAAAGTGCATAGTTGGCGGTTAAGTGTGAGTTACTTTCGTCCACTGAATCCCGAGACGTTCAACTTGGCCGTTCGTGTGTGCTATCATGGCTGATGCTAAGGTGTCAGTTGACACGTTGTAGCAAGCGCTCATGCTGATCCCGTAGATTTGAAACACGAACACGAAGAAGTAGGTGACGGGATTTTCCAGGTCGAAGGGAAACCTGTGCGATGAAAAGTTTTGTGTTGTTCATAAAAAGTTTCACGTGACCAAAATGTGCTTTACATACCAAGCGACGATTGGCAGTCTCATCTTGCCTTCTATTAACGGCAAGAGAGCCCAAGAAGTGATGCAACTGTGAGCCATCACGAGAAAGGTTAAGCCAAAGATAAACGACTGAACCATCGCTTCCTTGACGACCCTGTCAATGGAGATTAAATCAGGAAAGTTTGGAGTTTCAATCTCGTTAGCACAAACTTGTCCTCCTCTTCGTTCTTCGGTACAAATAAGGGAGAGTTTAAAGTATTCACGCAAGCTTGAATGCGATATCGATTCGTGTGAAACATCTCTATCTTGTAGGTGAGAGAGATTTGGGTCAGAAGGAGAAAAAACCCTTCAGCAGCATCCTGAGAACAAAGCGTCGGGTGGAAAAATCGATGTTGCGTAATCGCATTTCTCTAATCAGATTAAGCGTTTGCCCTCACCGATAAGTTTGTCACGTTCAGAAAGTACAACATTTGAGTTGTCGTGTAGATGTACATGAAGAGTCCGCGATAGAAGAACGACCAGAGCTCGTAGAGCAGCTTGACAAGGCTGCTTTCGGTCTCCGGCGGCCACAGGCCCATCCGCTTCAAAAGCCAAATCTGAAGGCACAAACTTTCTGCCGGCTTTTTAGGATCAACTGGACCGACGAGCCTGTAGGAGAATCGCTTTGTAAATTGAGGCAAATCTAAACTTTTGAGCTCTCACATTTTGTAAACCGCTTCCATCGTTTCACAATTTTAATGGCCAACTCTTTCACAAATGACAACTCCCTTTGATGATGTTTCCCCTTTATAAGTTTTTGCTTTTGAGGAGCGAAGGGATTGGTAACGTCCTCCGCTTGGCAGCATTTTAATTACTCCTTGTTCAAGAAGGTTCTTAATTAAAGAAGGAGGAGGCGACAGTTTTCCGAAATTACATGACAAACTGTTGGATCGTTCTGTAAGAAAGCAAGAAAGCTTTCGCAGTCCACCGTTGTTCTTAAGATTGTAATTACCTTAAATGATTTTGTCAAAAAGCTCGACAACAACCGAGCCTGTCATTAACGAGAATTTCGCTCGTGCGATGGAATGTGAAAAAGGAAAATCGAAGTCGAGTTGTTCATTAAATCGGAAACGTATGAAGAGACGATCAGGGGTTGGCGACTTAGTTACTTCGAGCCTTAGACCTTCTAACCTTTTGCTCAGGATTTGAGGTGCAGAGGCAAATCGACTCGAGCTTGCGGTTTGAGGATTGACGATCCCCTGGAAGCCAAGACAAGCCGCGATCACTCGAGCTTTTGGTCTGAGGGTTGACAAACCCCTGGAAATAAACTGAGAGCTTCAGTGTTCGATGGCATGCAAAAGCTTCTTTACTTAGCTTTGCCTTGAGTCATGGAAATTTCTATAGAATATATTTATGAAAAGTCTAGTTCGACAGAATGAGTTTTCCTTGAAAGAAAATGTGGGAAAATTTATGTAAAACACGAAAAATCAGTGAAACCAGAAACATTGTTTTCAGTAATTTAAATATTAGAATATTGTTTTGAATCGCAGCCAGGTTTCGTTTTCACATGTCAGAGAAAATGAATTTTCAAATTTTCCTCGTGGTGAGCTTGGTGAAATGTTTCGTGGTGAGTTTGCGTGAATTCAGCAGAAATATTCGTCGGCTTTTGCAAACTAAATTAAATAGAAAATCGTGGCTTATACGTCTCAAGAAGCATTAAAAGTTATTGCGACCGACCGAGCTTGAGACAGAGCATCAAATTTCTCGGTAAGTCCACGTGTTTCACTATATTTGCGGCTGAAATGAAAACATTTTCTATTTTTAGTTTTGTTTAGCGGCAGACTAATGAATCTGTACAGCTATTTGTCTACGATAAACAGATTGTGGGGCAACGAAGATGGACTGGGCATAGCGAGGTTCCTCACGATCAGCGGCAATCATGCAGCGAATCCCAATTTACACGTCGAAAGTCCAGAATCAGTCGTCGAGCGATCTCTTCCGTCGCCGTTGGACGAAGTCGTCACAGCTCACATCAAAGTCCTTTACTACCTCAACGACATTCGTAAGAGAAACTCTAACTGCCGTAAACTCCATCTGAAAGCCTTTAATTTTAGCTCCTGACTACTCGGAAGCATTCAAATGCCATCATCAATGCGTGCAAGGCGTCGTGAAGCTGCTACAGCAGATGAAAGAGGAAAATTGGGGCTTACCGATTATGTACGCAACGTGCTTGGATCTGCGTCTCCTCGCGCTGAAGTGTGAATCAGTGGAAACGTCCACGAAGCGAGGCGAAGTCATGGAGAAAACTGCTGAGTGTCTCATGAGCTGCTTCCGCGTTTGCGCTGCCGACAGCCGAACCGAAGAGCGAGACACCAAGCGATTGGGAATGCTTCACCTCGTCAATCAAATGTTCAAGGTCTACTTCCGGATCAACAAGCTTCATCTCTGCAAGCCACTCATCCGTGCCATCGAAAGCCTTTCGTTCAAGGAATCCTTCACTCTCGCGCAGAAAGTCACGTACAAATACTTTGTGGGGAGGAAGGCGATGTACGACAGCGACTATAAGACTTCCGACGAGTATTTGACCTTCGCCTTCAACCACTGTCATCGCAAATTCGAGAAGAACAAGCGGCTTATCTTAATCTACTTGGTTCCGGTGAAAATGCTTTTGGGTTACATGCCGCGGAAGGAAAAGATGGCGACCTACAACATCATCCAGTTCTACGAGCTTTCCTGTGCACTGAGGCAAGGCAACATCCGATTGTTCGACCAGGTCATGCAGAAGTACGAGGAATTCTTCATCAATACCGGCATCTACATCATCGTCGAGAAGCTCAAGATCATCGCGTACCGGAATCTCTTCAAGAAAGTCTACCTAATCCTGCAAACGCATCAGATTGACCTGCAGGCGTTCCTCACAGCTCTGCAGTTCGTCGGCGAGGACGACATCACGATGGAGGAATGCCACTGCATCGTCGCCAATCTGATCAACGAGGGACGAATCAAAGGATACATTTCTTATCAGCATAACAAGCTCGTCGTCTCCAAGCAAACGAGTCCTTTCCCAAGCTTGAATGCTGCCGGTTGAAGCGAACCGAGTGTCAACATCTTTTAATAAAACGAAAATAAAATCAATTCACTTCAAACATGATGAGTTTCCCTTCGTCAAAGAGTTGATTTTTCCCCGAATTTCTGTTGTAGAAAGAAAGGCGAAAGGAAAATTGTTGGAAAAGATTTTCGCAATTAGATTGTTTTGGGAAAATTCGAGAGCTTTGAAAGAAAAAATTTCGCTTAGGGCGAAGCTCGAAAAACATTTTTCAACATAAAAATTGTGAGATCAAAAAGATAAAATCCAGTCGGGAAATTCAGGCGAATTGCGTAATCAAATGAGAGAGAGAGACACATCAGTCCGAGTTGTTTTTCTTGCTATGAATTTTCAATTAATTAGCAGAGCTTCCTGTTTGACTAATTCACCCGTCTCTCGTCCACAGATATCCAAGAGTTTTACGAGCTGACATTACTGGATGAATCGAAGACTGTGCAACAGAAGACAGCCGAGACATTATTAATCGCTTCGAAATGGGAGCACGAGAATTCCATCAAGATGACGGAAGTAAGTACAGGATGTTTGTTGAATGCCTGGCCCGATGATGCAGAGCGAGGCCTCAATTCAATTTCGTCGTTCGGACGCAGCGCTGTTATTGGGTTGAGCCACGCATAACTTAATGTTTGCCGAACACGATAAGACATATGGGAGGGAAAGCGTAGCGCGAAGGAAGCTAATTACAGCCCGCCCTAGATAGAATTTCCTACGCCAAGAAAATTGAATCAATAAGGCTTAAGTTATTCGATTCCCTCTTGCAGATGAACGGCTCGAATTTGCCATTGACACAAGCGTTCCATAATATCAAAGAGAACCAACAGCAGGATCAAATCGACAATCAGGTGAGCGTTCAGAGTCCCTCGTCATCGACAGCGTGTGTGTTTGGATAAACTGTTTCAATATGTTCGCAAAAGCTTTTTTATGAGCGCGAAAGCTCAATCAATTTCACTCACAAATATTCGGATTATCGCGTAATCGAGGGGAAGCTTTCAGAAGCAGATGCGCCCACTATTGAATATCGCTATAAATCTGTTTATTGCCAGAACAATCGGAATACACGTCTCGAGTTCACCGAGTTCTTTTCTCTGCTAGGCTTCAAGAGCTTTCACGTTTACTTCAGTTGAAATTCGAGTCCGCTCTTCTCCCGCGGGACGACATGAATTTTCCTTATTTCCTCGCTCAGCCATTTAATTGCATGTAAAATATTTAATTTCCCCCGCGCGCATGAAACCCTTTGAAGTTTACTCTTCCGGAGAGGGTCTCGCAAATTGAATCAAGTCGCTCGCAGCCATTCCGGCTGAGATGTTGCGAATAGTGTTTAATTACGATCGTCGCCTGCCACCGAGAAATGTTTGTTACGACGCTGAGAATTTTCAGACATCGAAAAGAGCGAGGAAAATGCCGAGGAAAAGTTTTTCTCTCCGCACTGTTTCGTGCGCATGTATTGAGACTTTGTATTTTTAGGATTTTTTACAACTGACGTTCTCCTTCTCAGTTGTTAAGCAAAAGTTAATCTGAAAGTATCGTGAAAATCCTTCGCGCATTACACGACTCTTGAATTTTCCTGAAGAGGGAGAACAATTGAAAATCGAAGTGAAGTTTCTCCGCAAAAGTTTTGAAAGGCCATAAAAGTTTTCGGACTCGCTAATGGGGAAGAGCTACGAGTGAAGAGAAATGTGAGGCTTAGTGACAACAGATTGCGAGTCGGAAATTGTCGTGGCGAGTTCCCTTTCGCATCCTTCAATCTGTCCTTCCGGCACAGTGACGAGAAACAAGTGAAGCAGATGACGGATCCGCGGAGAATTTCTTTCTTTCTTTGTGAATGCGATCGCGGCTTGTGAGTCGATTAGTAGGCGAAAGAAGCGACTACGACACAATTTACCGCGAAATATTTTCCACCTCGCAGACGAACGATTGTGAAAGAAGAAACGAAGGGAGAAAATGATGAAAATTTCCCATGAGAGAGAAAATTCTGTTGAGGGTTTTAATAAAGACATCATCGGAGCTGATGTTTTTCATTTGCCGTGACGGAAACATGAGTTTCTCTTAGAAATTCATCACACATCCGAGTGCTCGACTCATGAATTTCTCGTCGTCGGAAACCGCACAGCTTTGATGGAGCAAAAGAGGTTGTTGCCTAGCGCGCGTCTTTCAAGATCACAGCGAGAATGAGTGGCGACATGGAAGTAACAACTCGCTTTTCTTCTTCGCCCGATGCTCTCCGACATAGGCGTGATAAGGTCGAAGATGAAGCAACAAAGGTTGTCAGGGTTAAACTTTTTCGTTCACGCTCGAAAGATTTTCCTCTTGCTCGCAGCTTTGCTGCTATAAAACCTCAATTTTCTATTAAAAATCGCAGGCTGTAGACAAGCTCCCGTTTTGTTTCAAATAATTTACAAGCTTTAACGTGCACTATTAATACCAAAACAATAAAATTTATCGCGGCGAACGAGCCATTTTCCTTTTTGTCTGAGCTCGAGTTTCGCCGCCGCGCTTCAAAGAAGAAAAGAAAAACAAAACGACCCGCAACTCATGAGGAAAATATTTATAATTTTTCATTTGGCGAAACATTTCTCGAGCAATATCAAATTGCTGATCGAGCTAGGATTAAGCTACACGCAATCGACTCGAGTTGCATCGAGCAAGCTGAAGCGAGAAATTAAAATTGTTGAATCAGCAGGTTGAACGACACAATTCAATTAGCTTGAAATCCTCATCCGCCTACGGTGCTAATGTCTAATTGAATTATTAATATCAACACATTCGGATCAGAATCTTGCTCCGACTTAATTAATTTACATGTCGTCGAATGAATAGCGGGAGGGAGAGGAGGAAGAAAAATGTTTACAGCCTCGTGTCATAATTGAAGCGACTTGAGAGGAATTTTCAACATAAAACTTTGCTTCGTTCAATGAAATTCCAAGCGCTCAGAGCAAGGTCACGCAAGGCTTGACACAGGTACTTGTGGATTCGAAGAGAAAGCTTGCTCCCAAATAGTTTTCCGGGGAACTTTCTTCTCGGGACAAACGGAAGCGACGTGCTTGAATAGTTCTCCGCTGTATCTACAGCTGATAAAGAAAGCTTCAGGAATTGATACAAATGCCTCCGACATAGTTTACTTTCTCTCTTCTCTATCGAGCTCGTCGTATGCCGCTCGAGAAAATGGATTCGGTGATTTTCCGGAGAGCCAAACTGAGCGGATTCGCTTGATGTGTTGGTGGAAAATTTCAAGGAAAATTTATGTTTTGTATCTCGCCTTCTTCTTTTTCTTAATTTATTATTACACCGCCCTTCTCTCTACCCTCGTCTCCCGAAATTTCAACACACCATCGTCAGAGTCGTCTCTCCTATTAAATAGAAAGCTTGATGCGAAAATGATGTCGTTTAATCCGCATAGGAAGCGTGGAGCAGCTGTTAAACATTTATATGAGCGCTCAGCGCGCTCGCCGAACTATCAAATGCGTAATCGATGTCGACCGTTTGACGACAAACTTCCGAGACTTGTTTTCTTCTTCAGAGGAAGCCTCGCAAGTCCTTCCTCGATGTCTACGCTCCACGAATTTCGTGACTTTGTTTTTCTAGTCGAAACTTGATTTCGGGAAAAATAACTCAGTCGCTGTCGGGCGTTCCGGAAAGAAAGAAATATTTTGCTGGAAATTGTCTCAAACTTTTTCGATTTCACTCTGCTTTGTTACAAATTCAGCGACTAAATGTGAGATGAAAATCACTTTCTGTTGTTGCGATCAATGCTCAGTGAAAGTGTCGAATTAGCCTCGAATGATTTTCTCGTGAACAGCAGATGGAACTGAAAAACGTTCGCGAGCAAAGTGACACACGTCAAACAATTTTCAAGGTTTCCTCTCGCAGGCAAAACTAAATTGCAGTCAACAAGTGTGTTGGCAACGATCTAACGCAAGCTGGCTCTTCATGGAGTTCGGACCGAGTTTCCATTGAGAAAAGATTTTCACGAGAAACTCATTTAGCAAGCGTTAATTATCTCGGTAATTTTCAAAGCTCGTGTCGAAAGAGAAGAAGAGTTTAAATCGCTCGAACTTAATTTTCACATCCAATCCATCATCTGCTCGCATTGTTGCTCGGTGAAGTGTCTGATTGAGTGATTTTAATAAACGCCCCTGTTTAGATTTAAACAATCTTTCACTACCACAAAGTGCATCGGTTGACTGAAGAGCTTGTGGAAGTTGAATGAAAAGCTTGTGGAGTCAAGCGAAGTGAAGCGAGCTCAGTGAAACGAGATGAGCAGGAAGAAAGAGACTGTCAAAGCTCGACAAACAGTTGTATAGTAGTGTGACGTGATTCCCTTGCTGGGATGATTTTTGCCGGTCAGACTTCAGCTGGATTATGATAAGCTACTCATGGATCTACACGAATCCGATTGTCAGACATTCGCGGCGTCGATTCTCGAACTTTGTGGGCGGCGGTCGGCAGCGGGGCGGTCGGGGGATGTTCAATGCCCCGAAGAACATGCAACATAACAAAGCCATTCAGCCACATGCAGTCGACGAAACGAAAGTCGATGAGAAGTCATCGTCCTGCTGCTTTTCCAATGTGAGAACATGCAATAAAAGTTTTCCTCGTTTCGTGCTTGCACTGTTTGTTGCGTTGAAGCAGTTTATCCAACCGAACATGCCTTAACCCAATTAATTGTTTGTCGTGTTGCATTTTCATGTGAAAACAAAATTCTCGTTCTCTTCCTTTCTTCACCGACGAATGAAAGAATCGGCACGACGAGAAAATCGCCACAGAGCGCAAAAAGTCGAGCGCAGAGACAGCCGCCATCAAGGTAAAGTCACGAACAATTTAGAAGTCCTTCTCGATCTTTTTGTTTTCATCTAATTACTAATTATTATTTGACTTTTATTTTCATTTATTTTTTAGAGAAATTTGAGATAAATCCTTCCTTAAAACAGAAGCACGCTTCACTAATCGAATTAAACGAATCATTAGTCAATGCCTCTTACTTTGTCAAGCTGATTGCTTAGCTTTTAAAAGCTTTTGATTGAAGCCTTTCCTTCATCGAGCTTGCACTCCTTAAAATATTTTATAATCCTTGAAATCTCCATTAAAGTTTTAAGTTAAAATTTGTCAGTCTTTCGATCCAGTTTGAGTTCAGTCGAAGTCTTTCGATCCATTTCAAATTCAGTGGAAGTCTCTCGATCCAGTAAACTTGGAATGAAAGGGTTGAGTCAGTCAATAAAAGAGGAATTTCATTTGAACTGATCTAGCTGTAGATTCTGCGGTCAATAAACAAAATTTCTCAACGATTAAAATGACAATCGAGTTCTGTCGTAACTGTACCAACTCGTAGTCAGAAGCCAACAAAATATTATTGTGGCGCTCTGTGGATCGGACAACGGCGTGACTATAAGCAGAGGCTACCTCTGACCCCTCTTGACAACCCTAAGGCTTCATACGTAGTCCATGAACTACCTCTGACCCCTCTTGACAACCCTAAGGCTTCATACGTAGTCCATGAACTACCTCTGACCCCTCTTGACAACCCTAAGGCTTCAAACGTAGTCCATGAACTACCTCTGACCCCTCTTGACAACCCTAAGGCTTCAAACGTAGTCCATGAACTACCTCTGACCCCTCTTGACAACCCTAAGGCTTCAAACGTAGTCCATGAACTACCTCTGACCCCTCTTGACAACCCTAAGGCTTCATACGTAGTCCATGAACTACTCCTTATCTGTCTTTAGCCTCTGGTAACGACTCGCAATCAGTCCTCATTATTAACTCACAAGAATACGAATCAGACTGACAACCGAGCCATCAAGGCAGTTGGACCATTGACTGCATAATCAGCAGAGGAAGAATCATTGACTAATTGAGCAACATGAATTATTTATCAAGAGCATGGCTTGCAAAACGCTCGGGCATCGATCTTGTCATGTAGATATCTTGTGCAATTTTATTTTTACAAATTCCTCCGCCGAAGCTTTCGACAAGCTTTGCTAGTTCATTCGATGAGGAAAGCTAGCTCGTTCGTTGAGGAAAGCTAGTTCATTCGTTCAGTACGAGATGGCGATGAACAATTTTCTTTAGTTCCGCCGCTTACCGTTCGAGCCTTCCACTGAATTCGACGCACAGGAATTTAGTTGACTTTACCCTCGAGAATTTCATTTTCGTCGTATTTATCTAATAAAAACTTATTAGTGTGAAGTATTTTCGGTCTAACAAGATTGCTAGTGCAGTTGCGAATAAGCATTTTACCGATTTGACCCGCTTGAGAGAGCCGCGCGATGCTCAACCGGAATTATCGCGATCGAGTTGTGAGCGTTCAGTAAAATGTGATAATTTCAAGCGATAAATTTAGATAAAAATCGTCACCTTCGCGATAAGTTCGAGGATCACAAAGTGAGATTGTTGGATGTGAAGGTACGCAGATCACGGAGATATCTCGATCGCGATCTCGATTCGCTCGATTTCCCAACGAAATTCCGTCACCACAAACGCAAAGTGTTTAATTAATGAAATTAGGCGACGAAATGCAGCGGTGACGAAATGTAGTTGCAGTCGTAGCTCAGTATTGAAACGATTGGCGTGAGCGAGGAGATCAGTGCCGCGCTTCGAGCGATATCCAAGTTGGATCCCGCCAGCTCACACCCAAAAAAAAAATATATAAATTTCCGTCAATCTGGTTTATGCAAAAGTGCTAATGAGCTCGCAAATAATCTGTTTGATTGCCTGACTTGCTCGTAGTCTCCATGGTGCTCGATAAAATCAACAACATAAATAAAGGGCGTACGCACTGCGATCACGACCTGCGCCTGTGTTGGTCGCCCGCATTAATTTTCCTTATCAGCGGAGCATAACATTACGTAGCGCAGTGACAATTGCCACTGGATCAACAGGTGACGAGAGCTCCGCTTTTCACTGTCAGACGTGGAAAATTTCCGCCGCTGGCGACAACAGATTTGGGTTAAAAATAGAAATTTTAGCGAAGACTTTTCCTCTCCGCCATCGTTTCAATCTGGACTCGTCACTCATTCCGAGCGGAATCATCATTTTCCAAAGACCGTTCTGCGGTGGGCGGAAGTTTTCATTTACCGAGTTTTCATTCTAATTCCGCCGTTTCAGTGAGCGGCGTGTGTGTGAGTGGAATGTGCATAATTATTGAACTTGAGGCCGCGAACGATCGGCATGAGAAGAAAGTAAAGAGTGAAGAATAAGGCGGAAAGTTGACTGTAGACGAGCGTCGCTTGTAGCTTAATTGTGTTGTCTCCATCGCGCTCTCTTCGTCCTTCGACGAGCGGACTTTTAATCACAAATCACCGCATATCTTGTTACCGTTTGATCGTGTTCCGAGCATACGTTTGTTTGAGCTTGATACTGATAAGTAAACATTCGGAAAAATGACGAAGAAAGTTAAGAATCAACAGAAAGAAGGCGGCGGATTTATCAAGAAGGTCTCATCCTTGTTTAACTTAGATACGGTAAATTTATTATTTCTCTTTTTATGCTTTGATTCGCTTTGACCTCCCACTAACCCTAATCACCTCATCCTTGACTCACCTAAACATAAATTGCATCGAGCTTCTGACGAAACTAACAGCGTTTGATTGTGTTTTATTAATTCTTCTGGCCGAATCGCGCTTTGAATGGCAGAACAGCAATGAAAATATTTTCAGTGCGCTGCTTTTTTAATTGGCGAGGTGTCGATAACTAGCTTTATTTAGCGAATATCAACAATAAATCTCTCGCTGCGATGGCTTGATCTTGATCTCATTCCTTTTGGGTTGGCTCATCTCATCAGCGAGCAGACGAAGCAAAGCTGTTGTCGATAATCGAGACAGTTCAACTTCAGATTCGTCTTCCGGATGATTTCGTTTAAAACAAACACAAGCTCGCGTGTCGGCGACGACAAACAACTTCAGCGGATTTTCATTGATCGCATCGAGAGGAAAAACTTCGAGAGATATCTAAAAATATTCCCACACCAGTTCGGGGAAATCTGCGATCGCAGCACAATTATTCAATGTTTTTTCGACTCCAAATCGCACGATTGATTATGACTTCAGTGCTAAAACTCAACCCAATGGAATTTGTACTACCGCTGCTTTCCCGTTTGACACTTAAATGAATTCGTCACGTGATGAAAATTACAATTATCTACATACGCAAACTAATTAGTTCGTCAGCTATGACGACAAGAACAATACGCGACTTAGCCATCTCTCAACTACTTTCTCGATGGTCTGAACGTTAGAACGCTCGCTGATGCCGTTAGTCTTCGTTCGTGAGCCAGATGGCTCAAGCCCAGGTCGATGGTTCGAGCCCAGCTCGAGTCACGATCCAGTTTTCTTCTTTTAAGGCAAAGGAACTTTCGCGATGATGGTCGATTCAATGGGTAATTTACGTCTGATATATTACAATGACGAAATTTTCTATAAACGCTGAGCGAAAATCTTCTTTTAGCCGTTTCGCATTCCATTTCGGTTCGAGCGCAAGTTTATATTTAGTTTTCCTTGCAATGCTTCGAGCAGACGGCGAAAATAACTTCATCATCATCATCGGTTTTGAAACGGTTGCAATAATTATTGGTTGACTTAGAAGGAGAATCGTTCACTGAGAATTTCTGGCATCAGAGTTTTCCCATGCACTGAACTCCATTGTCAGTGATTCATAATTAATCGAGTCTGTTTATCTTTCTTTTCACTCCGACGACTGTCGCAGGCTACCAACGACGTAAAGGTAAAGCGCTCTTGAATGCTTAATCGCATTTGACTTATTTAAGGTTTCTCCTCAGGTTAATGGTGATGAGCAATGGATGCAGGAGGAGATTGTACTCTTGCGTGGATCGGGAGGATTAGGATTCTCCATCGCCGGTGGCACAGACACGCCGCACACCGGCACCGATTCATCAATTTATATCACAAAGATTATTCAAGGCGGCGCGGCCTTTGCTGACGGTCGCGTTCATGTTAACGATATCATTGTTTCTGTGAACGATGTGTCGGTTGTTGATGTTGCCCATTCTGGCGCAGTCGAGGCGCTGAAATCTGCTGGCGAGAGAGTTAAACTCGTGAGTTGTAAATTGAAATGTCAAAGGTTGACGAATATCAAAAACTCTTTCCAATTCAAGGTCATCAAAAGAAAGAAACAACCAGCAGCGACACAAGTGAGCGAGATTGACCTCGTGAAAGGCGACAGGGGCTTAGGCTTCTCAATTGCTGGAGGCATTGGCAACCAGCACATTCCTGGCGACAATGGAATCTACGTGACGAAGATAATGGACGGCGGAGCAGCAGCTGTCGATGGACGTCTTAGTATTGGCGACAAACTACTCAATGTTAAGACAAAGTCATTCAACAAAAATCTCGAGAATGTTTCTCACGAAGACGCCGTGGCGACGCTTAAAGCAATTGTAGGACAAGTCGTGTTGACAGTGCAAAAGCCTCAGCATATCGTTCACAGCACGTCCTACCTTAATCAGAACAACTCACACTCAATGAGCGCAATGAACAACATCGGAGCTGGCAACGATCACGGTGACGGACGAACTCATTCACCTTTGCCAGGTTTGACTCGGAAAAGTTTCCATGAACTTTCGTTGAGACTTCGTTTTTAGTTTTAGAAAACTCAGCATCACGACACGCATCCACCAACTTGTTAGCTACAGTGCCACCAGGCACTCCGAGAGCTGTCAGCCACGAAGACATTACCAGGTAACACGTCGCCCTTCTGACCCAAATTCTTATTAAGCCTGACAATGTAAACTACTTACAGAGAGCCAAGAACGATTGTAATCCATAAAGGAAACACCGGACTCGGCTTCAACATCGTCGGCGGCGAAGATGGCCAGGTAGTTTGTATAAATACCAGTTTGAGTTTGCATGGTTTGTTTAATGTTAATGCTTGCTATTCCTTTTTCATCCCCGTTTGTGTTTCAATCCTACACCATGTGATGGAATTTAATCGCGTCCGTCGCGCCTCTCTCTTGTGTTCTTCATCTGTTTCTAGGGGATTTACGTTTCGTTTATCCTCGCTGGTGGCCCCGCCGATGCTGGCGGTGAGCTGAAGCGCGGTGATCAATTAATCAGCGTCAACGGTGTCAATTTGAAAAGTGCAACGCACGAAGAGGCAGCGCAAGCGCTTAAGAACGCCGGTGGAACCGTTACACTGCTCGCGCAATACCGCCCTGAGGATTACAATCGCTTCGAAGCGAGAATTCACGAGTTAAAGCAGCAGGCAGCTGCAGCGCAATCCATAGGCAGCACTGGAACTCTACTCAGGACTTCTCAAAAGCGATCGCTTTACGTTCGAGCACTATTCGACTACGATCCGAACCGAGACGATGGCTTACCAACTCGTGGTCTCCCATTCAAACACGGTGATGTCTTGCACGTTACCAATGCATCAGACGACGAGTGGTGGCAAGCGCGACGAGTAACTGGCGATGGCGACGAAGAAAGTATTGGAATCATCCCGTCGAAGAGACGATGGGAGAGAAAGCAGCGAGCTCGTGATCGAAGTGTCAAGTTCCAAGGATATCAAGCTCCAGTCAATGCCGCTGAGAAGGTGAAACATTAAATTTCCTTTAGCTTGAGCCTCAGATTCATTGGAATTTCTTTCAGATGTCAACATTGGACAGAAAAAAGAATAAAAACTTCTCATTCAGCCGGCGCTTCCCCTTCATGAAGAGCCGTGAAGACGGAAAGAACGAGGACGGATCCGATCAAGAACGTAAGTTCCTCAACCGACAAGCTTTCGAATTCCTTACGTATTTGTTACAAGAGATATCAGTTGAATTGGTTTGCACTAAGTGCAGTTAAAGAGACAAAACTTCCTTTCTAAAATCAATCGTTATCTCTGTTCGTTACCATTTGTTTCCTTTCGTAAACTTATGTTATTGTTCTATGTCGCTCATCATCAATCTCATCACTTCTCCCGACATCATTCGTCATTTTATGATTTATCAGACAACGGAGTTGACCAAACAAACGGTCACGGGGAGCAAGGAGAACAGCGTAAGTTTTTCGTTTCCTGTTTCTTTTCCCTTTCGTTGTTTATGTCCGTTGACAAGTTTGGGTTTATTGGCAAGGGACGATCGCATCAAGAAAGCTTTTCAATCCTAATCAATTCTCTTCTCTTCTCCGCAGCTTTCATGTTGTGCTATACACAGGACGACGCCAACGCTGAAGGTGAGCTAGCGTTTCCATCTCTCAGACTTTATTTTCTCTTCGCCCAATGAATTTTCCGTTTCGAAGTAATCTAAATTTAAGTTTCTCTTATGGAAAAGTATGAGAGTGTGTGCGAGATAAACGATGATATTTCTGTTAAATGTATCGTGAACTTGAGCAAACAAGTGTTGCCGTTTGATTTAGTATTCCTCTTGGTTTTGTTTTCGAGAAAACTCATGAGCAATCAATCATCAAATGTTTGCTTTGTGAAAAATCTTCGGAGAATGCTTTGGAAACTTTGATGTTGGCTTTTGTTGTCTGCCGCAATCTGGGACTACTCGAGGGTCTTGAGTAGCCTCTGCCGCAACATAAAGACTTTCCACGAAACATTTTTGTAACCGAAACTTTGTCTTTAGTTTCTGACGAGTTCCTCCTGCTTTCTTCGATGATGTTTACGCTGAATAAACTTGCTCGAAGATTTTCCCGCAAATCCAAACTGCGTAAGCGTGAGAAGAAAGCAAGTTCGCAGATGACAATCCACGAATTGTTGGCTGTGGGGAGAAGAAATAGTGTTAAAAGTTATTTGATAGAAAAACGCTTTTGTACGAAGTGATAAGACTTTCACACATAAATAATTGTCTATTGTTCTCTACACATATTCTTACTTTCCTTGGCTTCATTTACTCTTTCTGAACTTTATTTCTGTCACACTGTTTTGCTAAAAAGCGACGGAATGTTTCCCGTCTAAGCTGAGCTTTCGAACAAACTTGATGATGATGTGTGCTTTGAATACTTATCTCTGTTCTATCTCGTAAGTTTCATGACGAAAACTTTGCGCTTTTGACGCCATGAGGCTTTCCTTTCTAACTCTACGATGGAAATATACAGAGAAACATTTTCAAATCTATTGTGCAGCGAGATCCAAGCCGATTACGATTTTAGTTTGCGAGGCTTTTTCGCAGAGAATTAAGTCGTTTGACTCGCGAAGCTTTCTGCAATTTATTATTTACCAGCGAAAGCAAATCACTGGTGAAACAACAAGAGATTATTCTTGTTAATCGTTAAGGAAGACTAGAGAAATCACTGGGAAGCTACAGTGAGATTAACGTGCTGAAGCAGCTTGAGTCAAGCTCAGGAAACAATTGCGAAAAAGCTTTGCTGCGAATTAAAATAGCTCTCTTAGTTTTTAGTATTCTTTTGAATCCACAGGCTTCTCTCAGATCATCGCAATTCTTAGTTTGATTTGCCATGTCAATTGTCTTATTATAGTTTAGTTATTCAATCTGTCTTACACCGTCCACCTTACAAGTGCCGTCTGTCAGTTCCTATTACGGAAGAAACACGCCGACGAAACGTCACAAGCTTTGAGCTTCTCTCTGATGAATAGTTCGACTGACGTTCCGCCGGCAAACTAACGTTTTATTCTTCTTAGAAAGTTTTGTTTTTAGAGCAGTAAACTAATTTAATTCGATTTTTTTCTCTTCGATATTCTTCGACGAAACACGAAAACGTTCTTACGCCTCTTAAAATCCCTCATGTCGCCTTTTTCCCCCTTTCGCAAATTCCCTTTTGAAACCAAAGGCGAAATAATCTACCGAGTCGAACTGCCTGATATGGAGGAAATTACGATGATCTACTTGGAAAATAGCGATGCTGACTATTGTAAGTCACGCAACATAGCAAATTAAATTCTTTCACAAAACCTTTCAGAATCTTCAGCGTTTCATTTGATTTACGTTCGACTTCTGTTGGTTTAAACAATATTTCATCATTTCCACTTTCGTTCAGATACATTTTAAAAGCTCTCTCACATTGCGTGTTCTATCACAGTTATCACTTTCTTCCATTCACCTTCGCCCTTATGTTGAATAAGATTTTGTCCCGCTTTGACCCGTTTTGGTTCCGATCCAGTCTCCCGTCAAACCACCGCGACAGTTCCGAAGAATGTTTATTTGATTAGAGATGTTGAGCCGAAGCAGTTAGTGTCGGAGGCTGAAGCGTGTTTGGCATTGATTAATGTCGTGAGAATATTCTATGGCTTGACCACATCAATCGAATTATTATTTTTCGAAGCAAAACGATAGATTTGAAAACCAAAGAAGTAAATTTTTGATTGACACAACTGCGAATTTATCAATTCAGTTCCAAGAACTCTTCTCACTTGATTAAGTACTTAGATTATTTTGGGATTTCAACTTAACTGCGCTTGACTTTTTTCAGTTTAAGCTTTCTCATGAAAATCTAATCTTTTTCTTAGAGCACAAAGTTGATGACTTCAGTTTAAGTTTACTAGATTTTCTAGTCTAGATATCGCACCTTCTTCCACTCTGCTTTTGCATGAGCTGCTCTCAATGAGCCGTTTCCATCGAGCACTGATCTCTGATTGTTACAACACATTGATCGATATCGTCAACACATAAATCACTTCGTAATTCTAGAAGTATTCGCACAAACTTTTTGTTAACTTTGTGATTTACAAATCAAAAATCTATGCTGCGAAATGAAATCATAAATCTTTGATGTTGTAAAATGTTAGCTTGTACGACTAGTTTCATGGACAGTAATCAAGAGACAACTTAGCGCTTTACTAGATCATTATTAAAAGTCGCATGAAATGTTCACAACAAAAAATTCTCACAAATCTTACACACGAAAATTCAATTAAATTTGCTGTTAAACTTCACTTTCGAGATATAGTTGCGATTAAGGAATCAATTGGAAGCTCAATCGAGACGCTTGAATCAAAATTGTATAAGCTTAACATGAGCCACGAAGCTCGTAAACTCAAAACTTGTAACTCAACAATCGTTGAACATCAATTTTGAATAAGATTAAAAGTCATTCATATCTCGAGTAGAATTCTAACTGGTTCGCTAATTCATTTAGTGTTAAGAAGATCTTCAATAGTTCTAGATGTAAAGATTAGTTTGTCTTGCCAACGTTTTAATGATCGTCAGAATAATAACAGAGTCGGCTCATGTTTTACTATTTCATATTCAAAGGAAGGAAAATCATTTCTGTTGCTAATAATTTGTTTCGTTTGATATTTGTCAGGACTTTTCTTTTCTTTCTTATTTAACAAAAGAAAAGTGCATGAGAAATCGCAGCATTTATCAGTTTTATCTAATTTCTTCGCTTTGTCTCTTCGCATTATTGAATCAGTGTCGGAGGAGAATGTTTTGTCATACGAGTCTGTGCACCGATTGCAAATCAGCTACAGTCGCCCTGTGATCGTTCTTGGACCGCTGAAGGATCGCGTCAATGACGATTTAATATCAGAATATCCTGACAAGTTCGGCAGCTGCGTGCCACGTAAGAAGAGATTTGGATGAGCTTGTAAGAAAAACGGAATTAATAATTTTATGTTTTCGCAGACACCACGCGTGCCAAACGTGAATACGAAGCCGACGGACGAGATTACCACTTCGTCGGATCTCGAGAGCAGATGGAGCGTGACATTCAGAACCATTTGTTCATAGAAGCTGGACAGTACAATGACAATCTTTATGGAACTTCAGTCGCCAGCGTTCGAGAAGTTGCTGAGAGGGTAAAAGAATTTTAGGAGCTTAAAGCGACTGAGGTTTTGAAATTGTTTCCTTCCACAGCAAGGAAAACACTGCATTTTGGATGTGTCGGGCAATGCCATCAAACGACTCCAAGTAGCTCAACTGTATCCCATCGCAATTTTCATCAAGCCAAAATCCGTGGAATCGATCATGTAAGATCTGAGCAATCTTTAAAGAGAAGTTTACTGATTATGTTTTCGTTGCAGGGAAATGAACCGTCGCATGACTGACGAGCAAGCTAAGAAAACTTATGAGCGAGCCTTGAAGATGGAGCATGAGTTCGGCGAATATTTCACTGGTACGACCAACTCAATTTCCTGCTTAAACTATTTAACATTTTAAATTCTCTTAGGTGTTGTGCAAGGAGACACAATCGAAGATATCTACAGCAAAGTGAAGCAGCTCATTTGGTCGCAATCCGGACCAGTTATCTGGGTTCCCTCGAAAGAATCTCTATGACAACCGGAATCCCACTGGACGTTACCACTTCCGTCGAAATATAAAGCCAGACCGGTCTCACGCAATCATTGATAAATCGTTTGAAACTTTTTTCTATTTTATTTTTTGAAGCTTACGTGGCGCAAGTTTTTGAGAGATAGTAACTCCGTTTACTCAGAATCTTCACTATTCGACACTATTCCCGTCTTCTTCCATCTAAAAGAGAAACTTTTCCGTTTTGTTTTACATCAAATCAAATAATTAGGAAGGTAACAGTTGATGTTTTTATGATCCAAGATAAGAATCAAATCTTAAAGAAATCACGTTGTTAGGACGACTTAATTACTTTAAGCTATTAATTGTTGAGAGAAAAATGAGTAAGTTTAAGCAAGAAGTGACTCGCTTTGGTATTTAAGACGTGAACGCGTTCGTGCTCGTCTAAAGAAAATGTTAATTAGAGCGAGTTGAGACGAGACGTTTATCTTAACTTTCAGATTTTCCCTTCGAAGCGAATCATGATGAAGTTTACATACCAAGTCACAGAAACCAAAAATTGTAGTGACAAAATGTCTTAAACCCTTCCCGCAACAAATCGCCATTTCTTGACGTAAGGCAGAACATCGAGACAGAACTGTAGAGAGAAGTAAACGGAAGAGGGATAAGCTTAACTTTTAAGACGCCGATTAGATAAAAAAAATAAACGCTGCCTTGCCAATCATGGAAATTGTTTCGAACGCGAGAGGAGCACTTATGAAATTTTTAGTATTTCTTCATACCTACCATCTACGCCCCCACTTTAAGTAAATTAAACGATGATGCACTTGAAAATACTGCAAGCAAGCGAGTTAGTTTGTCGTTACGATGATGATGAGGAAAATTGTATTGGAAAGTTTGTTCGGTCGACGAGAGAAAATCTTTTAACAAAAGTTCAGTAATCTAATGATTGTAACAAATATTTTTTTCGCAAAACCCTGTTGGATAAGAACTCAATCAATGAAACGATAGTGAATTAGAGCAAAGCACATTGATTGTTGATTCTTTTAATAAATAAAATGAAAAACAGAAATAAAGTCGATGAAACCAATTTCATGTGTTTGACTTAAGCTGTTGACTTGAAGCTGTTGATCAAATGAAGTCAAAAACGGTCTGAAAAACACGTGGAAATTTTCCAACTCGTTTTCCACAGAGATTGAAATTTAAAATAAAATTTCCCGCGTGAAAAGCTTCGACAGAAAGCTCGACATTTAACAAAGCTGGAAAACTTTTAATTACACTTTAAAATCAAGTGAAATCATGAACGTGATGCAGAACAAGCAAACTGCTCCGGTTAAGCGACGAGGACCAAGTGAGAATTGGAGTATTCCTGATTTACTTCCGTAATTAATCTTTGGCTTTCCAGGATACAAACAAAACTTGCAATTCTCAGTCGTCGAACAATCAAACCCGGATAATGTCATAAACAAGAAGGTTTTAAAGTGAGTGCAACTTCCTGATTCCAGTCTGCAGATCTTGTTCTAAGAGTTTCCCTAATCTCCCTGATCAACCAGCAACCTCACCAAGGATGGCGGCAACACAACAAGCTTGCACACTTCTGCTGACTCGCAAATGATTCTTGTTGTGACTGAGGGACGCGCACTGGCACGTGGCGAAGTTGGAATCGCTGCATTGGATCCAAACTCTCCGACTCTCATCCTTTGCCAGCTAAGTGACAATCTCCATTATTCGGACACGATGAACAAGATCCAGATGCTCAATCCAGTGAAGATTCTTCTGCCCGATACAATCTTCGAGACAGTTCCAATGCCGAAGATCGTTCAAGTCATGACGGAAACGTTCAGCTGCACTTCTTTCATTCCAATTCAGAGACGGCACTTCAATGACAAACTTGGCCTCGAGCTCATCGAAGATTACTGCAGTCGAAAGACGAAAAACATCTTGCCAATCATCAATCGAAAGTATTACTGTCTGTCAGCAGCCTCCGCACTGTTCAGCTACCTCAAGACCGTCAGCTTGCTGTCGTTCGCCAAGCAAGGATTGCGGGTTGAATTCCAAACGAAGCAGGGAGGCATGATGATCGACACGCAAACCTCTACCAGGCTTGAGCTTCTTTATTCTCTCAGCCCAGAACCCAACGCGGTCAAGAACTTCTCGCTGTTCGCCATCCTAAACCGCTGCGAGACAAAGATCGGTCAGCGACACCTTCGAGCTAACATTCTAGAGCCAAGTTGCAACATTGACTTCATCAGTAATCGCCAGGAGAAAATCAAAGTGCTGATAGAGTCGGAGGACGTCCTCGCTGAGCTGCGACAAATCCTTCAAAACTTCCGCAGTGTTGATCAGCTTTTGAAAATCTCTTGCATTGTGCCAGTCGACAACTGCGAGAAAGCCATCGAGACCAACATCGCCATGACAATCTTACTCAAGCATTGTCTGGAATCGGTCGACGCGCTGTCGATTGTTCTGCAGAAAACGGTCAGCGAATCCTTCGAAGAACTGCGACAACTTGTCACTCAACTACCGCTCAGAGAAATCATTGCTAAACTCGATAAAGTGGTTCAGCCAGACATTCACAAGAATCAGTTGGCCCAAAAGCATTTCCAGCATCTCTACGCAGTTCGAGGCAAAGTGAATGACACCATCGACTACTTGCGTCGGCAATATACAGAATCGGTGGACAAAATTCGTGAACACGTCGAGGAATTGACGAGAACACTTGAGCTTCCACTCAAATTAATTCACTCGACGAAGCTTGGACATCATTTGTACATGAAGAACCCAAATGACTTAACACTCCCCGAAGACTTGAGCGTAATCTCGAAGCGAGGCAAAAACCTTTACATGACGACATCAATGCTCGTGGCGCTCAACGAGTCAACGCAAATGATTGCACTGGACATCATCCGAATGAGCAACACAATCTTCTGCGATCTGCTCTTCGACATAGCAAAAGACATCGACGAAATTCATTCGCTAATCACCGTGATCATCGACCTTGACATTGTTCAATCCTTGACGGAGACATCGCTGCAAGAAGATTATTGCTGTCCGACCTTCTCTCGAGTCTTGCAGCTAGAGAAAGCTTACCATCCAATGCTGGAGAACGCAAGGAACAAAGACTGCGCGCCGGTCGTGAACAACGTCATCGCCACACCTCAGTACAACTTCTACCTCATCACCGGCCCAAATATGAGCGGAAAGACGGTTTACATCAAAATGATTGCGCTCGTTCAAATCATGGCGCAGATCGGATGTTTCGTGCCAGCCAAAACGGCGAAGGTTCGAATGACCGACAAACTGTTCTCGCGGATCGGATTCCAAGACAGTTTCGAGCAAGGCGCATCAAGTTTCACTGTTGAGCTTCGCGAAATGGAATACATCTACAGCAACTTGACGCCTAACAGCATGGTGATCATGGACGAGTTATGTCGCAGCACAAATCCACAGGAGGGCGAGTTTATCTGTTGGCAGTTCTGCGAGAAGCTGCTGAAGTTCCTCGGCATTGTCGATGAAAAGTTCTTCAAGACACCGAACCTCGACGACGAAGATGATCCGATGGATGGAACCAAGAGCAAGCCAGACAGATCTACAACGCTAACGCTTACATCTGATGTGAAGCTGAGAGATGTTTCCCGCCCTTTCGTCTATCTCACAACACATTTCCCAGCGCTTACGAAGCTCTCCGAGCACTTCAACAATGCAATCAAGTGAGTAGCAAACGAATTCGAGTTCGGCCAACTGATTCCAAATTTCTTTCCAGCTTGCACATGAGCGTCGATGAACGAATTGTCGAGGGAAACGTCCACCTTGATTACAAGTACACGATTCGTTCTGGTCCAACCAAAATCAAGAACTACGGCTTGGCTTTGTCGAAGTGCTTACGATTCCCATCGACGATGCTCGACCGAGCAGAAGAGCTCGTCGATCAAATTTCTGACGAATCATTCATTGACTTCAACAAGAAAAAGAACGCCAACAAGAGCAAAGTTAGAAGCGACGAGACGATGCAATCAGCGGAGGCTTCCGTCTTCGTTCAATCGATGGCAGAGCTCGACAAGGATTTCGTCGACTTGTATTCCCAGATTCTCCTTCTCATGAGTTTGGATAAAAACCAGCCGGAGACTTCTTCGAAAATCGAGGCAATTAATCAACGACTGGCCAGCGTGATTGCCAAGATGTCACCGGAATTCAGAGATCTGATCAACAGCTCGTCGCTTCCAGGCATCCTAAGCATTCTTAACTCAAGCTCGCTTTCTGAATAACTTGACTCAAATTATTTGCCGATCTTTATTCATCTAATCTTTGTATGAAAATTACACTCAGAAAACTAATTTGAACTTGAATTTTAAAACATCGCGTCGCCTCTTCGTCCGATGAAAGGCACCAGAACTGGAGTTTCAGCTTTGTACTTGCGGTAGAGACTGTTGTCGCCGAACTTCTTATCCGCCTTCTCTTCCAGTAAAGGAATTCCTGACACGAAGATGAGCAGCAAAGCGACAAACACTGGCGAGAGGAACACGAAGGCTGCACGTGGCCTCGCGCCCAAACCACCGAAAGCACTCAACGCGATTCCAATCCAGAGAAGAATTTCGCCAAAATAGTTGGGATGTCGAGACGTCGCCCAAAGCCCAGAGCTGATCCATTTCTCCTTGTTCTCGACCAGTTTTCGGAAAACGCTCTTTTGATAATCTGCGATAACTTCGAAGGCGAATCCAACAACCCAAATCGGAAGTCCAACAAAATCGTAGACTCCCAAATCAATGTTGGCTTTCGATTGATTGAGAATGAGCACTGGGATCATGGTCAGGAACACCCAAACGCCCTGCATAGTCCAAGCCATCAAGAATCGCGGCCGAGATTGCTTCATTGCTGTGAACCTTGAGTCGATTCCGCCACTGTTGTGGATCCGAGTGAAGAGGAACCAGCCAAGCCGAGCCGCCCAAACAGCAACGAGCGACGAGAGAATGATCCGGCGCGTGTTGGGCCTTCCATTAACGACAAAGGCTAACGACAAGCTCAAGGCCAATGTGGAGAGATAAGTCAAACTGCCAGTGAGGTCGTAGTATTTCTCTGTCCTCTCGTTGCCAAAGAAACCGCCAGCATGAAGGAAAACGACCCACTGCACTGCGATCGTGTAAAACGCTAGGATATTCAGCACATATTTCCGTTCCTTCATGACATCTTGCGGTGTTGCGAAGTAAGCGACGATCTGAGTAATCAAAACGCACACAACGATCACCAAATAGGCGATCCAGCTCTTCCCCGACTGTCCCATGTTCGCCTCTGAAGCTTCTTCAGCTGAGCTGTTCATCACTTTACAAAACTACTTAAAGAGACCTTTGACCGCGAGGAAGATTACGCGATATCAGAGAAATATTTCAAGTATCTCATTCAAAACAAATCGCTGAACGTATCCGATGTAAACGACTTGCAGTGAAATATTACAAATGTGAATGCAGCTTGGTCACGTGGAAAATACTTGCAACGGCTTCGACAGCTGCGCTATGCTCAGTCGCATGGCAATGAGATGGAAACGAGAGTCGGAAGGTTGACGATTGAAAGTCCAATGCATGCAAAGAGATCAAGTTTAACGATTCAAGAATAAAATAATTTCTTTATTGAAGTCTTAAGTCGAAAGTTGAATTTTGCATTAATTGAACTACTTTAGTTGTTTCGGCGTGCGGAAGAGAGAACAAACTTTAGCGAAGAAGTCTTCAATGGCAACTTATTTTCTCAGCTCCATCGTCCGGAGGATTGGAGTTCGTAAAAGCAGAGCAGAGTCAGCTGAAATGATTGGAAGGCGATTCGTCCAGTGATAATTAATCAAATGGGAAATGTTCTCGAACACTCGATCCTTCGTTCTGACACAACCATCGGGGTCGATCAGCAGCAAATGCTTCGGCTGACCTGAGTTCTGCCCAGTTAAAACATATTGGCCTGCGCTGCCTTGAGATTCGCGGACGAGAAAGTCGCCGTCAGCTCTGAGCAGCGACTCGGAAACGTGACGGCTTATCGGGCCGTGATACCAATTCTCTAGCAAGAGCTGGGAATGTTGAACTTCGGGGGATAAGGAGAAACATTGCATGTCGAAGACATCGCGAGATCCTGAGCTAATCGATGCAGCAACGTTGTTGTGGTAGCTCATTCCTTCAGCCCCCAACTGCTCGTCGTTGACGTAGTCGATGTCGGTGTTCAGGTCGATGAGATTGCTGTGTAAACGGTCCCGCCTTCTATCACAAGTGCTGCTCGACGTCTCCGAGAACTCTGGCGGGACTTTGCCGGGCAGGTCGTTGTAATACTCAGTGTCGCTCTTCATGTTGCTACTTGCGCTAACCGCCGATTGCTTCCGTTTCATTGTGTTTCTCTTCTCGGCATCGTCGCCGCAGAAGTTCTTATACCTCAATTCGAACTGTAATCGAGTAAGTTAATTAGGTGAAGACGAAAATTCACTTCCGCTTGTACTCACTGCTTGTCCCATTTTTGATATAACGCTCTGCGCTTTGTCGGTGCCGCAATCCAAGACGTAGCAAGCTCGCCAGTCCATAACATCCTTGGCCACATAAGCAACCATCGAAGCTGAGTCGCTGTCACCTCCTGAAGCGAACGATACATTTGGCATCTCGTGTCGTGCAACCACTTCATTAGTTTCTATCGACGTGAGCTCGATGCAATGTGATGAAATGTTGAGGACGACGTCGATGTTCGTGGGCTCTAAACACGGATCGTCCCCAACGCACTGCTGAACTCTCTTCTCGACACGACGCTTCTTCGGAGATTTATAGCCAGCAGCGTCGCAGACTCGGTGGATGCATTCCTTAGCTACAAGAGAGCGGGATTGGAAGTCGAGCAGCTTCATCGACGTCACGATTTCCACACATCCGATGTATTTCACGACGAACGTCACTCCACCATTCATTATCGCATTTTCCACACTCGCTTCCTCGTCGAAGCAGCAGTCATCGCATTCCATAGTTGCAGCTTAGTGAATCACACAACGATCCAAGCACTGAGAGATCCCGTTGCGTAATTATTACACACCCAAAAATTTCAGGAATAACAATGAATGAATCACCGACGAATTTCTTTGGATGTTTCGATGTCTCCGCGCTATGATTTCGTCTCCAACATCTTCACGGCTTGTTGCGCAGTCCTAGCACAATACTTCGTCTTAAGAGTGACTTTCTGAAGGAGCAATTTGACTTTACTGCGGACGCGAAGTTTTTATTTCGTAGTCTTAGCCCTCGACGCTCAGCTTCAGCTCAGAAATAAACGAAAACAAACCAAAAATATCGCGCAGAAAAATCACAAAATTCAAGTTGAATTGCGGACTCGCAATGGAGGAATATGACGATAACACACTCGCGGGCTATTTCTGCAACCAACAAATGAAGGCAGAGGAGCCGCCGAGTGTTAAAGCTGAAGAAATGAGCCGTAAGTTTTCTGTTTGTTTAGCTCGACATCCTTTCAATGTTTTCTTCATTTAGCTATGATAATTGATCCTGAAGTAAAGACAATTGATCCCGACGCAGTCATTAACGATCCTGAAGCTGTGACAAGTACAAATGAGAACGAGATGAAGCAGGAGATGGAAGAGAACACATTTGAAGAGTTAGCAATGAAGAACGAGTCGGAGCAACCGCCGTTTGATTTCTCTGATAGCTACATGAGGGAAGCCGAAGAGACAACTAGCAGAGAATACGAAGAAAGTGACTTTGACTCCTCTGCGAAGACAGAGAGAAGCAAGAAAAGAGGGCGACCGAAAGGGGCTAAAAATGGGACGTGTAGAGGGAAACCCGTCACTAATGATCCCGACGATCCACCAACGCGCAAGAAATCTGATTTTAGACCTCGCAAGTCTTACGTTCCTGACACGAATGAGCCGTCGGGCCTTGAACCCGGTGACCCTGCAGCCTCTGCACGGCGTAAAACTCCTGTTTCGCGTAAGAACAGCACCGTGCGACGAATCAAGAACGTCGAGACCAACGTGGCGTTGCCAAAGATGAAGTCCAGTGTTCACAACATCAAGCTCAGGAACGAGCAAATCGAGAAGCTCAAGGAGTCCAAAACGATATTCATCCAGCCCGGCATTTGTACGAAAATCGCTCCGAGCCTCGACACTTGCAAAGAGTGTTACAAGGCTAAGAAAAGAAGCAAGAGGAACACTAATCAAATTGATATCGACTGCCGCTTCTATCAATTCCGGAAGCTTCGTTTCAACGATAACAAAGATATGGAAGTCGTTGGATTCTTGGACCCTCACAATGATCCAATCGAAGTTGATCGCAACATTTGGCTGCCACAGTTCGAGAAAAGAGTCAGATCGCTGTCACCGCAGAATGCTCGATTCATTCTGATTCACGTCGGCGAGCAACTTTGCGATCTCATCGAGAAGGAGAACGTCTACTATGAGAAGTATAAGTCAGACGAGAAACCCGTCATCTGGAAGCGTCTAATTGAGTGAGTCGAGATTAACTTTATCCTTAACTGCAATTAACTGACTTTAATCTTCAGAGGTGTCATCGAACTTTGCGATCTCTGCTCAACAACTTTGTTCAACTATCACTTCATCTGCTCCAAATGCGGCTTGTCGCTTTGCATCGATTGCATCAGTGAGTCGACTGACGGAAAGTTTGAAATTTCCTGCTCGACCAAAAATAGTGAGGAGCATCTCTTCGAGGATCTCTGGCTGACGCAAATCATCGTCGGAGATTGCATGGAGCGAATCAACAAAGCTTTTCACGAAGCTTGTCAGCTGTGGGACATCGGACACGATTGTGCTTTGATGAAAAGCAAACCAACCGCCGATCGAGCCTCAATCAACCTCGCCAAGAATCTGCTCTACGAGTTGGAACACGGAACGACAGTCATAAGCCGTGAACTGCTTCACAAGACTACAACAGTCGAAGTTGACTACAGCAAGTTCGTGATCGAAGCGTCAGTCCCAAATCCAAACCTCGACGACGATTTTGTTCAATATTTCAACAAGTTCCGCACGTCCAGTCACAAGCCCGAGCACGTCAAGCCAATCAAACACTGCACAACTCAAGGCAAGGAAAATGTTCTCAGCATATCTCGCAGTTTATGCCAAGCGGCTTCGCATATGCTCTACCCAAACATTCCGCATCGTTGGCTGTGCGAGAACAAACTCCTGCGGCTCTTGGATCCGATGCACCCAGGAAACGAAGCGATTTTCCATGAGCAATGGCAGCGAGGCCAACCAGTTCTCATCTCAAACATCCTCGATCACCTCGATCAGAAACTTTGGATTCCACAAGCTTTCTCTGCTGAGTTTGGGGAAGAGACATCGGATTTCATCAATTGCATGAACGGAAAGCTCGTGCGGAACAGAGAAATCTCGCTGTTCTGGAACGGCTTCGAGAACGTGGAGAAACGACTTAGAGACAATGAAGGAAAGTCAATGCTGTTGAAGCTCAAAGATTGGCCGCCCGACTCGGACTTTAAGAAGATCATGCCATCGCGCTTCGACGACATCATGAAGAATTTACCGTTGAACATTTACACCAACCGAACTGGCGACTTGAACATCGTCAAGTATTTGCCCAGCTGCTTCATCCATCCCGATCTCGGACCGAAAGGTTACTTCGCCTACGGATCGCCGTTCTTCCTCAAGGAAGGCACAACGAATCTTCATCTTGACGTCTCAGACGCTGTCAACGTTATGTGCTACATTGGATTCCCGCGAGACAAGAATATCTCAATCGACGAGTACATTGAGCAAGGATTCAAGTCGCTACTGGAAGCTGATTGTGATATTGCGAACTTGAATCGCGTCACGCAAGACGGAGAAATTCCGGGAGCGATCTGGCACATTTTCAACGCAGTTGACGCCGATCGCATTCGCGATTTCCTCCATAAGATCGCCCAGGAGCGAGGCTTCGAAGTTGCGGAGAGCCACGACGTGATTCATGACCAGAACTGGTATCTCGACGGAGAGCTGCGAGCTCGGCTGTTCAAAGAATACAACGTGAAAGGATACGCCATCGCCCAATGCCTCGGAGACTGTATCATATTGCCAGCTGGCACTCCGCATCAAGTTCGCAACATCTACTCCTGTATTAAGATAGCCGAAGACTTTGTTTCCCCGCAACAGGTCGCGCACTGCCTTAGTCTCAGCAATCAATTCCGTAAGCTAACTAAAACGCATACGAACAATGAGGAGAAGTTGAACATCAAGAACGTCGCTTACCATAGCGTCAAGGAAGCTCTCGCGACACTACAGCACTACATGTACAAGCGGAAACAACCAGAGCAAACGAGAAGCAAGAATCAATCGACTGGTCAAACTGCGAATTGAAAATCGATTGAGAAAAAATAAAACAAAATTTTTTAACGACATTTTAAGATTTGAGTCGAATTTTTGTTTGTTTACATTTTAAGATTTCAATGCAAAATGGAAAATCTCGAAATTGAAGACTGTTTGCTTAAATGCCGCTGTTGTTTTAGGATTTTAATCGAAGGACAGACAATGATCTACATAACGAAGCAGGTGGAGGACAGATTCCTCGATTTGTGCGAAGTTCCTGTGAGTTTTAGTTCGGCTCGCGAATTTCGAGTTTATGTTACGCGTGATTTAATTCCAGTTAGTAGCCAACGCAGCCTATTCAAACGTCATATGTGAGCTGTGCGATCGAGATCTTAGGAATTTCCATCATTTAAAGAAAGATCTCGCAACCAAACAGAAGAAACTTTACGAGCTAATTCCAGTAGCTTCTGATGAAGTGTTGATCAAGCCACAAAACTCTTTTGAGGATTCCTTTATTGCAGAGCTAGATGAGACTTTGCCTGACAAGGAAGAATTTGAGAAGATCAAGGCCAGAAACCGCACTGAATGTGAGCGATGCGGTGTCGTCATGAGCAGCAAAGTTGCTTTGAAAAGACACGTCGAGCGAGTCCACCTCAAAGTCAGAAACTTTCAGTGTGACAGCTGCTCCTTCGCTTCCTATTTCAAGCACACACTCGAGAACCACATAGTGAAGCACATACCAGAAGAATATCGCGTCAAATACCTTTGTGACGCTTGCGATTTCATCAGCATTTCTGCAGTCAATATTCAGCTACACAAAAAATATCAGCATGGCAAATCGATGCAAGCTTATGTGTGCAACGTCTGTAGCAAAGCTTTCGCACGACCCGGTCAGTTGAAAGCTCACATTCGACTGACACATGAAAAGAGAAAAGACAAGATCTGCAATCACTGCCAAAGAAGTTTCTCGACAACCACGAGACTCAAGGAACATGTGAGATCGCTGCACACCGCCGACTCTGCCGCTCGGGAGTTTTCTTGCGAGTTTTGCTCAAAACAATTTATGACACTAAATTCGCTGAAAAATCATCTAGTTTATCACAAGGAACCGAGCTTCCCTTGTCAGATGGGCTGCGACAAAAGGTTCCACAAGCCTGGTCTGCTTGATTATCATCACAAGACGACTCATCTTGCACAGAAGGACTTCGCATGCAGCTACCCAGAATGTGATCACAAGTATTTCCTCAGAGCTCATCTAGAGCGTCACATTCGATCCTTTCATAACAAGATTAAGTAAGTTAAAGTTCATCGAAGGCTTCATTTTGAAATCTTGTTCACTCTTCCAGATTAAATTGCGAGTTCTGCGAGGCAAAATTTGTACGAAAGGAAACGTATCGAGCTCACATCACAAGTCACCACCAGGATATCAAAAAACCCCAACTAGATGCTGTACTGAACAAAATTAAAACTTTGAAACTTTGGCGACCAGAAAGAAGCTGAATAAATTCGCTCTCTTAACTTTTAACGATCTTTTTCAATTCAAATTCGACCGTGAATTCGCCTGAAAAAACGTTGAACGCACTCAGCGTCTGAAATTCATTTTAAGAAATTAAAATATTCGTAGAGATGGAAACTCAGAACGAAGCGGAAATATTACTATCGGAGAACCTCAGCAAATGCCGCTGCTGCTTCAGGATGTTGATCGACGATCGCAGAGCGGTAGCAATCACGGACAGCATCAGACAACAGTTTTTGGATTTGTGTCAAATTGAGGTAAACAAACATTCGCTTGCTTTGGCGCTTTCTTGCTTATATTCTTGCTCTAATTACAGCTTCTCGTCTCGGAGATCTTCGCTGATCGGATCTGCCAGCTCTGTGCCAGTGATCTGACGGTTTTCTCAAGCTTGAGGCAAGATTTGATTACCAAACAAAAAAATTTGTACGAGCTGGCTGGATTAGATGAAACAAACTTCAAGAACGAGCCCGAAACTTACGAGGAGGTCGATGCGATTCAGGAAGAGAATCTTTCCGAGTTCGACATCAACTTCGAGACTGTGGAACCAGAGGAAGAAGCTCACACAATCTTCATAGAGGAGGAACAAATCGAAGAACAATCAGGCGAAGATAACGAGATGGAGGAGGAACCCCAGAGCACTCTTAAGATCGAGAAGATTTACGACAAGGAGTCTGTTTATCAAAATAACAAGATGGAAATGGAAGGCGACGGATCAGCGTCGTTTGATTTCTTCGAAGAGATTGTCGGTGTCGAGTCTGACGATCAGAAATACTACGAAAGCGAATACTTGAAGGATGAAATGTAAGCTTCAGCTTGATTCTTTCTTTTAATCTCGCTAATCAAAGCTCTTCCATTGCAGAATATCCTGTGACCTGTGTGGTATCGAACTATCAAAGAATCATTTGCTCCAGCACGTTGAAATCATGCACAAAACATTCGTCTGCTCACAATGCGACAGCAAGTTCCAGAGCAAGATTTCACTCAAGCGACACACATTTGAGAAGCATTGCACTGACAAAGTCATACGATCGAAGAGGCGACACTTCTGCCCACTTTGCCCGAAGGACTACGACTACCGGAAGCAGCTCGAGGATCACATCCGATCGTTCCACGAAAAAGAGAGAAACTCTCAGTGCCACATCTGCCACAAAAGTAAGTTCTTGGTTGATTCTACCATCAATCACTAACGTCCTTGACTCATTTCACAGCTTTCTACCATCGCGATTTAAAGAAGCACATTGACCACGTTCATGGAGACAAGAACATCGCTTGCGGAACGTGCGGCAAGCTGTACACTTGCGTAGAGAATCTTCGTCTTCACATGCGCTATCACGAGCCGCCAAGCTTCGCCTGCTCGTCTCCTGGCTGCGGCAAGAAGTTCCATCAGAAAGTCTTGTGGGAACATCACGAAAGAAAGCACACCGACGTCAAGCCACACTCGTGCGAGCAGTGCAACGCCTCTTTCTACAGCATTCGCGATCTGAAGCGCCACTGCTCGCGAGTGCACGACAAAGTGACAAGGAAATGCTTCCTATGCGACCATCAGTTCAGCCGGAAAGACAAATTCCGACTGCATCTGTTGAAGAAACACCAGGAACTGTCGGACAACGAGCGCGAGAGTCTTCTAGATCAAGTTAGAACCATGAAGTGGAACGAGAGCTAAATTCCATGTCTGCCTTAAGATCGACGAGTCACTTGTGCAGCATAATAAAGTCGATTTAAGTTAATTGATTCAGAAAGCTTTCGTTCAATTGGATAATCTGTAAGTGCGAGTGAAGCGAGAAAATGCGACGCTTTCAGTTGGAATCTTAGGAATGGAGTATCAAGACTTAAACTCCACTCTGATCGAGAGCGATCGGAAAACGATCAAAGAGCTTTGCTCGGTTAAGTTGTTGTGAGTTCCGCTGCTTCTAATTGCAATCGATACACAATTTGTCGCTTCCAAGGCACATCGTTGCGTACCTCACCTTATCGTTGGCTTTTCTGGTCTCGTTGGCCTTCAACATTTTCCCTCAATGTGCACAGAGTGTCAAGGTGAACTTTGACGAGCCGAGAATCCAAAATCTTCCCAAGGATATCAAGCAATTCATCAAGAACAGCTCGACGATTGAATGTCAACGCGAGTTCTTTCTGTTCCACCAAGATCACGTAAATGATTTTGTCAAATGATTTGACCTGAATGCTTAGACTAATCGTTTATCAGAACCATGTTTGCGAAGTCACGGGCATTATCATCAAACAGAACACCACAGACATCACAGGTAAACCGTCTTGGCGCTTTCGGGTCAGTGACAAGTTCCTTGTTCTTTCAGTTATTGGCAACCCTAACATTAACGTGCTTTATATCTTCAACTACGAAGTCTACCAATTGCCAAAAGAGATTTTCAAGAAGTTCATAAACCTCAAACATCTGATCGTTAATGGGAATCATTTGCAAGTGCTCGAGGGCGAAACGTTCGAGGGCGCGGAGAACCTGGAGCTTTTACGGTTGAGCAATAACGATCTTACCGAGCTGCATTCGTTTGTTTTTCGCAGACTGCGCAATTTAAAGACGCTTGATTTAGGTCGAAACCACATCTCGACGATGGGATATCAAACATTTGATGGACTAATCAACTTGGAGCGGTTGTACATGTCCGATAATTACCTGAAAGCTTTGCCGTCAAGTGTTTTCTTCCCATTGAAGAAGCTCGTCTCGGTCTCACTCGAGAACAACCAGATTTCTCATCTTGATGACGATGTGTTCATGGAAAACCGTCAGGTTCGATCGGTTGGGCTGTCGAACAACACTTTCCGCGACCTTCAGAACGAGATTTTCAGGCACTTTGAGAATCTGACTGACCTCTCAATCTCAGACCTTCGAATCAATGCGCTGAACTTGAATGGAACTTCGCTACAAACTCTCGTCATACGCAACACCGACATCGTCAATATCACGCTGTCCAATTTCCCTAAGATTCTCGTCTCCTACGGCACAAACATAGAATTTATGACGTTCGTCATCGATGAGCAAACTGCCGATTTCAAGAAAGTCCCGAACTGGGGTGGAATCTTCTACAACAGAAATATTCGTTTCCTCTTCTACTTCAAGAAGGAAATCGCTAACCAGCAGAACATCGAAGCTTACGACGGAGGTAAAACTCATCGAGCTTTCTTTCAAAGGTTTCCAACTAAAACTGTTCAATCCACAGCTGTCAGGAAGAACGTTCTCCTTCCTCCTTTGAACTACAAAACGGTCGATGGTTCAGAATTTATTGCTGTCGAATATGCTGCAAGGGACGAGTGATAAAACTGGATTTTGAAGCGGGAAATCATCAATCAGAAATCATCAATCAAAAAATCGGTTGACCATCAAAAATCAATTTGATCAAAATTTAACGGAAAATTAACGGGAATAAAATTTGAATTTGAAAAATGAAAACAAAACTTTGAACGAACTCGCGAAGAAAGAAATAAAAATCTCAACAAAAATTATTATCAAGTGATTTCGAGCTTTCAAATTTGTTATATCTGAGCATGAAATAGAAGAATTGTGCAGTGCGCAATGTATAGATCACTGGCAGCTCTGAGGCTGCTCGTTTTGGTGGCAGTCGTGGCTGGCACTGACATCAGCGAGTTGGTTTTTGGCCATCTCGATGACGCAATTCCAGCTGCGTATGGAGATTTCAACTCCGATGAGCTCACTGACGTGTTTGTGCTGAGGGACGGTTTCAGTACGGTCGAAATCCTCTTCGGGTCCGACGTTGATCAGCTGCTACATCAAACAGACATCCGGTGCCATTATCCAAGGCAAACAATCACGAGTGTCGTGCCTGGCGACTTCGACGGCGACGCGTTCATGGACGTTATGATCACAGTGAGGCTTAGTGACGACAAAATCGGAGTATACATTAACTGGGGCGGATCTGACCATCTCAACTGCACAAGTAGCGACGTAGATCCTCTGATCAAGATGACAGGCGAGCCGCTCGCTCTCGACTGGAACGATGACATGATAATCGATCTGTTCGGAATGGATGTGGATGGAGAAAGAACGATCTGGGAGTTCGAGAAAGGAAGAGTGCCTCCGAAGAAAATCCTGATGAAACATCAAGACCGGAAACTCCCCAAAATGACAATTCCACACTCTCACTCCTTCCTGGATCTAAACGACGACTTCTTGGCCGACTTGTTCATCTCAGTCGAAGATGACAGCGTGGAGATTTGGTTGTCATCGGATGAATCGGAGCAACGCTTCGAATACAACAGAACGATCCGCTATGATCCGGCAGGAAGCAGAAACAAACACTACGGCCAATCGATCTTCATGGACTTGGAACTGAACGGGAGCTTGAACCAACTGATTCCAGTTTGCCACGACAAGAAGTGTCAGAACTCTACGATTTGGGTTCAGGCTGGCGAACATTATCACGACCTCAACATCAACTTCTTTCAAGACGACAACAAAACGCAGTGGGGATTCTTAGTGCCAGGCGAAGACAAAGAGTTCTACCAAAAAGCGATCACGCTTCGCTCCGGCGACTTCAACAACGATGGATTCCCCGATCTTCTCTGTACGCTTCAGAAAAACTATGGCGCGACAGTACAAACGTTTCTCTTGGAAAACGTGAAAGACACAAGCCCTCGAAGCTCCAACTTCAAAAGAACGTTCGCAGTTCGCTGGAATGCTTTGCTGCCGTTTGGAGAAAACACAGTCATGGGATCCTTCTACGACTTTTACCAAGACGGAATCCTCGACGTGATTCTGCTTCAGAAGGAAGGCAAGAAGTACAAACCGCTCGCCTTCCGCAACACTTTGGATTACGATGCAAACTTTGTCAAGGTTATCGTTCTGACGGGATTAACTAACCGGAGACCGCCAGCTAAAGAAACTCCTTTCGGAGCCAAAAAAAGAAACTATGGTAAGAATATTTAGAATTCAATGAGGCTCAGCGCTGATTATAAAATTTGTAGGAACGAATCTGCCCGGCCCACGCATCAAATACTACACGACAACCCAAGAGGGAACACCGCAACACGGTGGCAGCTGCCAACTACCTCAGTCGGCCTACTTTTCACTTCATCTTCCGTACACAATCTTCGGCCTCGGTCGAACACCTAACTTTGTTGACTTCATCGAGATCGGACTCGCTAAGCGGAGCCGGAAGTGGCCGCAAACGATTCCCAACTCTCAAATCTTCGTCATACCTTCGCCTCTCAATCAACCTCAGAATTGGAAGATTCAACTGTTCGTCACGCCCAGCAAGATCATCCTGAAGAGCGTATTCGCCCTGCTGGGCATCTGCTTTGTGATAATGCTGATTATTCTTGGTCTTCACCTCAAGGAACGGAGAGAAGACAAACTGGAGAAGCTGCAAGAAGCCCAGCGATTCCATTTCGATGCTATGTAAATTATTCATCTGTTTATTTTGTTTTTAAGCTTGTTGTGATCACCATTAATGTTTATTATTTTTCTGAACTGATTTCAATAAATATTTAAGTCTAAATGTGATTTCAATAAATATTTAAGTCTAAATGAAACCAGAAAGAAATTTAACGGCAAATCAAATTTCGAATTTTGTTTGTAAACATAGAAAAATCATCAATCCGGAAAAGTTAAATATATCCAGATCGCGTAATGTCTTGCGAGTTCCAATTAGAGAATTATCAAGACAAGTGTCGGTTCTGCTTGAGAGCGATGAAGGCTGGCCAAAAGACTGTCGAGATATCGAATGCCATAGAGAAACGTTTCGAGTCGCTGACGAATAGCAAAGTAAGTTTATATATTTTGATTCTTCCAGCTCTGACTTACCTTCAATCTGTAGTTGATAATGTCCGAGTGCTATTCAAGCGTCATTTGCGAAAGCTGCAACAGCAAACTGTCGGAGTTCTCGGATTTCCAGGCAGAACTCATCGAGAACCAAACGAAGTTGTACGAGCTCATAGAGCAACTGGCACCAGACGAGGACGACGCAGAGACAAATGCAGAGCATTACGAAGTTAAGATAGATGACGATAGCAAGTATTCGGATGAATTATTCGTTATTCGCGTAGAAGATGACGATGAAACCGAGGCCACGATTTCACACGAAGTCCAACAGTCAACTTGCATCAAACGACCCAGAAGTTCAGTGAGAAGTACAGCGAAGGATGGCGTCGTCTGTTCACTATGCGGAGTTACATTCTCAAGAAACGGATGGTACCATCATGTGAGTAAGAAAGCGACTTCCTTCTCACATAAATATTAATAATTTTGGTTCATAGAAACTCCGAGCGCATTCCGACAACTTTAGGTTCTTCTGCGACTTTTGTGGCCGAGGCTATCACGTCAAAAACGACCTCAAGGACCACATTAAAACCCATATGAGCGTTGAGTCAAGAAAGAAATTCCCATGCACCACGTGCGGCGCTTCACTGCTTTCACTCAAAGCTCTGACGAATCACGAGATGATCTTCCACTCAGACATAATTGAAGAACATCCGTGCGAGTGTGGCAAAGTGTTTTCGTCGAAAGCTAAGCTGTATCATCATCGAACGGCTGTCCACAATGAAGAAACATTCCCTTGCTCTGCTTGCGGGAAAGTTTACAAAACTAAAAGCACACTCAGCAAGCACACGATCAAAGTTCATGGCAGGAAAGTTCCCTGCAATGTGAGTAGACATTTCTTAGAAATTGTGGGTCAAACTAAGCACATTCATTCGAACCAGGTTTGTGGCAAGATGTTAGCTCCCGGGATGTTCATGAATCGTCACTTGAAGACTCACGGCCCGCCCCAGTTCAAATGCGCTCACGAGGAATGCACGAAGGTCTTTGCGAACAAAGCTTCATTGGAGAATCACGTTGAAACCTGCCACGATCAAGCCTCGGTCTCTTGTCCAACATGCAATGTGTCTTGCAGTTCTGCTCGCAATCTCAATCGCCACATCGCGCGACAACATAGCACGACTCGTATGCATTGTGAGGTCGATGGGTGCTCACATTCAACGGCCAGAAAGGATTACCTTCGAGCCCATTACCGGTCGCACAAGGAAATTGATGAAACGACAAGGAACATTTTGATCGAAAAAGTGAAATCATTAAAAGCAATTTCTTGGTGATTCAACTCAGAGTTTCCCTTGTGATTAGGGTTGGAGATTTCCAGTCCACAGCGTAAAGTATCTCATATTCAGATAAGCGGTCCTCGGTTATTCTTGAGGCCAATCAACGTACACACAAACTGTCTGATACAACGAATACGACTATGTAGAAGAATACGTCATTCAATCCGCGGCGCAGAACATCTAAACATTAACTCGCATGCTTCTGTACACGTGCTGATCAGTTGAGTTGACCCTTCGTGCGTATCAGACATAGTTCTTCACTTCGCAGCAAGAGATTGGAGTTAAAAGAAAGAAGGTGATGGATGTTTGAGAGCGTTATTCAGGAAGAATCGAACCTGACAGTAACTGAAAACGAGAACCAAAGTGATAAAGCCAAAGAGCAACAAACTTTACTCTTTACTCGAGCAAGCTAAGTGTTCAACCAAGAAGAAACTCGGAGAGTAATTCAGTTTTGATCGAGCCTTCGACCCAGTAACATCACAACTTGCCGTTTACAGAAGATTCAGAGAAATAAAATGAAGAACAAAAGGACGCAAAACTACAAAAACTGTCGCAAGTGATTAGTGATAACAAGTCAGGTAAGAAAACTATTCGGAATTGTGCTGATAAGGGATGAGAAAGCAAAGAAGATAAGAGTACACTCGAGGAAAAGCAATGAAGACGAAATGGGAGGCAAAGGTTTCGAGTAGGCTTGGAAAATTATTTTTTTAAAAAAAAAATCCTCTGTGATTCCGAGAAAGTCAAAGAGAACCAGGATCAGGAAGCAGTGACTATCCAGAAGTGACTAACACTAGACACAATAATCTCCGCGTTTAATCAAAGAACCAAGACAATCTTGTTGAGAATCCCGAATAACCTTACACTCGCAAACCCCGCTCGCATCTCTCGTGCATTCGATAACCAACCGTCAACCAATAAAGACGTGAATCTCAATTCACACGAGTTATCACACGCGCTATTCAATCCGTCTATACCCGCGCTTTCAGGATCTCAACAAATCTGACAAGTCTTCGTCAGAAAAATCATCCTGTGAAAGACTTCGAATAGTAACGCTCTCCCGGGCTAGCGGGAACTTAACGTGAACGAGCATTCAATCTACCTAAAAGTCTACTCTTGCTCGATTACGTCGAATGTTCGTTCTGGAAAGTCCTCACTCAGCTATGATTGGTCATTTCATTTGTGTTGGTTGCGGGTTTTGTGCTTGGCGAACCTTTTTCCCTTGTCCATTTGCGAACAGATTTGTCTCATTACATTCAAGATTGACAAAGAATTCAGACGTGAGTCGTTTCAGATTCAGAAAAGCAAGGAAGTTACCAGCGAGCTCAGTCATTAGTCATACGAGAATCACTCTAAAGCCGATCGCTGGACAAACGTCGCAACTCTACGTCATTGCCTAGGGATACGTTAGTAAAGCACTCGACTCATCAGGCTACTTGGGCACATCCTGAAGGGGCAAACCTGGTCCGTAGAAACGAAGGAAGCAGCAGATCAGGCTCATCGAGCTGGCAAATTTTTTTTGATTTCGTCGAAAAAGTCTTTAAAAACTCAAAAGAAACGCTGGAAATGGAATCTAAAGCTGAACGAATGGCTTATCTTGGCCTTCGATCCAGATCCATCGTCAAGGAAGCAGATCCACCGACAAGCGTCCCCGAGACTGGCATCGCGGCTGCTAATAGCATTCCCTTCTCCTCGCCTGCTGGCGTTAATTATATTGAACCTGTCGACGTCGATTACCAGAGAGAGAAAGTGGCGAAGGTCGAACGCTATTGCCAGCGGAAGGCCGAAGCCAATTATCACGACGAGATTCCAACGCGTCGGCTTCGCAAAATGAGAACTCCACGCTCTTATCAATGGCCAGTGAAACATTTCCGTTCAATGTCCGCCGTTGCAAATTTCGAGTTTTTGAACCGAAATTTGATCGAGCAAGTCAAGCTGTGCGAAGTTGTGACGATGAACCTGTCAATGCACGACGTGCTGGTGTTGAAAGAATCCATCAAAGCAGAATCCATCGATCTGCAGAAACCTGAAGTCGTTCAGGGTTATCAAACGAAGCCATTTTCCATCATTTTGGATCCCTTGACGGCCATCGAGTCAAAAAGCGATGAAAAACAGCCATCTAAGAACAAAGACGAACCGCCAACTTTCGACTGCATCAACAAGACATTGATCGAGAAGCTGAAGCCGTGCACTGTGTCGGCGAAGTTCTCAAACGAGCAGCTTGAAAAGATGAAATCTTTGATGAAGTCCGCCGACTTGGACCTCAACTCGATCGTCGATTTGTCAACGCGATCGCTGGTGGTGAAATTGCGACGAGAACTTCTTGAGGAGGCCGAAATCGATCCGTTGGTGAAGTTGCGACGACAGTCAAACACGTCAATCCTTTCATTCGGAGACGAGGAAGATAAAAGCGATTGCCATCACTGCTCATTCACAAAGCAAGCTTCGTCTTCTGATAAACCCTTGACAGAATTCGCTCGTCGTTCCATCCGAGTTTGGAGAAAGCGAACGACGAAAACAACAACCAATGATCACGTGTGCAAACAAACCGTCTTCCGTTCCTGTTCAAATTCGTTCATGAAACCTCAAACTGCTTTTGAATTACTGCGGGGAGAAATATTTATTAGTCGAGCCTTGACTCGTTAGCTAAAAGCTAAGCGACCATCATCGGAACCTCTAGAAATCCCCGAGACGTGTTCGTGGACGTGCTGAGCAATAAACTTCAAAATGTGTTCCTTCAATAGACTAAGCAGACTGAGAGTTATCACTGCAATAGACTGCTTATTAAAGCTGTAAATTTATTTAAACCAAATCATTTGGTCCAAGTGAGTGTTTTATTAGATTATAGGGTCTTTCAATAGGTTCTCATCTTTTCATAAAAGTTCATCGTATTTCAAAGAACTGAGAATTTATATTCGAGCTCAACTCTTAGCTAGCTCAAATCCAAAGTCTCTTCAAATTGTAATAAATGGTTCAGGTTCTTTTAAGAGAACTTGTTGAGCTGCCCGAACTTCAAATTGTTTTCCTTCACCTTATTGACTTCAAATTGTTTTCGTGAAGCGCGGCCAAGTCTTTATCACGTTGTAGAAAGCCTTGCCTGGTGACTCACTCGAATGGAAATCCCTCTGAGCGTTGATGACGTAGTTTTCGTCGAGCATGTTCGTTGCGACCCCGTTGTCAATCAGTTTGAAGAACGCTTCTATCTGCGACTGTGTAGGCGGATGAGCTTCGAAGTTTCCGATGAAAGCAACGCAAACTGCTTCGTTATGAGATCGAGTGACACTCACAGTGTGCTCGCCTCGCACCGTCCAACCACGTCCTTCGAGCACCAAACCGTCGCCTCCGATAAAGAAATTGCAATAAATGTCGTTGAAGTTCGGGGGATCCATCTGATTGCGCCTCTGCAAACTCTGCATCATAAAGATGCACTCGTCCCTGTTCTCGCACTCTTCGGTGACGGTGTGGCCAATCATGATCCGTTTCGATGGCGGAGTCAGATAAAGAACATCCGGTTTTGGCGGCGCTGCGTTCCACATAGATCGCGTGATCATATCGAAAGGCTCTTTCTTCTTTTCTGGCTTGATTCCGGTTTTCTCGGTGATCCACGCAGTGAAGCTTAGAAGATTCGTGTAGATCGAATGCTTCGTGATGTCGCAAACGCCTTGGTCTCCCAGCAGAGACGCTGAAACGATTCCTCGAAGAAACCAGAAGTCGCCGCTTTTGACAAACATTCCCGATCCTGAATCGCCTAAGCAAGGCCCCGAAGAGCCTTCGCCCTTAGCGCAGAACGTTCGATCGGACGAGATGAAAGTTAACTGATAATGATCCAGAAAGCAAACTTCGTTCGTCACAATATCGACGTTAATCTGATTCGGTGTGTTGGAAGCCTTTCCTTGCGCTTCCAGCTTGGTTTGCCCCTTCAAAATGCGTCGCTCAGATAAAACGTTTTCGGTTCGAAGTCCAACTCACCCAGCCAGCCTGGAACGCGAATTGATCGTAAGAATAAATTTATATTAAGCAGTTGCAGTCACTTACAACAATTCCAACTGATGCAGTCGAAGTGCCTTTCGAGTCCCAAAGGCAAACTGGCGAAATGTAAGAGCTGAACGTCGTTTCATTCTCTAGGAAGATGATCGCGATGTCTGCGTCATATTTGGTCGTCTCGTGATTCCAATCTTCGTGCACGAGAATTTTCTGGGGATAAGCTGGTTGCGAGCCTCGCTCGAAAGCCTTTGATAACTCATAGCGCCCGAGATATGCAACGATATCGTTCGCTCTTGTACGCTCATTAGAGTTTTTTGGATGAATGCAGTGAGCCGCTGAGAAATTCAGTGACAAAGTTGGTAAGACGTAGATCGCAAAGCTTATTCACCTGTTAGCACGTGCTTGTTGGATATCAAAGTCCCGCCGCAAAAAAACTTCGAATCGTTTGCTTCCGTCTTGAAAAGGGCTACGAGCCAAGGCCACTTTCCACGGCTGGTTTGACTTCCCCCAATGATCAAGCCAGACATTTGATCAGCACGCCCGCAAACTCTGTCATGGCCTGTGCAACTATAAACCAGCAGCAAAACTGCAAAACTCTTCTCGAGAATCATTCTGTTTTTGCGAAGGAACTGAAAACACCCAAAGTGAAGAATGTAGAAAAGAAGATTGAGATTGACCTTGGCGATTATCTTGCAGCAACAATTTGAATATTTCGATCAAGGATCATAAATTTAACGAACTTTGAAATTTTGAATTTTTAGTTTGTTCAGTGAAATTTTTTTGTTGTTGACAAACAAAACTCGTCGGGCAAGAAATTATTAATTTACGATGGATCCGTATGAGGAAGACGAGTTTCAACTTGAGGATCAGCTGAACAAATGTCGTTGCTGTCTAAGAACCTTCATTGGCGAACAGAAATACATCAAAGTCACGAAAGTTATAGAGAAGAAGTTTTTCGATTTGACGCAAGTTAAGGTGCGAAATCTTTGACTTCCTGAGTAGCAATTAAACGGAATCTTTACAGCTAATTGAAGCAGAAGCTCTCTCACACAAAATCTGCCAATTATGCAACAGTGATCTCGACGCATTCAGTCAATTTAGGAAGGACTTGACTATCAAACAGAATTCCTTGTATCGCGCGCTCGAGCAGCAACAACCGCAATACGCCGCAAGCGTTCTGAATGCAGTTAAGTCTGAAGTGAACGAGTTTATAGAATGTAGCCAAATTGGCCCTAGCATACAAACTATCGAAAAGACCGAAGAAGTATTTCAACCTCAAGTGATAATCAAGTCTGAAGATATCGAAGAACACGACGATTATCTGTCGCTTGAGCGCTTGGACTCATCCTTCGAATCATTGTAAGTAACCGAGATGTGGTAACGATCCAGAAACTCACTCAGCAACTCTTCCAGTCCATGTGAAACTAGCAGCCGGCAGCTTCTCAAAGAACACAAGAAGGCAAATCACGTCGACGAATTCAGATGTGACATTTGCCGATTCGTGGCTGACGACAAGGATGAAATTGAGCATCACATGAAGACATCGCACACGAAACCACAGAACTTTTATTGCGAATATTGCTCTCAAGAGTTTGAGAAGGTAAGCAAAGCTTCATCTTCAGCTCGTTGAAGTTTTATTGACTCCGAATTTCCAGCGACATTTGCTCAACCGCCACATAAAACTGAAGCACACAGAGAAGGAACGCCTTCATCCTTGTCCGACATGCGACAAATCTTTCTTCACAATATCCACGCTGAAGAAACATGTTGAATCTCACAGAGCTAAGGAAATGCCGTGCGGTAAGCCAACACAACTGCGCACGAAACGTAAAATTCACTGCTGAATGTTTTCTAGAATTCTGCGGCAAGTTGTTCTCTTGCATGAACAACCTTCGAACTCATTTGTATTACCATTCCGACCCGAAATTCGTGTGTGAGTTTGACGGATGCGGCAAGAAGTTCTTCATGCGAAAGCTTCTGAAGGCTCACATGAACGTAAGACTAACAAACAGTCGCGATGATTGGTTTAATTTATTTGTTGCCTTCGAAGGTTCACCGCGGTCAAAAGGATTTCGTTTGCTCCTACTGCGAGAAAAGCTATTTCTTCCAATCACATCTCAAACGCCACATAATCTCGACCCACATGAAGCTGAAAATCGACTGCGAAGTGGTTGCGTGCTCGTCAAGCTTCGCTAGGAAGGAAACTTATCGGAATCACGTCCTGCAACACCACCAAAGCTTGGGACCGGAAGGACTCGAGGTTCTTCTCACGAAGATCCGCAACATGAAGGTCGAAGAGTTTCGATGCGTCGGTTGATTAAATTATAAAGCTAACACTTAATAAATGAAGGCTGCCAACGTTCGCAAATTCAATCCATGATTCACTGAACATACTCAAGCTTGAGTCAATCATCAAACAAATTTGAGCGACGAAATTTCAGCTAAGATGGCAAACGATGAGCGTATTGACTTTACGGATCATGTTAACAAGTGCCGCGTCTGTTTAAAACCATTCGAGGATGACGAGCAGCGGATGGAAATCAACAGCGAAATCCAGAGAAGATTTTTGGAAGTGACACAAATCGAGGTAAACAATTCGAAAACAAAATCGAAAGAAATAAAGCCAGCAAATTTTTAGTTGAGGATTATGAGCTGCTTGTCGAAGAATCTCTGCGTCGTCTGCTATGTCAAACTTGAAGACTTCTGCGACTTCAGAACAAAATCAGTTGAGCTGCAAGCAGCTCTGGAAAAAGTTGCTCCAGTTGTTTTCATTAAAACAGAACGTGAAACAGCCGTAATCATCGAACACAGACAGCTTGAGCAGCCACAAAGTGAGTTCTTGGATTTCGTTTGTGATTTAAAAGTTGGTGAGTTTCCCAATCAGTTCAGCGATTTCATATTAAAATTTGTATCGTTGAAGATCCTTCGCCTCACATCAAATACGAAGACTGTGACACGAATCTCCCGCTGCTAGAAAACTCCTCGTAAGTTCGATCGTCGCTCTTAGTGCCCAGACATTCAATGACATTTTCTAGATATTTCGTCTGCAGCGAATGCGATCTCAGCTTCAGCCACCAGAGCCAGCTGAGCCTTCACTACGCAAAAGCCCACAGAAGTTTTGGTTGCGATCAGTGCGAGTTCAAAGCATTTAGCAAGCGCAGCATGAACAAACACGTAAGTCCTAACTTAGCTAAACCAAGCTGGTAATTAAATCAGCAAACCTAACGTTTGAGTTTTCTAGATGTTGGCGCACGAAACGAAAGATGTTGTTCAAGATGTTGTCGAAACGAAAGAAGAAAACCTACAAAGCAGTTTCTATGGATGCTCCGACTGTTCCGCAACGTTTAAGTCGTTCAAATGGTTTCAGAAGCACAGGATCCGTAAGCACAAGACGCCGAGGATCCAAAAGCACAAGACGGAGAGCAAGAAGTCAAAATCGATCTGTCAACATTGCTCAAAGACTTTCAGTGGAGGTCAAGCGCTTCGCGATCATATCACAGTCTTCCACTCATCAGTCAAACCCGAGCTCCCTTGCCCAATTAAAAGCTGCACCAGAGTTTTCTTAACCCAGAAGCGATTGAGCGCTCATGTCATATTACACGACAACGACGCGAAGGAAATGTGCCCAGAATGCGGCTTGCTGTTCACTAGCAAGCACACTCTACGAAGACACATCGCCAGTGTACACACGAAGTTGAAGAATTTCTCTTGCGACCTTTGTGATTACAGCGCAACATTTAAACAAGGTATATCGTGTCACATGGTAAGCCATGTCGACCCGAACGAGAGGAGGAAATGGCACTGCGACACCTGCAACTTTGTCTCGGTTTCAAAGCAATCGCTGAGGGCTCACAAAGAGTACGAGCACTCTGGAAATGTTTACACTTGCCACTGTGGGAAAGAGTTCAAACAGAAACCTGCGCTGACGGCTCACATCAAATATGTCCACCTAAAGATCAAAGATCATAAGTGCAACTTGTGAGTCTTGTTGTGTTCCTCGGATTCATGACGCTCAAATTAAATCTTTTCAGATGTGACAAAGCTTTTTTCAGCAGAAAAAATCTGGGAGATCACAAGAAATCTAAGCACGAGGAGAAGTCAATGCCGTGCGGTAAGGCCAACAGATCAACTTATACTCTCAATCTTATTCAAAGTTCTTTGACAGAAATCTGCGGGAAGCTTTTCGCCACCCAAAAGCTGCTGAATTGTCACAGACTTTACCATACGGAGCCAAAGTTCAAATGCACCTTTGAAGGATGTACGAAGGTTTTCATCATTAAAGCGACGCTGAAACAGCACATGAAGTTCCACGAGGGAAAGCGAGACTTCCTCTGCCACCTTTGCGACAAGAGCTACTTCCGCCAGAACCATCTGCAGCTACACTTGGACGTAGCTCATAAAGCGACGACTTTCCACTGCGAACTCTGCACGTTCACCAACAGCCGGAAGGATTACTTGAGAAACCATTTGAACTCGGCGCACAAACATTTGACACTCGAACAGAAAAGCAAAATTTTAGCTCGCGCCAAAGTAACGAGAAAGGCAGTTTAGTAATTTGTTAAAGTATTTTGCATTAGAATTGCACATTTGAACTTGAAATGATTTTGTATCGTCCATGGGAAGCGTGAATACAATGCGATGAGTAAATTCATATCTTTTCGGTCCAGAGGTGAACGTTCGTTCTATCGGAAGTTGTTGCCAGATTCATGTACCTTGGGTTGAATGCGACGTGATAGCAAGGGCCAACGTGCGGTTTCTTCAAGCTGAAGGCTTTGAATCCTGAATCGCTGAGGTCCCAAATGTGTGTCATGCCATCGAAGCTTCCGCCGAGCACAAATTTATCGTCAGGAGTGAAGCAAGCGTCGATGGCCGCGTTGTTCACGTTTGTGAAGCCTGAAGTGTTTGATCTGATAGCACATTTTAAACAAGATGAAGTCATCCTCACCTGTCAACTTGAACAGTTCCTGTTCACGGTGAACATCGAAGATTAAGATGAAGGAGGAATTCGTAGTCACCATCAGCATCTTGCCCTTGTTCGAGAATTTGATTCCAGTCCATTTCACGTCGTCGACCTTCTCCGAGTAGAACTTGCAGGTGGTAACGAGGTCTCGGGCTTCCAGTAACTCAATTGTGTCAGAGTTGTAAGCGACCGCGAGATGAGATCCTCCAGGATGAAAGGCAATCAGTGGCGGATCGGGGAAGGCTCGCATCTTAAGCTGTTTCCTCTCTCTGGCTGTCCACAAACGGACGGAAGTGTCGTCAGAGCTTGAGGCAAACAGGTCGCTACGAGAAGTTGTTGCTAGGCTTATGATTGGCTTGGCATGGCCGGCCCAGTAATTAATGTAATTATTATTTTCAATATCAAGCAACTTCAGCAAGTTCTCGGATGAGTGCAACACGTGATGCTTGAAGAACTTGATTTGACCGTACTTTTCATGCTTTTTCTCAAACTTGACGTTGCGAACTTGATCGCCAATCGTGCAAATACGAAGAACATCGTCAGTGTTGTAAATCAAAACTTCACCAGAGTCGTGAAACTCAAGGCAATTGACTCGCTGCTTTGCCTCTTCCGTGTGAGATATACGCAGCTTCTTGAGATCTCTAAGCGAAATCTCCATCATTTCTTTTAAATAACTTGTCTACTTCTGCACTGTTTACCTTCTGTTTACCTTCTGCGAACTCCCAAACGTTTCATATAAATTCGAACGTCCGCCGAACAAAATTCGAAAAAGAATTTTTATAAATATTTAATTCTCGATGGAAGAAGTGAAAGTAGAATATATTGACTTTACGGATCATGTTACCAAGTGTCGCATCTGTTTAAAACCGTTCGAGGACGACGAGCAACGAGTTGAAATCAGCAGCGAGATCCGGAGAAGATTTTTGGAAGTCACACAAGTCGAGGTAAACAAATCGAAGGCTAAGCACAACAACTTGAAATTATTTCTCTGCCCAAACCTGCAGCTCAATCTCTCTGAGGATTTCTCAAAAGATCTTTGCGCTACCTGCGATCTCCACCTCGTAAAGTATTGCCAATTCAAGAACAACGTCATTTACTCTCAAGTCAAACTGTCCGAACTCGTTGGGAAAGCGAGGCAATCAAGCGATGTCGACGAAGTGTTCATCCTGTTGAAAGACGACGATGAGCTGGATGTCTCCTTACCTGAGTTTAAAATCGAGGAATATGATTCAGACCAATTGATCTCTGAAGTCAAACAAGAAGTCGACTCCGAAGCAGAGAATTTTGAATCTCTGTACTGCGATGAAGTGAAATATGAAGCGATCGACGACCATGAAATGAGGAAAAAGAACAGGAAGTTGTCAGGGAAAACAGGGTGAGCTAATGGTAAAACATAGGTAAAGATAGCTTGGTGAATTCACAACTCTTTTAGTGATAATTCATGTCCACACTGCGATGTGAAAACTGTAGATAAATCACAAATGAAGCGGCACATCGAGAGGGTAAGATGAAATCAACTGTTTAGCCAACATTAAGCAACTCTTTTACCTTCTCAGATCCACCTCAAAGTCAAAAACTTCAGTTGCGATCAATGCGAATACGAATGTTATTTCAAATACGAGCTCAAGTCGCATGTAAGTCGATTCATTTCACGTTAGCGATGGCATTTGACTTCTTCCCTTTCAGTTGAACGTGCATGTGGATAAAGAAACAAGACGACAATTCGTCTGCTCGAAATGCAGCTTTGTCACAGTCTCCAAGGACAGTCTGAGAAGCCATAAAGCTATGCAACATCTCACGAAAGGGCAAATTTATGAATGCTCAATTTGTTCAGAAAGGTTTGAAACTTATAGTCAGTTTTATCGGCACCGACGGAAAGCTCACGAGGCAAGCGAGCAGTTGGAGAAATTCGTTTGTACTTTCTGTGGGAAGTCAATGAAAGGAGCCGCAACGTTGAAGAATCACATCGCGCTTTATCATTCGAATGAAAAGCCAAAGTTCTTGTGTCCGATTGACGACTGCGGCAAAGTTTTCATGACGACGAAGCAACTGCGGAGTCACACAAAATCGCACGACGAAGACTCGAAAGAAATCTGTGCAGAGTGTGGACTCGTCGTCGCCAACAAGCATAATCTTGAGAAGCACATCAACCGAGTTCATTTAAAGCTACGCAACTTTTCCTGTGATCTCTGCGAGTACCGAGGCTGCTTCAAATTTAACATAGTTGAACATGTAAGACTTGGGATGTAACTGGAGTTGTAGATGAACTGATAGGAAATGGTTTTACAGATGAAGAAGCATTTGGACATCAGCGAGCGCGAGAAACATTGCTGTGACGAGCCAGGCTGCCCATTCCAAACTGTCTCGAAGACTTCACTTCGCGCTCACAAACGACTCGAGCATTTAGGTAAATGCAGAACGTTCTTCAAAGCCTGTCGACGCTTTTTAAGCAACACAACGTCACTCAACTTTCTTTCTCTTAGGTCAGCGAAGAACTTACACATGTCATTGCGGTAAAGTCTTCACTCAGAACAGTTCATTCTACACTCACGTCAAGATAGTTCACGAGAAGATAAAGAAACACAACTGCAAGCTTTGTCCGAAAGCTTTCTTCGAACGAGCGCATCTCAATAATCACATCAAAACGCAGCATGTAAGTTAATTCATTCTCCTAATCACTTGAATAATTACTCAACAATATGCATCCAAATCTAGCTGAAACAACGAGACATTCCATGTGAAGTTTGCCAGAAGTTATTCGCCACAAAAAAACATCTCCAGAGCCACATGAAGTACCACACAGGCCCGCAATACCCTTGCCACTTCGAGAACTGCATCAGCACCTTCTTCAAACCTTCGCAGCTGAGATCGCACATCAAAGTCCACGAAAACCAGCGAGATCATCTCTGCCACCTTTGCGACAAAAGTTACTTCCACAAGTCGCACTTGAAGAAGCATTTGCTCGTTCATGGAACCGCCAAGAGCTCCAGCTAAGCTCGAGCGATCGTTTGTGAACGCAAAGAAGCATTTGCTCGTTCATGGAACCGCCAAGAGCTCAAGCTAAGCTCGAGCGATCGTTTGTGAACGCAAAGAAGCATTTGCTCGTTCATGGAACCGTCAAGAGCTCAAGCTAAGCTCAAGCGATCGTTTGTGAACGCAAAGAAGCATTTGCTCGTTCATGGAACCGTCAAGAGCTCAAGCTAAGCTCGAGCGATCGTTTGTGAACGTAGATATTCATTTAAAGGTTTCGAAGAGTCAACGGACGAGACCGAGCTTGGCTTTCGAAAGATTTCACTGAACGTATTTCGATGGTGATTTGGAACGACGACGACACTCATTCACTCCCGAGAGCCGAAAGCAGAAACATCGAATTATAAGCGAGATAAATTAGTTAAAACAGTCAAGATGAAAAGCATATTCCTTCTGGCGCTGCTGATACTGCCCGTGATCATCTCAACGTTCGATGGTGAGCAAATAAATCGGAATTTCTTCTTTTTTTCTTGCCACGCAAGAACGCGATTTCACTAATTTTCGCTCGGTTCTGAATTAAAGTTGAACTGTTAACCTAATCCAACTCTCGTTTCATTCATGCAGCTAACAAGATCTACGCGAGAGCCGATGAAGATGAGATCGACGAGGATTTAGTTGATGTCGAGAACGATGGAGAAGATGCTGACAGCGCGCTCGTTGGCGATGATGTGGAGACGGAAGATAGTGAAAGTACAACGTCACCTGACGCGAACACCCAGCTGCTCTTCGTCCGACCTCTTTACACTCCCGGAAACCAACTGGAGCTCCCCGGCGGCGTCCCAGTCGAATTCCTTGTCGGATTCCTCAACAAGGGCAAGAACGACTTTGTGATTGAGTCAGTCGAAGCCTCATTCCGTTACCCAATGGACTTCAACTACTTCATCCAGAACTTCTCCGCTATCGCCTACAACCGTGAAGTGAAGCCCGCTAGCGAAGCAACTGTTCTGTACTCGTTCCTTCCCTCAGAGTCTTTCGCTGGCCGTCCCTTCGGACTCAACATCGCGATCAACTACCGCGACGCGAACGGATCTCCCTTCACTGAAGCTGTTTTCAACGAGACCGTCCTCATCACCGAGCTCGACGAAGGGCTCGACGGAGAAACCTTCTTCCTCTACGTCTTCTTGGCAGCTATCGCTGTTCTCCTTTTGGTCGTTGGGCAACAATTCCTCGGCACCATCGGAAAGAGGAAGCGATCACAAACTGTTCGCAAGCAGGTTGAGACTGGAACTACCAGCAGCACCGACATCGATTACGATTGGTTGCCCCCACAGACATTGAGAAACTTGCGTAAGTCACAACGCTGAGGTTTGACCAAAGAACTTATTAACAATCTTTGATATTTTGTAGAAAACTCGCCAAATGGCAAAGGAAAGATTTCGCCGAAGCAAAGCCCTCGTCAGCGCAAAGCAAACCGCGCTGCTGGCGACGATTAGACCAACTTCCATCAGCTCAGAGAAATCAAACAACAGCAAACAACATGATCAACATGCAAGCAAAAACTTAAATCAACATTTCGTAAAGACTGTGAGCGATTCCGAGCTCATCATTGGCTCACGTTCTGCGGCTCACATCTCTCTACCCTTTCATTTATCAGCGACTCCCCATCCCAAAGTCATCAAACGCAGAACCCGCGATCGACCACGCGACGTTTTCGCCTTTCCTAAAGCCGAAAAGAAAATTCTCATAAAATAATTGTTTTATTTTTCCTGCCAAACATGAAGCGAGGAATAAATAAATGAAAATCAATCTGACGCTTTCTCTTCAACTTTCCAGCATAACGGTTGGGCAAGTTTGAAGTCAGGAGCTCTTGAACGCAACCTGATTGAGGTTCGGGTGGGCGGCGGAGATTTCTCCAACCGTCGACAGCAGGGCGAGACAGATCTAACGAACGAACTCAGAATTTAAGTTTTATTCCAAGTAGAAATCCAACAAATCGAGTAGAGAATCCAAAGAAATTCAAGACGTCAATTGAAACTCAGAATTTAAGTTCAAATCTAAGTAGAAATCGAGCGATTCGAGAAGAAAATCATAGGGCTTGGGGGCGCATTAATTTTCGCGAGCGCTCTCGCTTATCGCTCTTGTAATATTTCCTTCAAGCTAGCGGTCTCGCCTTCGCCCAGAGCGGTCGCCAAACTTTGAAGGCGCTCTTTGCAATCGCCCGGGATGAGGGCGCAAAGAACGCTACGGTAGCGCACACTAAAGAGCGCCCTCAACCCTGGAAAATCCAGTCAGTTGAAAACGTGACAGACTGAGCGACAGATCTTGCGTTTCTTATGTCAAAAAAAATATAATAATTTGCAGAAAAAGTTTATTTTCTCCTAAATGTGAAATATTCTCCAAGTTCTCGACGATCAAAATTCACGATGGAGTCGGAGAAAGTGCTGATGGGTAAGTTCGAATTAAGGAGAAGTTCAATCAATGAGGATTTAATAAATGAAAAGATAAAATGTTTCCGTCAAGGAAAGTTACACGAATAATAATCATTCTCTGCTTTTAGCTATGATATCTGGAGCCGCAGTGGTCGGTGCAGTTGGTGCATTCGTCTTCTGGCCGAGCTCCAAATCGAAGCTGAGGTGAGATCGAACGATGAGTTTTCATCTTACTTTTTATTGATTTTCATCCCTCTCGCGAAGGCAACGTCGAGGCCAAGTCAGTGGCTTAATGAACTTCGGTAACACTTGCTTCCTCAACTCGCTGCTGCAAGCCATTGCTTCAAGTCCGCAGTTCCTCACGTGGCTTCAGCTTCACGACTCGCTTGACAAGAAGTCTCTCATCTCATCGCTTCAAACCATCCTGGATTGCATAAACGGAACTCATCCGACCATAAGAACAGACCCATCGAACCCAGCACCGGTCATTCGAGCTCTCAACTCGCTTGGCTGGGTCATTCCTGAAGGCGAAAACGATGTTCACGAGCTTCTGCATGTCATCTTGACATCGATAGAAGAAGAGTCCTTGAAACCAAAGAAAATTGGCTGCATTTCTGATGCATTGGGCGAGGCGCAGATAACTGCAATCTCGCAGCCATTGCCAGCTCGACCCTCGTCAGCGATGCTCACAGACTTCGACAAGGAACTTTACAACGAGTCGTCTAATCTCATGCGCTTGGTGCGGTCTGAAGCACAAACGCCAGAGTCCAATCAGTCAACAGTTGACGAGAACGAGTCGATAGATCACTCAATGCTAGATGACGACGACACCAAAAACCCTTCGCTCCAAGATTCACCCCCGTCGATCATTTCAATGTCGACGGGACGTCCAACCCGCTCTCGCAATCCTTCCACGTCTCAAAGCAACGGCGATGCATTCAGCAAGAGAAACTGCGGCTCCTATCGTTCACTCGACAGACTCTCACGTGGTCCTGGACGGGTTTCAGTGTGGAGTGAGAAGATAACGAAGAAGATTCCGCCACCGTTCTGCGGGTCAATCAGCAGTCAGTTGATGTGCACTGCTTGCAACTACAAATCGGTTGTTCGAGTAGATAAGTTTGACAGCATAACGTTGAATTTGCCTGAACAAAGATGCCAGACGTTGCTGAGCCTCGGTCAGCTCTTGGGAGAATATGTTGCGCCTGAAACCGTCAACGATGTGGAATGCGAATCGTGCAACAAGATAGCGAACCACACAAAGACGTTAACATTCACCAAACTGCCGCCATGTCTCGCCATTCACATCTCGCGCACGAATTGGACAAACGGTCAACTTGCGAAGCGGCAAGATTTCATTCACTTCCCAGAATCTCTCTCGATGGCTCCCTACAGTTTCATTCAGCCGTCATTGGGCTCCAACTGCTCAACGCCTTGGGGAAGTACAATGTCGCTTTACTCCGCTAGTCTCGCCAACGCAACGCCGACAAACGAAAATGTTCAGTTCGGCTCACCTTTCTCCTCCTTCGGGTGAGTCTCAATCTGTCGAACCTTGACACCCAAATAACTTTTTCTTCTTTTAGAATGTTCCCGAGGAACTTGTATCGATTGCTAGCAGTTGTCGTTCACGGTGGAGATGGCGCCAATTCCGGACATTTCATCACATACAGACGAGGATCTCTGCGCAATTACCACAAGTAAGATGAAACTAATTAGCGCGATTCACCATAAATCTAATTCCAACTCTTATCATCCAGATGGTACTACACATCCGATCATTTCGTGAAAGAAGTTTCGATCGAGGAGGTTCTGGCATCGCCGGCTTACATGCTGTTCTACGACCGCAGTCAAAGCAGAGTCTAAGCAAAGCTTGCGGTTGAACTTCGAAGCATTTACAAAGGCAATTCTTTGGTTTTCTTTCTTGCAACCTCGTGGAGCTTCCTCCAGTCGAGCATTTAACGAACCATTTTAGTTGGTAACAGTTCTTTAGTCAGGTTGAATCAAAGATTAGGATGAGGTTTCCCTTCAGCGATTTTTATTTTGTGATAAGATTTGTAGGTTTACTTGCAGTAGATTCTAGTTTTCTATAATTGGATACACATTTTCCCACAATTTGTGGTTCCGGTTGAATGACAACGCTTGGCGCGGTCGAAGCAGCTGGACGCTATTGAAATCTAAAGACGAAGTTGAGGAATCACGAGCTGCTTTGACTGGCTAAGTTTATTGAACTGGAACCTCGGTCTTAAAATGAGCAAATTAGCAATTGAACGAAAGGATTTTAAAGTTCAGAAGAATTTGATATAGAAAATGAAAATTTTTAAAGCTGAAGTTGAGCGTTGCTGTGAGCCCAAAATTTCCTCTGCCTGGCTCGTTCACCTGGCTGCAAATATTCTATTTTAAGCGTCACCAATTGAGTGTAAATTCAACGGAAATAGCAAATTGACCTACGTTGCTGTCAACACTTCGGGCAGGTTCGCTCCACCCACTCGTTCAGTCACTGACTTTAAAGTTTTATAAAGAGAGATTAATTTTTGAGCTTCTCGTAATGTTGACGCTAAACAAAAACGATGTTTCAATTCTATTTGTTATTTAGTAAAACTAAGGCAGCATTTTACGAAATAATTCTCAGATAAACTTTAAAACTTTCGTCACTAAATGATGAAGAACCTTGAATACCTTTTTTGTGATGAAAGTTGGAAATATGTGCTACGAGTTAAGAGAGAAATAAATGTGAGAAAATGAGGAAAGTTTTTGAGAATTTGCCGAATGGATTCGAAGATTTCAGTGCATTTTTAAAAGGCTTGAGACATCAGCTGCCTAGCGTGATGCTAAGTCTTTGTCTTGGCATTGACTTGGTGGCTTGATTTGATCATTGACCTGCCAAACTGTTCTGCAATCGAGCTGATCATTTTCCAGCTAAAGACGATGAACATCTGTAAGTTGAAGATAAGGGCCAAGGCTTCAATAAGTTTAATGGGGAAATAAGCTTTATTCGTTCTTCAAAGATTTTGAAACAGAAAAACATTGAAAAGTTTACAAAAATATCGTCACGTTTTCTCCTAACATAAATTGACTTCACCGTCTGATCGCATTCCGAAAAGGAATTAAAAGGTTCAGAAATTAAATAATTCAATGATCCTCGGCGTTGTCTCTACGTTCGATGAAGTTCGCCGTGAACACTCGAAGGGATAAACTTAAATTACGCACAATGGCCAATTGAAGTTTCTAACTCGAAGGCGCCGAAACGTTGAAATTTCCAACAGCGACGCGGGCTTCCTTAATACTCTCGTCAGAAATGCCTAATACAAGATTGGGGACCAAATTATTTGAATCGTCGCTGGCGACGATCAGCTTGCCTCAACACCTCAGCGTAGGACAGATCGAGTTTCTTCAGCTTCTTAAGCTCATGCGATGCGGCGCTGTGCTTAAACTCGATCTCACTCGTGTTGTCAATGTTTGGCCGACAGTAAAAGTTGGAGGGATTGTGACCTTTGGAGCTTCGGCTGTAGACTGTCATCGAGTCGCCGTTCCAATCTGAGGCGCCGAGAGTTGAAAGAGTGAGAAGCTCGCGGTGTCGTCGGCCTCGCTTATTTCTCGTCAAAGTTGAAGAGTCGCCGGCTTCGGAAGAGTCGTAATTGTCCGCTGAAGTTGTCGCTTGATTGGAGATGTTGGAAGCATTGCTGCAAGCGCTCGAGTCGCGACCACTGTACTTGTCCTTGCTGCGCTGCCGGCTGCGTCTTGCACGCTTCTTCGCGTTGATTGCCATCAGATCGAGAGCCACTCGGTTGTATGGAGTGACGAGCTTGCCTGCGACCATCTGAACTGCACTCGGCGGTTTGTTCTCGAGCTCGTCCTTGGCCGATTGCTTCTTGTGTGACTTTGCCTTCTTTCGCTCTGTCTTTGTGATGCACTCGGAGACGGCGACTGAGTTCTCTGATATGGCCGACGAGATGATGCTCTGCGAATCGAAGTCGCATGGGAGTTCCTCAGTGGCTGGAGTAACGGGCGGAACCTTGCTGCTTTCAAAGGTCGCTTCCTTCTCATCGTCCAACAGCGGAAGCTTCTCGCCGTCTTCTTTGTTCTCGGCAGCCTTTTTCAACACCGTAAAGATCTCTTTGAACAGGTCGCGATACTTCGGACGATCACGGAAGCGATTCTCGATAGGCGCGGCTGCGGCATCGTCGTAGATGTTAAGACTGAACTTGCCATCTTCGCCGTCGGCGATCGAGAACAAGAACGAGCCTTGGCTGTCGTCGGTTTGCGTTGCTTTCGTCGAAGTCTCATCCGAGAATCCTGAGCTAGTCGTTTCGGTCTCGGAGAAGTCTGTCGGGGTTTTGTGCCTTGCACCTGTTGATGTCTTCTTCTCGTCGTCGGACGTATACTTCGTGTTGAACGAGCTAAAGTCTCCCGAGTTAAGTAGCTCATCGTGCAGACTCTGCGGAGCTGCAGTCGCTGAGTTCTCTTGCTGCTTCGGACAAGCGCTTCGCTTCAGCTCTAGCAGCTTCTCATACTTCTCGACCAAATCCTTGTAAGGGTTGAACTGATCTTTCGATTCATCGTGCTGCGACATTGTGTCATCATCCTGAAATTTATAACGAATCTCATTTTAGCATTAATTGGCTGACGTGCGGAGTGTTTGCAACACGAAATTGAAAATAAAACATTTAGAGACAATAAAAAAATGTAATTTATTAAAAAGTTACAACCCAGCTGACTCTAAGTGTTCACTTAAGTACCTAAAGGTAATTCCCCTGTGAACTCACATTGTTAACTCGCACGTTGTATCAAAGTTTCTGTGGGAACTTCCACAAGCTACGTCATGCGACTTAATGGAGGAAACCTGTCGTTAAGTCGCAGCCGTAAGTCAAGAATTCTCCCGATCTATCTACTATTAGCTCAGCTTAACTACTATGAATGGGGGTTTGGCACGTTATCGATCGAATCATTGGATCACAATAAGTTAGTTTAACTATCAACAATGCTATCAAAATGTGCGCGAGCGGAATCTCACAACCATGTTTCGTCGTTTCTTATGAACTACTCAGGTGCTCGCTACATGAATCGAATGTTGTCGCAGTTAATGCTCTCGAGGTTTATCAGCCGACAAATGAGCACGGCTGGCCATTGTAAAAGTTTTATGATCCACCGAACGTAGGACAGGTTTTCGAATTGAAGCAACAGCTCGAGTGTGATCAGTGAGAAAATTGATAAGCCTAACGGAAGTTCATGCAGCTTTTTGGCGATTTGTGACTGTGTGCAAATGGAACAAGCCTAGATTGGGGGGAAATAAGAAAATCATGAATCAACAAAACTCAAATCAAAAACACACAACTTAAGGGAGAAGCTTAAACGATAAGAACTTTAGATGGAAAATCAGTGCTGTTGATGAAATGTGTGGGATGAATAAGCGAGAACCGCTCGAAGCTCAACACAAAACGAATCAAAAAACATTGTGAAAGTCAAACTAATAAGGCTCGTGTTATCGTCTACTCGAAGTTAGGGAAGAAGTTAACTTAAGTGTGTGTTCTTAAAGCTCTTAATTGTCCAACAGTCGGTGGTTTGTTTAGCGGATCAATTTCAACGAAGCCGTTCGTTCGTTTGTTTGCTGATGCGAGTAAGGAAATCTGAGGAGTTAGAAGAGTTAGGAGGAAGGAGGCTTTGTGCCTATCAACAACGTTTCAAAATGTATTGACAGATCGGTGAGTGGTTGGAGAAAAGCAAAATTAGATTTGCTGCTCACACCATAATTTTCCAACTTCTCAAAAGTCGTTCAGGAGAAGATTGAGAAGTTTCTTCACAACATTTTTCGATTCCATCGGAATCTCGTGAGCCAACACCAAAAATAAAATCAAAAGCGGTTAGAGAAGCTGTTAAAAAAGAAGACAAACATGCATAAATAAAGAAGGAAAATGAAGTTTGAGAAATTTTTATTCGAGATCCAACAAAGGCATTAGTTGTATTTACATAAAGTGCTCGTTCGGAATGTTACGATAGATAAGAAAGAGAAAGCTCAGTCTCACATAATTTTGCTTCTAACAGAAAAACAATTCTCAAAGAAAAATATAAATTAATTAAGCAGTCCAACAAAAACCAACTAAATGAAATAAAATGTTGCGACAAAATGAAACTTGACCGAGAACGACGACACTTGTGGAAGACAATTGAAAGTTTCTCTCGTCGTTTTCAGTCCAGGAACTATTTACATAAAGTCGAAAGCTTGCAAGCGACGATCACTCAGAGACAGAAGATCTTGAGAATGTTCTTGAGAGTGTCGCCGGAGTTTCTTGCTTTAGCTTGCTTGGTCTGTTAATGATCAGTAATCAAGCTGTGTTAGTTATGTAGTTATAATTCAATGAAATGAGAGGAAAAAAAGTAAAATGATATGATTAGTGATGAGTGCGATAGAAGAGAAAGCTTGTGATGAGTTTGCCAGGATGGTTGAAGGTTTAGGAGAAAATGGCTAAGAGGAGGTTCAACCCCTTCTCGCCAGCTTTGGCGACGATTTTGATCAAATCGATTGCATGGGCGTAGGCGCTCTGTGATGACAAATGAAGATGCAGTGGATTAATGAAAAGCGAGAAAATTATAGTTTGCGGGGAGAGAGAAATTTTCCATCTAAAGCGAAAGTTTACAGTACGGATTGGGGGAAGGAAAAGCTAGATGAAAGATTCACCGAATGGAATGAACCCGAGAAAGTTGGCTAAAACGCTGTTTACCTTGATTGTGACTGACGAGCGATAGACAGCTGGGCTGGCTTGCGTCTTCGTGTTGTTGAGCAAATCGATCAAGCTTTGGTCGTCGTCGTTTTCGGATCCAATGAACGATGTGTTCTCTGTTGGAACCATGCGGGAGTCGAAGGTTTTCAAGCATCGCGTGCACAGTTGTCCTTGTCTGACTTCTTCCAAGAACGACAGCTCCTCGTGCACAGACTTCATCTCGTCTAGCGTATTGACTTGAGCGAGACGCGACTGCAAGTTGTGGTTGTCTTGTGAGAGCACTGACAGCTGATGCTCGAGCTCCGCGACCATCAAGTGCTCGTTGATATATTGCTGCTTGGTCTCATCAAGCTCGGCAATAATCTTCAGAAGCTCATCATGGTCAGCGCTGTTGCTACTGCTGCTTCCCGTTTTGAAGCCGCTGTCTTGCGACATTGAGTCAAGCGAATAGATTGGTTGAATGCTTGAAAAGTCGTGCGAGTAGTTCATGAATGGAAGTTGTGCCGTTGAGTTGGTCGGTCCGCAGTTAAACGACTTCATTGGATTTGTCGGTGTTGAAGCCTAATAGGATGAATGCAAATTAGCTTGAGTCATTAAGCAATAGGGAAGTACAACGAACCTCTTCATTTTCTGGCTCGCTGGCACTTGACGTATGGCGGAGTTTGCTAACAGCACAGACCTTAGCAGGAGCGGGTGATTCGGTTGTGGCATTTTCGCGAAGCCTCTCGGTCTTTCGCTTCTCAGTGTCGAGATTATGAGTGATCTCGTCAATTTGCTTCGTCAGTTCTTCACAGCGAAGCTCAAGCGTCTCGATGTTTTGCTTCAAACTTAAGATATTTCCCATTAACTTCAGCTTAGAAAGTCATTTGTCGCCGAACTTACTTTTTGATGAGCTTTTTGTCATTTGAGTTTTGAATTGTCAAGCCGTGCTTCTCTACCTCCAGATCCCGGATGCTGACGTCGAGCGACTCGTAGATCTGCATTCGAGAATCGTTCACTTCCTTCAACGCAAGGTTTTGTTTCGTCAGATACTGTGGGCATCGTGAAAGGAAAACTTTTAATCAACTTGCACATTCCGAGACCATTAAAATAGCAATCTCTCTATTTTTGGACCGACGGCATGCGCGGCGGATGAAATTAAATCTTGCGCAGCAATGTAGCCAGTCGACGGATAAGGAAGAGAGCTCATTAATAGAACGAGTGGATTAAACATATCTGAAGTCGCTAGAGATTAGGGCGCGATCATTAGCAATGTCTCACACTCGAGATCGAATTGGAAACTCTGTAATAAATCGTTAAGCTTATTAGGAGCCCTCGTACTGACCTCAATTTCCTGTTTCTGATCGTCGCATTTGCGCTGATGAGACCTCAATAGGTTCTCCAGTTCTTTGTTCCGCTCCAGCAACGTCTTGCCCAACTCGGCTGCCAGTTGTAGGTCTGAAAGATGAGAGAAGAGGCGTTTTAATCATCGAGTCATGATTCGGCTCTCATGCCATTGGAATTTGTTTAAAGTGCTTTCCATCAACGAAATCGATCTGCGGGAACGTCGAGTAACGTGATTCATTGACGATCACTTTCTTACGGAATTTTCTCGCGTTCCGCAGACTGATCGGCATCGAGCTATTCGCAAAATGTCGCTGCAGCTTTTTCTTTTGTCTATTTACAGCCGCACGATCGGACAATTTGCGCGACTTCTCAGGTGTCGTTGATGAGAAAACATCATTACAATCCGAGCATGAGAAAATGCCGTAAACATAACGAACGGAAAGGTCGCGCGGCAGATCGGTCGGGACCTTTGTTGTGCAACTGAATTGTATCAATAACTCAAATGTTTACGAGCGGGAAACTGTTTATGACATTCCGCTTCGGAGTTTCATTGATTCTTGGAGTCGTTCCGTCCCAGACAATGAAGTGGCATTAAGCAAAGGCGACGGAGGTTATTAATGGCCCGAAGCTGGTAAGGTGTTTGTGGGTTATTGGCTTTTGATTTATCGCCGCTCTGGCATTACCGCTCGTAAATTCTCCCGGTGTGACATGAGCCTACATTCCTCTACCTTCAACAGTCTCACTCAGTCAATTCTGAGTCCGCTTGTGAGTGGCGCAAGACTGATGGAGTGTGTGGCGCTGTGGGAACGTTGCGGCTCGCGAGAGACTTGCGAAAGATTAATATGGATTTGGAGCGAACCGGAGGACGTTGCAGAATCGCTCATAAAGCTTTGAATGCGAATGAATATTCATCCTCGCGAAGTGATTACAAGCACAATGCAGCATAAGTCGGCATTTAATGTAAATCACGATCGTGGAGATTGTTTATGTTTTGTCTTCTCTCGACAATTATGCAGGGGAAATTTGCTTAATTTATGAGCCCATTTCGTCTCTGACACTAACTCAGCTCTCATGCCATTCATCATCCTGACTGTGCATTGTCGCATGACACAAATTCCAACTAACGATGGTGGCTTTCAAAGTTCAGATCGTATCGAAGAGAGCCTGACATGTCTTTAATGTCAGAAGCAGATTCTCGCTGAGCTAATAAAATTTACAGTAGGTCGCATCTATCTCTCATTTAGCGAGGAGATGGTAAACTTCGTTTTGAGGCTCAAATATGCTTATCGCTCTCGCTAGATCATCGACGAAACCCTCGCAATTTCTTCGAAACTAAGACAAGGCGCGAAAGGAACGTGTTGGAAATTTAAAACAATCGAAAGCCGCATTGCGAATCATGCAAATTTCACAGTCGATGTTGAGCCGACGACCCCCACAAGGCCAATAAAACGTTTTGAGTCTACGAAACTTTCATTCATCCGCTTAATTTCATCGAACATCAAATCGTGCCTAATTGAATTAGTCGCTCCATCATCGCCGCCGAATGTAAGCGATCGCGGAGAGGAGGAAAATGATAAGTGATGCCAAAGTTGGCAAAGCACAAAAATTGATTTTTAGGAAAACAAGAAACGGTTTGAAAACGTGTAATTACGAAAGAGCCGAGCTTCGTGTTTCTCAAAAGTTCCCAACAATTGCAGAAAGCACGAAAAAAGCGAAACATCATCCGTCTTAAAGATCACTTTCAGTTTCTTTCTCCTCGCCTCTGCACGGACAACAGATTCGCTTAGCGTCCAAAGAAGTTTGGCGTGAAAAATTCTTCTTCTTGTCGGGCGTTTGTTGCGTTGAGCGGAAAACTTATTTCACCAATTTCGCCCCGAGCGACTAATCGCTTCTTCTTCAGCTCTGTCGTGCTCTGCGCTTGAACTTTAATTAAACGAGCCGGAGACTTCCAGAGAAAGTCAATTACAACCTGATTGCTTTTATCGCCCTTTCGTTGACTGAATCCTCCGTGGAAAACAATCGCCAGTAAACGTTGGCGTTCTTCAATTGTTCTCCAGCCGCTCGGCATTGAAGCCAATGATAATTATCTTCACGTTGACTTCCTACAAGAGCTTGGCGCTTGTTGATGAAGATCGAGTCTGATTAAGTCGTTTGATTTCAATTTGCATCAATAATAAATTCGCTGGGAAGTTTTCCATTTCACTCGACCACAAAGTGACATGAAAACGTTAACAACGAGTCATTGTTAGACGAATTGCGATTGTCGGGACAGTTGACCAACGTCGCGTTGAGGTGAAGAAATTCCCGCGCTCGAAATGCTTTCCCAGCTTTTCACGTCATAAATTCTCAAATTGATAAACGCGTCAACATTGTGTTCGCCGCCGCTAAGCTTGAGCAACATTTTAAGTAATCAAATTAAGCCATTTTCTCGCTTAGCTTTAATAATGGTCATTGTTCGGTTAGCACCAAATTGAGCAATTAAAACTCATTCGCCCAACCGCAACAAACACAATTCAGCTCAAAGCGCCAGCAGACAATCGAACCAGAGAAACAGCCGTGAAGTGACTGATGAATCGACACAATTAATTAGGCGGTTGTGGAGATTTATCGTTTTCCGAATCCCAATTAAAGAGAGGAGGAGGCTCAATTGAATCAGTTAAATCGACAAAGAGAATCTCATCAGTCTCCGAGTCAATGAGCAATTATGAAGCAATCGGATACGCACAGACAGTGGATGGGCGCGGAACCGATCGGCGTTGAATTCCCCAACAGTTAGAGATCGAAATTTCCGTCGTGAATGAAGATGTTTCCGCTGATTCCCTTGACTCGAAACGTGATGATTAGCGTCACAGCAAATCAGCTTAATCGCGAGATCGACCTCAGTGCGCAGCGCGGAACTTCAGCTTCGCTAATTGATCACATCTCAAGCTCTCAACACTACCGCGTAAGTTGCCTAATTGATTTCAATGCAGTTCACAATTAATGACCGCCAACTTGCAGAGTTAGGAAATCGAGAAATCCTCCGCGATCTTTTCTTAGTTGAAACATTTTTCTTGGATTAGTCAATGCAAGAAATTCGCTCCGCATTTGATGCTTGAGCTGAATCGATTCATTCATTGCAGCAACACTTTATGCTGCATACAGAATTGCCTAATTGATGTGCAAAGGCAGTCGCTCTTTCTCCTTTGACATGTGAGCGGAATAATTTATGGGAACATGTACCTGAGCCTGAGAGTCTCAGTCGTGCGTTGTGAGGTAATAAGCAATAATTCTTGAGGAATTAGAAGGGTGACTGAACGCCTGCAATCGCTGCTAATTAACTTTAGGCATTCCAAGCGTTCGCTTGAGAAAAGCGCAGCTTGTGCTTTGATTGTTGCAACGATTCGCAAACCTTTTTCCTTTCTTAGCTATTAACCCATTGATCTCAAAGAATTAACCAACGCTTTTTCCCATTCCGATGGAGGTTTCGCGCTCATGAGAAGAGAAATAATTGCATGCTGAGTGTTGAGCGTTCTTATGGCGAGCAGAATCGACAACAGCACCATTCCCATCAACCTGTTATGGCTGAAAGCGCGGATTGGAAGATCAAGATAAATAATCAACAGTTAGTCTTATTGAGAGTCAACGTGCCAGTCATTCTCCCACAAGCTAGGAAACGTTCCGCCACCGACACTCAATTTGCGATGGCAGCGAAACTGTCGCTCGTGAAACCCACATGATCTAAGCCGTGCAGAACGAATGCTCTCCAATCGATGCCAACTGATCTCCTGTGCCAGATTTTCGTTTTCGAAAAAAGAATTTCAGCTATTTTCTCTTGCCAAAGCTCAGCTCAAGGCGACCTCTGCAAGATTTGATACTTCAAGTGCAAGAATGAACTGCACGTTGAGACAAGAATGTGGTTCTGCAATTGCTGGCTCGTTGAAACTGGTTTCCGTCCCGCATAATTGAACAATTCCTTCAATTTCTCTCGCTCGATTCTTTAGATTTTCTTTTGTTCTGCCTTGCGGCTGGGCTTACGTAATGATCGGATATTGTTCGAGGTGAAACTTTCTGAGGAACTCGAGTCATTCCAAGGTCAAGATGTAATAAAACCAGTTGTTCCATCGTCATAGATTTATCTCGAGAGTTCTGTTGTGAAATTCGTCAGAAAACATCGCGAACAAGAGAGACGGAAAAGTCAAAGATCGGGAGATGCACAAGTGAGTTTTTCTTGTAGAATCTGTGAAACTGGTTTCAAGCAACGACGTCAGAGCTCATCGGATTGTCTTAGCCCTTCAATTGTTCGCTTTGATCCACGAATAACAATGAGAAAGAAGAATCGCGAGGCGCTCAATGACTTTTGAATCTTCGTTTCAGTTTCGTTTGAACTTCTTGGGAAATCTGAGCTGAGAAATTTGTAGAAAGAAATCAATTGTAACCTTGTGGGCCGCTGAGGCACTCCAGCTCTATTGTATAATCCCAGCATTCCATCGAGTTCATGCGACTGAGGATCGGCGTTCGGTCCCAGACCTCCTCCGGATGGTGGAACACTTTTTGCGGCGATCCATTCGTGAGCTTGTCGCCGATGATTGGCGTTTGCTGCTTCTGCGGTGAACCGTTTTTATCGTCGAGCGGCGAGTGCATTTTATCTTATCAGCCAACGCACAATGAAATCACTAATCCGACGTCAAGGCCTTTCCGGCAGAATATTTGTTTTCAAGCGAACTGCCGACTCGTTAACTTCATTTTCCGCGAACACGAAACCGCGATTAATTGCTCGCTCCAAAGTTTTCACAAGCGCACTTTTGCCGTCGAGTGTCTACAGCACTTAAACCTTTTTCTAATTTGCAAAATTTCACCGAGAGTGTCGAAACATCGCTGCAATTCATCAGCAGTAAATTAGCCAAACGGTTAAGCTTTCAATCTCAATGCAATCAGTCACGACACGGAAAACTTTCGTCGAGAATCTATCGACGCTTCGCTCGCCAGACACTAATTTCGCACTGAAATTTTCACGAAAAATCGCAAACTGTTTGCTTTTCCTTTTGGATAAACTTGAGTGAAACTTTTTAATGTTCATTCGCTTCACCGATGTGTGACTAACATCCAATCAATTTCGCTTTTGCTGCTCGATTGTTTTGCACTTTAGTTAATTTGTCCGATATCAGTTGATCGCCTGAAGCCTCACACAGCTGGTTATCGGCGAGTTTGATTACTTGGCACCGACCGCGAGATGTTTCCCCTCTCTCACTTCGCTAATTAATCGATCGCGACACCAATGCGATATCCCGGAAACGACTCAAAGCTTATGTTGGCGGCAACGCTCTCGATTGACCGCGGCACGAATTAATTCATGTCTCAATTTCCGACGAGAACGAGCGGCGAAGAATCACTTCTGCTATCGACCACAGCGGAGAGACGACTGAGTCAATGAAGAAAAAAACTGTCTAAGTAATTGAAAATAATCGCTGCATTCGCGAAACGGCAAACAAATGAAAAATTGTCGGTTTCTCGGCCGCTTTTGTTTCTCGATTCGGGGGAGAGTTTTCGTTCGCGCGATTGTCTGCTCGGAAAATCGCTCACGAAATGCTATCAGAGCTCTCTCGTGTATGATAATTAGACGTCTTCGAGCAACTTAGACTTCAATAGCAATCTCTTGTTGCAATAATTGCAGTTGGGAAGCCAGTAACGGAGCCAGCACGAAGAGTCAATGCTAAGCATGTGAAACATCGGAGAAAATATTTGAAAAGCCAGCAAGAAAAGCGCAGCTTAGCGATGGGCGAAGACCTACATTTTAGCAAGTCGCATTCTGGGAACTTAATGTGTAATCGGAGAGCGACCGCGATAAGAAGCATTTCAAGTCGTCGTGACATAAGGGCGAATGGATTTGGGACGAAGGGAAGCGCTAAGCGGCTGGTAATCTCCGAGTTGCGCAATCGTTGCGTCAATCTGTTGGTCATTAGCTGGATAGCCATGCGTGAATGATCCGGAATGCCGGGCGCTTGAATCGTCGAAGAGATTGATGAAGGTCGCTCCTAATCCCTTCGGGCAGCTCGCTGGCCAAGGAAATGATTTTTAAACGATCGCTGTTACGCAATCCGCAAACGATCCCCGAATAAACAAAACTTTATTGCTTCTTCGACACAACAAAGTTTTTTTTCCCGCGCCGATAATTAGCCAGCGTGCTCCGTATTTGCCGTCGTAAAACGATAACTTAAGCTGCCACCTCTCCTTGACTTTATCTATTCGGAAATTGCTGCTCGTAGCGTGCTAGAATATTATTTTCCAAAAAGTTTTGTTGCCTTATCATCGTCGACTGATGTTAAATCGGAGTGGATAATTATAGGCGATCGAGCTAATTATTCGATGTGATATGAAAATGTTCAAAGTCTCCATAAAACTTCCCATCAATTGTTCTCCGCAGCATAGCGCAGATTTGTTTGCTGATTTGAATAAATGAAAGAAAGAGATAAGATCGGCTTCGATCGCGGTAACTTGAAGAGAGCGAAGGAAAGCGAAAACCATTAACATTCACGTCGAGTTATGATGCGATTAGAAGTTCAATTGAGCTTTCTCATCAATCTTCCTTCTTCTTGCCTTGAAGCGATTAAATCAGAAGCGAAGCAGTTCATCGAGCATGTCAGCTTCCTTCGCTGATTACACGCCTTCGACGATCATAATTGCGCAACATGTGTTTGGCAATCTATCCATTCCCTCGTCAGGAATTGTTCATCGCCTTGTGATTCATTAAGACTTGTGAGAGAGAAATCGACGTCGAGTTGAGAGACGAGATGTGCAATAAACTAATTATCTCATTATACAATTTTACTTTTTCTGCAGAATCCCCGACGATTAATTTTCTTTTCATGTCCACGCTTTTAAACAAACACAAATTACAATCGAAATCGTAAACGCGTTTTTTTCGGGTCGATCGTTTTCCTTTTTATGCTTCGCATGATTTAGCGTTTGAGGTTGAAGACATCTCCGCTCCCAAGGAAGAGTGAAAAATGTTGAATTTCACTTTTAGATTTTCTCTTGGAAACATTTAACGGGAAAGAAGATTTCTTTATCGATTTCGTCGATCTCGACTGCATGAGAAGATTTTTTTATCGTCTTGCGCTGATGCTGCAGCGGAAGCCATCAATAAATTATGAAAACAACGACTTGATGGCCATTTAGAAGAAGCGAGCGGCTCTTAATTCGCCGTTGGCTGTGGAGAACATGAAACCAGATCTTGAGACATAGACTTAGACACCATGTGAAGACCTTCAAACGACACTTGCGTACTTATGTGCTCAGCTCGTTGCCTCGTAGTGCTTAAGCACACAATCCAACGCACAACATATTAATTAAGGGCAGACCCCGTTTTAAATATTCTCCATCGATCGAAAGTCTTGTTAACATCGTTGCCGCTGACTCAACGCCGATGATGTCATAAAATTTGATTATCGATTTTGTGCAAATTCGTGCCTTGGCCTTTTGTTGTAATATTTAATTTTCGTTTGTTTGACAAAGTTGCGAGTAAATTAAAGTTTTACGCTGGATTATCGTTTGTGGCCAACAAAGCGGCCAACACAATCTCACTCACTGAGCTCAGCTTGCAAAAACTTTTCAAGTTCAAACGAAAACAAAACACTGGAAAGAGATTCGACGATAGGAGTTTGCGGCTCATTGGCATGTGGCCGTTGAGTTCTCTTGTGACGACAGCAGAGCTTTCTGCTTCATCATCATTAAAAGCGAATTTATTCAACGGGAACCAACAGAATTCTTCAAGCTTACCGTCTAACATGTAGCGCGAACTTTCATCCGAGTTCACCAAATCCTCCACCATGTTCTCGTACATGCTCATCTTTTCCTCCGACGATGATTTCAACTGCACTGAACTCATAACATCGATTTCACGTCAGTAGTTTCTTTAGTTTAATCGGGCACGACAGACGAAGCGCGCCTCGAAAAAGTTTCAATGGGAAGTCAACACAACTCAATTAACACAATGCGACCATTGAGGCCTAAGCAATTTGCTTTTTCGATTTATGATTTTATCGTGAGTCCAATCGAAGACGATTTTTCACACTCGACTGCGATGTGTCTGCCTCGTCGCTCGGACTGAGAAGAGGAGAAAAATGATAACTGATGTGTCTGCTGGTGACATTCAAATCACTTTTTTGTGTATGCGGAATGGAGAAACAAAACACACAACATTGACTTGCTAAGTTTGCGGCATTTCCCCGCGACCGCCTGAATCAATAGACTCGCCGAAGATGATCAAGAAGTGTTGGCAAACAATGACAAGACTAGCTTAAAATAACCAACGGCTGGATCTTCAATCGGCGACCTTCAATCGATGAGTTTCAGTTCTCTCCTTGACTCTCTCGTTCAATCGCTTCGCCGCATGTATGAATCACGCTCTGGTGTGTTTGTGTGCCAAGGGGCGACCGAGAAAACTTTTCCTAAACTGTCTGATCACTTGCCATGCGCTCGCAATTGCAGCATGATTGCAACTTTCGCGAAAAACTTTTAAGAAACTCCATTAACTTCACTTCACGATTCTCGATTTTCAGCTCGAATTGGCTTAGGCTAACTACCAATTGACCGTCGTCTACACGATTACAGCCCGAGGTTAGCGATTGCAGGAAGTTTTCGAAGCGACACGGCGGCAATCGGAATTCAATTCAATTAAAAGCCAGCTTGATCCTTATCACTTTCTATCTGACCTGCCCGCTCGCCCTAATCCATCGGGAATTCAATTAAACTTTCACTGCACTTCGGTTGATTTATCAGTAGGCTCAATGACAAGACTCGCAATTGCAAGTTGGCGAATTCCTCGCGATTGTGATTGTGAGAAAAGCTGAACTTGTTTTACATACAAAACCTATTTGGCGACAGAAGTTCGCGCTTGCAAAGTGCAAGAAATTCACAGCTCTACACGCCCAACACGAGACTGACATGACTTTACCGAGCGACTTGAGTGAATTTAATTGAGGTCTGTGCCGTACATTCGAGCGAAATATGTTTGCGTTCATTAAAACTCAAACAAACGAAACAAATTGACTGCGTGGCAGTTGATCGCTCATTGAGCCGCGCATTCCCAGGTCTCTGTGCTGTTGCCTCGCAGAGCTGATCAGAGTCAGCGCCGCAAATTTATGAGTGTCTGCAATTGAGCAACCACCACGACACGTTCTTCGACTTCTCTTTTTGCCGCTGCAACTCCACTTTAGGCTATTGCGTCAATTACAAACACATCAAGCGAACTATTCGCCTTCAAGGTATTTCAGAAGTCTTTGCGAAGAGCCTAAGGCGGTATTGAGTTACTGGCGGAACTCTAAACCGAAGAAGCTCAGCCTTTGTCCAATTGACAGCTCAGAATATTTCTAAAGAAAACGCGCATGGAATCAGATATGGTAACGGTAACTACTCGTACTTGTCGACTCGCTCGAAAGAGAATTGGGAAGTCGTCGCAAGCTTTTGTCAACGATATGCAAATGAGGCAATCTGATGTCGCTTAGGGATGAAGGCCTCGAGTCTATTCTTAGTCTAATTGAGCCATCTGTTTGGAAATTTCCTCGAGAGCTTCTGGCTTAATCCCACAACCGACGCACGCTCCCTAAAACTTTTTAATCTTGTCAAAGTCACTTTTGAAACGCGTAACCCAATCCACTCAATTGTGTGTCATACAAAAGATTCGGAAAGCACGCAGAAAACGTTTTCTTTCTCCCGGTCAAGATGTTCGCACATGCTTTACATTTCGAGATTCAAATTTATCCGGAGGCGTGAATTGGCAGCATGAAAAATGAATTCAAAAGTCAACATGACCGAGTCGATTGGACGTGAGACTTTCGAGATGTTTCCAGCTTCTTGTTGTTCTTTTCCTAGCGAGTCTATTGATTTATGACGAGAGATTCGAGAAATTCAACTTCACCCACTTCAAAAACGTTTCCGCACTTCAGGCTCAAGCCTTTCTTATCGTAACGAGTTCGAGCAACACTTCAAAGTCCAAGAAACTCGTCCGCAATCGGTGAACAAACTAATTATTATTATGAGACACGCAAGATGGATCTTTGCACTAGAATATTGATTAAACTAAACTCCGTCTCGGCTGTGTTGTGTTGGTAGACTGGCTTCGCTTTCCCCTTTTAAGGGTGAATCGACACCACACTAAGCTCGAACAATACACGAACTTCCTGAGCCGACTGTATCAAATATCAGCCAGCACTCTTTGAAGATTCTCCTGCTTCGCGTGTATTTGTTTCTGCAGTCGAAATGCGTAACGAAACTGCACCCGTAAGACTAGAGCAAGTCTGGAAACGACGTGGAATAAATTCAGCGTCGGCTCATGCGCAGAAGTCGCTAATCAAACATTCCCGAAATTAATTTCCTTTGTCGCCAGCTGGGTTCGTTCTTCGCGTGACGTTGGAAAATAAACATGAACGTTCCGTCGTTCGAGGCATGCGCAATGAATTTATTATGGGAGAACAGTCATCGAGCGAGAGACTTCCCCGAAGATTTCAGACTGAAAGTGCAACATAACGGATTTCTTTTACCTTAGGTGGCTCGTTGCAAACGCATCTGCCCATCTGAGACATTTCCTCGTTTCATCCCCAAATCGAATCGAATTTCAACTTCCTTTGTTTCTTCACGCGGCCAAATATCAACCACATGAGATTCTTTGGCGTAGTCGGAGTGGAAACGAAGGAGAATATCGATGAAGTGACGAGAGGAGAAACCTGTTCCGTCCATTAACACAAAGACAAGCAACAGCAGATTGCAACATAATGACGGCGTTGCTGATGCGCGCACATTACTCGTGTAAGGAACGAGAGAATCTTTTTCTGGGTCTCTGGGTTCATTGACTTCATCCAAGCCTCAATGGGCGCGTAAAAATTTCTTGTGCGTGATCGCTTCGCTTCTTCTGATTGTTTTGAATGCTGAACACGTTTCAGACATTTTTTCTAGCGAAAACTTTTTGCAATTTTGTTGAAGACGATTCGGGGCTTGGCCGGAGCAACATTTAAAGTAGAGGAATCATTTTATTGTGTTTAATATGCAGAAATGTTTTCGGTGAGAATGATTGAGGCTCGAAGAGGAAAGCAATGATTGATGTTTAAGCGCGTCGGGGCCAATGAACCGATCGACTCACGAATTTGCAACGCAACCGCGCTCATAACGGCCACTCATGTCACTTTATATGATAGCAATCGCACTTGGAGACTGCCATTCCGAGCGAAATCTCGTTGGATTGCTTTCGTTTTCGGCCGAAACTGCGCGAAATTTATCATCGCCGTCATGTTTCGGACCCGAGAAAACAAACATCGAGACTTTTAATTACTTAATGTTGCTTAATGTGACTTAAACTCCGTTTCCTTTCAATTTATTTTCGCCGATCATCTCTCGCTGATCACTCGAAATAACCGCGAATGGATTTCATTCGAAAGAGAAAGGAACGAATCTTAGATAAGAGTGTTAACTCGGGTCAGGCCCAGGACGTTGACAAATGAAGTCGAAACACAACTTGAGTCAATCTTATTTGACTTTAATAACGCCAAAGAGCGCGCACCGCTAAGACAACCGCGTAAATTATTACTCAATTAAGTGGAAATCTCAGCGTTGGAAAAGCATCCACAAATGGTCAACGGTTTACGGTCAACAACACAATGATTTTCGACATAAATTTCCCATGCGACGATAAACGTCAGCCACGCTGAATTACGATGATTCTCTCAAAGCGAAGTTTTTTGTGAAAGTAAAAGGAGATCGGATCGCGCGTCAAGTAGACGAAAGTCCATCAGATTAGAAGCGACTTCTCAAGTACGGTCTTCATGCCTAACTGCGCCTAATTCCAGCCGTCGGCCGTTACATATTCAACTAAACTCCCATTGATCCGACAAAAGGCACTTTTCCACTTTCATCGAGCCGATTAACACCTTTCCTGCCACGGCGGCGGCCTAAACATGCGTGAAATATTGGCCACGGTTGATGACTGTGGAAACTTTCAGTTTCACGCTCTTTGAAGCTCTCGTGTGCTTCTGTTGAAAAATGTTTCATTGATGAAACAAACGAAAACAATCACCACGCGTCCATTCACATCCAGCTAATCCGATTTGACTCAGTGCTTTCAATTGCCTCTTGGAAATGAAATGGAAATTGCACACGCGGGGGGAACGAAAGCAAACATTAAGTACCGGCTGATTTGAGATCTAATGGTTGATGAAAAGGCCTCGCATCATGTGGATTCCTTGTTAGATTTATATGCGGCGATAATCAACTTTCATTCTCCTCGATCGACGGCCACGCAATCTCCATAATTCAGTTTGATTGGCGATTTGCTTCCGATCGAGAGAACCGATAAGTCCATAATTTCCACACTCAATGTTTCTTCAGATCGAAGTTAATAAGCGGAGGACAATGTCAAGATGACAGACATTTAATGATACGAGCTGGCGATAAATCATGAGAGTAATTGCGACTTCCTCGAGGCCGTAAATTAAGTCACATGCATTACGCAACGAGCCGAGTGGACGAGAAGGTGCATTCGAAAGTTCATAACGCATTCGTCAAGCGGGCCGCTGTAGAGCAATTTAATTTTCTATCTCCCAGTTCGGCATCAATGTTGCTGACAATATTGTTTCCCGTACAAATGATTAATGAAATTGTCTTTCGCGCGCGGTTTGTTGTAAAGCAAATGTGAAACGACTCGGAGAATGTTGCGGCGATCCGAATGCGCTTATGCACGCAGCACAAGAGAACGCGATGCGGTGTCGCCAAGAGCCGGGTTGAGAAATTGCAAAGCATTCCAGCTCTCAATTGTAAATCAAAAACGCCAATCAAGCGGTTAACATTTTCATTTACAACTTTTCATGGAAAACAAATCAAGAGTTCGCCTTTTATTTGTTATGCTTGCTTGAGTCGCTATGCAAAGCAGCGATCGCGATTAATAATGCGAGTGGCAATATTTTCGAAACATTTCATGGAAGTTTACGAAGGCAAAGAAAAAGCTTTTTTTGGGCGTTGATGAAACGAGTTGCGGTCTCGAGTTGCATGAGAACGTTGACAAGTAAAAGTTGGCCGGGGAAGAATCGAAAATAAATTAAAAGCCTGGCGAGGGATTCACCCGAGTTAAGTGTAGAAATCAGTTTTTGCGTAATTAGATTTTCATGTTTCGTTTGCAAATTTTGAGGCTTCAATTTGCTTGCATGCGAGCAAGATGATTTCGTCAATCAGAAAAACTTTTCATTTTCGACTCGTGATTTCGTGAACCGTTCGCGAATAAAAAAGCTTTGGATTTCTGGCGCTCGGAGCTTCCACCAGCGATTTGATTATACTTGATTCGCTTTTCATGTAGGTTCGGCTTTTCTCGAACGCGCTCTTTAATTCGCTCATGCTCAACAGTTCTTTGCAATTTTTCAATCAATTACAAATGATTTTGTCTGATTGCTAAATGGGCTTGTTGGAAACTTTGTTTCAATTGCCTTTTTGCTCAACAATTGATGAATTCATCATCTCGTTCCACACCAGATTGTCGATGGCATCTCTTCACGCCTATTTTAATTTCTGCGGCTTCGTGATCACCGAGCGGTTTTCGTCTCGCGAGAGGTCGATCCAGATTGCCGCAGGTGATGATGATGGAATTAATTCAATCAAATCAATCAAAGTCATGTCATGAACATTAAGATTTCTTGTCTCGCGGGACGTTTTTTGCGCGAACCTCCGAAAACAGTTAAATGTCGCCGCAATCTCATTCACGAGATCGAAGCTCTGCGTTGCGTAAGGAAGTTTGGCTTTCCATAAACAAACAGAATCATAATCCCGTGGATTCGTGATTTGATGGATCAGAGGGAAATATTTCGACAACAAACAGTCGTTTGTGCATATTTCGGTGATGTTTCGACATCAACATGGTCAACGATCTCGCGCTCTTTCACTCAATTCAAATTTCTTTGCTCTTCGTGGGGCAGTAGATCCAAGGCTGCCATGCTGGATCGATGCAAGCCATTGGCTTACGTATCCATTGGCCGACATGCAAGGAACGATAGAACGCAACAAACCAGTTTACAGCGCTATTATTAACCCAAATACCAACATACGATTCTACATTGTTGGCAACTGTCTCAATTCGCGGATGGAGAATGGCAGGAATTTCCAGTTCTCGAGCAAGAATGCGATGGAAATCTCTAGTAAATCGTGAGCAAAACATTTCGTAACGGCGATTTCAAGCCTTTCATCTCGCACGAAACGGTCAACGAGCCCATGAAGGTTCGATAACGTTCCACGCGCATGAATTTCACTTTCTTTAATCGCCAAATATCTTGCAAAGACCATTTATCACGCCGCTCGAGATCCTCATCGTGAAAAGACTTTTCTCCCCTCCAGTCGCTGTCGTGTCAATCAATTACTCGTTGACCTTTTCGGCCGATAACCGTTAATTAAATAAATTTCCTCTAACTGTTGAATGGAAATGTTATTCGAAATCTGATCCAGCACACTCATTGACTCAAGTGCCGCCAAAACCCGACTGCTTCCCGTCAGTTTCCATTAATCTTTGGATTGTTCAATTAATGTTGGCACTCGCAACATTACCGCGCGACTTTCGAACGCGATGAAATTGCAATTAAATGAAGCTTACAGTGCAGAGAGAGAAACGCGGAGACATGTCGATAAATCACGAAAGTTTCAATGGCAAACAACGCGGTTCGATGATAAGAAGCTACAAGTTGTTTGTTAGGCAAAGAGGAAAATTAAACAAATCAACATGGAAGTGATCAGCGTGTTTATGCTTCTCTCGCTTCCCATTCTCGACGACATCATCCAAGAAAGTGAAATGGAAATGCCGAATGAATGAGCGCTAGCAATTGACATGGCTGCGATCTCTTGAGTAACAACTCGTAGGAAAATGAAGGTGTAGCGAGAGTCTCCCTCGTTTTAATGAACCTTTCTTTCGAGTCATTGTTATTAAGATGTTTTGCTTTGTTCGGGGAGTGCGATGATGCTGATTAATTCCTTCGCTCTGTGGCATTTGATTCGCGTCTCTTTCTTCGTTTAATTGAGACTTTATGCCAAATGTCTGCTATGATCTCATCGTCTGTGTTTACTCGACGTTCTCCTCGCGTCTGGCGAGACAATCTCATGCCGTTGGAAAGATTCAGGTGAGAGCTGTCAATGCGACTGCCATCGATGGTCGGAGGCAGCCGAATATGGAATTATTTAGGATCGAGTCGCTGGTTTGTTACGCAACTCATTCGCAAATAGCACACGTCGCAACAGGTCCTCTAATCAATCAACTGTTGCGAAAGCGGAATGGCGCGATGCGAATAAGGCGTTGTTATTAGTAGAGAAAAGAAATCTAAACTGCAATTACCGCTGCCGCTAAAGATCGCCGAGCGGACGAGGGAGTGACATTTTTTTCGCGGACTTATGGGCCATAAGTTATGGGAACTGCTCGTTATGAACGCACATCAGTCAAGCCCCGCGAGACAGCCGCGTAACACTTACACAATGGATCGGACTGAATGAAAAGATCTCTCTTCCAATTTTAGAACTCGAAGCCCACACTGGCGGTCGATCAAGAGGCCAGCCGAAGCCATCAAGAGATTCGTTCCGAGACAAGACTAACAAACGTATCACGACTTTCCTAATTTCTTTCGACTGTTTATCTTTCGAGCTTCGTCTCGCTGATCAAGAAGTCCACGGAGACAACTCTCCACTCCTCCAAACAAAACGCCATTTAATTTCTTTCCCTCTTCGGTAATTTCGTGTAAACAGAAATGTTGAAATTCGTATCACAAACAAAGCCGCGGCATGTGATTCTTTGGAAAGCGTTTCATAATTCTTGTGCCATTGAGATTGAAGTGATAACGTTCGAGCTAAGATTTGCTGAGCCAAGAATCTCACAAATGTTTGCCCTTTAATGTCATCAACCTTTCATTTGTGCACCATCATGGAACAGCCGTTTAAGTTGATCCCGAAAGGCAAAGCCGCTTGATTGGCTTGAGAGGCAAGTCGATTAATGAAAATCACGTTTCGAGTTCGCTTTATGGCGTAAACACTGAGCTGCGTCGTCTCTTGGCTCGCTCTCTCGGGGCCTCGAGCCGATGCTGACGATGAAAAATTGCATTTTCTCGAGAAAAATTCCTAACGAGATCGCGAGGCCGCTCAAGACAATAAGGAAATTTCCTCGTGTCGTTCCCTGAACTTTATCTCTGCCAGCGCGGATATTTATAATTGCGATGATTTCCCGCCCGTGCATGTCAATAACAAGTCGACGAAGCCAGTTGGCGAATTCTCAACAAAAAATCTCTCGGCAAAGTTCATCGTTACGGTGACTCTCGCTTTCGTTTGCCGAGACAAAACTCACGCCAAACACGATCATTTCCTTAATTAGTCTGAGTCTCGTCATTAGCATGGGACGTTGGAAGCCCGCAACTAAGTAAGTGACTCTCACCGCTTCGACAAGACCAAATCGTGATCGCGATTTGCTTAATTACCGTTTTCAATAAGCAACAGCGGGTCGAGGTGTTCTAAGCTCGCAATTAGGCTTTAATGTCAAAGCGCTGACATTTCGAGACGCGATCTTCTTCGTGCTGAGCATAAGAAAACACTTAACGGTCAGGTAGAAAGCAGCGCTTAAAGGTGGCAGCGATCTCGCCAACGGGAGACGATTGAAAGGAGTCAATAAAGAAATTAAGCTTCTGACTACCTGCTTTGTCGACCTCTGAGCTTCTCCCAAGAGTCTGGACCTGAATAACTATAAGTTAACGATCGTTGGCCATTCTGGGCTTGTCTGGCGATGTGGGCCACAGAAATCTCCCCGCCAAAGACATTAACGAGAGGCCAGCGCCGACGAAGAATGCAAACGAAATTCGATTAGTTCCAACCAGGCGTAAAATGAACTTCAAGCTGAGACTTCCACGCGCAATCCGATTTGGCGCTTTTCTTCAATTTTCACGCGGCTGTCTGATTGTTTTCTCTTTTGACTGGCCTGCGTTTAATAAGCCGCCTGCAGACTCGACTCAATCGCACCACAGTTAAGTTCTTGGGCTCCTTTCACTTGTCACCGTCTCTTCCCGTTGCCGTAATTAGCTTGCACATCCCGTCAGCCAGCATGCAATTAGTTTTTGCATGTAATTAAGGGCTCCGAGCAGCAAGAAGCTAATTGTTAATTAGTCAACACGTTTGGGAGCCTCAGCTTCCCATCAATCGGCTGGGAAAATCACGTGCAATTTATCTTATCGGTAAAAAGTGATAAGAAACCGTTAAGGTGAGCACATCAAACCTTGATTGCTTCTGATAAAGCCGCTGAGTTCGTTATATTGAAATCAAAAAAGTCTCCTGATTGCCGCCTTGCGCTAATTTGTTTTCATTGCGACACTTCAAGTGGAAGTATTCGTATCAGTTGCGTCACTCGATACCGACGAGATTAGATTGCGGATTGATTCTGAGTCTTAAGCGCGACTGCGATAACTTATTTTCGGCTGACAGCTGATCAGTCTTCAGCGCTCAAACTCCGATTTTTATCTCAGCCCACAGCAGTGCGAGCAGCTCAATGTTGTTTTGTCCAATTAATAAACGCTGAGACAAAAAATGCATCGCAGGAAATTCATATAAATTATCTACGAAACCTGAACCGCTCAAGGTCCAAAATAATAATCCCTGGCGAATGTGTCAGCGATGCTGCAACTTATGCAAATGTTGAGCGTCGTTACTCTTCTTGTTATCCGGATTTTTAGTGACGAAACGGAAATTTACATAGAAAGATACCCAGAGCGGTGAGAGAAGTTCGGATGATTTAATAAGATGGGAGGTGGTCTGATGCCATCAAATTATCATGAGGACAATCGCTTAGCTCGTTCCCAACATGAATCCGATTGAACTGGCGATTCAGGTTCGCTAATTATGCGATGGTAACCGATTGTCTTGGACTCAAATGATTTGTACTCACCGACGGAGCTGCCATTTCTCGAGCCTCTCACGTTCTCCAGCCACATTTCCCAATCGAACTTGAGCTCGTTGTAGGATGCCATTGCTGTTGTTGTTCGTCCAGATTGATCGGCTATTCCAGTTCTTAACACATCCAATGAGCCTCCGCAATTGCCTCAGAGCAAAATACGTTGCGCTCTCGAATTGATTGCTCTTACTGTTTATGGCACTTGTCGCACATTAAACATTAAACTGGCGCAAGTAAAACTCCGTCGTTGGACTTAAGACCGCGCGTTGGTGAGAGCAATTAATAATTTAATGAAAATCACACACAAGACGATCGAAAGAGCTTAACTGAGGCTTCGGCTCACAATTACCGCGCTCGAAAATTTGTTTAATGACACTGAACTGATTGTTAGCTTTTACTCTTTTCAATCGATTCGCTAGCTTAAAGCTTTCAGATGAAGCGCGGCGGTATCTTCTCGATATTGCAGTTCTTTCGTCGGGGACTTAACGCGAATTAAAAGTTCTTCTTCTCACTTAAAAACCGAGAAATTGTTTAGCTTAAACAGAAGAAAATAAAATGCAACAGGTCGACTCGAAGGTTGGAAGAATAATGCGTGAGGAATTTTTTCTTTGCTCCGTTCGATCGAGTTTGTGTGCTTTGAAAATGAGAGGAGAAGCTTGGTGAGCGAAGGCGAGCGGGCAAAGCTGAGGCATAGCAAGATAAAAGGCGAAGAAACAGAAATTATTATTGTTTTCTTTCGCCTGCCTTCGCTCTGTTTGGAGAGAGGCAGATGCGGTGATGCGTTGAGGAAGCATGGCCTGCTGTAGGATGACCAATCTAATGGGAAACCCTTTAGACACAAGGTATTGAGTCGGCTACCTAGGGAAGGCGTGGGTGGACTCAAGTCGTGCAGGTACTCAAGCCCGCTTCACATCACTTTCCCCTTCGTTCTCGTAATCCAATAATCAGCAATCAACGAATTTGCATGCTCAAATAAATTTTATTTTTCTTTTAGTGATTTTTCTTTTGGACTTTATCAATTTTTCAAAAAACTTGTCACTGACTTTTGAGTTAAACGTTTTGACCTTACAATCTATGCAGTGCAAAGAGAGACTTTTCTTATCTTTTCGGTTCCAGTTAAGCTGAACAGACGATCCGAAAGGCTCCAGTTCTGAGCCTCGCAAGAGGCTGTGGGTGTTTGAGTTACCCCGGAATGCTTGACAAGCTTCCTCGAAGCTCCAGCTGGCGGAACAATTGAGCCCAGCTATGGCCTCGATCATGGCGGCGAAAAATTGTGGACCGGCGCCTTTTTAATCTATCTAAGCTGAACAGATTGTGGACCTGTGACCAGTGATGCGATATTTATTATCTGATATGATTCTAAACGAAAGTGGAAGTCAATTTGCGGCGGCCTCGAGTTGAAGTCGCCACGAGGTCAGAGCATTAAGTTTGTCATTTAAAAATCTAGACATATTTTTAAAAATTAAATTTTGAGATCAATTAAAAGTCAACATTCATTAATGAGATAATCTTCCAACGTCTACGAGTCGAATATTCTCTTCAGGTGGCTTCAGAGCTTCTGAATAGATTGCTTTGTTTCTCACGCGTTTTTGTACCGATGTGAGTGATCAAGTTGAACATATTAATATTTCTGAGTTTGCTACTTGAGGCTTTAAAATTTTGTCGTCCCGCTGTGGACTAAATGCATCGACTATTTATTAATAAATGCTCAATATTAATATCTAATGAAGAGTTAAGGTTACATTAGAGGACTGTTTGCGGCGTTTGGCCGTCGTAGCTTCCATCCGGTTCATACTTATGAAGTCTGCAAGAGAAGATAATCAATAATTAGCGTGAGTCAGGCCCGGGGGATTGGAAGAATCTTCATGCAAAATGTTAATTTGTTAGTCAAAGCTACTACTTACGTCATCGTCATCATCTTCCGATACTTTAAACCCATCGAGATTAAAATTACTGACTAGATCGACAGTGTTGTCTTCCTTATCTTGCGATGATTGAGCTTTAATTTGGCATTGATAATTTGGCTGGCTCGCTGATGTTTCGCCATCAAACGACTGAGAATTTCCATGGATATTCATCAAGTTACTTTTGTCGTCGAAGCTCATTTCCGAACTTCGAGACACGCGGCTTGAGCTATGTCGCTCTGACCGCCGCGAAGAGTTTTTCGAGCTCGAGCCGACGTACTGTCGGCTATCGAACTTTTGCTTAACACGCTCGAAATCGGAGCGAGTCTTGCCCTCGAACAAGAGTTCGTCGGGGGGCAACTGCGACGGTCTAGCGTCGCTGTAATTCCTCGACTTTGCAGCGACAGTAATTCGTTTGTTGTCGTCGAAAAACTGCTTGAGGTCGTTAATGTTTGGACGATATTCTTGAATCTTCGGCGAGTTTGTTCCACGAGCGTAATGCTTCGGGCTTGAGTGTCTTTACAGTGTTATGCAAGCGGTGATTAGCGTGTTAATGACATCGATCGGATTAGTGACATTGAATTATTTGCAAGCAATGGCGATTTGAGATTAATGTGAGTTTGGTTTTTGGGAAATTATAACATGATAAGAAGCAGCGTCCATTAATAAAAATACTTGTGTTAGTTTACATGGAAACTTTGGTGGAAGTTTTGCTTACCTTGCGCTCATCTCGTCGTTGGATCGCTGGAGACGACGGATGGCAGACGACGCTGAATCGAGCTCGTCTTCGGCGAACGTCAGTTCCTTCTTCAGCTCCTCGACTCGAGACCGCAGACGCTTGACTTCGGTTTCATATTGTTCCGCCCTGCGGACTGCGTGACCCATTTCAACGTTGGCCTCAGACAACATTTTCTTCATCTTGCTTTGTGAGTGACGCAACTCGGTTATTTCCTTAAAAGAAAATCGATTTTAAATCTATGTTAGCCTCGCCTTCAATTTCTTCTTACCTTGTTTTTGTCCAAGAGCTCTTGCTGCAGCAATCTCACTTCGACGTCCGAAGAGTTGGTCGCTCTGCCGCTGAAGCCCGAACGAGGATCGCCTTCCAACAATTCCGTCTTAATCTTCTTGTTCTCGCGTTCGAGGTTGATTTTCTCTGATTCGAGGCGCTCGCGCTTCGCCCACTCGCACGCGTTCTCGGACTGAAGCCTCTCAAGCTCGGTTCTCATTTCGCTCAGGCGTCGCTCAAGTGATTCGCGTCCGTTGATTTCTTCTTGAAGCGAGTGATTCATGATCCTCAGCTCCGCGTGGTGAGTCTCTTGCATCGTCAACAGCTCTCGAACTGCTTCCTGTCTGGCAGATCGCAAATCGTCGCACTTTACCTTGCAATCTTCCATCTCCATGCGGCTCTTGTCGAGACTCTTCAGTAACTGCATCTTCTCCCTAGACAGTTTCGGAATAATTATCTGATTTAAAAGTAAAAGGATCAGTCGACTTACTCTTTCTCACAGCAAATGGCCTTGTGCGCGTCTTCTAATCTCAGCTGAAGCATTTTGATCTTCTGCGTCAAGTAGTCGTTGTCATCGTCAGCGTCTTCGCTCTCGAGCTTCTTAATGAGCTTCTTCTCCTCGAAATCAGCGTCGCTGCTGTTTTTGATGTCCTTTGGCATCGCCCCTTGCAGCACGTACTCTTCGATGTCGAGCTTTCCATTGCTGTCGCTGTCGTCAGCGAACGATCGCGCCTTGGTGACCAATCCATCTTCAGAGTTGACGTTCTTGAGCCCGTCACTCGACATTTGGTCGATTGGAGATCCACTGATGTCTCGTTCCTTGTGCTGGCCGGCGTGTTTGATAAGCGACATGTGAATCTTCTCCATCTCGCGCTTGAGCTGCGATATTTGCGATTCCATCTCATGCTTCTCACGCTTATACGAATGCGATTCCTTCATCGCATTTTCCAACGTTGATCGGAGCTGTTTGACTTCTTCCCGAGCTTGATTCCTTTCATTGCGAACCTGGAAAACAAATGAAAGTTGCCTTAAAGTCGCTGGTTGGGTTGTCGCTTATTGCTTACCTTCGCCCATTTTTCACGCCAGTTCGATGTGCCTAAGGAAGATACCAAGTTCTCATCAGTCCAGGCAATCATTCAACATTGCAAAACTCACATTCACTCCACCATTTCATAGTCTTTTCCATTTGGGCCGCTCGTCCTTTCGCCTCCTCGAGCTCTCGCTGTCTCTGCGACTCGCGGATTTCCCATTCGTTCTGATTCATCTTTGACTCGATTTCGGAGACTCAACTTCACTGTTTAAACTCGATTTAGTTCACTCCAGCATTCAGAAAACGCGGGGATTGTTTTTTCTTCGATCAATCACTTTGACAACAAACCGAGCTGAATAATCCAAACTGCAAACGTGCGAGATTTCCTTCAAATCTCGACCATCAAATTACGCAAAGCAAACCAATGATTCACACCCAATCGAGTGTTTATTGAAATCTACAACCCCAATTGTTGTAATCACTGCGTTTTCCACTTATAATCTTGTTGAGTTCAACTGAAAATAAATTTTCTCGCGATCTCAGTTTGCCCGAATCGACTTGAGACGCAATTTTGAAACGAAAACAAATTTGGAAAAAATCATTTCAGCTAATTCGTGAGCTTGTTAAGGTACAAATTGATCGGGAAAGTTTGCAACAGGTTGTAATCAACGGAAATCGCTTCGAGTTTACTTGTGAAAAAGAGAATTCGAGATGGAAGTCGACAAGGTAATTTTTGCTCGAGCAAACAAAAGAAAATCGATAATGAAAATTCGCTGATTTTTGATAGAAAAAGGTTTTCAACAAAGTGAAGCACGATCTGGAGGTTTATCGCGAGCTGCTGCTGATCCTAAACAGCGTGTTGAAGTGGGAGCAAAGCTTCTTCCCTGGCATCATCGCTGGCGTTTTGACCTTTAAGTTCTTGATACTTTGGTACTTGGACTTCTCGACGCTGACGCTCGCAGCCCTCATCCTCATGTTTGTCACCGTCCTGGATTACGGATATCCATTGGTCTCCAAATTTATCTTCAAAGCTGAAAATTGGAGCGGAACGCAGGAGAAACTCTACGAGCAAGTCATCCAGGATATCGTCGACGTCCGACTATGTTTGTGCGGATCTATCAGCTCATTCTTCAGCAGCCGAAGCGAGAGATCGACATTCGTAAGTCGCACTTGAGCTAACGATACGTGCAGGTTTCATATTTCCTATCTTGCAGTATCTCATCGCAGTGACAGCTGGTTCGCTCGTTCTCGCTTGGATTGGCTCGACCTTTAACAATCTGTTCTTGGTGTATTTGATCGTCCTCGGCTGCGCTATGTATCCAGGCTTGAAGGAGAAGGGCATCGTCAAGCTGGTCTTCTCTCACGTCGATAAAGTCCTTGGCCCTTACTTGAAGAAGATAAGGCCAGACAAATCAGCGCCAGCTGAGAAAGCAGATTGAAGTGATGATCTGATCTCGTTTTAAGTTTCTCGTATCTTCAAAATTAATTAGTAAGGAGTGCAGCGCGCGATAAGAATCCTAAGTTCGTCTCCACCATGAAGAGATTGGCTTTGCGGCTAATTGTCTAGAGTGTGAATATTGCTGATGATGTAAGATGTGTCCCCTCAATCGAATGTAACTTGAAACGCCATGCACATTCAACCTTTCATTTTCTACAACCAAGTTTGTCAGCCAAAAATTTCCACCGCGCAAATATTCAAGTTTTGATAAGAGAGACCAAATTCATAATCTCCGTATAATAGCAAAATGAAGTGACCGCAATCTCGTTGCGGGCTCGTCAAACTTTCTTATCGAAAATATTCTCCTGTTGAACGAAAAATCATTTATCTCTACTCATTGTTCGAACTAAAAAATATCTTTTCTTATACAACTCTAACACCCCAGAGGCTGAACTGAGTTCAGTTGTCTCTGTTCACACCAACCAGCGAAACTTTAGATTAATTTTAACTTGTTAATCGTGGCGACGAAGCGGGAAAGCTTTCGGTTAGCTTCATCTTTTCGATGTGATTTCCTTAGGTTTTATTTGTGGCTTTTAGTTGGTAAGGCATCCAAGCTCGGATTCAAATTGATATTAAATTACCTGAACGTATCAATTAAGGTGTTACGTATAGTTTTAGTAACTTAGATGGGATCAGATTGTATTCGTCACTTTAACTTGGAACTCGAAGTAATTTTAGTTCAATCTCAGTGATTTTCGATACCAAAAAGACAGATTGAGTTTAGTTGTGATTTTTACAAGTTTTCTTATTTGTGCCGCCAGAACAGAACCGCAATTAATTAGTCGTAGAATGTAAGGCAAGCTATTTTGCGAGCTCATGGGCTCAGATGTCAAGGAAGTCGCTTTGAATTGGAGATTTTTTAAAGGATTGGCATCGAGCTTTGGCGTCGCTTCTCGAGCCACCGCACGATGTCAGCTTTTTAATGTGTAAGAATTAGACGTTGGACTCGCAAGGAAGTTACTCAAATTTACTTTACGTACAGCATTCCTTTTCTCGAGCTGAATTAACTCACCCAGCCAGCGATTTCGAACGAATCAGTGTGGATTTCTTATAACGAACAATATCACAGATTTTCTCTTGGGAATAAAGTCATTGCTACCGGTCGAGGACGTTTTTGTTGGCTTGAACTTCCAGGATCTTTTTATTTACACGAAACTTTCATCTTCACATTTAAACGATTTTATTTTTCATTTCATTTTGATGTCGACAACGTGTCAATGCTAAATTTCATCCTAAAGTTAATTTACTTTCTGTACCACATCTGCAGCGTCTTCATGCGCTTGACTTTCTTTTGCAGCTGGAGGACTCCGTAGAGCAGAGCTTCGGCGGTTGGCGGACATCCTGGCACGTAAATATCGACTGGGATGATTCTGTCGCAGCCACGGACCACCGAATAGGAATAGTGGTAGTAACCGCCTCCGTTCGCACACGAGCCCATCGAGATGACCCAGCGTGGCTCCGGCATTTGATCGTAGACCTTGCGGAGAGCCGGTGCCATTTTGTTGGTCAAGGTTCCGGCGACGATGATCACGTCAGCTTGGCGTGGAGAGGCTCGGAAAACGACTCCATAACGATCCATGTCGTAGCGAGGAGCGGCGATGTGCATCATCTCAACAGCGCAGCAGGCAAGACCGAAAGTCAACGGCCAGATTGAGCCTTTACGACCCCAGTTGAGAACGTCGTCAAGACGGGCGACAGTCCAGTCTGCCCAGTTCGATTGCTTCCTAAAATCGAAGGAGTAAGATTAGATCGTCAAACAGAACAGCGCAATTTTACCATCCGAATGGAGTCGCTGGCAACTTCTCTGGGTTGTCTCGCTCTACAACTGGCATCGTCTTCTGATCACGTTTCTGTTGACTGTTTATCGCCGTCACTCCGACTGTTTTCAGAAGCTGGCAATTGTTTTTGGCCATCAGCGAGCCCGACGAAAGAATTGCGTTTCGAATCATCTCTAGTGATGGATTCTGCGTGATGACAAATGTATCATAAGACTGATTAAAGTTTAGAGTTCAAGCTACGCTCGAATTTGATTTATTTACTGTTCTATAATCTACTAGAATGATCACAAACCTTTTTGTAGTCGAAAAATAATTTTACATAATAACCTGGCGGCGAAGTTGAGAAGTTCAGGCGAGCACTGCGATGTTAAACGAATTGTTTTATAGAAGAAAAGACTGAGATTTTATGCTTAGAAGTTTCACTTTTAAGTTCACAAAAGATATTCCAGAGTTCATTGCGCAATTTGATGTAATCTGATATCAAAATTCAGTGACAACTTTAATTTTTTTAACGACTTTTCGAAATCGTCGAAAGTTTCAAACGAGAAAAATTCGTCTAATCTGAAAAAGCTTTCGTGTTATTGTGGCTCTTCTATTTTCGTGTAATTTAACTTGATAACGAAAGTGTTCAACCTTAAGAACTAGTTGAATTTAAGCTTTAAAACCCTGAGATCTTAAGCATTACCTGCGCGACTCAAAGAAATCGCAATGTCGGCGCCGTGTAAGTGAAAATTGAAATTGTCAATAAACTTTTCGATTATGAAATTTGATACAAGAACAGCAGCGCGTCTCGCCACAAACTTGACATTCTCGCAGTGGAAATGACATCACGTAGATGAAAATAGCGACGTTTGTTAATTAATCGGGGGGAATTCCTCAATCAGAAAACTTCGGATTAGAAAATTGCTTAATGAGTCATCGTGAAATTGTCATTGACATTTCGAGTGCTCTTGTTCGATTAGTCTTATCTTTGTATTTTATCTCCAAGATCCAACTGACGACAACAAATATGGTGGAGCTCCATACCCGCCAATGGGCGGCGGTGGTGCTCCTTATCCACCAGCCGCGCCTGCCTACGGAGCGCCTGGCTACGGAGGTAAATATAGAAAGATTGCTTTATGTGCGTAGTGATTTGACATTGCTGATTCTGAAGCTCCCAGCTATCAAAGCGGCTACGTTCCTCCACCAGAAGTCGGCTTCTCTAATCCCAGCTATCCACATCAGCCAGGTCTGCAATTAGCAACAGCGCAACTGATTAGTTTGCGTCAGTAATTGGGTTCAATAATCTTTCAGGGTACCCACAACCAGGAGGCTTCCAACAACCAGGCTATGCACAGCCAGGATTCGCTCCAGGTGAGTACACAAGTACACCTCGAAAAGCAGGAGATCAAGTAACATCTTCGCAGGATATCCGCCACAACCCGGAGCATTCCAGCCTGGTCCTTATCAACCGAACGTCCAACCCCAACAGCCTGGCTACGACGCGAGTGGAAAGCCTCTGAATCCTCCGTACATGGTAAGTTAATATCGTCCATATTGAGACTCTCACACTCATAATTTCCTGCTCTTTAAGGATGACACTGATCCTGGTTATGCGAAAGGCTTCGGCTTCGATGACAAGTCCATTCGGGCTGGATTCATCCGTCGTGTCTACGGAATCTTATCGGTGAGCTGAGCTGTGTTTTCTGTTTATCGTCAGCAGAAGAATTTGAACTCTCGATTGACTAATGAAAATAAACAGTCGACGAGAGATTCTTCGACATGCTCCACCTGCTCTGCGCGTGTGAAAGAAAATCATGAAAATAGTTGACGAAACTTTTCTCGCTTCTACAGATTCAATTGCTTGTAACGCTCGCTTTCGTTAGCTTGATGGTTCTCCATGAGCCTACGAAAAGGTTCGCCCATGCAAACGCGGCTCTGATGATGATTCCAGCGGTTGGCACGATTGTCCTGATCTGCGTAATCTCGTGTTGTGAAAACCTCCGTCGCCAGTCACCGATCAACGTCATCTTGCTCGGAGCGTTCACGTTGATGGAATCTATGTTGGTCGGATTCATCTCATCCACTTACAAGCCGAAGATCGTGAGTATTTCCATCTTGCTGCTTCAGCTGTTCAGTGTTTCTTCTTAAAGGTTTTGCTGGCCGTCGGATTAACTGCAGCCATCGTCGTTGGCTTGACAATATTTGCCTTCCAAACTCGGTTCGACTTCACGGTTTGCGGGGGCGCTTTATGCATCATTCTCGTCATCTTCTCGCTCGGCTCCATCATCGGCGGCTTGTTCTTCCGTTCCGAAATGGGATCCTTCCTAATCGCTTGCTTCGGTGCTGGACTGTTCTCCATTTACATAGTTTACGACACACAGATGATGATGGGTAAGCCGAGAAGCTTTGAAGCTCTCGATTAAGTGCGCTGACCTCGAACTACTTTCAGGTGGAAACCACAAGTACTCGATCTCTCCAGAAGAATACGTCTTCGCTTCTCTCAACCTTTACATGGACATCATCCAGCTGTTCTTGTACTTGCTGAGAATCCTCCGCTACTTGAACAACGATTGATCTGATAACTCTTAAATATTCCTACTGAGTTTTCCTCTCACTTTATTTCTTCAAACTCCTGCGGGGGTTCAATCGTTCATCATTTCATTCTCATTTTCTTTCCAACTATTTAAAGCTAATCGCAAACAAAATACAATGAAACATGTGGATGCCTTTAGAAGAGACATTAGATATTAGAACGGAAGGAAGGGACAAGCTAAGAAGGTTCTGATGAAAAAACTAACTTTGATTCACTTTAAACTTCTTCGGTCGTTTTTGAACGTTCCCAAATTATGTACTCAGCTTTACAATCAATTCCGTTTGTCGTAATCTCCACAGAAGAGAGAGAAGCTCATATTTCAAGAAAGTCATATTTAATAAATGTATTAACAAAACATTTACCAGCCGATCATCTGAATAAGCTTGCAGAGTCGCTGATTTAACCAATGATGAACTTTTTGTAATGTTCGATAAATGTTTTAAAGGTTTCAGGAGCAAAAAAGGAAATAGAAGATGGACAAGAATGATAATTTTATAAATGTTTTTGAAGGCAACCGCCCAAAGGATTGTTCAATAAAGATATTCCTCACAACAACCAACCTTTGGTGCTTTAGAAATTCGACTCGCTAATCGTGCAAATTCTAGAATTCATCCGAGCAAACTTTTGAAAGTTCGAGCGATGAAATTCTCAGCTCGTTTTGAAGCTGAGAAAATATTTTTAGATCAAGAAGTGAGGAGTACATAATCATCCGACAAAGTAGAAATCGCTTCCACATCATGGAACCTGATGAATTCTCTTGATAAAATTTCGTGGAAGAATTTGGTTGAAAAAGCTTTTGAAAGCTTTCAAGATTATTAAAATCGTCTAAAAAACCTTTCGAACTCGTCGAATTTCTAATCGCATAAAATATCAAAACAATAATTCACGCAACATTTTAATTAGGAAATATCAGGTTCAGCTTTGTCGCATCATAGCTCGAAGCAACAAGAATTACTCTCTCGAAGCTTCTTCATCATCAGCTCCTGTTGGCAACGTCGGTTAATTGACGGAAGATGAATTCTCAACTTTTCGGGAGGAAAGCGTGTTCGCCGCTCGCGATTTTCGTTCGGCAAGGCTCAAACATTCTGCGTGGAAAGCCGCCGGGAGAGGCGAGAACACTTGCCGAGCGTCTTGCAGGTAAAGATCAGCCATTCGCCTTTGTTACCTCAACTAAAACCGAATTATTATTCAGATGAAAATCGTCTCGACCCAGAGTTGCACAAAAAAAATGACATTGGCTTCCCATTCCTGAAGCCTTCGCGATCAGCAGAGCTGAGGCAGCGTCTTGATCATCTGAAGAAACAGCGAACGAATGCGGAACTGGAGAAACAAGCCAGAAGCAACACACGTAAGTTAAAGTTTCCCTCAATCTTTTCCGGATTTTCCAAATCTTTCTGATTTCAGTGCAAATCGACTTGGACGAAGCAAGACAAGATTGGCTGAAGACCGCTGGGCCTTTCCATGTCAAAGCAATTGCAAACCACTACGGCGTTTTCGAGCATCTGTTCGGCAAATACGCAGTCTTCACTCCTCGCGTCAATCTCGACATCAAAGTAAGAAATTTTCATAAGCAAAGCTTGATGAGATTGTCGAACCTTTTTCCAGTTCGAAGTGTCTGAAGACACTTACAGTCCTGTCTACTACGGCAACCGAATACGCCCATCAGAAGCGACCAAAGCGCCCGAAGTGAAATTCAACGCGGACTTCTCAGTCGACGGGAAACCAACGGGCAGCAAGGACTCGTTGTGGACGCTTGTTCTGACCAACCCAGATGGTCACTTAACGAAGTCGGACTCAGAATACGTTCACTGGATGATGTAAGCGAGGATTGGCAAGGATTATAGCTTAATGACTCGTTCATGTCTGTTCTAGTGGGAATATCCCAAACGGCGACGTAACGCAAGGCGATCTCATCGTTCCTTACCTCCAACCTTTCCCACCGAAAGGAACCGGATTCCATCGGCACATCTTCATCCTGTACAAGCAAGAGAAGGCATTGGACTTGAGCGAGCTGAAAGTGCCGGCAGACCAGGTCGATTTATCAAAGAGAACGTTCAGCACGTACGAGTTCTACCGAAAGCATCAAGACGTCATCACGCCCGCCGGTCTCGCTTTCTTCCAGTCGAAATGGGACAATTCGCTGACGTCGTTCTACCATAACATTTTAAGTATGTGACTGCTGATTTGCAATGAAGTATTTTAATTGAATATTTGTTTCAGAAACGAAAGAGCCGGTCTATGATTACGATTACTCCGAAGCGTATCTGAAGGAACAGAAAACGTACCCAATCAAAGAAGCCTTCAACTTGTACTTGGATCGATACAGCGATCCGAAGGAAGTCAACAAGCGATACCTTGAAGAAAAGCTGGCGAAAACTCATCCGTTCGAAGGCCCCGAGCCACCGCTCCGTTTCCCCAACGCGCATTACTACCAAGCCAAAGGAGAGTACGTGCCGAGCTGGTTGAAGACTGAGACCATGAAGAAGCGACTAGGCAAAGGAAGAATCAACGATATCGACACTTCATAAAATGGAAACTTAAAGGAGAATAAAATGAAAGTTTAGTGAAGAATTTTATGTTTGTTTTCAATCGAAACTTTCGATAGTTAATCTAAATTACAGAGATGTACTTGCTTACAAATGATGTTGCGGCACTTGCGTTTGAGCTTTAATAAACGCTGCCGATGGCAAATGGCAAAAGTAAGTGATGCAAGGACGTTTCATCGAACATAAATCTGACCAAGTACGAGAGAAATCTGAATGGTTTTCCCCTGCGATTTAGGGGCAGCGATTCTGACCACATGTGCTGATGCATCAATGGGTTGCAGGTAGTTTCCCAAAGGTCCTCAAAAGGGCAATAAAATATTTCGGAAACGCACCTGCTAGTTGATCTGAAAGCTTAAAAATATTTAATAAATTAGTCACGAGCCAAACGTCGAACTATCAACATCGAAAATGCCTTCAGTCCAGAAAATCGTCACGAGCAAAACTGACAACTGCGAGAAGAAATCACAAGCGCCAAGGAAGATGATAAACTTCAGGAAACCTGCAGCCAGTAAAGCTCCTTCGTCGAAAAATTCCAGCGATCCGTTTGAACGAATTAAACAAGCAAAATTAGATTTGGCGAGAAGAACCAGCGAACTGACAACAGCCTCAGATTCCACTGCAGATAAACCCAAAACCGAGGAGAACTTGACGACAGTTGCGGTTCCCGTTGAATCTCAGAAGAAAAATCTAAAGCGCACCAGACAAGATGAAGCGTCAAAGGGTCGAGATTCGAAAAGATGTAAGCAAGACTCCGATCTTAAAGGTCGTTCTAGCTCTAAGCCTAACAACGACGCTTCAAGGAAGTTGCAGCGAACCGCTGTGAAGTTCCCGCCCGCGCGTAAAGTGCTTGAAACTTCAAGCTTGAAGAAAAGATTGGAAAATGCGGGATTTGGGCACATGCAAATGATTTATCGCCAAGGATATGAACTTTCACTTCAAAAGAAATATTCACTTTTTGCTTTCTCCTCTACCTTTGGGCCGTTCAAAGCAGTTGACGAACAACTGAAATTATGCGTCGGCAAAGGCGAGGAAAGCAAGCACAAGCCTAATAATTCAATCGTCAGCAGAGAGCTCAGTCAAGCAGCACCGATGAGATCAAGCAACGAGAGATCGAGAAAGCGTCATGAAATTTCAGAGCCAAATGTTTCGTCACATGAGAAGCCAAGCATTTCGTCACAAGAACTTTTCGTCCCAGCCGAAAGTTTGTTAGATCAGTTGGATGTCAGCAGCTCCGATAGCGACAAAAGCTTTCAAGATCAATCATCTCTAGATTCAAACAAGCCATCGATCGCTGAACAAAATTCTGTAAAGGTGTCGATTCCTTTGAGCAACCGCCTTCAACTTTCTGACGACAGCAGCTCCGATGATAATACAGACGACGACAACAGCAGCAGCTCTGATTAACAACAGAACTAGGCTTAACATCAAAACCTCCTCAATTGCTTTCCGTTGTTCCTGAAGAGTTTAGAAAAGTTCTAGTGTAAAAATTTTCTAACAATGAAGCGAATGTGTTTTAGATAATAGACAAAGTATATGTAAAATGATTAACGATTTAGAGAACGAGAATATATCAAAATGTTAATAAATATTTATAGAAAACAAATTCGAAGCTTGTCTTTTAATTGAGACTCTGTGAGTTAGATTTCAGCTTTACAAAACAGAGAGAAGGTGAAGCAAATGCATGAAAATTCATGTGATCATGTTCAAATGCTTTTGTAAATTTAAAAATCGTATGGCCAGATTGATCTTTTATCTGCTGATGAAAACCATGTTGCTAGTTCGCTTCATTCTTCCTTCCGTAACTGTCATCATCTGCAGCTTTTGATAAAGCATATGCATAATCATGTGTAATGACATCATTTGCCGCAAATGCGGCGTTTCGTCTTACTCAATATGAACTATCAAACTTTCTTCCTAAAACTTCCATTTTATTTTCAGAAGTAAATTTCCATTTTTCTGATTTTCAAAAACTCTATTCAATTTGCTCTTTTAATATTTCAAACGATCGAGAATCGGCTGTCTCTTGTTTTCATGGTTCTCTTCCGAGCTTCTGTCGCTTGCTGTTAGCGGTGGAGCTTGTTGTTAGCTTGCGTTTGTTTCCCTTTTCCATCTTGTTCTGTATGTCATCGTAGAAACTTTTAGGAAATTTCCCCGCTGAAAATTCTTCGCCAGCTGCCATTGCTTTGACCTTTTTGGCAAACTCATCGAAAAAGCTGCTAAAGTTGTCACTCTTTGCCTTCTCACTATGCGATGTGCTTATGAATTTGCCAGGATTTTCATCATGCGAAGATTCAGATCGTCTCGACGGCAATTCGATGACGTCTCTCGAGTTTGATGGCGGGCAGTTGCTGCTTATTGTTAGCTTGCGATCTTGCAGTTCATATTCGAATCTCTGCTCAGCGAAAACTGGCAGCTGCTCATCGTCAGAGTCGCTATCATCTGACGAAATTGAACCAAAAAGTTCTTCAATCTTTTTTGCAGTTGCACTTTGTTGCTCAAACGGAGGCGCAACCTTAGGAATTTTTCCGTGACTTTGCTGCTTCGTTGCTTGGATCGAAGTTGATGGCAACGAAACCTTCTTGTCTTCACACAAAACCTCTGCTTTTGTGACTGAAGATGGCTGATCAGGTTCGAATAGACGCAAACAACTTGATTCAGTACGTTTCTTCAACTGCCGTGAGACTTTCGCAGGTCTCGTTGCCTTTGATGACGTTGCCAAGGCTTCATGTGATTGAACACGTGAGCTTGTCGATGCAACTTTTTCATGTTCCTTCTGCGAGTTAGATGTGCGAGCTGCAACTTTGGCTGGAGATTGCTTTGATTGTCTCAACTTTTCTTTCGACTCCTGAACTCGTCTGTTTGCTTCGTTCAAGCGTTTTTGCTTTTCCAAGTTAATTTGTTGTTTTCCTCGATGTTTAGTTTGCTTCAAGACTGGCACATAGGCCAATGTCTCGACCTTCTGAATTGCATCCTTCCTCTTCTGCTTGCCAGCTTCAATCCTTGCGATAATATCGCTCAAAGGCTTTGTGTTTTTGCTCGTAATTATTTTCTGGACTGAAGACATTTTTGATCTTTCTAGTTCGACGCTTAACTCAAGACTGATTTATTAAATATTTTCGAGCTTTCAGATCAACTAACAGGTACATTTCCGACATATTCTGGGTTCCTTAGGAATCTACCTGGAAGCAGACCAACTATTGCGTCGGGAAATTCCTTCATTTGAAGACTCAACGGTTGCCGGCTTCTGAATGTCAGCTGAAATGTTGCTTAGCGAACCCCCATAGTTCTGCGATTGATACATTTGGTCTAACTTATTTTTCTCAATTAGCTTTATTCGGTCATTTTTGAGTGTTACACAAGAGGGATATTTCGAAACGAAAGGTTTTCTATTGCGGAGTATTACGATCATGTTTGTGCTGTGAATTCTCTTGATTGAACATTTTTTGGTGACTTTCTTTAAACATTGAATTAACAGCTCAGTTCACTTTACTTCTAAATTAGTCCCGTTCAAGATGGATAAAGAAAATGTTAAATTTTGATAATGAAGCAATGAGGAATGTTTTGATTGACGCGAAGCGAGCGGAGGTGGACGACGAAAGGTTGGAAATGAGTTTCCCCTTAAATTTCGCTGCTAAAGAGCAAATCATTCCCAGTCGATCAAAGTGCCGACCTCGCTGCTTCGAAGTCAATGTCTAAGAGCTACCGTTTGTTATTGCATTTTAATTCTTACTCGCTAGGAAGACAAGTCCTCCGTTTGGTCGTCGTTTTATTCTTTTTAAAATTAATTTATTTACATAACTGAAGAGTTAGTTTGATGATAAAATTTCGTGTGTCGCACGGCTCTCGTCGTCAACGGTCGGCGATTGCAACTCGAGTGAATTCGAAATTACCGATTCATGGTAATCCACAGTGCATGATTCTTATTCGTGCAACGCTTCCCGCTCAGACCGACACTCGTAACGACAACACGTCGATGTGGAAAACCTTTCCGTGGATTCCGATTAAGGCAGTTGATGTTTCTAATGAGCTTTTAATACTTTTCGCATTCATCGTTTTCTCTCTTTTCCTGCTTTCTTATGATGCACTAATATCACAAACATAAGAAAATGATTTCGACGAACTTTTGTTTTCTGAGAAATGAGACGAAGCCATGCAAGTCATCGTAATAAATAATGTTACACATTTCCACGATCAACTTGTTCATGGACCTTAATAAACAATCAAACTTAAACACGTACAATAGAGCGACTAGTTTCGACCAAAGGAAGGAGTTGTTGATTCGTTTCATGATTCTTTTCGTCTCTCCAAAATGCCTAAGGACGCGGTTATCGCTTCAAGTTAGGCAGATTCGAGAGGGGTTTGCTTAATTAAATTTACAAAGTTTTCTTTCTCTAACTTTAAAGAGTTTTTTCGCACCGTAAGTCGGTGGTAAGCTGGTAAATTATCGATTGATGTTTGCTTAAGATAAGTAATCAGGTGACGGCTCTGAGACACCGTCAGGGTTGGTGAAGAGAGGGTTGGGGAACTCTGGTGGATGTGGCAGAGGACCAGTCGTCTTCGGTCGTCGTCTGTAAGCCATCAGCCAGCAGGAGACAGCAATCGCTACAGCCACGAGGGCAAGAAGAGCTGTGATGATCAGAGCGATGATCAGTCCGATCATTGACACGCAAATGTCTTCAACTCTTTGCGCCGCGGGTCTCACTGTAAGTAAATTGTTAGAAAATGTTCCAAAGTTGAGCCAAAGTGTTTTACGATTGTCAGAGTTGCTGTAGCGTCCATCTCGTTTCTCGAAAGTCAAAATGGCATTCGATGAGATTGTGATTTCTTCTCTTAAAGTTCCCTCGAGTAAAAGATCGTCAGGGGTTGATCGAGTGGCAACCGATTTGTTCTGTTTCGTTGATTCGTCAGTGATCTCACGACGACGACGTCGACCGAAGGCATTATAGCCACGGCAATTGACCGGTTGGCACTTTCCGAAGCACACGCGAATGTTACATTGGAAGCGAATGTTGTCGCTAGACGGGAACTTGAAGGCGTTGAAATTCGCCATGAGAGTGTTCGAGTCTGCGTTGTAATCCCATTCGCCGAAAATGCTTGGATCTGTTGCACAGCCGTTCTCGTCGGTGACAATATATTCGTTCTCGACGTTTTCTTCCATCGTTTTAGCGACGCATGATCGAGCGAATCCACCGTAAATTGCTGGAAGATAAAACGGTGAGAAAGATTTCACGAAATCTTTAATCGTATTCAACTTACTGGCTGGTTGAACTTCCACTTGGAGCATCAAGTTGTCTCCAATCTCCGCAGAGTTGATTTCATCTCCGTTGTTTCTAACGATTCTCATCGAACATTGAGGCGGCGGACCAGTGTTAGCGATAGTTCCAGCAGTCGTCAGCATTTGAACGTTGAAGCCCAACGTGACGTTTTGCTCTCCAGTTTGATAGACGCAGCGGATTTGGTAAGCTTGAGCCTTATAAGTCACAAGCTTTGGATGTTTCTGTATCACTAATACAAAGCTGGCTAATCCATTGACATGGAACAGTCCGCAGCTTCCGAAGAGAACCTTGAAGATTTCTGTGCGAGGTGAAGTATCGCCGGAGAGATTGATGACACGACGACACTCTTCGTCCTTGCTGTGTCCTTTCACATACAAAACTCCGTTGAATCCGGTTTCAGCGAGATGAATTTCGACTTGAACACCATCAGCTAAGCAGCTGACAGCCATTTCCGGTCGCGGGAAGTCAGTTCGCAATTTGTTGGTTTGATCTAAAAGCGACAATTTTAAATAAAATTTGTTGAAGTCTTTAATTCAAGTGAAACTTACTGCAAAGAACGTAAGGATCTCCGGTGTATCCTGTGATGCATACGCAAGTAGCGACGTGGTTGGTTGCGTTACAGAATGCATTTCTGCCACACACATTTCGTTCGCATGGATCTTCACATGTCTTCGTGCTTAGGTCGCAGAATCTGTAGTCAGGACATTCGGCGTCGCTTTCACACTCCGGTTTAGCAGTGAGAATGCAATCACCTCGCGCTGTGAGTTTGTAGCCGTGTTCTTCTGGGCAAATGCAGCGACCGCGTTCATCTATGATCAAACCACGCTCGAGAGCGCAGACACAATGGCCGGTTTCATCGATCTTAAAGCCTTTGTGAATTTCACAGACGATGCACTCTTCGTTGATGTTCAGAGCTGTTCCAGGTGGGCAGACGCATCTTCCAAAGTCATCGGTGACCTTATCTGGTGGACAGAGAGGCAGTTTATCGCATTGAACTGCAGCGTTGCCTCGATAGCCAGGCAAGCACTCGCAGACCATCGTTCTGACCGGCAGAGTATCGAGAACTTTGCAGATCGAGTTGACGCCGCAAGGCTCAGTTGCATTGCAAGGATTGACACATTCGCCTCCGATGCAAGCCGTCTGGGATTGACAATCGCCATCGTAGTGGCACATCGTGTCGTAAAGAATGCAACCCTTTTGGGGATCGTTGACAAATCCTGGGGGGCAAGAGCATTCAGGTCGATGGTTGTAGACATTGCAGATTTCATTGATGTCACACTTCGCTGTCTTTTCGCAAGGATTCTCGCACTTGTTGTTGATGCAAGCCTTGTTCAATGGACATTCATCGTCGCTTCGACATTCGAGAAGAACGCAAGCAATCTTTGGATCTCCGCTGAAACCTGGAGGACAGTCACAGATGGCTCGGTGGTTAATGCCAGTGCATTCGGCTCTCGTTCCGCATTTCTCAACGCTGCAAACTGGAATGCATTGTCTGTTGATGCAAGTGTGTTGTCCTGAGCATTCATGGTCTGAAGTGCATCCGATCTTAACGCATCCGATTTCAGGATTTCCTTCGTAGCCTTGCTCGCAAGTGCAGACTGGTTTATGTCCCTTGATGCGACACAAAGCGTTCTGACCGCAGTTGCAAGGATCCCGACAAATGCTGTTGATGCAAGACTTTTCAGGACCGCAGTCAGAGTCAGCAATGCAACCGATGACTCGAATGGATTCGATTGGTTTGCAAGTTCCGCTTCCACTGCTGATGTAGCCCTCAGGGCAAATGCAAATCATTGTTCGAACCGGGTTTGATGGTACAACTTGACATTTCGATGGCAGACTGCAAGGAGCGAGCTCAACGCATGGATCTTTGCATTTGTTGTTGATGCAAGCGAGCGTTGACGAACAATCCGTATCGTACTCGCACTCAAGCTTGACTTCCGGTTTGCAGTCGATGTAAGGATTTCCGAACAAGCCTGGCGGGCATTTGCAGACGGCTAAATGATTTTGAGCGTGGCATTCCGCACGTGGCGAGCATGGATTTTCATAGAGGCAAGGATTTATGCACTGTTCGTTGATGCAGCGCTTATCGGTTGGGCAGTCGTTGTTACTCTGACACCCAACGATGCGACAAACATCTCGAGGATTTCCGCGATATCCGCTTCGGCATCTGCACTCGGCTTGATTGTTTCTCACGTAGCACTCGGCATTCAAACCACAAGGATCGTCGATCAAACAAGGGTTCACGCAGTTGGCGTTAATGCAAGCCTTGTTAGATTCGCACTCGGAGTTGCTTCGGCAGCCAACAGTTCGACAAGCGACATCGGGATTTCCTTCGTAGCCTTCAGCGCATGAACAAATTGCTCGATGTCCCTTGATGATACATTCGGCATTTGTGCCGCAGTTGCAAGGATTTCTGCATAAGCTGTTGATGCAAGCTTCTTTCTCTGAGCATTCGCTGTCAGATGAGCAGCCGGCTTTCACTGGTGGAACGATCTTCTTACACTCGCCGTTCGAATCTGGCACCCAATTTTCTGGGCACGAACAGATCATCGTTCGTACTGGCAGTGAGTCGAGAACGTCGCAGCGAGCCGAGCGCGCGCATGGTGTGAGGGCAACGCACGGGTTCTTGCAGGTGTTGTCAATGCAAGCGAGCTTGGATGGACAGTCGCCATCGACTCTACAGTCTGGTTCTGGATCACGTCTTGGGGCTGAGCAGTAAGAGTACGGGTTTCCTTCTGGTAGTGATTCGGGGCATCTGCACTTGGCATTATGATTAGAAACGAAGCAGATCGCATTGCTTGCGCACGGGTTGTTCTCCTTGCATGGGTTGATGCAGTGTTTGTTGTGACATGCTTGAGTATTGGGACAGTCAAAGTCTGAATAACATTCAGCACGTTCGCATTTAACCAACGGATTTCCTTCCAAGCCAGGTGGACATTTGCAAGCGGATCGGTGATTGCTTCCGTAGCAGGTCGCTGAGATCGCGCAAGGATCTGACAGTGAGCATGGGTTGACGCATTGACCGTTGTAACAAGTCTTGTCGTCTGAGCATTGCGAGTCGCTTTCACAACCAAGCTTGAAGCATCCGAATTGTGGATTTCCTGAGTAGCCTGGTTTGCACGTGCAGACTGGATGATGATTTGCAACGTGACAGTCGGCGTTTTGGCCACAATTGCAAGGGCTAACGCAACGATCGTTGACGCAAGATTCTGTATGTTGGCAGTCTGAGTTGGAACGACATCCTGCTTTGGATTCTTCAGGTGGTGAACAAGACACTTCAGGATTGCCGTTGTATCCAACCGGACAACGACAAATGCTCTTGTGATTCTCAGCGTGACAGAAAGCTCCACGACCACACGAGTCTCTCAAACTGCATGGGTTGACGCATTTCTCGTTGCTGCAAGTTCTATCGAGCGGGCAGTCGTCGTCATGGTAGCACTCAGCTTGTGGAACATTCTCTCGTTGGACCAGCGAGCATTCAATATGTGGATTTCCTTGATATTCAGGGGCACATGAGCAAATCGCGCGATGGCGTTGCGACAAACATTGAGCGTTAAGTCCGCATGGTTCGACCTTGCAAGCTAACAAGCAAGAGCCTCGAATGCATTGATCACTGTCGGGACAATCTTCGTGAGTCGTACAAGCGTCTCGAACAATCGGTTTACAGTTTCCGTTGGCATCGGTGATTTGATCTGTTGGACATTTGCAAACTAACGTTCTCAACGGAAGCGTGTCTAGGACCTCGCAGGTTTGATCACGAGTGCAAATATTAGCTCGAATGCAAGGATTCTCACAATGTTGGTTGATACAAGCCAATTGTGATGGACATTCGGCATCGACTGTGCATTCTGGTTTCGGTGCAGACTTCTCCGCCAAGCATTCGACGAAAGGATTGCCGGTGGTTCCATCGCGACAGTAGCAATTCGGTTGATGTTTCTGTCCTTTGCAGAAAGCGTTCGTTCCACAAGACTGTTCGTCGCAGACAGGCCGGCAGACGCGATTCAAGCGGTCGCAAGCTTCATGATCAGCGCAGTCTTCATTATATTGACAAAGTCCGGTGATACAAGAGACCAATGGATTTCCTTGAGTGCCAGCGGGGCAGACACAATTTGCCCGATGTTGTTCTGCTAGACATTCGGCTCCCTTACCGCATTGGTGTTGACTGCAAGGGTTCAAACATTTCTCGTTGTAGCAGGCCTTGTCATAAGGACATTCGTCATCGCTACGACACTCAGCTAAAAAGTTCAAAATTTCATTTATTTTTCTAAATTTATCGTAAGAATTTTATCGACTCACGTTTGTAGCACATTCTTTGAGGATCTCCGCCCCATCCTGGTGGACAGTAGCAGAGTGGTCGGTGGTATGAGATTCGACATTCAGCATGTTGAGCGCATGGGTTGCTTTCAGCGCATGGATTTTGACATCTCTTGTTGATACAAGCTGTGTCCACAGAGCAGTCAGAGTCGTGAGTGCACTCGACCTTCGACACAGGCTCCTTGTAGCAGTTCACGAACGGATCGCCGATGAGATCTGCCGGGCATGAGCACTGCGATCGATGGTTCTTCGCTGAGCATTGGGCAGTTCGGGCGCATGGGTTGCTCTCGATACACGGGTTCAAGCAAAGTCCGTTGCGGCACAGCTCAGTATCGGGACAGTCATTGTCACTCTTGCAGCCAGCATCGTCGCGAGGAGCTGCACGAATAAAAGAAATTTTAATGAACGTGTAGAATGAGAGACCGATTCAAAACGCGGCAGCTAAGGAAATTCTTCAAGAGTGAAACAAAAATGTGACCATGAATCGTGAACACGAATGAATTATTTACAAGAAACATTTACAAAATTTCCTGATGTAAAGAAAAGAATTTTGGTTCAATAAAAGCCAAGAGAAATTTTCGAAGAAAAATCAAACGATTCTTACCAGGTTTGCATTCCTTTTCAGCGTCTCCGACGTAGCCTTCAATGCAAGTACAAACCATTGTTCGTAAAGGCAGAGAATCCACGACTGAACAGATCGCGTTCGCTCCGCAAGGCTTCGTTTCGTAGCAAGGATTCTTGCATTCGCCGCTGAAGCAAGCTTGTTTGCTTGGACAATCTGCGTCCATTCGGCAGCGTGGCTCTTCGAAACGGACGAGCTCGCAAGACTTGGATGGATTTCCAGTGTAGCCAGGTGGACAGCGACATGACGGGATGTGGTTGACGACATTGCACTGAGCGGATGGAGCGCAGTTGCAAGGATCGACGCAACGTTCGTTTTGACAAGCGAGATGGTAGGGACACTCGTCGTTGCTGGTACATTCAGGCCGTTCACAACTGACCAACGGATTTCCTCGATAGCCTTCGAAGCAATGGCAGCGAGCCTTATGGTTGTAGTCTGATTTGCAAACAGCATTTCGTCCGCACTGAGTGAATTTGCAAGGATCGACACATTCCTTGTTGACGCAAGCCTCCGTTGGCGGACATTCACTGTCTGATCGACAGCCAATCTCGTAGCAAGCGGAGTGAGCGTTTCCTGTGAAGCCTGATCGACACACGCATATTGGGCGGTGCGATTGAACGTGGCATTCAGCGTTGAGTCCACAAATTCCGTTGGACGCTTTGCAAGGGTTGACACACTTTTGATTGATGCAGGCTTTGTCATTCGAGCATTCATCGTCTGATGTGCATTCTGGTCGTGGTAGAGGTTCGGCCAGTTTTGAACATTGTTGGAATGGTGAACCGACAAATCCTCTCGGGCAAGAACAGACAGCTTTATGATTGATAACGTTGCACAAAGCGTCAATACCGCAAGCACCGTGGCAAGGATCGCCGCACTTCTGATTGAAGCAAGCTTTCGTTGTTGGGCAATCTTCGTTTTGAACACATTCGGGATACTGACAAGACGCGACTCCGTTGATGACTCGACAGACTCCGTTCTGAGCGCAGGGCGATGGATAGCAAGGATCGCGCTTCTCAGGAACTGGTTTGCATTCGACAAACGGATCGCCGATCATTTTCTCGGGACAAGCACAGATTGGGCTATGATTGATGACTGAACATTTAGCGTTAAATCCGCAAATCTCTCCCAAGCATGGGTCGACGCATTTGTAGTTGGAGCAAGCTTTGCTGAGCGGGCAATCAGAGTTGATGGTACATTCGGGATAGCAACCACGTTCGTATGGATTTCCGAAATAACCAGGGATGCATTCGCACACGGCTGAGCTGCCCGATCTTCGGCAAACTGAGCCTGTCTTGCAAGGTGATGGGTAGCATGGATCTTTCTCCACTGGTGTTTCATATTTCCTGATAGCTTCGCACTGTCTAAAAGCATCACCTGTAGTTCCTGGTGGACACGAGCAAGTTGGAATGTGGTTGAAAACTGTGCAAACGGCTTCAACCCCGCATGTTCCGATGCAGGGATCTTTGCATTTGTTATTTATGCACGCCAAATTTCTCGAGCACTCGCTGTTGCTAATACATTCCGGTCTACATCCTATGAAAGGATTGCCATGGTATTCAGGAATACATTCGCATGTGGCTTGATCTCCTACAACTCGGCAATGAGCGTTAGCACCGCACGGCGATGGTTGGCAAGGCGTTTTCGGAGGAGGTGGCGATGGTGGAGCTGGAATATTCAATCAAATTATAAATATTTTTTCATGAAAAATAATCAGACATTAAATATATTGCTTCAAAGTTAGGTCATCGCTTCAATCATACTTAATTGTACGCGGTTGCATCTGGAGAAGGGATCGCCGGTAAAGCCATCGGGACATGTACAGTAAACGACATGATTGGCAACATGACATTGTGCTTCGTTCCCACAAGATGCTGGGCAGGGATCCTTGCATTTTTGATTGACACATATACGGTTGGAAGGACATTCTGAATTGGAAATACATTCCGGTCGACAGTTCGGGGGGTTTCCGACCGTATCAGGCAAGCAAGAACATTTTGCTTGGTCATTTCTTACTGAGCATTGAGAGTATAATCCACAAGGCGAAGGAACGCATGGGTCTTGCCTGGAGACCGGTTGCTCTTCAACTAATTGAGATAAATAGTTAGGATGAGAATTCTACTATGCCAAAGAAGTCTTACCAATTCTGTTACACCCTCTAAAAGGATCGCCCTCGTATTGAGATAAACAAGAACAGTGAGGACTATGGTTACGAACGTGACATCTGGCATTAAAGCCGCAAGTTCCGGGACAAGGATCAACACATTTCTGATTGTTACAAGCTTCGTTTTGTGGACATTCGTTACTAGTGATACATTCAGGTCGACAAGTTGGAGGGGATCCAATATATCCTGGCACGCAAGAGCAAACTGCTTGGCCGTTGATTTGACGACATTGAGAGTTTGGCCCACATGGAGATGGTTGGCATGGGTTCGTCTCAACAGGAGCTTTTTAAAAGAGGTTCAAATAAGAACACAAGATTTTTTTTTTAAAGAAAATACATACTTTGATAAGAAGAACATTGGACAAAGGCGTTTCCGCTCATTCCTTGAGGACATGAGCAAATTGGAACGTGATTAATCACATCGCAAACAGCATTTTGTCCGCATGTTCCAGGGCAAGGATCAACGCATTTATTTCTTATGCACGCCTTATCACGAGGGCAGTCATTGTTGATGACACACTCTGGTCGACATCCCGTATAGGGATCGCCTTGATATTCTGGGAGGCAAGAGCAAATTCCATTGAGACATTGAGAATTGGGACCACAAGGCGATGGATTGCAAGGGTCGTCAGGGACAGGATCTCTCGCTAAATAAGAATAACCAACATGAGACAACCGAATCGATTTCTTTTTAATAAGAATCTTACGTGGTGGAGGCTTTGGATAACAATTAGTGAAAGGATCTCCTGTGTCATGCTCCGAGCAGGTACAAACTGGCGTATGGTTGATAACGTCACAATTTGCATTATTGCCACATGAACCAGGACAAGGATCTCGACATTTCTCGTTGATGCATGCTTTGTTGCTTGAGCATTCGGAGTTAATCGAGCATTCGGGGCGACAGTTTGGAGGTGCGCCAATGTAAGTCGATACGCACGAGCATGAAGGCGATCCGTTTATGTCACGGCATTGAGAAAATGGACCACATGGAGATGGGTTGCATGGGTCGCGATACATGTCTTGTTGAGGGGGCAATACAGGGGCTAGGTTGAGAGATATAATTAAGGTTTAGCTTCCTAAGATTTCGTTTTGCATTCTTACGTGGTTGTGGATAGCATCGTGAGAATGGATCTCCTGTGTAACCATCCATGCAATAACAGATTGGACTGTGATTGTTGACTCTACATTTCGCGTTCTGACCGCAAGTACCAGGACAAGGGTCAACGCATTTTTGATTTGTACATGCTTTGTCATATGAGCATTCAGAGCTAACTACACATTCTGGTCTACATCCAGGTGGACTTCCGATATAAGTTGGCAGACAAGAACAAACAGCTTGGTTGTTTACTTCACGACATTGGGAATTGGGACCGCAGGGAGATGGTGAACATGGATTGACATATGTTGGCGTCACAGCTGAATGAAAAAGATTGGAAATGATTACAAGAAAAGAACCGGGGATGACAGATGAATTATGATTTGTTAGTGTAATGGTATGATATGTTTTGAATGCTTTCTTACGTTCACTTTGCTTGAATGTGCATTGTCGGAATGGATCACCAGTGTAACCAGAAATACAAGTACAAGACGGCAAATGGTTCACAACTTGACAGATTGCGTTTTGGCCACAAGTTCCTGGACATGGATCTTTGCATTTGCTGTTTATACACGCAAGATTTGACGCACAATCCGAGTTTAACACGCATTCAGGTCTACATCCTTCGTATGGATTTCCGAAATAGCCGTTCAAACAAGTGCAAGCACCAGCGCCGTTCTGTTCTCGACATACGGCATTCGAACCACAAGGACTAGGTGAACAAGGAGTTGCAACTTCGATTGGGTAGTCTTGTCGGATTTCAGAACAATAACCGAAGGGATCGCCAGTGTAGCCTGCGATGCAATAACACATTGGTGTATGGCTAACTACTTTGCATTCTGCATTAGAACCGCATGCGTTGGGACATGGATCTTTGCATTTCTGATTTATGCATGCCAAATGACTTGAGCATTCAGAGTTACTTATGCATTCCGGTTTGCAGTAAGGTGGATTTCCAATCATTTCAGGAAGACATGAACAAGATGCTTGATCGCCAACAACACGACATTGAGCGTTTGAGCCACACGGTGAAGGTTGGCAAGGATCGGTTGGTGGAGCCTGTTGAATAACTTCAACTTGACATCTGATGAATGGATCGCCAGTGTAGCGTGGAGGACAACTGCAGATAGGGTTGTGATTTCTGACTTGACATTTTGCGTTTATGCCGCAAGTTCCGGGACAAGGATCAACACATTTCTGGTTGTTACAAGCTTCGTTTTGTGGACATTCGTTACTAGTGACACATTCAGGTCGACAAGTTGGAGGGGATCCAATATATCCTGGCACGCAAGAGCAAACTGCTTGGCCGTTGATTTGACGACATTGAGAGTTTGGCCCACATGGAGATGGTTGGCATGGGTTCGTCTCAACAGGAGCTTTTTAAAAGAGGTTCAAATAAGAACACAAGATTTTTTTTTTAAAGAAAATACATACTTTGATAAGAAGAACATTGGACAAAGGCGTTTCCGCTCATTCCTTGAGGACATGAGCAAATTGGAACGTGATTAATCACATCGCAAACAGCATTTTGTCCGCATGTTCCAGGGCAAGGATCAACGCATTTATTTCTTATGCACGCCTTATCACGAGGGCAGTCATTGTTGATGACACACTCTGGTCGACATCCCGTATAGGGATCGCCTTGATATTCTGGGAGGCAAGAGCAAATTCCATTGAGACATTGAGAATTGGGACCACAAGGCGATGGATTGCAAGGGTCGTCAGGGACAGGATCTCTCGCTAAATAAGAATAACCAACATGAGACAACCGAATCGATTTTGTTTTAATAATAATCTTACGTGGTGGAGGCTTTGGATAACAATTAGTGAAAGGATCTCCTGTGTCATGCTCCGAGCAGGTACAAACTGGCGTATGGTTGATAACGTCACAATTTGCATTATTGCCACATGAACCAGGACAAGGATCTCGACATTTCTCGTTGATGCATGCTTTGTTGCTTGGGCATTCGGAGTTAATCGAGCATTCGGGGCGACAGTTTGGAGGTGCGCCAATGTAAGTCGATACGCACGAGCATGAAGGCGATCCGTTTATGTCACGGCATTGAGAAAATGGACCACATGGAGATGGGTTGCATGGGTCGCGATACATGTCTTGTTGAGGGGGCAATACAGGGGCTAGGTTGAGAGATATAATTAAGGTTTAGCTTCTTAAGATTTCGTTTTGCACTCTTACGTGGTTGTGGATAGCATCGTGAGAATGGATCTCCTGTGTAACCATCCATGCAATAACAGATTGGACTGTGATTGTTGACTCTACATTTCGCGTTCTGACCGCAAGTACCAGGACAAGGGTCAACGCATTTTTGATTTGTACATGCTTTGTCATATGAGCATTCAGAGCTAACTACACATTCTGGTCTACATCCAGGTGGACTTCCGATATAAGTTGGCAGACAAGAACAAACAGCTTGGTTGTTTACTTCACGACATTGGGAATTGGGACCGCAGGGAGATGGTGAACATGGATTGACATATGTTGGCGTCACAGCTGAATGAAAAAGATTGGAAATGATTACAAGAAAAGAACCGGGGATGACAGATGAATTATGATTTGTTAGTGTAATGGTATGATATGTTTTGAATGCTTTCTTACGTTCACTTTGCTTGAATGTGCATTGTCGGAATGGATCACCAGTGTAACCAGAAATACAAGTACAAGACGGCAAATGGTTCACAACTTGACAGATTGCGTTTTGGCCACAAGTTCCTGGACATGGATCTTTGCATTTGCTGTTTATACACGCAAGATTTGACGCACAATCCGAGTTTAACACGCATTCAGGTCTACATCCTTCGTATGGATTTCCGAAATAGCCGTTCAAACAAGTGCAAGCACCAGCGCCGTTCTGTTCTCGACATACGGCATTCGAACCACAAGGACTAGGTGAACAAGGAGTTGCAACTTCGATTGGGTAGTCTTGTCGGATTTCAGAACAATAACCGAAAGGGATCGCCAGTGTAGCCTGCGATGCAATAACACATTGGTGTATGGCTAACTACTTTGCATTCTGCATTAGAACCGCATGCGTTGGGACATGGATCTTTGCATTTCTGATTTATGCATGCCAAATGACTTGAGCATTCAGAGTTACTTATGCATTCCGGTTTGCAGTAAGGTGGATTTCCAATCATTTCAGGAAGACATGAACAAGATGCTTGATCGCCAACAACACGACATTGAGCGTTTGAGCCACACGGTGAAGGTTGGCAAGGATCGGTTGGTGGAGCCTGTTGAATAACTTCAACTTGACATCTGATGAATGGATCGCCAGTGTAGCGTGGAGGACAACTGCAGATAGGGTTGTGATTTCTGACTTGACATTTTGCGTTTATGCCGCAAGTTCCGGGACAAGGATCAACACATTTCTGGTTGTTACAAGCTTCGTTTTGTGGACATTCGTTACTAGTGACACATTCAGGTCGACAAGTTGGAGGGGATCCAATATATCCTGGCACGCAAGAGCAAACTGCTTGGCCGTTGATTTGACGACATTGAGAGTTTGGCCCACATGGAGATGGTTGGCATGGGTTCGTCTCAACAGGAGCTTTTTAAAAGAGGTTCAAATAAGAACACAAGATTTTTTTTTAAAGAAAATACATACTTTGATAAGGAGAACATTGGACAAAGGCGTTTCCGCTCATTCCTTGAGGACATGAGCAAATTGGAACGTGATTAATCACATCGCAAACAGCATTTTGTCCGCATGTTCCAGGGCAAGGATCAACGCATTTATTTCTTATGCACGCCTTATCACGAGGGCAGTCATTGTTGATGACACACTCTGGTCGACATCCCGTATAGGGATCGCCTTGATATTCTGGGAGGCAAGAGCAAATTCCATTGAGACATTGAGAATTGGGACCACAAGGCGATGGATTGCAAGGGTCGTCAGGGACAGGATCTCTCGCTAAATAAGAATAACCAACATGAGACAACCGAATCGATTTCGTTTTAATAAGAATCTTACGTGGTGGAGGCTTTGGATAACAATTAGTGAAAGGATCTCCTGTGTCATGCTCCGAGCAGGTACAAACTGGCGTATGGTTGATAACGTCACAATTTGCATTATTGCCACATGAGCCAGGACAAGGATCTCGACATTTCTCGTTGATGCATGCTTTGTTGCTTGGGCATTCGGAGTTAATCGAGCATTCGGGGCGACAGTTTGGAGGTGCGCCAATGTAAGTCGATACGCACGAGCATGAAGGCGATCCGTTTATGTCACGGCATTGAGAAAATGGACCACATGGAGATGGGTTGCATGGATCGCGATACATGTCTTGTTGAGGGGGCAATACAGGGGCTAGGTTGAGAGATATAATTAAGGTTTAGCTTCTTAAGATTTCGTTTTGCACTCTTACGTGGTTGTGGATAGCATCGTGAGAATGGATCTCCTGTGTAACCATCCATGCAATAACAGATTGGACTGTGATTGTTGACTCTACATTTCGCGTTCTGACCGCAAGTACCAGGACAAGGGTCAACGCATTTTTGATTTGTACATGCTTTGTCATATGAGCATTCAGAGCTAACTACACATTCTGGTCTACATCCAGGTGGACTTCCGATATAAGTTGGCAGACAAGAACAAACAGCTTGGTTGTTTACTTCACGACATTGGGAATTGGGACCGCAGGGAGATGGTGAACATGGATTGACATATGTTGGCGTCACAGCTGAATGAAAAAGATTGGAAATGATTACAAGAAAAGAACCGGGGATGACAGATGAATTATGATTTGTTAGTGTAATGGTATGATATGTTTTGAATGCTTTCTTACGTTCACTTTGCTTGAATGTGCATTGTCGGAATGGATCACCAGTGTAACCAGAAATACAAGTACAAGACGGCAAATGGTTCACAACTTGACAGATTGCGTTTTGGCCACAAGTTCCTGGACATGGATCTTTGCATTTGCTGTTTATACACGCAAGATTTGACGCACAATCCGAGTTTAACACGCATTCAGGTCTACATCCTTCGTATGGATTTCCAAAATAGCCGTTCAAACAAGTGCAAGCACCGGCGCCGTTCTGTTCTCGACATACGGCATTCGAACCACAAGGACTAGGTGAACAAGGGCTGGCCACTTCAATTGGATAGTCTTGTCGGATTTCAGAACAATAACCGAAAGGATCGCCAGTGTAGCCTGCGATGCAATAACACATTGGTGTATGGCTAACTACTTTGCATTCTGCATTAGAACCGCATGCGTTGGGACATGGATCTTTGCATTTCTGATTTATGCATGCCAAATGACTTGAGCATTCAGAGTTACTTATGCATTCCGGTTTGCAGTAAGGTGGATTTCCAATCATTTCAGGAAGACATGAACAAGATGCTTGATCGCCAACAACACGACATTGAGCGTTTGAGCCACACGGTGAAGGTTGGCAAGGATCGGTTGGTGGAGCCTGTTGAATAACTTCAACTTGACATCTGATGAATGGATCGCCAGTGTAGCGTGGAGGACAACTGCAGATAGGGTTGTGATTTCTGACTTGACATTTTGCGTTTATGCCGCAAGTTCCGGGACAAGGATCAACACATTTCTGGTTGTTACAAGCTTCGTTTTGTGGACATTCGTTACTAGTGACACATTCAGGTCGACAAGTTGGAGGGGATCCAATATATCCTGGCACGCAAGAGCAAACTGCTTGGCCGTTGATTTGACGACATTGAGAGTTTGGCCCACATGGAGATGGTTGGCATGGGTTCGTCTCGACAGGAGCTTTTTAAAAGAGGTTCAAATAAGAACACAAGATTTTTTTTTTAAAGAAAATACATACTTTGATAAGGAGAACATTGGACAAAGGCGTTTCCGCTCATTCCTTGAGGACATGAGCAAATTGGAACGTGATTAATCACATCGCAAACAGCATTTTGTCCGCATGTTCCAGGGCAAGGATCAACGCATTTATTTCTTATGCACGCCTTATCACGAGGGCAGTCATTGTTGATGACACACTCTGGTCGACATCCCGTATAGGGATCGCCTTGATATTCTGGGAGGCAAGAGCAAATTCCATTGAGACATTGAGAATTGGGACCACAAGGCGATGGATTGCAAGGGTCGTCAGGGACAGGATCTCTCGCTAAATAAGAATAACCAACATGAGACAACCGAATCGATTTCGTTTTAATAATAATCTTACGTGGTGGAGGCTTTGGATAACAATTAGTGAAAGGATCTCCTGTGTCATGCTCCGAGCAGGTACAAACTGGCGTATGGTTGATAACGTCACAATTTGCATTATTGCCACATGAACCAGGACAAGGATCTCGACATTTCTCGTTGATGCATGCTTTGTTGCTCGGGCATTCGGAGTTAATCGAGCATTCGGGGCGACAGTTTGGAGGTGCGCCAATGTAAGTCGATACGCACGAGCATGAAGGCGATCCGTTTATGTCACGGCATTGAGAAAATGGACCACATGGAGATGGGTTGCATGGATCGCGATAAGTGTCTTGTTGAGGGGGCAATACAGGGGCTAGGTTGAGAGATATAATTAAGGTTGAGCTTCTTAAGATTTCGTTTTGCACTCTTACGTGGTTGTGGATAACATCTTGTAAAAGGATCTCCTGTGTAACCATCCATGCAATAACAGATTGGACTGTGATTGTTGACTCTACATTTCGCGTTCTGACCGCAAGTACCAGGACAAGGGTCAACGCATTTTTGATTTGTACATGCTTTGTCATATGAGCATTCAGAGCTAACTACACATTCTGGTCTACATCCAGGTGGACTTCCGATATAAGTTGGCAGACAAGAACAAACAGCTTGGTTGTTTACTTCGCGACATTGGGAATTGGGACCGCAGGGAGATGGTGAACATGGATTGACATATGTTGGCGTCACAGCTGAATGAAAAAGATTGGAAATGATTACAAGAAAAGAACCGGGGATGACAGATGAATTATGATTTGTTAGTGTAATGGTATGATATGTTTTGAATGCTTTCTTACGTTCACTTTGCTTGAATGTGCATTGTCGGAATGGATCACCAGTGTAACCAGAAATACAAGTACAAGACGGCAAATGGTTCACAACTTGACAGATTGCGTTTTGGCCACAAGTTCCTGGACATGGATCTTTGCATTTGCTGTTTATACACGCAAGATTTGACGCACAATCCGAGTTTAACACGCATTCAGGTCTACATCCTTCGTATGGATTTCCGAAAATAGCCGTTCAAACAAGTGCAAGCACCAGCGCCGTTCTGTTCTCGACATACGGCATTCGAACCACAAGGACTAGGTGAACAAGGAGTTGCAACTTCGATTGGGTAGTCTTGTCGGATTTCAGAACAATAACCGAAGGGATCGCCAGTGTAGCCTGCGATGCAATAACACATTGGTGTATGGCTAACTACTTTGCATTCTGCATTAGAACCGCATGCGTTGGGACATGGATCTTTGCATTTCTGATTTATGCATGCCAAATGACTTGAGCATTCAGAGTTACTTATGCATTCCGGTTTGCAGTAAGGTGGATTTCCAATCATTTCAGGAAGACAATGAACAAGATGCTTGATCGCCAACAACACGGCATTGAGCGTTTGAGCCACACGGTGAAGGTTGGCAAGGATCGGTTGGTGGAGCTTGTTGAATAACTTCAACTTGACATCTGATGAATGGATCGCCAGTGTAGCGTGGAGGACAACTGCAGATAGGGTTGTGATTTCTGACTTGACATTTTGCGTTTATGCCGCAAGTTCCGGGACAAGGATCAACACATTTCTGGTTGTTACAAGCTTCGTTTTGTGGACATTCGTTACTAGTGACACATTCAGGTCGACAAGTTGGAGGGGATCCAATATATCCTGGCACGCAAGAGCAAACTGCTTGGCCGTTGATTTGACGACATTGAGAGTTTGGCCCACATGGAGATGGTTGGCATGGGTTCGTCTCGACAGGAGCTTTTTAAAAGAGGTTCAAATAAGAACACAAGATTTTTTTTAAAGAAAATACATACTTCTGATAAGGAGAACATTGGACAAAGGCATTTCCGCTCATTCCTTGAGGACATGAGCAAATTGGAACGTGATTAATCACATCGCAAACAGCATTTTGTCCACATGTTCCAGGGCAAGGATCAACGCATTTATTTCTTATGCACGCCTTATCACGAGGGCAGTCATTGTTGATGACACACTCTGGTCGACATCCCGTATAGGGATCGCCTTGATATTCTGGGAGGCAAGAGCAAATTCCATTGAGACATTGAGAATTGGGACCACAAGGCGATGGATTGCAAGGGTCGTCAGGGACAGGATCTCTCGCTAAATAAGAATAACCAACATGAGACAACCGAATCGATTTCGTTTTAATAATAATCTTACGTGGTGGAGGCTTTGGATAACAATTAGTGAAAGGATCTCCTGTGTCATGCTCCGAGCAGGTACAAACTGGCGTATGGTTGATAACGTTGCAATTTGCATTATTGCCACATGAACCAGGACAAGGATCTCGACATTTCTCGTTGATGCATGCTTTGTTGCCCGGGCATTCGGAGTTAATCGAGCATTCGGGGCGACAGTTTGGAGGTGCGCCAATGTAAGTCGATACGCACGAGCATGAAGGCGATCCGTTTATGTCACGGCATTGAGAAAATGGACCACATGGAGATGGGTTGCATGGATCGCGATAAGTGTCTTGTTGAGGGGGCAATACAGGGGCTAGGTTGAGAGATATAATTAAGGTTTAGCTTCTTAAGATTTCGTTTTGCACTCTTACGTGGTTGTGGATAGCATCGTGAGAATGGATCTCCTGTGTAACCATCCATGCAATAACAGATTGGACTGTGATTGTTGACTCTACATTTCGCGTTCTGACCGCAAGTACCAGGACAAGGGTCAACGCATTTTTGATTTGTACATGCTTTGTCATATGAGCATTCAGAGCTAACTACACATTCTGGTCTACATCCAGGTGGACTTCCGATATAAGTTGGCAGACAAGAACAAACAGCTTGGTTGTTTACTTCGCGACATTGGGAATTGGGACCGCAGGGAGATGGTGAACATGGATTGACATATGTTGGCGTCACAGCTGAATGAAAAAGTTTGTAATGAAATATGTATTTGTGTATGGGATGAACGAGTATGATTTGTTAGTCCAATGAAATGATATGGATGATTAATTTTTAATGGATTCTTACGTTCATTTTGTTGGAAGGAACATTGTCGGAATGGATCACCAGAGTAACCAGAAATACAAGTACAAGACGGCAAATGGTTCACAACTTGACAGATTGCGTTTTGGCCGCAACTTCCAGGACATGGATCTTTGCATTTGCTGTTTATACACGCAAGATTTGACGCACAATCCGAGTTTAACACGCATTCAGGTCTACATCCTTCGTATGGATTCCCGAAATAGCCGTTCAAACAAGTGCAAGCACCAGCGCCGTTCTGTTCACGACATACGGCATTCGAACCACAAGGACTAGGTGAACAAGGAGTTGCAACTTCGATTGGGTAGTCTTGTCGGATTTCAGAACAATAACCGAAGGGATCGCCAGTGTAGCCTGCGATGCAATAACACATTGGTGTATGGCTAACTACTTTGCATTCTGCATTAGAACCGCATGCGTTGGGACATGGATCTTTGCATTTCTGATTTATGCATGCCAAATGACTTGAGCATTCAGAGTTACTTATGCATTCCGGTTTGCAGTAAGGTGGATTTCCAATCATTTCAGGAAGACATGAACAAGATGCTTGATCGCCAACAACACGACATTGAGCGTTTGAGCCACACGGTGAAGGTTGGCAAGGATCGGTTGGTGGAGCCTGTTGAATAACTTCAACTTGACATCTGATGAATGGATCGCCAGTGTAGCGTGGAGGACAACTGCAGATAGGGTTGTGATTTCTGACTTGACATTTTGCGTTTATGCCGCAAGTTCCGGGACAAGGATCAACACATTTCTGATTGTTACAAGCTTCGTTTTGTGGACATTCGTTACTAGTGACACATTCAGGTCGACAAGTTGGAGGGGATCCAATATATCCTGGCACGCAAGAGCAAACTGCTTGGCCGTTGATTTGACGACATTGAGAGTTTGGCCCACATGGAGATGGTTGGCATGGGTTCGTCTCGACAGGAGCTTTTGTTCAAAAAAGGTTCAAATAAGAACACAAGATTTTTTTTTTAAAGAAAATACGTACATCTGAATGGAGAACATTGGACAAAGGCATTTCCGCTCATTCCTTGAGGACATGAACACATTGGAATATGATTAATCACATCGCAAACAGCATTTTGTCCACATGTTCCAGGGCAAGGATCAACGCATTTATTTCTTATGCACGCCTTATCACGAGGGCAGTCATTGTTGATGACACACTCTGGTCGACATCCCGTATAGGGATCGCCTTGATATTCTGGGAGGCAAGAGCAAATTCCATTGAGACATTGAGAATTGGGACCACAAGGCGATGGATTGCAAGGGTCGTCAGGGACAGGATCTCTCGCTAAATAAGAATAACCAACATGAGACAACCGAATCGATTTCGTTTTAATAAGAATCTTACGTGGTGGAGGCTTTGGATAACAATTAGTGAAAGGATCTCCTGTGTCATGCTCCGAGCAGGTACAAACTGGCGTATGGTTGATAACGTCACAATTTGCATTATTGCCACATGAACCAGGACAAGGATCTCGACATTTCTCGTTGATGCATGCTTTGTTGCTTGAGCATTCGGAGTTAATCGAGCATTCGGGGCGACAGTTTGGAGGTGCGCCAATGTAAGTCGATACGCACGAGCATGAAGGCGATCCGTTTATGTCACGGCATTGAGAAAATGGACCACATGGAGATGGGTGGCATGGATCGCGATACATGTCTTGTTGAGGGGGCAATACAGGGGCTAGGTTGAGAGATATAATTAAGGTTTAGCTTCCTAAGATTTCGTTTTGCACTCTTACGTGGTTGTGGATAACATCTTGTAAATGGATCTCCTGTGTAACCATCCATGCAATAACAGATTGGACTGTGATTGTTGACTCTACATTTCGCGTTCTGACCGCAAGTACCAGGACAAGGGTCAACGCATTTTTGATTTGTACATGCTTTGTCATATGAGCATTCAGAGCTAACTACACATTCTGGTCTACATCCAGGTGGACTTCCGATATAAGTTGGCAGACAAGAACAAACAGCTTGGTTGTTTACTTCACGACATTGGGAATTGGGACCGCAGGGAGATGGTGAACATGGATTGACATATGTTGGCGTCACAGCTGAATGAAAAAGTTTGTAATGAAATATGTATTTGTGTATGGGATGAACGAGTATGATTTGTTAGTCCAATGAAATGATATGGATGATTAATTTTTAATGGATTCTTACGTTCATTTTGTTGGAAGGAACATTGTCGGAATGGATCACCAGAGTAACCAGAAATACAAGTACAAGACGGCAAATGGTTCACAACTTGACAGATTGCGTTTTGGCCGCAACTTCCAGGACATGGATCTTTGCATTTGCTGTTTATACACGCAAGATTTGACGCACAATCCGAGTTTAACACGCATTCAGGTCTACATCCTTCGTATGGATTTCCGAAATAGCCGTTCAAACAAGTGCAAGCACCAGCGCCGTTCTGTTCACGACATACGGCATTCGAACCACAAGGACTAGGTGAACAAGGAGTTGCAACTTCGATTGGGTAGTCTTGTCGGATTTCAGAACAATAACCGAAGGGATCGCCAGTGTAGCCTGCGATGCAATAACACATTGGTGTATGGCTAACTACTTTGCATTCTGCATTAGAACCGCATGCGTTGGGACATGGATCTTTGCATTTCTGATTTATGCATGCCAAATGACTTGAGCATTCAGAGTTACTTATGCATTCCGGTTTGCAGTAAGGTGGATTTCCAATCATTTCAGGAAGACAAGAACAAGATGCTTGATCGCCAACAACACGGCATTGAGCGTTTGAGCCACACGGTGAAGGTTGGCAAGGATCGGTTGGTGGAGCCTGTTGAATAACTTCAACTTGACATCTGATGAATGGATCGCCAGTGTAGCGTGGAGGACAACTGCAAATAGGGTTGTGATTTCTGACTTGACATTTTGCGTTTATGCCGCAAGTTCCGGGACAAGGATCAACACATTTCTGATTGTTACAAGCTTCGTTTTGTGGACATTCGTTACTAGTGACACATTCAGGTCGACAAGTTGGAGGGGATCCAATATATCCTGGCACGCAAGAGCAAACTGCTTGGCCGTTGATTTGACGACATTGAGAGTTTGGCCCACATGGAGATGGTTGGCATGGGTTCGTCTCGACAGGAGCTTTTTAAAAGAGGTTCAAATAAGAACACGAGAAATATCTTTTTAAAGAAAATACGTACATCTGAATGGAGAACATTGGACAAAGGCATTTCCGCTCATTCCTTGAGGACATGAACACATTGGAATATGATTAATCACATCGCAAACAGCATTTTGTCCACATGTTCCAGGGCAAGGATCAACGCATTTATTTCTTATGCACGCCTTATCACGAGGGCAGTCATTGTTGATGACGCACTCTGGTCGACATCCCGTATAGGGATCGCCTTGATATTCTGGGAGGCAAGAGCAAATTCCATTGAGACATTGAGAATTGGGACCACAAGGCGATGGATTGCAAGGGTCGTCAGGGACAGGATCTCTCGCTAAATAAAAATAACCAGCATGAGACAACCGAATCGATTTCGTTTTAATAATAATCTTACGTGGTGGAGGCTTTGGATAACAATTAGTGAAAGGATCTCCTGTGTCATGCTCCGAGCAGGTACAAACTGGCGTATGGTTGATAACGTTGCAATTTGCATTATTGCCACATGAACCAGGACAAGGATCTCGACATTTCTCGTTGATGCATGCTTTGTTGCCCGGGCATTCGGAGTTAATCGAGCATTCGGGGCGACAGTTTGGAGGTGCGCCAATGTAAGTCGATACGCACGAGCATGAAGGCGATCCGTTTATGTCACGGCATTGAGAAAATGGACCACATGGAGATGGGTTGGCATGGATCGCGATACATGTCTTGTTGAGGGGGCAATACAGGGGCTAGGTTGAGAGATATAATTAAGGTTTAGCTTCCTTAAGATTTCGTTTTGCACTCTTACGTGGTTGTGGATAACATCTTGTAAATGGATCTCCTGTGTAACCATCCATGCAATAACAGATTGGACTGTGATTGTTGACGCGACATTTGGAATTTTGACCGCAAGTACCAGGACAAGGGTCAACGCATTTTTGATTTGTACATGCTTTGTCATATGAGCATTCAGAGCTAACTACACATTCTGGTCTACATCCAGGTGGACTTCCGATATAAGTTGGCAGACAAGAACAAACAGCTTGGTTGTTTACTTCGCGACATTGGGAATTGGGACCGCAGGGAGATGGTGAACATGGATTGACATATGTTGGCGTCACAGCTGAATGAAAAAGTTTGTAATGAAATATGTATTTGTGTATGGGATGAACGAGTATGATTTGTTAGTCCAATGAAATGATATGGATGATTAATTTTTAATGGATTCTTACGTTCATTTTGTTGGAAGGAACATTGTCGGAATGGATCACCAGAGTAACCAGAAATACAAGTACAAGACGGCAAATGGTTCACAACTTGACAGATTGCGTTTTGGCCGCAACTTCCAGGACATGGATCTTTGCATTTGCTATTTATACACGCAAGATTTGTTCGACGCACAATCCGAGTTTAACACGCATTCAGGTCTACATCCTTCGTATGGATTTCCGAAATAGCCGTTCAAACAAGTGCAAGCACCAGCGCCGTTCTGTTCACGACATACGGCATTTCGAACCACAAGGACTAGGTGAACAAGGAGTTGCAACTTCGATTGGGTAGTCTTGTCGGATTTCAGAACAATAACCGAAGGGATCGCCAGTGTAGCCTGCGATGCAATAACACATTGGTGTATGGCTAACTACTTTGCATTCTGCATTAGAACCGCATGCGTTGGGACATGGATCTTTGCATTTCTGATTTATGCATGCCAAATGACTTGGAGCATTCAGAGTTTACTTATGCATTCCGGTTTGCAGTAAGGTGGATTTCCAATCATTTCAGGAAGACAAGAACAAGATGCTTGATCGCCAACAACACGGCATTGAGCGTTTGAGCCACACGGTGAAGGTTGGCAAGGATCGGTTGGTGGAGCCTGTTGAATAACTTCAACTTGACATCTGATGAATGGATCGCCAGTGTAGCGTGGAGGACAACTGCAAATAGGGTTGTGATTTCTGACTTGACATTTTGCGTTTATGCCGCAAGTTCCGGGACAAGGATCAACACATTTCTGATTGTTACAAGCTTCGTTTTGTGGACATTCGTTACTAGTGACACATTCAGGTCGACAAGTTGGAGGGGATCCAATATATCCTGGCACGCAAGAGCAAACTGCTTGGCCGTTGATTTGACGACATTGAGAGTTTGGCCCACATGGAGATGGTTGGCATGGGTTCGTCTCGACAGGAGCTTTTGTTCAAAAAAGGTTCAAATAAGAACACGAGAAATATCTTTTTAAAGAAAATACGTACATCTGAATGGAGAACATTGGACAAAGGCATTTCCGCTCATTCCTTGAGGACATGAACACATTGGAATATGATTAATCACATCGCAAACAGCATTTTGTCCACATGTTCCAGGGCAAGGATCAACGCATTTATTTCTTATGCACGCCTTATCACGAGGGCAGTCATTGTTGATGACACACTCTGGTCGACATCCCGTATAAGGGATCGCCTTGATATTCTGGGAGGCAAGAGCAAATTCCATTGAGACATTGAGAATTTGGGACCACAAGGCGATGGATTGCAAGGGTCGTCAGGGACAGGATCTCTCGCTAAATAAAAATAACCAGCATGAGACAACCGAATCGATTTCGTTTTAATAATAATCTTACGTGGTGGAGGCTTTGGATAACAATTAGTGAAAGGATCTCCTGTGTCATGCTCCGAGCAGGTACAAACAGGCGTATGGTTGAAAACGTTGCAATTTGCATTATTGCCACATGAACCAGGACAAGGATCTCGACATTTCTCGTTGATGCATGCTTTGTTGCTTGGGCATTCGGAGTTAATTCGAGCATTCGGGGCGACAAGTTTGGAGGTGCGCCAATGTAAGTCGATACGCACGAGCATGAAGGCGATCCGTTTATATCACGGCATTGAGAAAATGGACCACATGGAGATGGGTGGCATGGATCGCGATACAATGTCTTGTTGAGGGGGCAATAACAGGGGCTAGGTTGAGAGATATAATTAAGGTTTAGCTTCCTAAGATTTCGTTTTGCACTCTTACGTGGTTGTGGATAACATCTTGTAAATGGATCTCCTGTGTAACCATCCATGCAATAACAGATTGGACTGTGATTGTTGACGCGACATTTGGAATTTTGACCGCAAGTACCAGGACAAGGGTCAACGCATTTTTGATTTGTACATGCTTTGTCATATGAGCATTCAGAGCTAACTACACATTCTGGTCTACATCCAGGTGGACTTCCGATATAAGTTGGCAGACAAGAACAAACAGCTTGGTTGTTTACTTCGCGACATTGGGAATTGGGACCGCAGGGAGATGGTGAACATGGATTGACATATGTTGGCGTCACAGCTGAATGAAAAAGTTTGTAATGAAATATGTATTTGTGTATGGGATGAACGAGTATGATTTGTTAGTCCAATGAAATGATATGGATGATTAATTTTTAATGGATTCTTACGTTCATTTTGTTGGAAGGAACATTGTCGGAATGGATCACCAGTGTAACCAGAAATACAAGTACAAGACGGCAAATGGTTCACAACTTGACAGATTGCGTTTTGGCCGCAAGTTCCAGGACATGGATCGTTACATTTGCTATTGATGCAAGCTTTGTTCGATGGACAGTCCGAGTTTAACACGCATTCAGGTCTACATCCTTCGTATGGATTTCCGAAATAGCCGTTCAAACAAGTGCAAGCACCAGCGCCGTTCTGTTCTCGACATACGGCATTCGAACCACAAGGACTAGGTGAACAAGGAGTTGCAACTTCGATTGGGTAGTCTTGTCGGATTTCAGAACAATAACCGAAGGGATCGCCAGTGTAGCCTGCGATGCAATAACACATTGGTGTATGGCTAACTACTTTGCATTCTGCATTAGAACCGCATGCGTTGGGACATGGATCTTTGCATTTCTGATTTATGCATGCCAAATGACTTGAGCATTCAGAGTTACTTATGCATTCCGGTTTGCAGTAAGGTGGATTTCCAATCATTTCAGGAAGACAAGAACAAGATGCTTGATCGCCAACAACACGGCATTGAGCGTTTGAGCCACACGGTGAAGGTTGGCAAGGATCGGTTGGTGGAGCTTGTTGAATAACTTCAACTTGACATCTGATGAATGGATCGCCAGTGTAGCGTGGAGGACAACTGCAGATAGGGTTGTGGTTTCTGACTTGACATTTTGCGTTTATGCCGCAAGTTCCGGGACAAGGATCAACACATTTCTGATTGTTACAAGCTTCGTTTTGTGGACATTCGTTACTAGTGACACATTCAGGTCGACAAGTTGGAGGGGATCCAATATATCCTGGCACGCAAGAGCAAACTGCTTGGCCGTTGATTTGACGACATTGAGAGTTTGGCCCACATGGAGATGGTTGGCATGGGTTCGTCTCGACAGGAGCTTTTGTTCAAAAAAGGTTCAAATAAGAACACGAGAAATATCTTTTTTAAGAAAATACGTACATCTGAATGGAGAACATTGGACAAAGGCATTTCCGCTCATTCCTTGAGGACATGAACACATTGGAATATGATTAATCACATCGCAAACAGCATTTTGTCCACATGTTCCAGGGCAAGGATCAACGCATTTATTTCTTATGCACGCCTTATCACGAGGGCAGTCATTGTTGATGACACACTCTGGTCGACATCCCGTATAGGGATCGCCTTGATATTCTGGGAGGCAAGAGCAAATTCCATTGAGACATTGAGAATTGGGACCACAAGGCGATGGATTGCAAGGGTCGTCAGGGACAGGATCTCTCGCTAAATAAAAATAACCAGCATGAGACAACCGAATCGATTTCGTTTTAATAATAATCTTACGTGGTGGAGGCTTTGGATAACAATTAGTGAAAGGATCTCCTGTGTCATGCTCCGAGCAGGTACAAACAGGCGTATGGTTGAAAACGTTGCAATTTGCATTATTGCCACATGAACCAGGACAAGGATCTCGACATTTCTCGTTGATGCATGCTTTGTTGCTTGGGCATTCGGAGTTAATCGAGCATTCGGGGCGACAGTTTGGAGGTGCGCCAATGTAAGTCGATACGCACGAGCATGAAGGCGATCCGTTTATGTCACGGCATTGAGAAAATGGACCACATGGAGATGGGTTGCATGGATCGCGATACATGTCTTGTTGAGGGGGCAATACAGGGGCTAGGTTGAGAGATATAATTAAGGTTTAGCTTCCTAAGATTTCGTTTTGCACTCTTACGTGGTTGTGGATAACATCTTGTAAATGGATCTCCTGTGTAACCATCCATGCAATAACAGATTGGACTGTGATTGTTGACGCGACATTTGGAATTTTGACCGCAAGTACCAGGACAAGGGTCAACGCATTTTTGATTTGTACATGCTTTGTCATATGAGCATTCAGAGCTAACTACACATTCTGGTCTACATCCAGGTGGACTTCCGATATAAGTTGGCAGACAAGAACAAACAGCTTGGTTGTTTACTTCGCGACATTGGGAATTGGGACCGCAGGGAGATGGTGAACATGGATTGACATATGTTGGCGTCACAGCTGAATGAAAAAGTTTGTAATGAAATATGTATTTGTGTATGGGATGAACGAGTATGATTTGTTAGTCCAATGAAATGATATGGATGATTAATTTTTAATGGATTCTTACGTTCATTTTGTTGGAAGGAACATTGTCGGAATGGATCACCAGTGTAACCAGAAATACAAGTACAAGACGGCAAATGGTTCACAACTTGACAGATTGCGTTTTGGCCGCAAGTTCCAGGGCATGGATCGTTACATTTGCTATTGATGCAAGCTTTGTTCGATGGACAGTCCGAGTTTAACACGCATTCAGGTCTACATCCTTCGTATGGATTTCCGAAATAGCCGTTCAAACAAGTGCAAGCACCAGCGCCGTTCTGTTCTCGACATACGGCATTCGAACCACAAGGACTAGGTGAACAAGGAGTTGCAACTTCGATTGGGTAGTCTTGTCGGATTTCAGAACAATAACCGAAGGGATCGCCAGTGTAGCCTGCGATGCAATAACACATTGGTGTATGGCTAACTACTTTGCATTCTGCATTAGAACCGCATGCGTTGGGACATGGATCTTTGCATTTCTGATTTAATGCAATGCCAAATGACTTGAGCATTCAGAGTTACTTATGCATTCCGGTTTGCAGTAAGGTGGATTTCCAATCATTTCAGGAAGACAAGAACAAGATGCTTGATCGCCAACAACACGACATTGAGCGTTTGAAGCCACACGGTGAAGGTTGGCAAGGGATCGGTTGGTGGAGCCTGTTGAATAACCTTCAACTTGACATCTTGATGAATGGATCGCCAGTGTAGCGTGGAGGACAACTGCAGATTAGGGTTGTGGTTTCTGACTTGACATTTTGCGTTTATGCCGCAAGTTCCGGGACAAGGATCAACACATTTCTGATTGTTACAAGCTTCGTTTTGTGGACATTCGTTACTAGTGACACATTCAGGTCGACAAGTTGGAGGGGATCCGATATATCCTGGCACGCAAGAGCAAACTGCTTGGCCGTTGATTTGACGACATTGAGAGTTTGGCCCACATGGAGATGGTTGGCATGGGTTCGTCTCGACAGGAGCTTTTGTTCAAAAAAGGTTCAAATAAGAACACGAGAAATATCTTTTTAAGAAAATACGTACATCTGAATGGAGAACATTGGACAAAGGCATTTCCGCTCATTCCTTGAGGACATGAACACATTGGAATATGATTAATTCACATCGCAAACAGCATTTTGTCCACATGTTCCAGGGCAAGGATCAACGCATTTATTTCTTATGCACGCCTTATCACGAGGGCAGTCATTGTTGATGACACACTCTGGTCGACATCCCGTATAGGGATCGCCTTGATATTCTGGGAGGCAAGAGCAAATTCCATTGAGACATTGAGATTTGGGACCACAAGGCGATGGATTGCAAGGGTCGTCAGGGACAGGATCTCTCGCTAAATAAAAATAACCAGCATGAGACAACCGAATCGATTTCGTTTTAATAATAATCTTACGTGGTGGAGGCTTTGGATAACAATTAGTGAAAGGATCTCCTGTGTCATGCTCCGAGCAGGTACAAACAGGCGTATGGTTGAAAACGTTGCAATTTGCATTATTGCCACATGAACCAGGACAAGGATCTCGACATTTCTCGTTGATGCATGCTTTGTTGCTTGGGCATTCGGAGTTAATCGAGCATTCGGGGCGACAGTTTGGAGGTGCGCCAATGTAAGTCGATACGCACGAGCATGAAGGCGATCCGTTTATATCACGGCATTGAGAAAATGGACCACATGGAGATGGGTGGCATGGATCGCGATACATGTCTTGTTGAGGGGGCAATACAGGGGCTAGGTTGAGAGATATAATTAAGGTTTAGCTTCCTAAGATTTCGTTTTGCACTCTTACGTGGTTGTGGATAACATCTTGTAAATGGATCTCCTGTGTAACCATCCATGCAATAACAGATTGGACTGTGATTGTTGACGCGACATTTGGAATTTTGACCGCAAGTACCAGGACAAGGGTCAACGCATTTTTGATTTGTACATGCTTTGTCATATGAGCATTCAGAGCTAACTACACATTCTGGTCTACATCCAGGTGGACTTCCGATATAAGTTGGCAGACAAGAACAAACAGCTTGGTTGTTTACTTCGCGACATTGGGAATTGGGACCGCAGGGAGATGGTGAACATGGATTGACATATGTTGGCGTCACAGCTGAATGAAAAAGTTTGTAATGAAATATGTATTTGTGTATGGGATGAACGAGTATGATTTGTTAGTCCAATGAAATGATATGAATGATTAAGTTTTAATGGATTCTTACGTTCATTTTGTTGGAAAGGAACATTGTCGGAAATGGATCACCAGTGTAACCAGAAATACAAGTACAAGACGGCAAATGGTTCACAACTTGACAGATTGCGTTTTGGCCGCAAGTTCCAGGGCATGGATCGTTACATTTGCTATTGATGCAAGCTTTGTTCGATGGACAGTCCGAGTTTAACACGCATTCAGGTCTACATCCTTCGTATGGATTTCCGAAATAGCCGTTCAAACAAGTGCAAGCACCAGCGCCGTTCTGTTCTCGACATACGGCATTTCGAACCACAAGGACTAGGTGAACAAGGAGTTGCAACTTCGATTGGGTAGTCTTGTCGGATTTCAGAACAATAACCGAAGGGACCGCCAGTGTAGCCTGCGATGCAATAACACATTGGTGTATGGCTAACTACTTTGCATTCTGCATTAGAACCGCATGCGTTGGGACATGGATCTTTGCATTTCTGATTTAATGCATGCCAAATGACTTGAGCATTCAGAGTTACTTATGCATTCCGGTTTGCAAGTAAGGTGGATTTCCAATCATTTCAGGAAGACAAGAACAAGATGCTTGATCGCCAACAACACGGCATTGAGCGTTTGAAGCCACACGGTGAAGGTTGGCAAGGATCGGTTGGTGGAGACTGTTGAATAACCTTCAACTTGACATCTTGATGAATGGATCGCCAGTGTAGCGTGGAGGACAACTGCAGATTAGGGTTGTGGTTTCTGACTTGACATTTTGCGTTTATTGCCGCAAGTTCCGGGACAAGGGATCAACACATTTCTGGTTGTTACAAGCTTCGTTTTGTGGACATTCGTTACTAGTGACACATTCAGGTCGACAAGTTGGAGGGGATCCGATATATCCTGGCACGCAAGAGCAAACTGCTTGGCCGTTGATTTGACGACATTGAGAGTTTGGCCCACATGGAGATGGTTGGCATGGGTTCGTCTCGACAGGAGCTTTTGTTCAAAAAAGGTTCAAATAAGAACACGAGAAATATCTTTTTTAAGAAAATACGTACATCTGAATGGAGAACATTGGACAAAGGCATTTCCGCTCATTCCTTGAGGACATGAACACATTGGAATATGATTAATTCACATCGCAAACAGCATTTTGTCCACATGTTCCAGGGCAAGGATCAACGCATTTATTTCTTATGCAACGCCTTATCACGAGGGCAGTCATTGTTGATGACACACTCTGGTCGACATCCCGTATAGGGATCGCCTTGATATTCTGGGAGGCAAGAGCAAATTCCATTGAGACATTGAGAATTGGGACCACAAGGCGATGGATTGCAAGGGTCGTCAGGGACAGGATCTCTCGCTAAATAAAAATAACCAGCATGAGACAACCGAATCGATTTCGTTTTAATAATAATCTTACGTGGTGGAGGCTTTGGATAACAATTAGTGAAAGGATCTCCTGTGTCATGCTCCGAGCAGGTACAAACAGGCGTATGGTTGAAAACGTTGCAATTTGCATTATTGCCACATGAACCAGGACAAGGATCTCGACATTTCTCGTTGATGCATGCTTTGTTGCTTGGGCATTCGGAGTTAATCGAGCATTCAGGGGCGACAAGTTTGGAGGTGCGCCAATGTAAGTTCGATACGCACGAGCATGAAGGCGATCCGTTTATGTCACGGCATTGAGAAAATGGACCACATGGAGATGGGTTGCATGGGTCGCGATACATGTCTTGTTGAGGGGGCAATACAGGGGCTAGGTTGAGAGATATAATTAAGGTTTAGCTTCCTAAGATTTCGTTTTGCACTCTTACGTGGTTGTGGATAACATCTTGTAAATGGATCTCCTGTGTAACCATCCATGCAATAACAGATTGGACTGTGATTGTTTGACGCGACATTTGGAATTTTGACCGCAAGTACCAGGACAAGGGTCAACGCATTTTTGATTTGTACATGCTTTGTCATATGAGCATTCAGAGCTAACTACACATTCTGGTCTACATCCAGGTGGGACTTCCGATATAAGTTGGCAGACAAGAACAAACAGCTTGGTTGTTTACTTCGCGACATTGTGGAATTGGGACCGCAAGGAGATGGTGAACATGGATTGACATATGTTGGCGTCACAGCTGAATGAAAAAGTTTGTAATGAAATATGTATTTGTGTATGGGATGAACGAGTATGATTTGTTAGTCCAATGAAATGATATGGATGATTAATTTTTAATGGATTCTTACGTTCATTTTGTTGGAAGGAACATTGTCGGAATGGATCACCAGTGTAACCAGAAATACAAGTACAAGACGGCAAATGGTTCACAACTTGACAGATTGCGTTTTGGCCGCAAGTTCCAGGGCATGGATCGTTACATTTGCTATTGATGCAAGCTTTGTTCGATGGACAGTCCGAGTTTAACACGCATTCAGGTCTACATCCTTCGTATGGATTTCCGAAATAGCCGTTCAAACAAGTGCAAGCACCAGCGCCGTTCTGTTCACGACATACGGCATTCGAACCACAAGGACTTAGGTGAACAAGGAGTTGCAACCTTCGATTGGGTAGTCTTGTCGGATTTCAGAACAATAACCGAAGGGATCGCCAGTGTAGCCTGCGATGCAATAACACATTGGTGTATGGCTAACTACTTTGCATTCTGCATTAGAACCGCATGCGTTGGGACATGGATCTTTGCATTTCTGATTTATGCATGCCAAATGACTTGAGCATTCAGAGTTACTTATGCATTCCGGTTTGCAGTAAGGTGGATTTCCAATCATTTCAGGAAGACAAGAACAAGATGCTTGATCGCCAACAACACGGCATTGAGCGTTTGAAGCCACACGGTGAAGGTTGGCAAGGATCGGTTGGTGGAGCTTGTTGAATAACCTTCAACTTGACATCTTGATGAATGGATCGCCAGTGTAGCGTGGAGGACAACTGCAGATTAGGGTTGTGATTTCTGACTTGACATTTTGCGTTTATTGCCGCAAGTTCCGGGACAAGGATCAACACATTTCTGATTGTTACAAGCTTCGTTTTGTGGACATTCGTTACTAGTGACACATTCAGGTCGACAAGTTGGAGGGGATCCAATATAATCCTGGCACGCAAGAGCAAACTGCTTGGCCGTTGATTTGACGACATTGAGAGTTTGGCCCACATGGAGAATGGTTGGCATGGGTTCGTCTCGACAGGAGCTTTTGTTCAAAAAAGGTTCAAATAAGAACACGAGAAATATCTTTTTAAGAAAATACGTACATCTGAATGGAGAACATTGGACAAAGGCATTTCCGCTCATTCCTTGAGGACATGAACACATTGGAATATGATTAATCACATCGCAAACAGCATTTTGTCCACATGTTCCAGGGCAAGGATCAACGCATTTATTTCTTATGCAACGCCTTATCACGAGGGCAGTCATTGTTTGATGACACACTCTGGTCGACATCCCGTATAGGGATCGCCTTGATATTCTGGGAGGCAAGAGCAAATTCCATTGAGACATTGAGAATTGGGACCACAAGGCGATGGATTGCAAGGGTCGTCAGGGACAGGATCTCTCGCTAAATAAAAATAACCAGCATGAGACAACCGAATCGATTTCGTTTTAATAATAATCTTACGTGGTGGAGGCTTTGGATAACAATTAGTGAAAGGATCTCCTGTGTCATGCTCCGAGCAGGTACAAACAGGCGTATGGTTGAAAACGTTGCATATTTGCATTATTGCCACATGAACCAGGACAAGGATCTCGACATTTCTCGTTGATGCATGCTTTGTTGCTTGGGCATTCGGAGTTAATTCGAGCATTCGGGGCGACAGTTTGGAGGTGCGCCAATGTAAGTCGATACGCACGAGCATGAAGGCGATCCGTTTATATCACGGCATTGAGAAAATGGACCACATGGAGATGGGTGGCATGGATCGCGATACATGTCTTGTTGAGGGGGCAATAACAGGGGCTAGGTTGAGAGATATAATTAAGGTTTAGCTTCCTAAGATTTCGTTTTGCACTCTTACGTGGTTGTGGATAACATCTTGTAAATGGATCTCCTGTGTAACCATCCATGCAATAACAGATTGGACTGTGATTGTTTGACGCGACATTTGGAATTTTGACCGCAAGTACCAGGACAAGGGTCAACGCATTTTTGATTTGTACATGCTTTGTCATATGAGCATTCAGAGCTAACTACACATTCTGGTCTACAATCCAGGTGGGACTTCCGATATAAGTTGGCAGACAAGAACAAACAGCTTGGTTGTTTACTTCGCGACATTGGGAATTGGGACCGCAGGGAGATGGTGAACATGGATTGACATATGTTGGCGTCACAGCTGAATGAAAAAGTTTGTAATGAAATATGTATTTGTGTATGGGATGAACGAGTATGATTTGTTAGTCCAATGAAATGATATGGATGATTAATTTTTAATGGATTCTTACGTTCATTTTGTTGGAAGGAACATTGTCGGAAATGGATCACCAGTGTAACCAGAAATACAAGTACAAGACGGCAAATGGTTCACAACTTGACAGATTGCGTTTTGGCCGCAAGTTCCAGGGCATGGATCGTTACATTTGCTATTGATGCAAGCTTTGTTCGATGGACAGTCCGAGTTTAACACGCATTCAGGTCTACATCCTTCGTAATGGATTTCCGAAATAGCCGTTCAAACAAGTGCAAGCACCAGCGCCGTTCTGTTCTCGACATACGGCATTCGAACCACAAGGACTAGGTGAACAAGGAGTTGCAACTTCGATTGGGTAGTCTTGTCGGATTTCAGAACAATAACCGAAGGGATCGCCAGTGTAGCCTGCGATGCAATAACACATTGGTGTATGGCTAACTACTTTGCATTCTGCATTAGAACCGCATGCGTTGGGACATGGATCTTTGCATTTCTGATTTATGCATGCCAAATGGCTTGAGCATTCAGAGTTACTTATGCATTCCGGTTTGCAGTAAGGTGGATTTCCAATCATTTCAGGAAGACATGAACAAGATGCTTGATCGCCAACAACACGGCATTGAGCGTTTGAGCCACACGGTGAAGGTTGGCAAGGATCGGTTGGTGGAGCTTGTTGAATAACTTCAACTTGACATCTTGATGAATGGATCGCCAGTGTAGCGTGGAGGACAACTGCAGATTAGGGTTGTGATTTCTGACTTGACATTTTGCGTTTATTGCCGCAAGTTCCGGGACAAGGATCAACACATTTCTGATTGTTACAAGCTTCGTTTTGTGGACATTCGTTACTAGTGACACATTCAGGTCGACAAGTTGGAGGGGATCCAATATATCCTGGCACGCAAGAGCAAACTGCTTGGCCGTTGATTTGACGACATTGAGAGTTTGGCCCACATGGAGATGGTTGGCATGGGTTCGTCTCGACAGGAGCTTTTGTTCGAAAAAGGTTCAAATAAGAACACGAGAAATATCTTTTTTAAGAAAATACGTACATCTGAATGGAGAACATTGGACAAAGGCATTTCCGCTCATTCCTTGAGGACATGAACACATTGGAATATGATTAATCACATCGCAAACAGCATTTTGTCCACATGTTCCAGGGCAAGGATCAACGCATTTATTTCTTATGCAACGCCTTATCACGAGGGCAGTCATTGTTGATGACACACTCTGGTCGACATCCCGTATAGGGATCGCCTTGATATTCTGGGAGGCAAGAGCAAATTCCATTGAGACATTGAGAATTGGGACCACAAGGCGATGGATTGCAAGGGTCGTCAGGGACAGGATCTCTCGCTAAATAAAAATAACCAGCATGAGACAACCGAATCGATTTCGTTTTAATAATAATCTTACGTGGTGGAGGCTTTGGATAACAATTAGTGAAAGGATCTCCTGTGTCATGCTCCGAGCAGGTACAAACAGGCGTATGGTTGAAAACGTTGCAATTTGCATTATTGCCACATGAACCAGGACAAGGATCTCGACATTTCTCGTTGATGCATGCTTTGTTGCTTGGGCATTCGGAGTTAATCGAGCATTCGGGGCGACAGTTCGGAGGTGCGCCAATATAAGTCGATACGCACGAGCATGAAGGCGATCCGTTTATGTCACGGCATTGAGAAAATGGACCACATGGAGATGGGTTGCATGGGTCGCGATACATGTCTTGTTGAGGGGGCAATACAGGGGCTAGGTTGAGAGATATAATTAAGGTTTAGCTTCCTAAGATTTCGTTTTGCACTCTTACGTGGTTGTGGATAACATCTTGTAAATGGATCTCCTGTGTAACCATCCATGCAATAACAGATTGGACTGTGATTGTTGACGCGACATTTGGAATTTTGACCGCAAGTACCAGGACAAGGGTCAACGCATTTTTGATTTGTACATGCTTTGTCATATGAGCATTCAGAGCTAACTACACATTCTGGTCTACAATCCAGGTGGACTTCCGATATAAGTTGGCAGACAAGAACAAACAGCTTGGTTGTTTACTTCGCGACATTGGGAATTGGGACCGCAGGGAGATGGTGAACATGGATTGACATATGTTGGCGTCACAGCTGAATGAAAAAGTTTGTAATGAAATATGTATTTGTGTATGGGATGAACGAGTATGATTTGTTAGTCCAATGAAATGATATGAATGATTAAGTTTTAACGGATTCTTACGTTCATTTTGTTGGAAGGAACATTGTCGGAATGGATCACCAGAGTAACCAGAAATACAAGTACAAGACGGCAAATGGTTCACAACTTGACAGATTGCGTTTTGGCCGCAAGTTCCAGGGCATGGATCGCTACATTTGCTATTAATGCAAGCTTTGTTCGATGGACAGTCCGAGTTTAGAACGCATTCAGGTCTGCATCCTTCATATGGGTTTCCAACGTAATCGCTTATGCAAGTGCAAGCACCAGCGCCGTTCTGTTCTCTGCATATTGCATTGAGGCCGCAAGGGGAAGGGGAACAAGGTTGTAGTCTTTCTGGTTCAGAATGGGCTGCAAGATTGGTAAGATACTCAGTTGAAAGATTTTTTCAATCTTAAAAAACTGTTAGCTCGAATTAGTGGAATTTTCACGCGTCGCAGGGTTATTCGAAGAAGCGTTTTTAGTTCATCGGAAAAGTCTCAAACATTTGGCAAATTTTTTATCCAACCGTAACTTTGAAGCATTGAAGCGCAATATGAATAAGAAAAAGGGGACTCACCAATTATTCGCTGACAGACATAGAAGGGATCTCCGGTGTAGCCACTGTCACAAGTACAGATTGGGTTGTGACTGACAACAGAACATTGCGAGTTTTGGCCACAAGCACCAGGGCATGGATCTTTGCATTTTTGATTGATACACGCCAAGGAATTGCTGCACTCGTTATTTATGGTGCACTCAGGTCGGCAGTTTGGTGCGTTTCCAACCATTCCAAGTGCGCAAGAACAAGCAGGAGACTCTCCTGAGACTTTGCATTGAGAGTTAGGTCCACAAGGCGACGGAATGCATGGGTTGGTTTGTTGTTTAGGCTCTTCGTAAATGATTGAACACCTGCTGAACGGGTCGCCACTATATCCAGCAATGCAGCTGCATACCGGATTATGGTTAATAACACGACATTGTGCATTCTCGCCACAACTTCCAGGACAAGGGTCAATACATTTTTGATTCATGCATGATTTTGATAAATCGCATTCGGAACTGACAATGCATTCGGGTCGGCAGCTCGGGGGTCCTCCGATCATTCCAGGTTGGCAAGAACAAACAGCCAAGCCATTGTTAGTGCGACAAACACTATTTGGTCCGCATGGCGATGGTGAACATGGATTTTCTGGTCGCTTAGTTTCAGGTATGACTTTGCATTGAGTGAAAGCATCGCCACTCATTCCTTGGGGACACGAACATGCTGGTATGTGGTTGATAACGTTACATAAAGCATTTTGACCGCAAGTTCCAGGACAAGGATCGACACACTTGTTCCTGATACACGCCTTTGTTGACGAACATTCTGTGCTAAGAACGCATTCAGGGCGACATCCAGAGTAAGGATCTCCTTGATATTCTGGCAAGCACGAACAGACGCCGTTGGAACACAGAGAATTTGCTCCACAAGGCGATGGATTGCAAGGATCTACGTCTCTTGGAGGTGGTTTCTCAACAACTTGTATACACTGTGTGAAAGGATCTCCAGTGAATCCAGTTTGACAGCTACAGACCGGAATATGGTTTTGAACATGGCATTCGGTGTTGAAACCGCATGCACCGTTGCAAGGATCTTTGCATTTTTCGTTGATACAAGCTTGACTTGATTGACAGTCTGTGTTAACAACACACTCAGGTCTACAATTTGGTGGTGAACCAATGTACGATGAGATACAAGAACAAGACGGAGAATCGCCAATTGGTCGACATTCAGCGTAAAGTCCGCATGGTGAGGGAACGCAAGGGTTCGTGGGTCTCGGAGTTGGCTCTACTACTTTAGGTGCTGGTTGACATCGAACGAACGGATCTCCTGTGTAGCCTGTGCGACAGCTACAAATTGGATTATGATTAATGACTTCACAAACTGCGTCATAACCGCATGTTCCTTTGCAAGGGTTCTTGCATTTGTAATTATGGCAAGCTTGTTGAATTGGACACTCAGAGTTTATGGTACACTCAGGTCGACAGTTTGGTGGACTTCCGACATATTCAGGACTGCATGAGCATACTGCGACTTTGTTAACGTCACGGCATTGAGAATTAGGGCCACATGGTGATGGATTACATGGGTTCACAATTGGAGGTTGTGTTATTGGCTCTTGACGAACCAATTGACACGCTGTGAACGGATCGCCGACGAAGTTGTGTAAGCACGAGCAGGTTGGCACGTGGTTGATGACGCGACATTCTGCGTTTTGTCCACAAACTCCAGGGCAGGGATCGCTACATTTATTCCGAATGCATGCTAAGCTTGAAGAACAATCGGAGTTCAATACGCATTCCGGTCTGCAACCTTCATAAGGATTGCCGAAGTACTCAGGAATGCATTTGCAAGAACCAACTCCATTACGTTGAATGCATTCAGCATTTGGTCCACATGGTGATGGTTCGCATGGATTGATAGGTTCTTCTCTAACCGTTTGAGGTATGCATTGAACGAACGCGTTGCCAGTGAATCTCTCTGGGCACGTGCAGGAAATAGTGTGTGCGATAACACGACACTCAGCATTAGTTCCACAAACTTCAGGGCATGGGTTTGTACATTTCTGATTAATACAAGACCTGTCGCTCGGACAATCAGAGTTGATTGTGCATTCAGGACGGCAGTTAGGAGCTTTTCCAATATATCCGTTGATACATTGGCATACTGGAGACACACCATTTGAAGTGCATTGTGAGTTTGGTCCGCAAGGGCTTGGTACGCATGGGTCTTTAGGCTCTTCTTTTTGCACAACTGGAGGAATTTCGAAACAACTTCTAAATGGATCACCGGTTTGTCCAGAGGGGCAGCTACATATCGGACTGTGGTTGATGACTTCACAACGCGCGTTGAAACCACAAGTGCCAGGACATGGATCAATGCATTTCTTGTTAACACATGCTTTGTCTTGAGGGCACTCAGAGCTCAGAACGCACTCAGGTCGACAGTTTGGTGGAGCACCGATGTATTCAGCAACACATGTGCAAACAGCACGATCGTTAACACTTCTGCATTGCGAGTTAGGGCCACAGGGTGACGGCTGACAAGGGTTTAGTTGAACTTTGGGCTCTTCAAGTTTTGGTGAGCATCTTGTGAATGCATTGCCTTCATAACCATCAGGGCATGAACAAGTCGGAATATGATTAATAACTTCACAACGAGCATTGTCGCCACATGTTCCAGGGCACGGATCAACGCATTTGTTTCTTGAACAAGCTCTATCACGAGGACAGTCATTGTTGATGACGCACTCTGGTCGACATCCCGTGTAAGGATCGCCATGATATTCTGTGAGACACGTGCAGATTCCATTCGAGCATTGTGCATTGGGCCCGCAAGGCGATGGATTGCAAAGGTCTTTTGGAATCGGTCTTTCCGTCGCAACTGGAATTGGTCTACATCCAGCGAACGGATCACCTTCGTAGCCTTGAGGGCACGTGCAGATGGGAACATGATTTTGCACTCGACATTCAGCATCGATTCCACAAGAGCCTGGGCAAGGATCTTTACATTTTTGGTTTATGCACGCTTGTTGACTTGGACATTCGCTATTAAGAACGCATTCAGGACGGCAGTTGGGAGGTGCTCCAATATAATTCGCAAGGCATGAACAAGCTGGGTTCCCTCCAACCATTTGGCATTTTGCATTTGGACCACAAGGGGACGGTACACAAGATGGGGCTTCGACAGGCTCTGGGTCGCGTTGGATCGCTGAGAGTTAGTCAAAAAGATGTTAGTAAAAATTCAGGTATAAAAAGTCAATCACTTACGAATTCTTGAGCATCTAGCGAAGGGATCTCCAGTATATCCATGTGGGCACGAACATATTGGATTGTGATTGACGGTTTTGCAATTCGCTTCGACTCCGCAAGTGTTTGGACATGGATCAGCACATTTCTGATTAACGCACGCCATCTGATCAGAGCATTCAGAATTAACTACGCACTCTGGTCGACAGCCAGGCGGGCTTCCAATATAAGATGGCAAACACGAGCAAACTCCTTGATTATTTACTTCACGGCACTGTGAGTTAGGTCCGCAAGGCGATGGCACGCAAGGATTTGTCCGCGGTGGTGGTGTTCGAGGCTCTTCTCTACATAGGAAGAATGGATCGCCTGTGTATCCTGCAGGGCATGTACACAAGGGTACATGTTTTTGAACATCACAAATAGCGTATGAGCCGCAAGTGCCAACGCAAGGATCGATACATTTGTTCCTCACGCAAGCCAATTTGTCGGAGCAATCGTTGTTCGTTTCGCATTCGCGGCGACAGCCTTTGACATTATCGAAAGGATTGCCTTCATAACCTTCGAAACAGAAGCAAGCTCCAGCTCCGTTATTCTCTCGACACTCGGCATTTGGTCCGCAAGGCGAAGGATCGCAGGGTCGAGCAATCGGTGTGAGTTGTGTGGCTACATGGAATCGCAGAGTTAGAATATTTAAAAGAGTCTGAACTAAGAAATCTTACGTGGGGGAGGAATTAAAGAACACTGAACAGTAGGATCACCTTCATAACCAACTACACATGTGCAAACAGCATTATGATTGATAACAGAACATCTAGCGTTCACACCACAAGACCCAGGACAGGGATCGCTACATTTTTCATTGATACAAGCCAAGTTGCTAGGGCATTCCGCACTGATTGTGCATTCCGGACGACAGTTAGGAGATTGTCCAATATAGTTGGGCAGGCAGGAACAAGCAGCTTGTGAACCGATCACTCTACATTGTGAGTTTGGTCCACAAGGTGATGGAATACATGGATTCTCAGGTTCCCTTAGAATAGGAGGAGCTACGAATACAAGTAAGAAGGTGAAGATAGACACAAACTAAAGAGTAGGCAAGATAGATTTACTTTCAACTTTCTGGCAACCGTTGAATGGATCTCCAGTATAACCAGGAGCACAGCTACAGATTGGATTGTGGTTCACGACATTACAACGTGCATTTTCACCACAAGTTCCTGGGCATGGATCGGCGCATTTCTCGTTTATGCAAGCCTTGTTTAGTGAACATTCAGAGCTAACTACACACTCAGGTCGACACATAGGTGGAATGCCGATATAACCAACAATGCAAGAGCAGATCGCATGATTATTGATTTCTCTGCATTGACTGTTTGGTCCGCATGGTGATGGTCTACATGGGTTTTCAATTGGCTTTGGTGTAGCTTAGGAGATAGAATAGTCAAGTAGTAAAACCTTTCACCAAACTAATAAATATTCTGAGTCACTTACTTATTTCAACGAGACTGCAACTTCGGGTCGGATCACCTTCATATCCAATCAAGCAAAGACAAATTGGTGCATGATTTTGAACGCGACATTCAGCGTTAATTCCACAAACACCTGGACATGGATCCTTGCATTTATTGTTGACGCATGCTTTCGATCGATCACAGTCTGAGTTTTGGACGCATTCAGGTCTGCATCCAGTGTAAGGATCTCCATAGTATTCCGGTAAACAACTGCATGATCCAGCTCCGTTCCGTTCTTTACATTCAGCATTGGCACCGCAAGGTGATGGATTACATGGCTCGCGCCTTTCCTCCACTGGTGGTGCTAAGAAAATAAAAAGTTATTCGGAAATCGTTCGAAAGTTAAGTGCAAAATCAATTTTGAGACGAGATAAAGCTTACAGTATTGAATTTCAGAACAGACAGAGAAAGGATCACCACTATATCCATTTTTACATTGACACACTGGGCTGTGTTTAACTACAGTGCATATCGAGTTGATGCCGCATGATCCAACACAAGGATCAGAACACTTTTCATTGATGCATGCAAGGTTTGAAGAGCATTCCGCGTTTATTGTACATTCAGGACGACAGTTGGGAGAGCGTCCAATATAGTTGGGAAGACATGAACATGCTGGGAGGTTTCCGACAACGCGGCACGCAGAATAGGGCCCGCAAGGAGAGGGAACACAAGGATTGCCAGTAGGTTCTTCTATGACAGGTTCTAAAAGTTTACAAGTAGCATTGGTATCTAGTTAAACATTGTCTAGTTATCCATCTTACTTCTTTCCAGAAGACACTGAACAAAGGGATCGCCTGTATAACCAGCTGAACAACTACAGATTGGATTGTGGTTCAGAACTTGGCATCTTGCATTCGAGCCACAGGTGCCAGGACAAGGATCGACACATTTTTGATTTATACATGCTTTGTCTTGGCTGCATTCAGCACTGACACTACACTCGGGTCGACAACTTGGTGGCATGCCAATATATCCTCTTAAGCAAGAACAAACAGCATGTGAGTTGACCTCTCTACATTGCGAGTTTGGTCCGCATGGTGAAGGCTGGCAAGGGTTCGAAGGCTCTTGAACTGAAGGTAGTTGAGAATTTAGCGCTTTTGACAGAGTTTGATTAAAAATTTCTTACTAGGAGTGTTGACAATTTGATGACATGATGTCAAAGGATCGCCAGTATAGCCATCGTGACAAGAGCATGTCGGATTATGGTTCAGAGTTTTGCAGAAAGCATTGACTCCACACACTCCGGGGCAAGGATCTTGACATTTATTTCTTATGCAAGCCTTTTCACGAGGACAGTCATTGTTAATGACGCACTCAGGTTTACATCCAACATAGGGATCGCCAAAGTATTCTGGGAGGCATGAGCAAGAGCCGACACCATTGCGTTCTTTGCAGACAGTGTTTGATCCACAAGGTGAAGGATTACAAGGTTGAGAAGGTTCTTCATGCACGACAGGGGCTAGAAACGGAAGATCAGTTGAAAATAAAAGAAGAAATATTTACATTCTAGACCGACCACCTCCACCGATATTAAACTAACGATGGATCTTATAAAATAATGTTAGTCTAAACAAATTTTCTTACTTTGTACAACTGAGCATCCAGAGAAAGGATCACCAGTAAAACCCGTCATGCAAGAGCATACAGGCGAGTGGCTTCGCACACTACATATAGCATTGAAACCACATGAGCCGGGACAAGGATCTTTGCATCGCTCATTGATACATGCAAGGTTTGATGGACATTCAGAGTTGATGGAACATTCAGGTCGACAGTTTGGTGGTCGCCCAATATAATTTTGTACACATGAACAAACTGGCTGGCTGTTAACATCACGACATTGTGAATATGGCCCGCAAGGAGTTGGAATGCAAGGATTTTCTGGTTCCCTTAAGATGGGAGCTTCTGTTGAAATGGAATTAGATATATGAGATTTTTGAACTCAAAGCAAACTCGGCCTGTTTCGCCTTACTTTCTTCTTTGAAGCATTGTACAAACGGATCCCCCTCATAGTTTGGAGGACAGCTACAAATGGGGCTGTGATTGATGACATGGCACTTCGCATTATTGCCGCAAACTCCCGGACAGGGATCAACGCATTTCTCATTGAAACAAGCTTTGTCTTGAACGCAGTCTGAACTAACTGTACATTCTGGCCGACACGCTGGTGGACTTCCAATATAGGTTTTTGCGCATGAGCAAACTGCGTGTGCATCTAAAGTTTTACATACGCTGTAAGGGCCACATGGTGAAGGATTGCAAGGGTCGTAATCTGATATGACTATAGAACATTGTAGTAAGTTAAAAGTCTCGAATATAAAAATATAAGTTTACTTTTGACAGGCTCTCGGCATCCAGTGATAGGATTTCCTTCATAACCAGCGAAACAGGTACAAGTTGGTGAGTGATTGATAACATGACACTCTGCGTTTTTGCCGCATACTCCAGGACAAGGATCTTTACATTTCTGATTGAAACATGATTTGGAGCGGTCGCAATCACTGTTGGCGATACATTCTGGCTTACAGTAATTGTAGGGATCGCCATAATACTCAGGCAAGCAAGAACAAGAACCAGCGCCATTTCTTTCCTTACAAACAGCATTAGCACCACAAGGTGTAGGATCGCAAGGTGTTGGAATTTCAGGTTGAATGTATACTAAGGAAATTTGATATTTTAACAAGTGTTTCAACACGTTATAGAAATTCCTTACATGGCACAGGTGTGCATTGAGAGAACGGGTCTCCTGTGTGTTGCGGAGGGCACTGACAAATTCCTTGATGATAAATAACCGAACATACTGCATTAACTCCGCAGAGACCTGGGCAAGGATCCTGACATTTCATATTTTTACAGCCGAGATTTGTTGGACAGTCTGAGTTCTGAACGCATTCAGGTTTGCAGTAGGGCGGAGTGCCAATATAATTTGGAAGACAGGAGCATACACCTTGTCCATTTATCTCACGGCATTGCGAATTTGCTCCGCATGGAGACGGAACGCATGGATTGATGGGATCTTCGATGATTGGGCGTTCTAATATATATTGATAATAATTATATTTTGATTCAGGATATCCTTACAAAAACTCTTACTTTCTTCGACACATCTAATGAACGGATCTCCGCTGAAGCCGACAATGCAACTACAAATCGGACTATGATTTACAACGTTGCATCGTGCATTTATACCACAAGTTCCGGGACATGGATCTTTACATTTTTGGGAAATGCAACTTTTATCCAAAGCACAGTCTGCATTAACAACGCACTCGGGGCGGCAGTTTGGAGGGCTCCCAATAAAGGTTGGTATACATGAGCAAACAGCAACGTTATTAACTTTTCGACACTTGGCATTGGCGCCACATGGCGAAGGCTGGCATGGGTCAACAATTGGATCTTCTCGCACAACTTTAAATGGATTGTTTTAGAAAATTTGTTGAGCGACAAACGAAACTTCTTACTTGGTGGAATTCTACTGCATAACTCAAATGGATTTCCTCTGAACCCGTGATCGCATGTGCACGTCGGAGAATGATTGAGAACACTGCATTTTGCATTGCTACCGCAAAGTCCGGGGCAAGGATCTACACATTTCAGATTGATACAAGCTTTGTTCATGGGGCATTCGCTGTTCATCATGCATTCTGGTCGGCATCCTACATAAGGATCGCCGTGATAATTTGGAATACAAGCGCATGAACCAGCGCCATTTTGCTCTCGACAATTTGCGTTCACTCCACAAGGATTTCTTTGGCAAGGCGTTTCATCAGGCGGTAAATAAGCAACTGAAATATTTTGATTTGTAATATGAAAATTTGTGCAAGGATTTTCTTGTGCTCGTTTCTTACTTTGAGGTTGAGCGTGGCAACCTCTGAAGGGATCACCAGTGAAACCAGTTTGACATGTGCAGAGTGGAATATGCGACGCAACAGTGCATTCGGCATTAGAACCACATGAACCGATGCAAGGATTTTGACACTTTTGATTAATACAACCGAGGTTCGATGGACAATCTGAGTTGACAGTGCATTCAGGCCGACAGTTTGGTGCACGGCCAATATATGATGGCAGGCACGAGCAAACTGCCAGATTGTTCTGTGTACGACATTGGGAATTGGGGCCGCAAGGTGTAGGGACACAGGGGTTGACAGGTTCCTCATAAACAATGGGTTTTTCTAAAATATAAATGAACATGCAACCATTTCCAAGTAAATTTCTGAAAATTCGTTTCCAAAATTGTGAAGAAAACAAATTTTCAGTAATCACCAAAGCTTACGTTCTATTCTACAAATCTCGAATGGATCGCCAGTATATCCACTAGTGCAAGTGCAAATTGGGCTGTGGTTAACAACTCTACAGACAGCGTTCTGACCGCAAGAACCAATGCAAGGATCTATACATTTGTTACGCTCGCACGCTCTGTTTCTCGCGCAGTCAGAGTTAACCATGCACTCAACTTGGCAGTTTGGCGGAGATCCAAAATAATTTGGTTGGCAAGAACAAACAGCTCTATTGTCGTTAATTTGACAAATGCTGTTGGGACCGCAAGGCGAGGGAACGCAAGGGTTCCTTATTATGGGCTCTTCTTGTCCTATAGGATTGAAGTTTCAATTGAATACAGATATCGAGATGCGCCCTTATTAATGACTTACTAATTTCAATTTGATGGCACCTTTGAGTGGGATCACCAGTGAATCCATTTATACAGTGGCAATGTGGGGAATGATATAGAACTCTACATTCAGCGTTCAGGCCACAACTTCCAATACAAGGATCGACACATTTAGTGTTCTCACAAGCTTTGGAGCGGTCGCAGTCTGAATTCTGAATACATTCGGGTCTACAGCTAACGTAGGGATCACCAAAATAATTTTGCATGCATGTACATGATCCAGCACCGTTCCTTTCTTTGCAAATTGCGTTTGCACCACAAGGAGAAGGATTGCAAGGCTGATAAACCTCAATGGGATGAACTACAGGAGGATTTACATAAAATAGCACAATAAAATATACAAGATATTTGGAAGGGAGAAGAAGTTTGAAAAAAGTGATAAACTATGCTCTAAGTACTCACATTGCTTTACATTGCATCCAGAATATGGGTCACCTTCATAACCATCGAAGCAGTTGCAAATTGGCTGGTGATTTTGAACGTTGCAAATTGCATTAAAGCCACACGATCCAACGCAAGGATCTGCGCACTTTTGATTAAAGCAAGCTCGATTCGATGGACAATCTTGATTAATAGTACATTCGGGACGACATTGCGGTGGAGCGCCAAACATTCCTGGAAGGCACAGACAAGTTGCTCTCTCGTTGTTAGCTGTGCATTGGCTGTTTGGACCACACGGAGATGGTGAGCATGGATTTTTACGAGGTTCTTCTTTTGCTGCGTGATTTAAATAAAAATTAGTACAAGATTATATGTGCAACGGTTTCTTACGTTTGATTGTGCATTGCACGAATGGATCACCGATATAGTTTGGTGGGCAGCTGCAAATCGGGTTGTGATTCCTGACTTGACATTTTGCATTGAGTCCACAAGTTCCCGGGCATGGATCGGCACATTTCTGACGGATGCAAGCCTTTTGTGTGTCACACTCAGAACTGACGACACATTCAGGACGGCATTGAGGTGGCGCTCCAATATATCCAGCTATACATGAACAAGCAGGTCTTCCGTCAACAACACGACACAGTGAATTGGGGCCACAAGGAGATGGTTCGCATGGATTATCGGGTGGAACGTAGAGAGGAACTTCTTTTCTGCATCCAGTAAAGGGGTCACCATTGAATCCACGAGAACAACTACAGATTGGAATGTGGTTCGCCACAGAACATTCGGCATTTGATCCACAAATTCCTGGACAAGGGTCTCGACAGTATTGGTTGATACATGAAAGATGTGACGGACAATCAGCGTTAAGAATGCATTCAGGACGACATCCAGTTGAGTAAGGGTCTCCACGATAAGGAGGAATACACGAACATTTGGCAGCATTGTTGTAAACTGAGCACTCTGCATTTTCTCCACATGGAGACGGATAACATGGGTTCTTCGAGTCATGAGTAACTTCAAAGACCTTTTGACATCCGATGAAAGAGTCGCCTTCATATCCTGGTAGGCAATTACAGTAAGCAGAATGAGCAACAACGTGACATTCGGCGTTTGGTCCGCAAGCATTAGCGCAGGGATCGGCACACTTTTCTTTGATGCAAGCCTTGTCTTGCGGGCACTCAGAATTCAAGATACATTCGGGTCTACAGTATGGTGGTTTGCCGATGAAATTTTCGATGCACGAGCAAACTGGTCGGTTTTGTTTGACTTGGCAGATCGAGTTTTGACCGCAAGGTGATGGAATGCAAGGATGACTTTCGACTTCACGATCAATGGCAATTGGCTCTTCTTCGAAGTACTGACATGAAATGAAAGGGTCACCTCGGAGTCCCTTAGGACAACTGCAGATAGGGTTATGGTTGACAACTTGGCATTCAGCGTTAACGCCGCATGTTCCTGGACAAGGATCTATGCATCTTTGATTATCACAGGCTTTGTTCAATGAGCATTCACTGCTAACTATGCACTCCGGTTGACAAAATGGAGGAGAACCCTTATACGTTGGCAGACAAGAGCACACTGCGACATTCGATGAGATGAGACATCTACTGTTTGGTCCGCAAGGTGATGGGTCACAGGGATTGAGTGGAACTATTGGAGTCTGTCTGATTTCATTGCATGAGACGAGAGCGTCGCCTGAGTGATTTGGTGGACAATAACAAACAGGGTAATGATTGATAACTTCGCAAAGTGAGTTAACTCCACAGGCTCCTTCACAAGGGTTCTCGCATTTGTAGTTTCGACAAGCTTTTTGAACGGGACAGTCGGTGTTAATAACACATTCCGGTCGGCAACCAATGAGGGGATCTCCATAGAAACCTTTTCTGCAAACGCATTTGAACACTTTTCCTTTTTGACTGCATTCGGTGTTGGCTCCACATAGAATGTTATCACAAGTAACAGGACCTTCTTCGGCAGCTGGTGGAACACATTGCTCGAAAGGATTTCCAACAAAGCCTTGATTGCAGCGGCATATCGGATTATGATTGATGACTTCACAATATGCGTTGTATCCACAAGATCCAGGACATGGATCGATACACTTTTGCCCAAGACAAGCCTTGTCAAATGGACATTCGGAATTGCTCAAGCACTCAGGGCGGCACTTGGGGTTGCTCGATGCATCAGGAGATGAACATTCGTCACAAATTGCAACGTTGTCACCGTAGACAAGACAAGGAACGTTGGGGCCGCATGGTGATGGATCACATGGATTGTGCTTTTCTTCCCGATGTGGAAGCGGTGTGCATTGATAGAAAGCGTCACCGATATATCCAGCAGGACATTGACAGACTGCGACGTGTTCATAAACACGACATTGAGCATTGATTCCGCACACTTCTTTAGCGCAAGGTTCAACACATTTTTGATTAACACAGGCTTTTGTGCTTGGACAATCGGAGTTCAGAACACATTCGGGTCGGCAACCGTCTTGAGGATTTCCTAAGAAATCTTTAACGCAAGAGCAAACAGCCTTTTTGCGTTGAACTTTGCAAATTGTGTTGACGCCACATGGTGAAGGGTTGCAAGGGTCTTTGGGAACATCTCTCTCTTCGAGATGATAGCAGGCTTGTAACGGGTTGCCAGTAAGTCCACTATTGCAGAAGCAGACTGGATGATGTTTCTCAACGCGGCAGTAAGCGTTATGACCGCACGATCCTGGGCATGGATCTTGACATTTGAAGCCAATGCAAGCTTTATCGATATTGCATTCGTCGTCCACTTGGCATTCATAACCATGGCAGCCTTGAAGACTTGTCGGATCTCCGCCAAGACCTTCAGGGCAAACACACATGCTTTTACCGTCAGGCGATACAAGACATTGGGCATTCGGACCACAAGGATTTGGTTGACAGATTGATCTTGGAGGTTCCTGACAACCACTGTAGGGATCACCAACGTATCCAGAGCGACAATAGCATTGCTCTCGGTTCTGCACAACAAAGCAGTCTGCGTTTCTTGCACATGGTCCAGGTTTGCATAGTTCTTGAACAACAACAGGTTCGACGCATTGACGGAATGGATTTCCGGCCAAATTTCCAGGGCAATAGCAGTTGGGATTTCTTGATGCATCGCAAATAGCTCCGTGTCCACAAGGGTTGGGATCGCATGGGTTTAATGGCTCAACACATCCTCGAATTGTGTTAGGACTTTCAATGTATCCAGAAATGCAAGAACATTTTGCAATTCCATTCTGAAGAGAACATTGCGTGTTAGGACCGCATGGAGAGGGATCGCAAGGGCTCTGCGGGGGACCACATTGCTTTCTTGGTGGATTTCCTTCAAAACCAGGTAAGCAGAAGCATTTAGGCTTTCCATCGATTACTCGACAGCCGCTGTTGGGGCCACAGGTATTTTTGACGCATTCACCACCTTCAGGGATGCATGCTTGGAATGGATTTCCAGTCATTCCTTTGGGGCAGTAGCAGATGGGGTTTCCACGATCTAGCTCGCAAAGAGCATGAGTTCCACATGGATTAGGATCGCAAGGGTCAGAGGGCGGGCCACATCCTTCTAGTGGATTTCCAGTGTAGCCAGTAGGGCATTTGCATGAGGGTTTGTGGTTCTTGACAATACATTCTGCATTGATTCCACATTGGCACGGCGAAGAACATTGGCTGTTAATACAGGCTTGGGAACTTGGGCACTCACGGTCTGATCGACATCCTTTGACTCTCGCGCATTCAATGTAAGCGTTGCCGTCGAATCCTTCTGGGCACTTGCAAGTGAATCCGTGATTTTCAGGGATACATTCAGCTCCATCTCCGCACGAATCTTCCAGGCAGGGATTGATGCAAATTCGGTTCAATCTATCGCAGAACTTATCAGGTGGGCAGTCTTCGTTGTACTGACACACAGGAACATAGTTGTCAACTTTGAAGATAAGTTTATTAGTCAAAAGAAGATTCATATGAAATAACATTCAACTCACCAAGTTGACATCCAACATATCCATTTCCATGATAGTTCTCAACGCAACTACAATCGGATCCGTGATTTACATTTATACAAACAGCGTGCTCTGCACAAGGATTGCGAACGTCGCAAGGTGGTTGACAAACATTTTGTATACAAGCTTCAGTGAGTGAACAATCATCGTTGACAGTGCATTGTACTGGGTGCAGAAAAACAAATAGTCAAACAAAAATCATTTTAAAAGTGCTTCGAATATTTCGAAAGCAACAAAGTTGAACAATAAATTAATATTTTAGTCGTTAAATGTTATTATGACCGTAAATATTAAATTATCATTTGTGATGTGATCGATTAGATATGTTGTAAGTCCTTACGTAGGTCTCGTGTTGTGCAATTAACTGCCGGGTTGCCTTCGTGTCCTTTGGGACAACTACAAATGGGCCGATGCATTTTGACTTGACAAATCGCAGTTGGAGCGCAAACTTCATGCAACTGACAAGGATCTACGCATTGACCCATATAGCATGACTCCGATTCAATGCAATCCTTATCTGAATTACATGGACCGGAAACCTTGGGCATTCCTGGTTCTGGTTAACGAAAACATTAGGATTAACACGGGGATTGAGGTTTTAAGGATGCGGTTTGAAAAATGATCGGCAGATTATAAGCAAAATCATTTGAAAGTTTTGTGAAATGAAAGCTCAGTTATGCGATATTTCAATGATGGCTCGAATGTAACGAATGCAGTGTAATGAAATGCGTTTCTACCACCAGCGTGTGAAGCAACCAAAACTGTGTGTACTTGCTCGAAAATTTTGACATTCCATCGATACTCACGACGATTGAATTTTGTAAATCAAATTTGTGATTAGAGAACTTGTTAGTGCGAAGAAGAATTGTTTCAAAAATTTATTCTGTTTGATTTTTCCTTAGCGTTTTGTTTTGGAAAGTTAGCGTAAAAAGCATTAAGAACCGCAGCGATGATTCTAAAATGAAAAGCTTACCGTTGATGCATGCTCCAGTCATTGGATCGCACTTCACTCCTTGAGGACAATGCGCGCAACCATCGTGGTGGACAGGATCGCGTTCTGAAAAATAATTTTAATTTACTCCTAGTCCGTTAATTGGTAAATATTTTCCTACGTTCGATGCAGTCACAGCCATTGCAAACGGCGTTTCCTCTGCAGTCAGATTGCTTCTGACACTGGCAAACTAAAATAGAAGCTGTCAAAAATACTGACAGTTGAAAGTTAAAGCTGAGATTTCACCTTTCACGCAGACTGGTTGATGATCCAGAACTTGACATTCTTGGTTCGGAGTGCAAGGATTGGAAAGAGCACATGGATCTCCGCAGCGTCCGTTGATGCAGGCCTTTTGCGAAGCGCATTGATCATGAGCTTTGCAGGCGATTTCTGGAAATTTGTGATTTACAAATGAAAATCAGTAATTCAAAAAAATCAGTCCCTAAAATTCCACCGGCTTTACAAAAAAGATAACGAGAATTATAATTATTTGTTTGAGTCCAACAACCAATCCACCTTTGCCTTCACCAGTTTTTCTTAGCACTAAACAGTGATGACATATTTCGATACTTGTAGATACATGAAACTCAATGAAATTCAACCATTACTCAACAAAAAATATTGCAACGACCCCGACAAAAATAGTTCGAGATGAAGAAGAGCAAAATGTAAAACTACGTTTGATAACATAATCTTAAAATTTAAAACAGAATCGAATGAACGAAAATTCATGAAAGTGAAGCTCAATATGATGCGAAGATATTCCACTATTTTATATGTTCCTTCAAAAGATCAGCGAGTACTGAAGTACAAAATATATTTTTATGAAAGAACTTTCAAACCATGCAGCGGCTGCAGAAGTTCTGCAGTAATTTTTCGACTGTGACGACGAGACCAACAGTTCGAGTTTCGGTCTCGTCATTTAAAATTGATGAAGTATGCAGACGCTAAACACTTTACGCAATAAGAAACTTCTAGCGAATAGTCAGTCTTGAGACGATATCGTAGTCGACGAATCATAGCCTTAATCCATGGTCGTATCGTGGGTTGACTATTGCTATGATTCAGTTCCATCAATCCAAGACTGCTCTACTGGTAGACTTGAAAACTTTTTGAATTTCATTACCTGGTTTTTCATGACAAATTTGCGAAGTGGCGAGTTCAGCTTGGGAACATAAGCAGAGTAACGTGCTGTTGACCACAACGCAGGACACATTTTGGGGACAAGGATTGTAAACAAGGCAAGGATCGGCGCATTTGTTATGAAGGCATTCGAAAGAACCGTCACAGTCTTTGTCGGAGAAGCAAGACGGAGAGAGAGTTGTCAAAGGCTCGGTCGTGTCTAAAATTTCCGAAGTTGTCGTTTCCTCATATTGGACTGTTCTGTCGTCTTCGTGAAGATAATCTCGAGTCGAAGTCTCGACTGCAGTTTCCTTCTGTTCAGACGATTCAGTACTTGATGTTTTAGGCGATTTTGTTGCTTTCGTTGTGTAATATTCAACTCCAGGATGTTCCAAGTCAAAATACTCATTGCTGTCTTTGTCTGTGGTCAGGCTTCCTAGCTTGTGAACCGTTGTTTGCTCGAAATTGATACTGAACGATCTCTGAGTAGTATATTTTTCAGTCGTTTTGGCTTCTTCAGTTTCATCAACGTGGTCTGTCTTTCGATCTTGCTTTGCTGGCAAGTCATCTTTTTTTGTTGAATCGAGAATCGACTCTGTAGTTGTTTTTTCGACGCGTCCAGGCTCAGACGACGTTGCAATTGAAGTGACTTTATTCTCTGCAGGAATTGTGGCAGTCGTAATATCTGTTCTATCTGTCATTTCTTCCATGGACGAAAAAGCTTCCGTTGTGAACTTCTCTGTTTGTTGTTCATAGGAAATAGTCGAAGTTTCCTTTTCTCCAGGCTTCAGCGTTGTACGAAGCTCGCCTTCAGACGTAGTAATTTCGCCTGACGACGGAACTTTCGTTGTGAACTTCTCTGTTTGTTGTTCATAGGAAATAGTCGAAGTTTCCTTTTCTCCAGGCTTCAGCGTTGTACGAAGCTCGCCTTCAGTCGTAGTAATTTCGCCTGACGACGGAACTTTCGTTGTGAACTTCTCTGTTTGTTGTTCATAGGAAATAGTCGAAGTTTCCTTTTCTCCAGGCTTCAGCGTTGTACGAAGCTCGCCTTCAGACGTAGTAATTTCGCCTGACGACGGAACTTTCGTTGTGAACTTCTCTGTTTGTTGTTCATAGGAAATAGTCGAAGTTTCCTTTTCTCCAGGCTTCAGCGTTGTACGAAGCTCGCCTTCAGTCGTAGTAATTTCGCCTGACGACGGAACTTTCGTTGTGAACTTCTCTGTTTGTTGTTCATAGGAAATAGTCGAAGTTTCCTTTTCTCCAGGCTTCAGCGTTGTACGAAGCTCGCCTTCAGTCGTAGTAATTTCGCCTGACGACGGAACTTTCGTTGTGAACTTCTCTGTTTGTTGTTCATAGGAAATAGTCGAAGTTTCCTTTTCTCCAGGCTTCAGCGTTGTACGAAGCTCGCCTTCAGTCGTAGTAATTTCGCCTGACGACGGAACTTTCGTTGTGAACTTCTCTGTTTGTTGTTCATAGGAAATAGTCGAAGTTTCCTTTTCTCCAGGCTTCAGCGTTGTACGAAGCTCGCCTTCAGTCGTAGTAATTTCGCCTGACGACGGAACTTTCGTTGTGAACTTCTCTGTTTGTTGTTCATAGGAAATAGTCGAAGTTTCCTTTTCTCCAGGCTTCAGCGTTGTACGAAGCTCGCCTTCAGTCGTAGTAATTTCGCCTGACGACGGAACTTTCGTTGTGAACTTCTCTGTTTGTTGTTCATAGGAAATAGTCGAAGTTTCCTTTTCTCCAGGCTTCAGCGTTGTACGAAGCTCGCCTTCAGTCGTAGTAATTTCGCCTGACGACGGAACTTTCGTTGTGAACTTCTCTGTTTGTTGTTCATAGGAAATAGTCGAAGTTTCCTTTTCTCCAGGCTTCAGCGTTGTACGAAGCTCGCCTTCAGTCGTAGTAATTTCGCCTGACGACGGAACTTTCGTTGTGAACTTCTCTGTTTGTTGTTCATAGGAAATAGTCGAAGTTTCCTTTTCTCCAGGCTTCAGCGTTGTACGAAGCTCGCCTTCAGTCGTAGTAATTTCGCCTGACGACGGAACTTTCGTTGTGAACTTCTCTGTTTGTTGTTCATAGGAAATAGTCGAAGTTTCCTTTTCTCCAGGCTTCAGCGTTGTACGAAGCTCGCCTTCAGTCGTAGTAATTTCGCCTGACGACGGAACTTTCGTTGTGAACTTCTCTGTTTGTTGTTCATAGGAAATAGTCGAAGTTTCCTTTTCTCCAGGCTTCAGCGTTGTACGAAGCTCGCCTTCAGTCGTAGTAATTTCGCCTGACGACGGAACTTTCGTTGTGAACTTCTCTGTTTGTTGTTCATAGGAAATAGTCGAAGTTTCCTTTTCTCCAGGCTTCAGCGTTGTACGAAGCTCGCCTTCAGTCGTAGTAATTTCGCCTGACGACGGAACTTTCGTTGTGAACTTCTCTGTTTGTTGTTCATAGGAAATAGTCGAAGTTTCCTTTTCTCCAGGCTTCAGCGTTGTACGAAGCTCGCCTTCAGTCGTAGTAATTTCGCCTGACGACGGAACTTTCGTTGTGAACTTCTCTGTTTGTTGTTCATAGGAAATAGTCGAAGTTTCCTTTTCTCCAGGCTTCAGCGTTGTACGAAGCTCGCCTTCAGTCGTAGTAATTTCGCCTGACGACGGAACTTTCGTTGTGAACTTCTCTGTTTGTTGTTCATAGGAAATAGTCGAAGTTTCCTTTTCTCCAGGCTTCAGCGTTGTACGAAGCTCGCCTTCAGTCGTAGTAATTTCGCCTGACGACGGAACTTTCGTTGTGAACTTCTCTGTTTGTTGTTCATAGGAAATAGTCGAAGTTTCCTTTTCTCCAGGCTTCAGCGTTGTACGAAGCTCGCCTTCAGTCGTAGTAATTTCGCCTGACGACGGAACTTTCGTTGTGAACTTCTCTGTTTGTTGTTCATAGGAAATAGTCGAAGTTTCCTTTTCTCCAGGCTTCAGCGTTGTACGAAGCTCGCCTTCAGTCGTAGTAATTTCGCCTGACGACGGAACTTTCGTTGTGAACTTCTCTGTTTGTTGTTCATAGGAAATAGTCGAAGTTTCCTTTTCTCCAGGCTTCAGCGTTGTACGAAGCTCGCCTTCAGTCGTAGTAATTTCGCCTGACGACGGAACTTTCGTTGTGAACTTCTCTGTTTGTTGTTCATAGGAAATAGTCGAAGTTTCCTTTTCTCCAGGCTTCAGCGTTGTACGAAGCTCGCCTTCAGTCGTAGTAATTTCGCCTGACGACGGAACTTTCGTTGTGAACTTCTCTGTTTGTTGTTCATAGGAAATAGTCGAAGTTTCCTTTTCTCCAGGCTTCAGCGTTGTACGAAGCTCGCCTTCAGTCGTAGTAATTTCGCCTGACGACGGAACTTTCGTTGTGAACTTCTCTGTTTGTTGTTCATAGGAAATAGTCGAAGTTTCCTTTTCTCCAGGCTTCAGCGTTGTACGAAGCTCGCCTTCAGTCGTAGTAATTTCGCCTGACGACGGAACTTTCGTTGTGAACTTCTCTGTTTGTTGTTCATAGGAAATAGTCGAAGTTTCCTTTTCTCCAGGCTTCAGCGTTGTACGAAGCTCGCCTTCAGACGTAGTAATTTCGCCTGACGACGGAACTTTCGTTGTGAACTTCTCTGTTTGTTGTTCATAGGAAATAGTCGAAGTTTCCTTTTCTCCAGGCTTCAGCGTTGTACGAAGCTCGCCTTCAGACGTAGTAATTTCGCCTGACGACGGAACTTTCGTTGTGAACTTCTCTGTTTGTTGTTCATAGGAAATAGTCGAAGTTTCCTTTTCTCCAGGCTTCAGCGTTGTACGAAGCTCGCCTTCAGTCGTAGTAATTTCGCCTGACGACGGAACTTTCGTTGTGAACTTCTCTGTTTGTTGTTCATAGGAAATAGTCGAAGTTTCCTTTTCTCCAGGCTTCAGCGTTGTACGAAGCTCGCCTTCAGTCGTAGTAATTTCGCCTGACGACGGAACTTTCGTTGTGAACTTCTCTGTTTGTTGTTCATAGGAAATAGTCGAAGTTTCCTTTTCTCCAGGCTTCAGCGTTGTACGAAGCTCGCCTTCAGTCGTAGTAATTTCGCCTGACGACGGAACTTTCGTTGTGAACTTCTCTGTTTGTTGTTCATAGGAAATAGTCGAAGTTTCCTTTTCTCCAGGCTTCAGCGTTGTACGAAGCTCGCCTTCAGTCGTAGTAATTTCGCCTGACGACGGAACTTTCGTTGTGAACTTCTCTGTTTGTTGTTCATAGGAAATAGTCGAAGTTTCCTTTTCTCCAGGCTTCAGCGTTGTACGAAGCTCGCCTTCAGACGTAGTAATTTCGCCTGACGACGGAACTTTCGTTGTGAACTTCTCTGTTTGTTGTTCATAGGAAATAGTCGAAGTTTCCTTTTCTCCAGGCTTCAGCGTTGTACGAAGCTCGCCTTCAGACGTAGTAATTTCGCCTGACGACGGAACTTTCGTTGTGAACTTCTCTGTTTGTTGTTCATAGGAAATAGTCGAAGTTTCCTTTTCTCCAGGCTTCAGCGTTGTACGAAGCTCGCCTTCAGACGTAGTAATTTCGCCTGACGACGGAACTTTCGTTGTGAACTTCTCTGTTTGTTGTTCATAGGAAATAGTCGAAGTTTCCTTTTCTCCAGGCTTCAGCGTTGTACGAAGCTCGCCTTCAGTCGTAGTAATTTCGCCTGACGACGGAACTTTCGTTGTGAACTTCTCTGTTTGTTGTTCATAGGAAATAGTCGAAGTTTCCTTTTCTCCAGGCTTCAGCGTTGTACGAAGCTCGCCTTCAGTCGTAGTAATTTCGCCTGACGACGGAACTTTCGTTGTGAACTTCTCTGTTTGTTGTTCATAGGAAATAGTCGAAGTTTCCTTTTCTCCAGGCTTCAGCGTTGTACGAAGCTCGCCTTCAGTCGTAGTAATTTCGCCTGACGACGGAACTTTCGTTGTGAACTTCTCTGTTTGTTGTTCATAGGAAATAGTCGAAGTTTCCTTTTCTCCAGGCTTCAGCGTTGTACGAAGCTCGCCTTCAGACGTAGTAATTTCGCCTGACGACGGAACTTTCGTTGTGAACTTCTCTGTTTGTTGTTCATAGGAAATAGTCGAAGTTTCCTTTTCTCCAGGCTTCAGCGTTGTACGAAGCTCGCCTTCAGACGTAGTAATTTCGCCTGACGACGGAACTTTCGTTGTGAACTTCTCTGTTTGTTGTTCATAGGAAATAGTCGAAGTTTCCTTTTCTCCAGGCTTCAGCGTTGTACGAAGCTCGCCTTCAGTCGTAGTAATTTCGCCTGACGACGGAACTTTCGTTGTGAACTTCTCTGTTTGTTGTTCATAGGAAATAGTCGAAGTTTCCTTTTCTCCAGGCTTCAGCGTTGTACGAAGCTCGCCTTCAGACGTAGTAATTTCGCCTGACGACGGAACTTTCGTTGTGAACTTCTCTGTTTGTTGTTCATAGGAAATAGTCGAAGTTTCCTTTTCTCCAGGCTTCAGCGTTGTACGAAGCTCGCCTTCAGACGTAGTAATTTCGCCTGACGACGGAACTTTCGTTGTGAACTTCTCTGTTTGTTGTTCATAGGAAATAGTCGAAGTTTCCTTTTCTCCAGGCTTCAGCGTTGTACGAAGCTCGCCTTCAGTCGTAGTAATTTCGCCTGACGACGGAACTTTCGTTGTGAACTTCTCTGTTTGTTGTTCATAGGAAATAGTCGAAGTTTCCTTTTCTCCAGGCTTCAGCGTTGTACGAAGCTCGCCTTCAGACGTAGTAATTTCGCCTGACGACGGAACTTTCGTTGTGAACTTCTCTGTTTGTTGTTCATAGGAAATAGTCGAAGTTTCCTTTTCTCCAGGCTTCAGCGTTGTACGAAGCTCGCCTTCAGTCGTAGTAATTTCGCCTGACGACGGAACTTTCGTTGTGAACTTCTCTGTTTGTTGTTCATAGGAAATAGTCGAAGTTTCCTTTTCTCCAGGCTTCAGCGTTGTACGAAGCTCGCCTTCAGACGTAGTAATTTCGCCTGACGACGGAACTTTCGTTGTGAACTTCTCTGTTTGTTGTTCATAGGAAATAGTCGAAGTTTCCTTTTCTCCAGGCTTCAGCGTTGTACGAAGCTCGCCTTCAGACGTAGTAATTTCGCCTGACGACGGAACTTTCGTTGTGAACTTCTCTGTTTGTTGTTCATAGGAAATAGTCGAAGTTTCCTTTTCTCCAGGCTTCAGCGTTGTACGAAGCTCGCCTTCAGTCGTAGTAATTTCGCCTGACGACGGAACTTTCGTTGTGAACTTCTCTGTTTGTTGTTCATAGGAAATAGTCGAAGTTTCCTTTTCTCCAGGCTTCAGCGTTGTACGAAGCTCGCCTTCAGTCGTAGTAATTTCGCCTGACGACGGAACTTTCGTTGTGAACTTCTCTGTTTGTTGTTCATAGGAAATAGTCGAAGTTTCCTTTTCTCCAGGCTTCAGCGTTGTACGAAGCTCGCCTTCAGACGTAGTAATTTCGCCTGACGACGGAACTTTCGTTGTGAACTTCTCTGTTTGTTGTTCATAGGAAATAGTCGAAGTTTCCTTTTCTCCAGGCTTCAGCGTTGTACGAAGCTCGCCTTCAGACGTAGTAATTTCGCCTGACGACGGAACTTTCGTTGTGAACTTCTCTGTTTGTTGTTCATAGGAAATAGTCGAAGTTTCCTTTTCTCCAGGCTTCAGCGTTGTACGAAGCTCGCCTTCAGACGTAGTAATTTCGCCTGACGACGGAACTTTCGTTGTGAACTTCTCTGTTTGTTGTTCATAGGAAATAGTCGAAGTTTCCTTTTCTCCAGGCTTCAGCGTTGTACGAAGCTCGCCTTCAGACGTAGTAATTTCGCCTGACGACGGAACTTCTGTTGTGAACTTCTCTGTTTGTTGTTCATAGGAAATAGTCGAAGTTTCCTTTTCTAAAGGCTTCAACGTTGTACGGAACTTATCAACGGCTGTCGTATCCTCTCGAGACGAAGGTGCTTCTGTATCTGATATATCTGTCACCAAGTCATGTGCATTTGTTGTTAATCTGATACCCGAAGACTCAGAGGTTGATGTAAAATCTTCTGGAAATTTAGTTTTTCTTTGTCTTTCTGTTGTCCAGTATTCTACTGTCATTGGGCCATCCGTGGATACCAATTCAGGATGGAAAGTTGTTATTACTGGCGTCGTTTCATCGATAGGAATGTCTTTATACTCTTTCGGCTTCTGACTGTGACTGTCGGTTACGTTCTTCTTGTCATTAAGAATGCATTTAATGTCAGGATTACCGGAGAACCCTTGCGGGCAGGAACAAAGGATATTATGGTTATCAACGGAGCACAAAGCAGACTCGCCACAGCCTGAGGTACATGGGTCATAACAAACTCCTAAAAGACACTGCATTTTGTCTTCACAGTCTGCATTATTTGAGCAACTAATAACATGATTCATTGTGTCGTTTGCTGTGGAATTTTCATAATTTAAATAATATTTTCATACAATTGAAGCGTTTTTCGATCGGGAGGAAAATAATTTCTATCGTATCTACATAGTATAAGAGGATGTCGGAAGTTTCATGTGCTATTCGGAGGAAATTCTTCGATAAATTCGTGGTTTGATTATTTACAGTTAGAACTTTGGTTTAGAAAGGTCAGAGTGAAGCGGATAAAAGATTAGCAGAGTCAGAGATTAGAAGGCTTGAGAGAAGAAGTGAAAGCGAGGATTACAGTTTTGACGTAATCAAAGAAATATTTGAAATGAGCATGAGCATGTGTGTGAATGTTGTTTTAAAGTTTTTGTGTTGCAGTTGGTTTGGTTTATGGGTTTTGCTTTTAGTTTCTCATATCTCTGTAGAAGAAGTCTTATTCCGTTTAAGTAGATCAGATCGCACCGGCTTGTCATATTTGCAATTTTGAGAAAAGATTTGATAAGAAAATAGCGTGTTGGTGAATATTTTTGTACAGTCTGAAGGCTTTTTCGATACAAATTAATTTGAAGATTTACAAAAATAAAAAATCATTCTTTGTTCGAAAGGAAGTGAAAGAATTTGTGTAATCTAATTGTGATAGCTTTGAGAGACCTAGGAAGACATATAGAGATAGAGAGAGATTGCTTGGTTTGATCTTCAAAATGTCTGAAGACAGCGCTAGTCGCTTTGAACTATGGTTTTTGTTACCTTTTAGGCATCCGTTCTTAGAGTCTTTGAGAAATCCGGGAGGGCAGAATTTACAAATTGGCTTGTGATCTTCAACGTAGCATGGGGAATCTTCTGCGCATGAAGCAGTGATACAAGGATTAACACACTGATAATTGCGACACGCCAACCCATCAGGGCAGCCACGATCGCGCAAACAAATAGAGAGAGTAGGGGTACAATCTTCTAGACAAATGCAAACTGGCTTGTGATTCTCCACGGTGCAGGTTTTGTTTTGTGGGCAGGGCGGTGATCGTTGAGGCGTCTCCACGCACGGGTTTTTGCATCTCCCAGACAAGCATGCCATATTTGATTCGCAATCATCGTCCAGGCGGCATTCTTTCTTGTCCATCGCGCACGTCAGTTCGCCAATCTCGTTCACCACAAAACCAAACTTGCAGATGCAAACTGGCTTATGATTTCGAACGATGCACTTCTTGAACTCGTCGCACTTAAGATCGGAAGTAGCGCAAGGATCTTCACACTGCCCATTTCTCGTACATGCCAAGCTTTCGTGGCAATCGTTGTGCGTCTGGCATTTAACAGCAACATCAGGAATTCTCGGACTTTCTTCGCACTTCGGATCGGGATTGCAATGTTGATCAGGTCTTCCAGTGTGGCAGCTGGGGCATGAGCATCTTGGACGATGGAGCACGGTTGTGCAGAGTGCGTTCTCGCCGCAAGCGCCGCGCAACGTGCATGGATCGACGCATTGAACCCCAATACAAGCTTTCTCGCTTGGGCAATCTAAGTCACTCAAACACTCCTGGTCTGTTTGTTTCGATCGGTGGTCACAAGAATTCAAAGGGGAGTTTAATGACAAAATAATTTTGTGTTCGATTCGAAACAAAAGAAGTGAGGAAAGGATTTTGATTTCATTAATGATATGGTGTTGCAGATGAGTGTGTTTGGTGTTGAGTGGGAGTGTATAAAAAAATAAATAAAAATTGCATTTAAAAAAATGTTTTCTGCCAATTCGGATAAAATTTCACAATCGACACATCTCTAAAATAGCGACGAAGGTTGAGAACTGTGTGTAGGGGAGAGTTTCTCACAACGGAATTTCGTTTACGGCTTTATCGGAGCTTCCTAATCTTAAGCTTTTCACATCCAACACATACGCTCGTGCCCGGAAATGAACAGTAAAGCAGTTTTCGATCGATCTTTCTCGTCTTTTTCTTTTGCAGTATCACGCAATGCTTTTCGAAGAAAAAGTTTTGTGTGTGAAAATAAATAGCGGGGATAAATGTTTGTTTGGTGGGTCGAGTGGGAGAGAATTTTCTTTTGATTTCTAGCTTCTTGCTTCTTGCATTTATAAACAAAATAAAGTTATGTACATAGGAAAAGTGCGCTTTGACTCAAACAACACACGGCGATGATAAAATTAACCCAAAGGAAGATTGGCTTGTAAAATAAAACACAAAAACTGTACATAAACATAAAATCCGAGCCTAAAGTTGCAAAAACACGTTCTATGTGAGAATGTCCCGTCCACACAATTCCCAATCTGGCTATTGTAACAGAAAATGCATCAAACATTTCAAGTGAACTTATTCAAAAATAAATTTAAAATTTACTAACTATTTACAAAAGTCGAAACTACCAATAATATTCAATGCCTAACAATATCTCGCGACTTCAGGTCTAATGCCAACGGAGTCGAATTTTGTGGGAGGCGGCGCAGAATGGGAAAATGGAGAGGAGAGAATCGGACGATTTTCCATGCGGTGAATTTATGGTCTTGATGGAGCGAAGGAGGGAAACGATGGGAAGTTTTTTTTTTTCGAAAAAAATGTAATAGGCAGATTGGGAATCCGCGACATGACAGTGACATTTGATTAAAAATAAAACTTGAATTTCAAAAATCTTTTAAAATGTGTATGTTTGTTGTGTGTTTGAATAAGTTTTGATGAAAGATTCGTCTTAAGTTGATTACCTTGAGAAGGCTCTGGCTCGAAAGCTTAGCTTCCAAACTTAAAGCTTCGTCCGAAAAGCTCTCGTCTTGAATGAAAGCTTTATCTAAGAAGCTTCAACAAAGCTTCCAAAAAAGGTTTCGAATCTTTCAACAAAAAGCTTTTCTCATGTTCATAACAATGATGTGCTTTGGTTCCGAATTCACGATCAAAACTTTCGTTTCAACTTCAAATTGATTAATTCCAAATTATTAATAACTCAACTAGTGAATAATGCCAAAATGTGTCAAACTCAAATCAACGAATAACATCAACTAATTAATTTTTTAAATTTTGAATTTTAATCTCGCCTAGTGAAAATGTTAACGGCGCCAGCGAAAGGCCGACGACGCATTTGGATTATCAAAAAGTAATATTACTCGAATAATGTTTTGGAAATGTAATAAAACTTTGTTATGATGATTTATAAATACGTGCTTAATATTAAATGATTGTAAATTAATGACTAGAGATTGGAGATTGGATTTGTACTCACTCTGTCGGCAGACGTATTTGCTGCCTTGCTGCACGCAATCACCTCCTCTAATACAACCTGTTGTTCGGCAATCCTTCGGCTCGGTTGGTGGAAGATAAGTGACACCTGAAAGCATGTCGAGAGTTTGTTTAGTCGATTGTCGGTGAGATATTTCTGGTAAGTAGTGGTTAAAACATTTACATTCTATGTTAGGATCTCCGTTAGGATACAGCGGTGGACAATGGCAACTTGGACTTCCATTCCGATCCATTTTGCACATTGCGTTAGTTCCACATCGATGCGTCGAACACGCATTCATTTGTTCATCGTTGCATGTGCATCCCCTGATAGGATCGCCAATGCATCCAGCTTGACATTTGCATTCCGGTCCGGAAGGCGTGTCGAGGCAGTAACTGTTGATACCGCAAGTGTTTCTCTGGCACGAGACAACCTTTGGCTCGTGACATTCGACCTTAGCATCGCCCGAGTAGCCGGGGAGACACAAACATGAAGCTTGACGATTCTCCACACGGCACTGAGCGTTAATCCCGCAGACACCGCGTTCAAGGCAAGGGTTCTTGCAAGATCCGGCGACGCATTTCTTATCAAGATCACAGTTTTCGTCACTCTGACATTCGACTTTAAGACATTTGATGGTTGGTTCGCCTGTGAAGCCATCTGGGCAAAGGCAGAGCGCTCGATGATCAGCTGACCTGCAAAGCGCCTTTTCGCCGCACTTCGTCGAGGTGCAAGGGTCTTTGCATTTACCTTCAATACAAGACAAGTCGTTGCTACAATCAGAATTAAGTCGACATCCATCAACGCAAACATTCTTCTGACAAAGCTGACCAGTGGCACAATTGCCGGGATTACACTTCATTCGACAAGTTCCTCGTTGGCATACTTGACCACAATCGCAGTCGTTCGTCGACTTGCACTTCGACACGCAATACCGTTTTGATTCGTCGCACTCGCAGTTGCTGTTACAAGACTCGAGCGGACTTGAGCAGCCAATGAGCGGATTGCCGATCATTCCTTGTGGACAGTTGCATTGGATGCCATGATTAAAGACGTTGCATTCAGCGCAAGCTCCGCACTGTCCAGACAGCGAGCACGGGTTTGTGCATTGTTTGTTGATGCACGTTTGATCTTGCGGGCAGTTGTTGTCAGTTCTGCATCCGGCTTGACAAACTCGGTTTTCGCAAATGAAGTCTTGGCTGCATTGGCTGTCGGTACTGCAAACAGCACGACAAGTTCCTCTGATGCAGCGCTCGTCGGATAAACAATTTTGATCGTTGCGGCAAGTTGAGCGACATTCTTTACCATAGCAAGTTTGTCCCTTTGCGCAATCTTCGTGCTTCTCGCATGATGACATCGGATATCTGCAGCTAACTGCTGCATTTCCCACCAACGGTTCAACGCAAGAACACTTTGCTTGATGATTGAAGGCGGTGCATTCGGCATTCGTTCCGCAAGCCGTCGGGTCTTGGCATGGATCGACGCACTGTTGGTTGACACACGAAAGGTTATCTGGACATCCTGAGTTCGATCGACATCCCGCAGAACAAATTTGTCCTTGGCAAGTTTCTCCATGTCTGCAGTCATCGTCTTTACGACACAAAGGCTTGCAAGCGCCACGATCACATCTCTCGTTGTTCAGGCAGCCAGCATCGTTCGCACAAACTGGCCGACAGAAATCGTTAAAGCATGCTGAGTCTTCAGCGCAATCACGATTCTCTGAGCATGGCAAAGCCGGTGATCGTGTGCAGCCAATCTTAGCTGTCGGACTTGGAACCATGCCGCGAGTGCAAGAGCAACTCGCTCGTTGATTTGAAACGGTGCACATGGCATTTGGTCCGCAAGGATTCTCTTCGCATGGGTTCTTGCATTTGTTGTTGAGACACGACTCGCTTCCGCTACAATCCTCGTCCGAGTGACATCCGAAGACGCATTTGTTGTGAAGGCAAATATGGCCAAGGAAGCAATCGTTATCAACGCGACAGGTCAACATACAATTTCCGTCGATACATTTCTCGTTAAGAGCGCATTCCTGATCGGCCGAGCAGAGTGGCATGCACATTGTGTCTGTACACGACTTGCCCGAAGTGCAATCAGTGTTGGAAGAGCAAGCGACGGGAATACGAACGCATTCGCTTTCAGAGTTTCCAGTGAAACCCGCCGGGCATGAGCAAGTCTTGACATGAGATCTCATTGAGCATTCAGCGTTCATTCCACAAGATTGCGGAAGATCGCAAGGGTTCAAACATTGGCCGTTTAAGCAAGCCTCTTGTGTGGCACACTCTGAGTCTGAAGAACACGCGGCCTTGCAGATGAGTCCGTTACAGTAAGCGTCGGGCGGACAGTTAGAGTTGGTCTGGCATGGAGTTGGCTTAGGTTTGCAGCCGTTGACTTTGTCTTTAGGATTTCCCTCGTAGCCATTGCGACAAACGCAGAATGCAGCATGATTTTCAGAAGAGCACTCAGCGTTTGGTCCGCATGTGACGCTTTCACAAACGTCGCGACATTTAGGAACTCCATTCTCTTGAACGCATTTCGCAGCTTTCGGGCAGTCATCGTTGATTTGGCATTCGACAGCTTTCTGGCAGCCAACTGTATAAGCGTCGCCAACAAATCCTTTCGGGCATGAACACTTGAACGAACCTCGATTGTTCTTGCAAGTCGCGCCATCACCGCACGGCGAGCTCTCACAGAAATCTATCAACTTGCAGCTCTTGAGTGGATCGCCAGAGAAGCCAGGCTGGCATTGGCAAACTTGTTTATGATTCTCGGCAGTACACAAAGCGTTATCACCGCACGGTTCACCCATAAGGCAGACAATCTTGCACATGTGGTTGTCGCATCTCTTATCATTGCTGCAGTCGTCGTCTGATTGGCATTCAATCTTTCGGCAAATTTTTCCGTCGGAGTAGAAACCTTGCTTGCACTCGCATTCGGCGTTGTGATCTCTTGCAATGCACTCAGCGTTGCGACCACACAAGAATCTTCCACTGCACACGTTCTTGCATTCTGACCTTCCGTTCGAATCAATAGCGCAATGTTCTCCGATGTCGCAGTCTTCGTCGTTGACGCACTTTGGCTCCTGAACGCAAATGTTGTTCTGGCAGTATTGGAAGTCGGGGCAGGTCGAGTTGCTTTTGCAGGTTGGCTGACAAACCTTCTGAATGCACATTTGATCGTTCAAGCAGTCTCGAGAGCTCGAGCAAATCGTTCCGCAGATTCCGTTATTGCATTTAGCTCCAGCTGGGCATTGGTTGTCGGCACTGCAGTATTGGAGTTGAATGCAGCCAAGCAACGGGTTTCCGGTTGTTCCAGGCTGGCAAGAACAAACGCCGACGTGATTGTCAGTTGTGCAAACTGCATTTGAGCCGCAAGCGTTTGGCAATGAGCATGGATCGATACATTTTGAGCTGATGCAAGATTTCCTCGAGTCACATTCATTGTTCTCACTGCACTCGATTTGATCGCAAGACACTTTGGGATCGCCTTTGGTGTTCGAAGGGCATCTGCACGAAACTGTGTGTCCGATCGTTCGACAGATCGCATTCGATCCACAAGCTTGAGTTGATTCGCATGGATTTCTGCATTTTGAGTTTTCGCAGACAGCCGAGTCGGGACAGTCGATGTCAGTGAAGCATTCACCAGGCTTGCGACAGCCTCCTCGAACCGGATCTCCAACCAAGCCTTCAGGACAAGAGCAAATGAAGTTTCCTTGAGTGTTCTTGCAAACGGCCGACTCATGGCAAGGGCTCTCGAGACATTCGTCGATATCTTCGCACTTGTTCTTCACCAAAGTGTAGCCGTTGAAGCAAGCACAGACGGCTTCGTGATCGTTCACCTCGCAGGATCCTTTACCACATGACATAAAGTCGCATGGGTTTGAGCATTTGTTTCGTTCCAACTCGCAAGCTCGGTCCATCGGGCATTCGTCATCATTCAAGCACTCCACACGGAAACATCCAACGGATTTGTCTTCTGGATTGCCCAAGTGACCCGAAGGGCAGTGACATTCGGCTTCATGGTCGCTAGCTTGGCAAAGTGCGTTGTTTCCGCACTCTTTTTTGGAGCATGGATCGATACATTTTTCATTGAAGCAAGACAAATTGTCAGCGCAGTCGTCGTGTTTAAGGCATTCAGTGGATTTACGGCATCCAGTCTCTCCGTATGGATCGCCGACAGTTTGAGCTGGGCAAATGCATTTGTACGATCCAGGAATATTCTCGCAAATTGCTGACGGATGGCAAAGTTTCTCGCTGCACTCGTCGATGTCGGTGCATCCAAACGGCGTTCCAATGAATCCTTTACCACACTTACACTTCGACTGCAAGCAGATTTGAGTGTGTGGACAGTCAACGTCGGAAGCACAACCGGGCACGCAAATGCCACCATCGTTACAAATCTCACCGGGCAGACAGTTATTGTTAGTATAGCAAACTTTCGAACAAACGTTGTTGAAGCATCTTTCGCCGATCGCACAAGAAACTGTGTCGTCGCAAGGCATGCTGCACTTGCTGCCAATGCACATATGACCTTTGGGACAGTCTTGAGTGACTTTGCAAATAGCTGGAACTCGAACGCAGCCTTGGTCAGGTGTTGGGTTGGCTTCGAATCCGGCTGGGCAGACGCAAGATGTTTTGTGGTTCTTAACGTTGCACTCAGCATTTGGGCCGCAAACTGCTGAGTTTTCGCACGGGTTTTGACATTTGCTGCCGACACAAGATTCTTCACTTGCGCAGTCTTTATTGCTACGACATCCAAGCACGCAAGCTCCGTTGACGCAAGCTTGATCTTTGCGGCATTGTCCGTTGCCAGAACATGGAAGCACACAAGCATTGTTCACACATTTCTCGCCAGCTGAGCAATCCGACGACTTCCGGCAGACGAATTTGCATTGGTTATTCTGACAAATTCCACCTTCGCAGTCGACGTCTGATGTACATCCTGTCAATTGTCTCACGCAACCATCTTGAGCGCTTCCTGAAAGCGGAGCGAATCGTTCCGGGCACGAGCAAACTGCCTTTCGACTGACCACTTTGCACAGTGCGTTAGATCCACAAGCGCCTTCACACGGGTTGACACATTTTCCTTGCTGACAAACTGAATCCAACGGACAGTCGAGGTTTCCTCTGGGACAGTCTCCTTCAATTTGCATTCGACAACCGGCAGTGTAAGGGTCGCCGATATAGTTCGGTGGACATTTGCAAACGGGTCCGCTGTTTGTTGCTTCGCAAATTGCAGTTGGATGGCAAACATTGGCGTTGCAGCTTTCAGTCGGGGTGCATTCAACGTCTGCGATGGGATTAGGCTTGAAGCCGACTGGGCATTGGCAGCTCGTCTTATGATCTTCAGCAATACAAACAGCGTTCTCTCCACAAGTGTCGGGGCTACAGGCGTCGAAGCATTTATGTTCCATTCGATTGCAGAGTTGAGTTGGCGGACAATCGTTATTATAGACGCAGGGGACTTGTTGACAACCTTTGACCGGATCGTTAGGATCGCCGGCATACGAGCCGGGCGGACATTTACATTGAGCGATATGGTTATTGGTTATGCAAACGGCGAGTGGACCACAACGAATGCTGTCGCAAGCCGGCACGCATTTGAAAACGCCTTGATGCTTGATGCACATTTCCGATTCCGGACATTGAGCGTTAGTCGAGCACTCGTTTTGGCGTTCAAGTCGGCATCCATTTCGATCGTTGGGATTTCCGGTGTAGCCGGGCAAACATTGACAGTTTCCTTCGTGATTGTTAGCGACACAAGTCGAATACGGCGGACAATTAAATTCTGCACAGACCGGAACGCATTTCAAAACTCCCAAAACGTCTTGACGACAAGCGGCGACTTGTGAACATTCATCGTTGTGCGAGCATTCGGGAACTGATGGTTTCTCGCAAGAAGAAGTCGTTGGATTCCACACGAAACCATCTTGGCATGAACACACCGGTCCTTGGCTATCGATTTTGCAGACTTCGTTCTTTCCACACGCAACGGCGTTGCAGCCATCGGGAAGCAAAAGCTTTTCTTCTTGTTGGCAGCCTCGAGTCAAGTCGATTGGGTTTCCTTTGAAACCTTCAATGCAAATGCAAGTTGATCGGTGATCGCTTGTTACGCAGAGAGAGTTTGGACCGCATTGGATCTTACTGCAACCATCAACGCACTTTCTGAAACCTCGACCGTTCTTGAAGCAAATCTCAGAGCTTCGGCAGTCAACATCAGTTTCACACTGTCCAACCAAGGTGCATCCATTTGTGAGATCGTCGGGATTTCCACTATAGCCTGGTGGGCAGATGCATTTCCCACCATCGCAAGCTGATCGCGGACCACACTTGACCTTCTCACACAAGTTCTTGCATTTACCACGTTCGCAGTTGAATCCTGATGGACATGAAACTTCTTTGCTGCATTTGCAGGTCTGTGGATTGTCGCAAAGTCCCTTCTGAATAGTCGAACACATTTCAAAGGGATTTCCAGCATAATTCTCTTTACACTTGCAGTCGTAGCTTCCAGGTGTGTTGATGCAAACTGCGTTCTCTCCACAAACCTGAGTGGAGCATTCATCGATGTCAACGCAAGAGATGTAAGGATTTCCATTGAATCCAGGCGAACAGACGCATTCCACTGAGTTGATTCCTTGTCGACACTCCGCTCCTTTTCCGCAAGTTGATGGCGTGCACTTCTTCTCACTCTGCTGGCCACAACCTTCGTAAGGGTTTCCGTAGCTTCCAGGGTCACAAGCGCAAACGCTTCCCATAACTCCGTACTCGCAATGAGCGTTCTTTCCACATTGTGGACTGCACGTTGGCTTCACGACTGGCGGCATGCAAATATAGTCAGGATTTCCTACGAAATATTGTTCACAGACACATCGACCAGTGTTAGAATCGCAGTTCGCTCCAACTCCACAAACGACTCCGTCGCATTTATGTTTGCAGCGACCGTTGATGCACACTTGAGGTGATTGACATGGGCGTTGAGATGAGCATTGATCTGTTAAGCAGGAACCGCCAGGGAAAGGATTGCCGAGCTGACCCGTTGGACATTTACATGTTGGCCCATCAGACGTGACGATACACATCGCTCCTTGTCCGCAGTAGAATCCTTCGCATTCTAAAGAAATAATAAAACTTCAGTTATGTCGTTGTTAGCGGAAAACGTTTGAGTTAACTTACCGGAAACACAATCTCCATTTGGACCTTCAGTGTATCCAACTCTGCAGCGACACCACCCAGCATGATTTTCAGGCTCGCAGAATGCATTTGATCCGCAAAGAAGATCAGCGCAAGGGCTGACGCAAGTGCGATCTCGGCAGTGAAGATTCGACGCACAATCGGAGTTGGTTGTGCACTCCGATTTTCCTCTAATTGGATCTTCGAAAACGCAGCCGCTCTTGTAAGCGTCACCAGACATTCCATTGGGACAGATGCACTTGTAACCGCCTTTCTGAGTGACGCATTGAGCTCCATAAGCACAAGGCGCATTTGCACATTCATCGGTGCTGACGCAGCCTTGCAGCGGATCACCTTTGAAACCAGCTTCGCACATGCATTGAGGTGGATCAGTCGGGCTGCATTTGGCGTTGATTCCGCAAGCGAATCTCTCACAAGGACTACGACAAAGGTTTCCAGCGTCAACGAAGAAAGGTGGCGGACAGATACACTCGCCAGGCTGCACACACTTCTCATTCGAACCGCATTCTTTGTCGGCTGCGCAACGACGTTGTGCGGGCGAACAGAGACCTCGGTTAGGATCGCCATTATATCCGGGTGGACAATCACATTTAAAGCCGCCCTCTGTGTTAGTACAAACAGCATCATAGCCGCAGGTTTGAGGGTTCTCAGAGCACTCGTTAATGTCCTCGCAGGATCCGTCAGTCTGAGTTCTGAAACCCTTCGGACAAGCGCAATAGCTCACGCCGCCAGTGATCGAAATGCATTCGGCGCCATTCGGACATTTGTTACCATTGGAACAGCCAGCCAGAATGCAGTTTCCTCCGACCAGCTGGTAAGGCGGCTGACATTGACACTCGGCACTGTTACATTCTTCGCAGAAGTGGAATGGATTTCCGTTAAAGCCAGAGGGACAAGCGCACTCGTAACTTCCAGGGAGATTCTTACAGATCGCGTTAACTCCACACGCAGGCTTATCGTTCTCAGTACACTCGTCAACGTCGCGACAATTCTGCGAAGCAGAGTCTCGCGTGTAGCCTTGACCACACACGCACACGTTCGACCCTCCAGGATTTGTTACGCACTTTTCGCCGTGCGGGCAGGGGTTTTTATCGTTACATTGAACTAGTTTTTTAATTTCGTTACATCCTTTAGTATAAGCGTCACCAGAGCTGCCACCGGGACACTGACACGTGAACCGTCCTGGCATATTGTTACAGACTGCTCCAGGTCCGCAGGGGTTGTTAAGACATTCGTTAATATCGACACAAGTACCTGCAAAGTCGCTGAAGCCGTCGGTACAGAAGCACTTGGCGCTTCCTTTCTCCAATCGACATTGGGAGTTCGGACCGCAGTTCAAGTGTTCACAAGGATGACGACAGTCATTTCCAATGTTGGGTTCAGGGCACAAGCAGCGTTTGTAGGGATCGCAGATGGCATTACCCGGGCAATCGCTGCTCTTCTCGCAAGAGACAACAGCGATGCATCTGACAGTTGGATCGGGATCGGCGACTGTACCTTCTGGACACACGCACGTGTATGAACCTTGTGAGTTTTGGCAAAGCGCGTTTTCACCGCATGCGTTCGGTCGTGTACACTCGTTGATGTCGAAGCATTGCTTGGTGGGATCACCTGAAAATCCTGGTGGGCAGGAACAGTCAAAGGCTCCGTCTCGGTTTGAGCAGAGTGCGTTGATTCCACATAAACCAGAAGGCCCATGAGATTCATCGCACTCGTTGATGTCGACGCAACCCTTCGAGATGTCTGTAGGAAGGAAAGTCCAACCTTCTTCACAGATGCAGAAAGCTTCGTTTCCTTCCGGTTTGCAGTAAGCATGAGATCCACATTTGACGTCTTCGCACGGAGCCTTGCACGGCATCCTTGGTGGAGTTCCAATGAATCCGGCATCGCATTGACACTTGAATGATCCGGGGATGTTCAAGCAATTGGCTCGGTCACCGCAAACGTTCGGATTTGATCGGCATTCATCGATGTCCAAGCAAACTGAACCGGAAGCTTCAAAGCCTTCTTGACAGAAACATTGACCTTCGATACATTCAGCATTGTTCGTACAGTCGAAGTTGCTGTGACAAAGTATGTTCACATCTGCTTGTTCACACGCTATCTTCGCGTCGGGCTTAGCTCGGTAACCTTGAGGACAGATACAGTTGTAGCCCGGCGAAGAATTCTCACAGATTGCAAAGTTTCCGCAAGGTTTCTCAAGTGCAGTGCACTCGTCAATGTCCACGCAACCTTTGAAGGGATCGCCAGTGAAGTCAGGTAGGCAGGAACAAGCGAAGCTTCCGGGAGTGTCTTGGCAAACCGCGTTTTGACCGCATGGGTTATCGGCGCACTCGTTGATATCTAAGGAAAGAGATCGAGCTTTAGTTTCAAGTCGTGACTGAAGATTATTTTTTACAAAAGATTTTTCTTTGAAAACTTTCATTTAAAAATTATTTGCGATGAGCCGATTAAGTTTAATTTAAGGTTTATGTACAAGCAAGTTGAAAGACTGTTACTAACTGTTACACGAGACATCTCCTTGTCCTTCGAATCCTTTGGGGCAGAGGCATCGAAACGAGCCAGGAACATTTATACACTTAGCATTAGTTGCACATGAATTATTTTTAGAGCATTCGTTAATGTCAAGGCATTCGCCCTTGGATGTTAGAGCGGAGAATCCGTTGGGACAACTGCAGTTGTAGCTTCCAGGCGTATTTACACAAACAGCTCCGACCGAGCAGGGATTGCTGACGCATTCGTCGATATCTGTGTTGAATATTAGTGTGGAAAGGTGGGGCGGGTGTGGGTGAATATACATGAGTTTGATTAATAATTAGAATGTCCATCAAGCAATGTCTCATCATGCGTTAACTGTACATCTCGGTTAATAGGAAGTCGAGTCGCTTACCTTGACACTCTGTCATCGCATCGCCAACAAAACCTTCGGGACAATAGCACCTGAATGTCCCAACTTCATTAGCACAGTGAGCATTACGTCCGCAAGGCGATCGAGCGCATTCGTTGTAATCGACACATCCTGTTGAACGAGCGTCTCCGTCGAAACCTTCTGGGCAGTCGCAGCGATGACCACCCTCGAGGTTTGTACAGATTGCGCTTGGTCCGCAAGCTTCAGGATGAGCGCACTCGTCGAGGTCGACACATCCATCATATGGATTTCCTTCGAAGCCTTCGATACAGGAACAAGTGAAGTTGCCGGGGTAGTTGTGACACTCAGCATTGATTCCACATGCTCCTGGCCTTGCACATTCATCGATGTCTGTGCAACGCTCTTCACCGTCTCCCTCAAACCCTGGCTTGCATTTGCAAGCAAAGTTTGCTGGTAGATTACAGCACTCTGCGTTTTCAACACATCGCGCCGCAATCGAGGGATCTTGACACTCGTCAATGTCTGCGAGTAGAAGATTGAAGAACAATTAGAGATCGTTGAGAGTCGAGAAGCGTTCAACCGTCTCACCTTCGCAATGAAGACCATCGCCGACATATCCCGGGAAACAGGTACATGTAAAGCTACCTAAAGTATTCGTGCAATGGGCAAAGACATCGCATGGTCTATATTTACACTCGTTCTCGTCTGTAACGAAAGGAAATTGATTGAGATGTAAGTGTTTGAACGGAGCGTCGAAGGCCGAGTTGAATTACCTGGAACTTGGCAGTTGCATCCGCCAAAACCATCGTTACAATGGCAGAGATGGTCGAGACACACTCCGTTCGAGCATGTTGATCCATCTTCGCTGTCACAGTCATCTAAACGAGAAGAGTAAAGCGTGATTAGACAAGAATTTCGCTGAAGTTTCTTTCGATCAACTCACTTGTACACTTGAGCTCTTTTCTCAGTTCATCTGAGCCCATGTAACAATCTTGCAGCCCATCACAGAGCCTTGACAGTTCGTAAATTTGCAGAAACTCTACGGACTCATTGACCTGACATCCGAAGTATCCGTCTTCCAGGTTCAGAAAGAACACTTCGTGTCTGTTGCCAAAAAGGTTCTTCCTACTGGAAAATTGTGAAAGTGCCTGAAAGTCGAATGAGTAAGAAGTTGAGATCATTGAAGTTTTATTCTTGCGGCGGAACAGAAAGAGAAGAATCGAAGAAGGAGGCGTCTCGTCTCATGTGGGCTTTTCATTGAAAACGCTTGATGAATCAACGTCGATAAAGAATAAGTGAAGCTATTGATTGTGTTTCTTCGAGTAGTCGAGCACAACTTGCAGCTTGTAAATGCAGCGCGGTAAGGTCTCTCAAATTATAAGGAATTAAATTGTAAACAATTTAATATTGCTTTGTACGATGAGCGAGCGATAATGTTGCTTCCCATTTTCATTGTAATATCGCGATTAAACACCACTTGCCGCGTTGAGCGAAAAGCGCTGAAGACTGATCGTCGGAATTGCTGCTGAAGCTTCAACTCTAATTAATGTCTGAGTCAGTTTTCGATTTCAGCAAAATTATTCAAAGTTTATTGCACCGTGTCGCTTGGCTAATTGAAACGAATCAGTTCCACGAGAGCGTCTCTGCTGGAAACTGCAACTCCGCGATCGTCCGGCTCGATTCTGCTCTGTTTGCATAAAAGCGATTCTCATCACGCGGCTCGGTGTTGCACCACATCGCTCGGAGGGTTTTTCGTTCTCTTGCGCTTTTATGATGGGCAGAAATTAATTTTATGTTTTCCACTCAGACAGCGTTTTACGATCCAAGATGAGTCTATTAAGCGCCTTGGAAACTTCTTTTCTAAACTAATTTTCTCGATTTACGACTTTGTGTCGTTTCGCAGAAAAACCGATCAAAGATTAAATCGAAGGAATGGAAACGTTAGCGAGTCTCGAGCGATCGATGAGCTCAGACTCAGACTTGACTTCTTCTTGGACTTTTTCGTGAAATTTATTCAATGTTAACAAGCATCTTGATTATTCTATGATTTCGCAGAGACGAAGAAGACTCGGTCATTGTAGACATAATGATTTTCGTTTTTGCAGCAGCCAACAGCGAGAGATTGACAGTAATCGATAAACATAATCAGAATTTGATGTTTAGACGCTTTTATTTATTCGATGATGTCAGCAATCAGCAAATGTTAATCGCATTGAATTAGAGACTTTGACTGGTTGGAAGTCTGTACGATAACATTTCACATCAATGGCTTTGTCTTCGGATCATCGTTTAACACTCGGGAAGGTGCAAGATGAAGTCAGACCGAAAAAATATCTTTCGCAACCTTGGCAGCCTTGATACTGGTTTTCTCGCTAAATATTTCTCCGCGTCTGCGGCAACAATGCGCGCTGCATCCACCATAAAACATGATTTGTTCTCCATGCAGCAGAATTCACTTTTAAGCAAAAACAAATAATTCTTGTTTCTTCCTTCTCGTCTCTTCTCGCCCCAGAGCGACGAGCTTTGAGCACAAAAATTCAAAGAAATCCAAGGCGAAAGAGGAGTCGAGTCGTTCGTACGAAAGGAAAATGATGAATAATTTATATTTAAGAAATTACTTATAATGCGAAGATCTGTTACCATTCGCCTGTGGTTTATGAGCCTTCGTTACTCCGCGAGAGTGTTCTCGATTCTGTTTTCAGTTTCCAGCGCTTCTCTGCCGTCTCGCGGTTTCTCGAAGCTTTCAATTTGAGGTTGCGAGAGATTCGCCGTAAATTGAAAATTCTTTACAAAGTTATGACTCAAAGCGAGGCTCAATTAAACCTAGAATTTTAATCAATCAATTGACACGAACTCTCAATGGTCTCGCTGGCCACGTTATAAATTACCAACGTGCTCGAAATTCTTAAGCGCGACCGACGCTCGTGATTCCGCTTAAATTAATCTTTGACTAGTAGATCGGAATAGCTTCACATCGTCGGTCGACTGGCGACCCTTAATAAGCCTTGCTCGATTGAAAAGTTAAACATCGATTTGCAAGCGATCGCCAGAGACGGTTTTTCGTGTTTCTCTTCAGCAACTGTTTCGCTACATCATTTCTAATTCAATTTGGCTGAGCAACGAAATTTGTTATGTTGAAACATCGCGGCCGAATGTGAATGACTCGCAGCGATTTTGTCTCGATCCATTTTCAAGTGCGAGAAGCTTGAGAAGCCAGCGGCCTAACTGTTGTTCGCTTCGCTTTATCAATAAAGCTTGTAAATTGCTCAACTTCGCGAACAATGCATTGATTACACCTCGAAGCACAGCTTATGACATTAACATCGAAACGGTAGAAAACAATCTGCGCGAGCTTTATTATAAAAGAGCAGCAATAAATTTCTTCGAGCCTTTTTCTCTCGGCGCACTTTATTATGCTGCTCGTGGAGCTTAGACGCTTCCAATCGCAGATTGTTGTGCATTTCATTATTCTTCCATGAGCGCTCCTGCACCAATTTGCAAGTACATGATAGAGAGCGTAGCTGAAGGTTATCGTTTGGCGATCTCTCGTGTGTGATAATGTGAAGCTTCGGTGCCAAAACTGCTTCTCGATGCTTTGTGCGAGGACCGAGCCAAGGCAAGTCCGAGATAAATAAAATTTTGTGCTCCACACTGCGCGACGAAGAAGAAATCTTTTCGTGACTCTCCCGCCCGATGACTTTTGCCGAGATAAATGTTTTTCAATTTCCTTCTTCAAATAAATTAAAAAGCATGTTGCTTGTCCCCGCCAGTTCCAATGGCGATGCTTTATCTCGGTGGCTTTCAAAAGAAACGCGAGCGAGATTCCTCGAGCCGTTAAGAGCAAAGCACAAATAGATTTCCAAATTCTTCTAGCGATGTCATTGCCAGTTTCAATTAACGAGTCGATTCAACTGCTGCCGGGTTGGATGGCGAACGTAGAAAATCCTTTCGCGAGTAACATTGTATCAGAGATATCACGTTGCGTTGCCAAGAAAGCGCTATTGTGAGTCGATCGCGAGCGGAATCTCTGCAAAAACGTTCTTTGTGTGTCGTCTCGTAAATGTCTTCGCGACAGTGAAACGAATTACGTAAGTAACAGGAAGCAGAACGAAGAGACAAATTATATTTTAATTTATTCGCAGCGACAAAAATCGCGAGTGAAGAAGAACTTTACAGTTAACGCTCATAATGAATTGTTTGCTTTGAAGCTCAAACAGTAAAGCTAATTTCTTATTTGTCTTGCAAAGTTTGCCATTCGAGCGAAGAAACAGAGTGAAAAGTCTCAGTTAATTCCAATTGTCGTAAATTATCTGAAAATATTTGCAAACGCCGGAGGATTTATGAGCTCACGATGCTTACGGCTCGACGGGGTTAACAAACTGATTGTGTTAGGCTTAATCTCAGCTGGCCTCTGTGTGCCGTTGTCTCGTTAATGGAATAAACTTTTTTCTTGCATGAACACAATCAGTTTAGCGAACGAAATCACGATTTACGTAACTTTCCAACACACTTCAATAATTCAAATGCTGGCGAACGTGTTCGACATTTCATTGCCTCAAAAAGCGCGATCGAGTGCATTTCGCTTTCCAATACTCACCGAATTAAATAACAGCACTATCCACAAGACTAGTGGCAAAATATGTTTCATTTTGCTGAAATGAGAAGAGAGGAAAATAGATTAATAAAGCTTGACGCAGCAGTCCAAACATATCCTTCAGGTTCTGAGAAGACGAAGATCTCCAGATCGAAAACCATCGTTAATTGGAGTCGTCTACCCTCACTCGTGTTCATGTCCATTGCGAGTCGACAAATCCGTTTTGATAAAAGGAGAAAGAACAGAGCCATAAATTACTTGTGCGATCGTCTCGAGGGTGAAGCGGACGATATTCTGTACCTGCTATTAACTAGCAAGGCTCGGAGCTGCCTTGTATCGATAATGGGTAGCTTATTCTTAACACTTGATGTGTTAGATTAACGATACGCTCTGCGAGCGAGAAGTAGAACGCGCATAGACGCCGAGAAGAGAAATGGATCTGAGACATTAAAATTGATTTCTTTGTATTAAAGACGACAATTACGAGGGGAAATTGCGATAGTTTTAATGTTGTCCGCATCGATTGATAACGGAACGCCGCCAAGTCTTGTAGTCGCTATTCGCACGTCTCTCGAAAAGACGATAAATCATTCCGGGTCGCGTATGTAACCGATCATTGCTTAGCGGTTTGGACGAGTTGCGCTGCTGGCGCGATCGAGGAAATTATTAATTTATCATTTCAAGAGCTCATAAACAGATTTTGAAGGCAATTACGAATGCAAGGAGGCGATTACGGTGAAGATCCTCCAAACAAAAAGTCGAAAATGATAGGCTTCGTTCTATTAGTGAGCTTAATTACGCCATAAATAATGTCAGTGGATCAGCATTATTCATCATTATTCCGATTCTCGAATGCCCAAACCGTAATCAATCTTAGAGCTCGAAGCTTTCAATTCCAAACCCTCAACATTTTGGATCCACAAAGCAAACAAAGAGGAGATGAAAACAGAATTGTGCGGTGCTTGCAGCGAGATTTCAATTGCCGAGCGAGGAATCCGGCGTCAATTAATTACAATTAAATTTTAATCTGATTTGAGGTTGTTTATCTACGGAGCAGCGTTTCCATAACGAATCGCAACACAAGCGAAAGAGAAAGAGATTATCTCGAGACTATATTGATAGATTAAATGCATAAATAAATGCGAGTTTAATCGACAATTATTCGACTGAACATGCTGATTGCAAGCGAAACGAAACGGCGCGATGTTCCAGCCACAATCAAGATTCTCCGTTTTCATGTTCTCTGCTCGTTGTTTTCCATTTCATGACAACGTCAGATAGTTAATGAAAATTTATGAAAATTCTTTATCGCTTAATTGAAATGACGGTTGACTAAGTGAAACCGATAAATAAAGAACTGCAGTTGATTCTTTGTTGCGATCGCTAGAAATGTAAATTTGTCAAATGCGCAAAACCATGTCGACTACTTCGCTTTTCCAGAGCTCGTAAAGCGACCGTCGTCTCAGCTACTCGTAGAGAAATAATGCAAATCCAATAATCATAAATTTACCAGACTTCGTTGTTATGTTCTTATCATATTGCTTCGACTTTTATTATTTTTTGCATAAAGTTGTAAACAATGTTTTTATGCTTGTGCATGTGGCGAGTTCTTTCTTGCGTTCTCCTTCCGAATGACTGAATGCATAATAGAAAGATGACATGTTCCCATGTTCGCCTGGATGAGGAGGAAAGCAGTTGAGCTTCGCCTGCATCACAAATCATTTAATCTTATAGAGCTCTCATTGTTCGAGACACGACGCTGCAACATCACGAGAAGAGCTGAGTGATGTGCGCAAGTCAACATGAAACTTCAAGTGAAGAAGAGAGTCAATGACCAAATGAAAACACGGTGAGATGACGCTGTTCGCCCTGACAGCCCGATCGCATCTGTTGCCTTTCAATACCTCGCCATGATCCACGATGTTCGACCGGGAAAGTCGAAAGACATCAACAGCATGAGCGACATCGAACATATTTTTTTCTCGAGAAGAATTTCCTGAGATAACAAGCAAATACCATTTGTCGTATCGCGTTCGTATCAAATCAAACAATGATGAAACGTCTGTCATTAACCCTCTTTGTTGTTTGTGGAAACTGTTTTACAACGCATCGACGCTTGAGAGAAGTAAACAGCAAATTCTTAAAGCACACAGTGCTTAATTGAGGTCTGTAAGGGTCTTCAACTTGACTTTTCGTTCGTCTGCTTTAAAGGATATCCTGATGCCACAATGGATGTGCAGATAGATGCTCCGCGAAGCATATGCGATGCTTTATGAATATAAATTGTTTTGCTTCTCTCCAGAACTTCGACTTCTCGCTGAAGAATATTTGCTGCTGCCAGACGACAGATAGTTATCACGTCTTATGTTTCTTAGCCTCAGAGACTTCCATGGCATTTCTAATGGATTTGCAAAGTGTTTTGATGGATTTTTTAAGCTCTCGCGCTTTGATTTCGCGATCTCAAGGCTGTCAAGTCAATAAAGCTTTCGAAGAAAAACGCTTCGAATCAGAGAAAGCAATAAAATCGTCGTCTCGCTACTTAATGCCGCATTGTCTTCTTCCATTTGAATCTTTCATCTAACGCTCGTAGCGTGCAGTGCTTGCTTTCGCTGAAACGCTTCTTGCGCACAAATTCCACGACTGTTGACTCGCCAAGTTTTTCAATTAATCAGAGAATGGGAGAAGGGAATAGGAGAGACACAAATTAAAGAAATGATGAAGAGACGAATCAGCGACAAGACGAAGGAGAATTCATCGCAAATGCTTTCAAGTGACATCGCAGATAATTTATTTCCCTAACAACATCTCCGAGCGAAATAAATCTACGAGTGATTTATTGCTCGAGCGCTGGGTGATTAAACTCACATCGAAGATAAATTTGATAAAAATCCGACACTTTAACAGTTTAATCCCGTCACGGATCCTGTTTCCTTCTCCACAGGATTCAACACAATGTTGCACCGACGAGAGCGACCTTTGTGGCACGCACATTCAATTTCAAGAATGAAAGGCTTCGTGGGATTAAATGAAGCGGAGGAGAAGAAGATGAGAAGAAAATCCTTTCTCACATCACCAGCCGGCCACTCCCTTTGTTATGGCAAGCCTTCAATTAAGAATGATATATCTCTAAACATAAACTCCGCTCCAGACGCGATCAATTCTGAAACAGTGAGAAATGACGAAATGTCGAAACGAAATTAGTCAACACACGCTTCGATGCGATGACAGTCGTACAACTTAACTTAATTGGTTCTTTTCTAATTAATTCAAATAAGCTCGTTCCAGGTGATTCCAGGGAATGACATCGCCGTTCTTTAATCGTTAAGCGGCGAAAGAGTAATAAAGAAAGCCTATCGAATTACATCTTGATTTAATTTGTCCACTCGGTCGGCGCGAACGAGTAGAGGAAAGCCATTTGTCTCTGTTAAGCTGGAATTCCAGCAGATCAACTGCTCGTTAGATTTGAATCTTGACAAATTATGATTCTTGGGAATCTCTCTCGAGAATTAAAACATGTTGACATGCACTTCACGCAGTCAACTTCAAAATATTTTCTTCTAATCTCTCGGCTTCCTCATCATTAATCTTTAACAGGAATATCGACCGCCTAAGTCAAAAGCAGAGCGCAAAACAGAATCAATTAGATGAAGGAGAACGAGAACAACATTCAAATTCGGTTAGAACATTTCTTCCAGCACGGCAAACACGCGGCGATTGGAACTTTCAATTAGACACAAATTTCGAGTCAAACATTTTAATTTTTATTGAGTCATAAAATTATCTTCAGCCATAAAAAGCGTTCGAAGAATTCCAGAAGTCGTGAAGATATGAAATTACTTATGGCGGAGACACAAAGAACCGAAACTAAGATCAAATCCTGTTCGATCTAACAGGAAAGGCAATCAACGTAAATTGAACGGCGGGAGGAAGCGAAAGAATGAAATTAAGTTCGTGGCTATTCATTCAACGCTTTCGAATTTCACGTTTCCATAAAAACAATTCAATGGACGTGTGCATAAATTACTTATTGCACCAGCGATCGTCGGAGGTGAATCACGATTGAATGCATTTCGAATTTCGATGATCAAACATTTCTATCAATCAACTTAATTGAAGGCTTGCGTTTGGCTAACTGTTCATTCGAGCACCGCAAATAAAAGGGAACCAAGAGAGAGAAGAGGAAGAAGCGGTAATCAAATATCAACGATGGCGACAACAAACTTAATCAATTATTGTCTGTGACCAAACTACCTTTCATGATGGACATGATCGCCGAGTCGATTTGGAATTTTAATTTAATAACTGCGCGAGCACATTTCGTGTTTCAGCAGTTCATTTGTTACAGCTGGCCGAAGCCGAACCGCGATTAGAATGTTCTGTCGGATGGAATTTCTTCGAGCTGCTCAGTGAGTTTATCATGTGGTGAGCTCGCTCATTGTCTCAATCGTAATTGTGAGCTGAAGAGTCTGAAGTTTTTAATTTGTTTTGGTAAATGCCTCCCGAGTAAAGAAGGCGCACAGGGGGATAGCAACAATGTCTGGTGCTAACGCGAGGATTACAGAGTTCTCAGAGATTAATAGACAAGACTGAGTTGCGACTTGAGTTTCATTTGAGCTTGCGAGCTTCATTTGAGCTATAATAAATTAATGATAATTTTCATTTAAATGCCAATTAAAGTGATATTTGAATTCTGCCGAAAGGCTTTTATAAAACGTTTCTCCCTTTCCTCTGCAGTTCCTTGACTTCGTCATGACCCTGATATGTAGTGAGAGCATTTGAAGCCCGCGCGCGAGAATGGCAAAGCAAAAAAATGATAAACCATAAATAATTCATCTCGTTTTTCTTCAACACGAGCGATCAACCAATCGCCAGTACAATCGTTTAATTAAATTTGAAATAATAAAATGCAATTACATCAAAGGGAAAGGAGAGCTCGAACGAAAGAAAGAGCGCTCTAATTGCTCTGCATTTTTCTCGACTTAATTGTGCTTCTTCGATTCAATAATTCATTGGATTTTAATGGCTGGGAATATCTAAGAAGTCGGCAAATACTGAATTCGTGAATTGCAGAATGATTCGCTTGCCAATAAACTTTATTCTCCACTCGTCGATGGCTCGGGCGCCGTAAAACTCTCCTAGGAGTAATGAACAGCTAAAGTCAATAAAGTTTTCAGGGAAACGAGAATCCCGCAGCTCGGTCATTGACCAGCTATCTGCGAAATCTCCAGCCGGTCCGAATTAAATTATGCAAATTACAGCAGCACCGAAGTCGTCGGTGTGAGTTTATGGTCCGTGAATCGCAACTTTCTTCATTCTCCACGACTCCGTCGACTTGATGTCATCTCCAGGAAAAAATATTGCTTGAATTAATGACGAAGCTTGCTCGGGACTTTACTGCCTCGCTTCGCATTCGGTCTTCTTTCCGCTGGAATGATGTCATGCTAAAGGCGCTTTTATTAGCCCACAAAAATATTCAAACGATCGGGGATTACAAAACACTTTACTTCAATTTTTCGAAAACGTTCCGAGCCCAAGTACAAAGCTTGAATTTTAACAACAGTCCGAGCGAGCGGCTCGTGATGTTATTCAATTAATCGAATCGATTGTTATTTTGTGTCGAGCTTAAGCAGAAATACTTTTTACTCAGCATAATTAAAATCCAATTACGCTTCGAGAGATACCGAGGGACCGCGCAGACCATTAATTCTTCTTCATTTCGCGTAAATTCTTCGCAGCATCTTGATGGCCGATCGGATTGGAAGCGAGCGAATTTTTCTCATTAATGGAAACTAAGCGTTCAAAACATTTCGACATCGCTAAGATTATTCAACACATCGAGCCAATTATTTTCCTATTTGGAAGCGTATAGAATCGCGTGTAAGTCACAAGAACAAAGTCCCAACCGTTCATCCTCCCAATTTCGTGCTTTAATTTGATATCTTTATTGAGTTTTTCAATCTAAGCGTGCACGAATCGCCGGACCGAAGCGTCCATCTGCTGTAAGTGATACGACTTGGATGGCCTTGCGAAACTATGGCGTCTGAATCTTTAATCAAGCGGAGCGAGGAAAGACCCAAAGATTGGGCCAGTGAAGCAAACAGGCCGAGTGATGAAATTCAAAGTTCAATGACTCTCTATCTCTGCTCGCTATGAAGCTTTTCTTAACAACAATAGATTTTCATTTCTTTCATTGTAATTTCTTCTTGAGATTCATTTCCATCGCATGATGCTTAAGAACCACGTCGAGCGACCGTGAGTTTCTCACATTCAGCTCCTCTCCGCCGAATGCCATTCATCGACGATTATCAACACGTTGGGATTTATTCTTGTGTAATTATGGTCACTTAGATTAATGAGACTTAGGATCGTGAAATATTAGGCGTGAAGGTTGTTTAACTCTGAAAATATTAATGCCCCCAGTTTGGGCCCGAAAAATAAATTAATCAAACATCTCGATTCGCGGAAAGAACTTTTGATTGAATAGGAACCGAATGAATTTATCAATGAGATTATTCCTTAAGTTTTGGACAGAAACGTGTGGGGCTGATCCAAAGTGAATTAGAAAGATTTATTGAGCTTCAACCTTACTGGGAACCCAAAAGTTAGAAGAAAAGCTTTTCTGGGAAAATTTTAAGCTTCGTCATTGACTAGCAATATTCTCTTGGTTTTCAATTAAAATCTACCGTCAGCCCTCAGCTTATCACCCGCCGGCATCACTCAACCAATTTATGCGTGTGAACGCAAGATTTTCGTTTCTCATAGCGTGATGCAAGTCTATTTTTGGGCGAATTCCCACCGCAAAATTCGCATAAATATTTCAGGACCTGCATAAATAGCGTGGCTGCCTCGCAGCGCGAAAGGTCACCGCGATCGCGTAGGTTTTGAAGCTTTGAGCTCGTATATTCTGAAGGCCGACCAGAAAATCCGTGCGAGATTCAAAAATTTATGAATATTCAAGCCCAGAAATGATGAATTGCTTTTGACACTCACTATCAACTATCAGTCGCGCTTATAAGTTCACCGAAGCCTTTCTCGCTGCTTTCAGTTCATTCAGCAGAATGAAACCGTTAGCATTGTTAATTTGTGTTTTGTGTATGTTATTAAAGGCCTCATGCGGCTACGACGAAACAGATTTAGAATATCAGAGAGATTTATGGTTTGATGTTGTAACGAAGGCGAATCGAAAGCTAACTCAGCCCAGCAAAGATGACTTCAAGAATCTTATTGAAGCACTTTCGTTCATGAAGCGGTCCGGCGGCCAATCGAGTATGTTCCAAGACATGAAAGCGGTACTGATCCGAAACAGCTATGAGAAAACATTCGGGTTCAAGATTGGAATGTTCACCAATTTCTGTGGGCCGGGCGATGTTTCTGGACCGCAGAATCTGACGGTCAATGGTGTTTTCCACGGCGTCGACGAGTGCTGCAAGGCTCACGACTACTGCAAAGACGTCATCTCGTCGAAAGCAGACTACGAAGCTTACCCAGACCTGCCCCGTCGACCTTTTTACTTCTCAAGCTTGAGCTGCGAGTGCGACGTTGCCTTTTACAACTGCGTGAAGCAAACGAATTCCGCATTCGGTGATCTCATCTTGGGAATTTACAGCGTCGCGCAAATGAGCTGCTTCCAGTTGGAGCACAAGATTGAAAAATGTGTAAAGTACGATGAGTAAGTGTCGACGGAACTTTGCGTGAGAAATTCTTCAAAAATTTCAAATAATTGCAGTTCATTTATCTTCCGTAAGCGATGTCTTTGGTACAAGACAAACAGCCAAAGCAGCAAACAGTGGCAGTGGTTTGATCTTCCATACTCATCATCAGCAACCAGTGAATACAAATTTCCACGCTTCTTAGACGACTAAGTGCTTTCTTGAACAATTAAAGGAAAATGCTGTAACGGCAACTCAACGTAAAGATTCCTCTGATCTCAAATTACATGAACACGCGGTGGAACAACGCGATGATGATCATTAACAGCTTCGGAGAACATTAATAATCAAGTACTTTCGAAAAGAGAAACATTAGCGATTAGAAATGAGAGGAGCAAGAATGAAATTGCACGACGGCTGAGCTGGAAAAGCTGCGCTGTTTGCCGATGATCGCTTCGTTATTATTTTTGTATCTGCATTATTATTGTACAAATACAAACATTACCATTTAAGCGCTTGCTAGCTAAGCTAGTGGAGTTAGAGGAGAGAAGGAAGAATGTCAGAGACGAGTCTCGTTATTGTTTTAAGCTCTTTACGACGTCTTCACGCATTGTGAGCTCGAGCAGTTCGGGAAACCATCGCGCATTAAAGCATTGACTGAACATTAAATCGCTACTAAGACAAGCGAATCGGGCTTGCGACTGAAATTGCTCCGATGGTGACAGAATCTTTTAGCGGAATGGCTTGAGAAGGAGAAGAAGAAAAATTGTAATAAACAATGTTAACGGATGTTTCGCAATCCACCTTGACTTCAAGAGCAGCGGCGCAATCAAAATGTCAAATCGCAGGAGATTTTTCTGCATAATTATCGAAGAACCTGAAACTTATTCCGCATTTAACAGTGCGATTGAAATGTATCGACCGGGATTAGTTGCGTGCTGCATTGATAACACGGTCGAGCGAGAGAAATGTTATGCAATTTAGATTTTCCGAATCGAGCGCTCGCATTTCCTTAAACCTCGCAGATCGCTCCATATGTTATTAAAGCAGAATTTATTAATCCAACTACATACTTTCCAACTCAATCGTGTGCTTAAATCAATAGAGCGGAGTTAGAATAATCATCGCTCATCCTAACAATCTTGGAATTGAATGTAATCCGAGGCAGAGAACATTTCATTGCTCGAGTGATCGACGATGGAAGCGTTCACCATCTAGTGCTCGCTCCGCAACCTCAATTATTCATATGGCTGTTTGAGTGAGCCAAGCACAAGAGAAAAGTTCTAAAGAGGCACCCATGAACTGCAAATGTTCTGCAGCATTTTCTTCTCTGTGTAATTTTTGTGCTCACCGCGAGTAACGGAATTTAACGAGAAGATTGTTATGTAATGATGTTGAAGAATGGAAAACAACGACTTGAACTTAAATCTTTTACATGAGTTTTAGGTTGAATTTGTCGTCCGACGAAACTTGAAACTTTGTTTTCCGCTTCTTTCTTCTCTCGCTTTATGGACTTTTTCAGCTCGAGCTTGAAAAGATATTTCAGTTTCATTGTTCGCAGTCGATTTATTCAACGAGCCTCTCTCGAATTTATTTCGTTTCGTAGCGCTGGTAATATATGACTCGCTCATGGCTTGAATTCATCTTCCACGGCTGGAACTTTCAGCCTGAAAGGAACTGGGCTTGGACGTCTATTGAACACTCGCGAAAGATTCATCGACATTGTCACGTGACGCTCGAACACAAACGCGAGCTGATGAACGTTCCCACAACTCGATAAACTTGACGATTTATTTGACGGGACTCACCTTTAGATTTTTGCTATGAACACCATTAGCAAAGCAATTTTACAAACAGCAACCTGGAATTGAAAAGAAGAAAGGGTTTGTTAATGAATAAACATAAGACATGAGCACATCATTGCAATTAGTTGAGGCTTTATCGGAGAGGAGACTGGGCGAAGTTCTTTTAATTGAGCTTTGTTGTTAACGACACTGCAAAAAATCTAAATCGGACTTCTCTGCCTCGTCTTCGTCGATTTCATGCTCCATCTTGCCGAACACAAAGCACTTCATTGAAATCCAATAAGTTTTTTCATAAATCATTAATTCTCTTTCAAGCGCAGAAAAAATTGTTTCATTCTTAGATAAGTTGAGGGGTCTTTAAACGGCCGGGAATCGCACTAATAGCTTAAAATTCTCAGACTTCTCTTTTTCTTTTTCAAGAATCGAGATCGTAAAGCAATCGGGCGATGGAGAATAACAAATGTTTATGATCGTTTCGCTTTTATTTTCCTACAATGCCCCCCTGCACGACAATTAAAATTATCTCATGAACACATTTCAATCTCATCTTTATTGTCTTGCGATGTGTTTTATTTGTTATCTAATAACTTTATGAGCTTTTAACGAATGTTTCGAGCGGACGAGAAACGTCATGTGACTGCGGAGAAACAGTTTTGATCGCCATTCGAGTGCTCTCTGTCAGTTCAACCTCACGAACCTCGGTCGTCGTTCCGGAGATTTAAGTGGACGTCACGGTTCTGCTAAGGTTACTGATCTTATGAAAATTGCACGTCGCTCCTCACAAAGCCTCCCAATAGATTTTGATAGCAAAATTGCTTCCTTCATTTATTCAAAGCCTTCGCTCATCGTTTAATTGAATTTATGCAAACAAAACCTCAGCAATTTCCGTAATGATATGATTGAAGCATGCGTTAAATTATCGAGGATCGGCGATGTTCTCTGCCCAAACCTAATGACTTTGAGGTTTTCTTTGAAAGCGCGTAGCAGATCAAGTAATCTGCTTTGGCCTCTCTTCCCTTCCATCTCATCCTAATGCCTGTTTTATGGCTCCAAACCTCGCGAAACAGAAAATTCTAGCCAGAAAGACGTGAAAGCAGCACACGAAGCCAATATAAAAATTATACGATCGTAATAACGGTTTCTGTTTGACTTTTACGTTCAAGAATTTTTCCTCGGTTTTTGCGCGCTCTCAAGAACTAGAAAGAAAGCCATCGAGCAAATTTTATCATTTGAAAAATGTTCCTGAACTTTTTCCCTCGTGGAATAAATACGAAATCACCTTGGCACTCTCGGCTCGCCTGCAAGTCACATTCTTCACGAAGAATGGCGAGCAAATCTCTTTTAATTCAGCACTCACGAGGCGGTTACGTAATTGCATCGAAATAAATTTTTAAGGCCTTTCGAACTTCATCGCACAGCTTAATTCTTCTTATTTGCGCCGCGCGTTCTCCTCGTTTTTAAAGTAAAAGGTCAATGAAATGCGGATCGATCGGATCCGATGGTTCTAGAGTGAAAAGCGCTCCGTTGCTCTCGCTCAAACGTTTGGATATTGGATCGGTTTATCAGTCGACTGATCGCCATGGAGAAAGTAATAATTTTAGTTGCAAGCAAGACTAGCGGTAAAAGGTGAAGAGAACTCTTCCACCCGACGAGCTCCGATCATAACCGTAAAGTTCTAGCACGTTTTTCATGGCTGAATTCCTTCGGAATTTCTCCATTGCGAATAGATTTCACATAACCCTTCGAATTGCCCGGCAATCGATCGATTGCTTCGCGATCTTTCCAACGCAAATTGCTTCATCTCACCTCGCGTTTTGCATGTGAAAATCGTGTCTAACTAAGCGAGTGCTCAACGCTTAAAACAAACAACCATCTGCTCAATGAAACTTATTTATGTCAAATCTCACATTCATTACGGATAAGTTGGGCGCTCATTAATTATGCCGCGCGTAAGAAAAAAGCATTTTCAAGATCCCGTTAATTCACTTAGTGATGAATTGTCTTCCGAGCCACCAAAAACAGAAAACTTCTTAATAAACAGTTGGCTGAGGTTTACGTAATTATACGCTGAACCTCGATGCGAATGCTGAAAGAAGCAATTAGAGGACGCCGAAAGTTTCTCGTTCTAGCGAAATATGATAAATCATCTTTAATTCATTCTCGATGCGAGCGAATGTCAGAAATATGGCTATCGACGCTACGTAATCTTCCGTTTGTTTTCGTTCGCCGTAAAAATGTGAGAATTGATCGAGTGGAGACGAGGAAAACGCTGCCTCGTCTCTTTGTCGGCTCGCCAAATTCTGACAACCTTGAGAAGCGATCTAACGAAAAAATCGTCGACGAGTTATTAGCGGCGGAGCTGATGCGTCTGCGGGCAAGTTTTTATGACTCCACTCCGACATGCATGTCGATCGGCGATTTTCTTTTTCGCCAATGCTCAGCTTGGACTGCTCAAGCGAGGTGGCGAGGGATAATGAGTACGACCACTGCGATTATGCATTCAGCGAAAAGATATTTCGCGAACCGAAATAAAAAATGAGGAGAACTTTACGCTCGCGCGATGATTGCAATCAATGACTCAGTTAATGATCGCAGTTAAACAATTTACGAGTGGTTAAAAATAACTTGATGATCGACGCTCGCCGAATGATTCCATCGAGAGTGAGACATCCTTGAGAAGATCGCTCGAGAAATTCTTCTTCGCGTGGCTTCTATAAAATTGTTTTTTTGCGTTTGCGAAGAATCTGACCGGTCATCACGTCGATGTGGCGGGGTAAAATTATTATAATGGAAGCTTCATTCACTTCTATTTGCGATCATTATTTCAGCGAGCGAAATTTCGTCGATCCACCGTTGCCAAGATGACTCTCGAATCGTGACATCATCTGAGCTGTCGGAATTAATGACCATCCGCCTGCGTCAAGGATGGATGGATGGCAAGCAGCGACGCCTTTCCGCTACCAAATAAAGCCGTACAAGGCGTCATTTATAATCAATCCCCGTCGTTGCCGTTTGTTCCCTTAAAACACACGAAAGATTGTTTAACAAGTTGCCAGTTGTTGTTGGTGATGAGCGTACAATGAAATCATTCCATTGTGTTTTTCTACCGTCCGATGAGAGCAGCAATCAATCGCTAACTCGCAAAGTGCTGCGATGTTCTTAAGCCTAATTAAATTCTCAGTCATGAAAAAAAGCTAATCCGCCTTATAACTGTTGAAGTTATCTGCTAATCAAGTGCCTCCCCGCTCTCTTACTGTGCGTTCCACTCGGTCAATCGTGATTAAGTGCGATAGACACTTACTGCCAATTCGATCACAGTTATATTTGCGTTCGATGCGAAATGCATCGCTCAAGTTGCTTAATTATCTCGCCAGGCTTCTCCTTCTTCTTCAGTTATGCCTCCGAGTCGTTTTCTTCCCTCGCTCGATGCTCGCAGTTTTATCAGTTAATGCAACAAGTTTTTGTGATAAAAAAGAACGAGATTTTATGCTCGCAAAGCTTCTCAGAACAAGGCTCGCAAAGTCTTGTTGAGTTTGAAGACGTCGTCACGCAACGACTCGACCAAGTGGTGGACGAGGGAAATGTTTTGAGGAAGCGAAAGTCTTGCTAAAGAGTTTCTTCCTGTCGACACGGCACTTACGAAGACTCCCGGCGTAGAAATAAAAAGTTGTGTAATAAAACCATTAACGAGATGAAGTGAACAACAAACAAAATGGTGCACCACGATTTCATAATTTTACCTTTCCCCCAGATGCAGCATCGAGTGAGCTGCCGAGTCATAAAATTGATATTTAAGTCCGAGCGGGGTCATCGTGCCTTTTGTTTCATCCGAGATGGTTTATCCCGAGATGCAATCAGGAAAATTACAAAATTCCTTTTTCACTTGAAAGACCTTCGCCGTTCGAAGTTCGAAGCAATTTCATCGGTTCTCAGCAACACTCACGAACGACGAAGGTTTGGTTCTTCTCTCTCACAACAGCCAAATCAATTAAAATTTCAATCGCTTTGAGAGTGCGTGTGTAATTTCTTTCAAACGCAATGCACCTGAAGAATGAGTCGACAAGATTCTTCCCCTTCGATTGAAAACATTTCGATAGTCATTTCCCTTCTCTTATGATCGATTCGTCGGAATTCCACTCGCATGACAAACTCTCGAATCACTGTTGACGACCGAGTTGAACATTTAAAGATCCAGGCCGAGATGAAACTTATCGAATTGTCGCCAATAAATATCTTGAAGTTGAAATCGCCAAATATGGTTTATGGCGAAAAAAATCGACAACTGAAAGTTTCGAATTGCGCAACCGCTGCTCGCTCACAAGAAATCGCAAATCTGGGTTATCCCGTAAACAGAATCGGCGACAATGTGCGCCGATAGTCGCCGATTTATTACCTAAACGCTCGTCAAATTGAGATGTAATCGATTCATCGCTTCGCGTTAAAACATTTGATCGCTTGCACGCAATAAAATTAAAATCTAATAAAACTTTTTATAATCGATTCGACCTTTAATTGATGGAAACGACACTGACAAAGATGAGAAGCAAGACTAAAATGTCTAAAATGCGTTTAAGTTTACCTTTTCGATTCAGTTTTTCTTCTGTTTGCCTTCACACAGCCGATACATCACACAGCCCCAGCGACCTCATTTCCAGACGAAATTTCATTTTCATTTAGTTCATTTTCGCTTTTCAAAAACTCAATTAAGTTTAAGAGAGGCTTAGAGCTTGGGCCGAGTACGTGCACAATGGTTGATGGCTTAGCATTTGCTTGAACCACTCCTATGAGTCGGTTTACGTTCAACTTCCAGCAGCCGCAGCTCAAAGGTTTTATTTATTACGCTCGCCAAAAACTTACACAACCTCAGCACTTTAACTCGATTTGCATTTTCCACTTTTTTGTTTGTTCCAGTCTGTGGGGAGAAAGTTCAACCAGCAGACTTAGTCGCGATCTTTTTCAATTCAGCCTCGCAAACTTGCCCATTCAGTCTAAGCGGGGAAAGACACAACAAGCCGCGGCGAAGGGAAAAGTCAGCAAATCAACAGAATTCCATTCGAAAAAATGAAAGTTCGGCTGGAAGTACTTATATGGATTCGGTGTAAGAAGAAAGGAGAGATGAAGTGACACAGAAACGTCTCGGATATGATGGCAACGCCTCGATCGCAGCATTGTGTTTTATGACGAATGGCATTTGCATACTCAAATAGAGAAGAAAAGCTTTTTCAATATCAACCGTCTGTCTGCTTTTGTTCGATCCATCAAACGGAATTATCTCCTTCTCTCTCCGTCGCTATTTGCACTTAGCTCGTGCACAGGTCTCGTCGGAGTCTTTAGCGATCTCTGCAATTTGCTTAAATAATTATCGACTGAAGGTTGTCACAGCATCATTAGCTTCGACTCGAGGAAATCAGGGAGCTGCATTAGCTTCCAACGCTGCCAAAGCTAACGAGATAATTGAGCAGACGATTAAACGAAATAAAAGTTGAACCAATTTTAATCCAATTGGCGCGAGAAAAGCCATAATCAACGCTCTAGTTCACATTTATTAGCTCATCGCGAAGGCGAAGTGAAACTTTTTTCGCACTTCAAATAAATAGAAAATCTCTTCGCGCATCACACGCAAGATGTGTTGACTCCACGACGATTCCATGTCGCTTCTCGAAAATATAGAGTTTCCAAACACGGTCGAATGCGGATGCGCGCGACACGAAACTCTTAGTTTTACCATTCATTCATTTCCATCCACCGCTCGTCGCAGTCTTCGAGTCGATTTGAGTTCAATGTCACCGTCGACTTTTTGAATAATTTGTTGCAGCAGAAAAAGTGAGCGAGATCTTTGCACATTCCAACCGGCAGCGTCTACAACATGCCGGGGAAACTGGCAAATACAATTCCCTAGCGCATCATAACAATTATCAAGACGCTTATTATTCCGAGTGGTGTTCTCGATCTCGTTCGCGCGATAATTAGCTGGCAATCTCGTTCTGCCGGTCTTCACCATCTGACGTTTAGTGACTCGCTACAGGCGTCAGAATGAACTCAAATCCATTCCGAACCTGAATTTTTCTTTTTTTTTGATAAACGCATTCTCCATTACAGAGCACGAAGATCAGATAACTGTAACGAGACAATAGAACAGCAGTAACCGTTTCGAGAGATTTTCTGGAGCTTTGCATACCGCGAAGCGAAATATAGATCACATTTATCTTCCCGAGCATCAAACGAGGCGCAATCTTCCAGTTCGCATCTCCCTCGAAAAACAATTGCTTACGACTATGTAGCAGCGAGCGGGGTGAGATCGAGATCGTTTGCGGCCAGCTCAACTAGAAAACGCCGATGATGTAACGCCGTACTTCGGACGAAAAGCTGTGCATGTGTGGGGCAGAATGAATGCAGCACGATTCGGATGCAACGCTATGCAAATTGCTGCTGATTGAATGCAAATTTCCTATGGCAGATGATCTGATAAAGCGTTCTAACGCGGAGCTCGCTCACTGGAAACATCTGCTCGTCGTCCAGTCCGCCAAAGATTCATTTAATTAAGCTTCAGGCGCGAACTGACAATAAAATAGACACGTCGAGACACCACAAAGGAGCCAAGCGTCTTGTCGAGCTCTATTAATGCCAAAAGCTCAAATCAAAAGCATTGCGGAGGAGTCGGTTGGCAATGAAATGAATGTTGCCACACAAACAGAATCGCGAAGACAAAGCAACAATGACATTATTCCCTCCGCGAGCCGGGAGTGGCAGTCAGCAACTGTCTTGTCTTCTGGCATCGCTGGCTCTCTAAGAAACCTCGTACTCAATGCTTATGCTCATCTAGGGAATGAAAGGAAAGATCTTGAACGAAAGACTTCAACGCAGCGAGAGACGCGAACCCCACACGAATGAATAGCCAAGCTATCGATTCCAGCGAAGAGTTGAAGGAAAGAGTCGTTATCCATCGACCGATCAACGTACGCACTTGAAATGCAAATTAAACATCGCAATCGTGCATTCGAAATGCAAATTCTTTCAAACATTCTCCGGCTCTCGATCGAGCAAGAAGAAACTCAATGAAACTTGATGCAATCAATGGCAGGCAATTTCGTATTCGCCTCTCGAGCGACAATGTTTCACCGAGCTTCAAAGGTGGCAATTTCGAATGAGTCACTTCCGATTCATGTCTCCATTGTCTCGTTGCACCAACGACTTGGCAGACTCAACATTAAAAATATTTTTTAATCATCGACGCTTTCCTATTTCTCATTTTTCAACAAAGTCTCGTCATTGTTTCAGCTTCATTGATTATTCCAGACGCGTCGCTCGGTTCACACACATCAGAAGTCACCAGAAAAAAGAAAGTTTCGGAGATTTCGAGATTTTCTCCGCAGATGGTTTCGATGAGCAACTGAACTGAAGAAATGAAATCACGCCAAATGCGTTACGTCGGCGAGGCGCGAAGAGCGAATTTGCATTACCTCACTAAATGTTGGTTTAATTGTAAGAATTATTGCCTCCCGTACCAGCCGAGAGGTTTCGTGGCATTGCACGGCGTTTGGGCGTCGAGTCAATGTAAAGCGCTAAGGTTTCTTAATTTATTCTGTTGCCATATGTTTGGACACGAGAGCGACTTACGGTTTGGCTTCTAACCGTTAAAATAAATATTCGATGCCCAAAAACAAATCCGATCTGTGGGCGAATGAAGTTTTCGTCGAATGCAAAAATTAAGATTTCTTCTGTCGAAATTCTTCGTCTTCGCCGACGTTCAAACCGAAACAGTCGCTCGATTAATGGCGATGATCTCCGTGCAAGAAATTAGAAGTTCAAAGGCACAATAAAACGCTTTCAACGCAGCCGGAAGTTGATTAATCAAATTATAAAACTTCGAGGCTTGTAGATTGATCGCTACACGGTCTAAAATGCCCATAAAAGTTCTCTTGAATGCGTTCGCGCGCCTCAGCAGCGCAACGCTCTGTGGAAAATTAGAATTCATTGTGCAGAAAGAATCGAAGAGGAATTTAATTAAAGCTGAACACGGATCTATCTACGTGCATGGACAATAATAAAAGAAGAGATTGCGCAATTAAAAATTAATACAAGTCGAACCTACGCGGATCGTTTGTTATTTTAACGCTTCTAGCAGTCGTCGGAAGGAGAGGTGGAGATTAAAACAAGAGACTCTTGGCCGTTAATCAAGCGAGAAAAGTCTCCTTGAGATCTCTTACGCAACTTGTCGTGTGTCTTCAATTCGCCAAATCTACGATTTATGCCTTGCTTCAATTAAAGCGATGACAAAGAGGTTTAAACAAAGAAAGAAACCTGTTGCGAGCATCGTGATAAGCCGAATGTTGAGGCTGGAAAGTAATAAATGTCAGAGAGCCTTGTGAAAAGGGAGAAGAAATATAATTAATTAGCTTTGAGCCTACGCGCCCAGCACATTCGAATCTTTCCACAACTTCTCTTCCTCTCTAGCAAAGTATCTTAATTAAATCTGTTCGAAGGGAAAAGAGTTCCAGCCTCGTTGCGCCGCCTTGCAAGCCTGAGAATGGTAAAATCAACAACTGAGATGTTGAAGCAACAACATCCGTAATTGAAATCTTTCAGCTGCAATTTGCTCAGCGTGAACTCTGAGCTCTGCGAACTTCAAACGATTCAGGAAATTCTCGAGGATCAGAAACGGGGTTAAGTTCGCGGCTCGACAACAATGACTTTAAGCGCGGCGGCCGCTAACGAAAAGACTTATGAAGTTCTCATAATTTTCAAGCGCAACGAATGCACGCGTGAGACGAACAGCAAAGCTCACCGGGTTGTGTGAACAAACCTAATAGAAATGAATTGAATAAAAATGTAAATTGTTCGACGAGAGAGATCTCCGCGAAAGATGAGAAATGTCTGTTGTGAGCTCGGCAGCAGAAACTTCTGAAGCGATGATTCTATAAAATATGGATTTACAATAAAAAGAAGCAACGCGAGTGGAGCGAGGTAGATTTATGCGTACGCTTAGCTATGGCACACGTTGCCGTCCTCTCATCTAGTTGCATTAATTCCATTTCATCGCGAATAAATTTTCAGCAAGAGTTCACTCTTATGTTGCATTTGCAAAACGATGTCTAATGAAAAGATTCATCGTTGCTACATCAGCCATTTATTAAAGTAATCTGACGGGGCCGGGCGAATGGAAGGAACTGGAAAACTCGGCAATGTCACCGAAGGATAAAATGTTGCTGCTCGGATGCCGCGGGCGAAAAGGTTTTTTGTGTGGCGAGCGCGGAGGAGAAGCATAAAGAAATAAGAAATTCCCAGACATGTAAATTACGATCGAAGCCGCGAGAGTCGCAAAAATGCATTTTCGTATAAGGGCCGCCATAAACCTAAGCTCTTCATGACATTTAAAAAAGCATTCCTAAAATTTCAACCCAGCCACGCATGCATCGAGCTCCAAGTTTATTGAATTAAGCAGCGGCGAACATTGAAATGTCATTTTATGACCGACATTAAACACGAACGGAGATGCTTCTCACATTACCGGCCGATCTCTGCAGATGAAGACGACGATAATTGCGATTGCGCCCTCGTTCGACTCCAATTGACAATACGCATCGCGACTCTGCTGTTGAGCTTAATTGCCTCGGATTAATCATTGGCGAGAGAGGAAAATTGCCATCTGTTCGTGTTGAAGTTAAATAATATTATGATGTGAATGGGCATTCCACTAGCTCGAGGAATGATGAAGTGAGCTTTCCGCTGGTCTCTCTTGTTCCCGTTTCGCTTCTGCATCGCGCTAATTGCGTTCATCACTCGAATGCAAATCATTAATCCGCAATCCCTTACATTGTTAACTCGCATTAAGACATCATTAAAGTTGGCTCGGGAGACAATATGACAATCGCATCGCTACGACGATTTTTTCTATGGAAGTAAAAGCAATTCTCCGTCAACTCTTCTCGCTCGCCTTTGCTACGATCGCTTCAAGTTGAAGCCAATAAAATGAAAAAGGCGAGACGGGACATAATTGGGCTTAAATGCAGTGACATCGAGCGCTTCCCATTTAGCAGCGAGCTCAGAAAACTCATAATTTTCCTCCGTTCGACTCCGAAGAAGTAATCATAAGATATTGCGGCGCTTTAATTAAACAGTAGATCGGCAACAATTTAACCTTATTATACTCCAGTCTCTCATTCTGTGTGCTTTGTTTTGAAGTTGGAAGAATGAAATTGCCAGTTGAACGAGTGGAAGTGGTCAACGCGACGGCCTTCGAAGATGCTGAGACAATAATCCTTGTCGAGTGTCGCAACGTGGGCGCTCAATCGGCAATGGTCAAATAATTTCTCAAGTCACGATCGGAGAGGTCAGCTGAGTTCCGCAAAAGAGTTTAAGTGACTTTTATCGACCATTATAGTTCCGTTCGACAATCAATTCCATTAAACGTTCAAGAATGCTCGAAGCCGAGATCGAAATTCCGTCGACATCGTCGAGGAGGATGTTGTTAAGAGACACTCGAGAATGCCTTGAAAGTCAACCGCAGCAGATTTGAGCTTGAGAGCTTTCCACATTAAGTCGCTTAAAATTATGATCCGACTCAACTGTTTGCTTTAATCAACATCTCGCCTTACTCGAGCAGCGATCAATGCGGTTTATCGAATTTACATCGATCTCTCTCATCTCCCGTTCGATGCGGTGGCACAGATCGTGAAATCGTAAAACAACTGCTTCAGTTAACTTCTCCGCGAAAGCAAATAACGAAACTACTTAAAATCACCGCTATGCCGCGTCGTAAGTGCGTTTGGATGATTTTGCACTTTGCTTTGCTCTCGAAACCGTTGGCATCGCACTCCTAACAGTTAAACGGTTCGCCTCGTGTGTCATTGCACATTACATAATTGAAATTTCCGACTGGATCGTGAGTGAAATCATCGACTCAAGCCTTAAAAGCTGAAAATTCAATCAAAATGCCAAACGCAATGAGGCGATTTTTGCAGATAAAATTTCCTTATTCGTCTTCCCTCCAATTGCCAAATGTGAAATCTTTTAATTTGAATAATTGTCTTTGGGATGAGCGATTGCGTGGGACGAGCGAAAGCGATTTGTATTGTGGAGGGGACAAAAAACTTTTTATGGTTGTATGAAAAGCCTGATATCTCATTATTTCTAGCTCCAGCGGCATTTCGCAATCCACCGACACACGAAAACATTCCTCAAGACCACTCGCAACTTCATTTCGCTCCCACACTCCGCCATGACGTCGACGCTCCGCAATGTTGCATCAACAAGAGTCTCCAGGGACGGCTAAAAGATTCTCTAATTGTTTGCAAATTGGTTGAGCGGTTCGAAGTCGTGCGAGGTTTCATTTTCATTTATTAGAGTCGCTCGAATGTGCAGCGCGACTCGATTGTTGGCGTTCGCATATAAACTGTTTTAACTGAGAAAAAAGATCAAACGGAATCAAGGTCGTCAAAAGTAAAAATTGAGCGATCGATGTGGCACATTGTATTGGTGTTGGATCGATGCTAAGCCTTAAGCCGCGTAAAATCTCTTAGACATGTTTAGCGAGAAAAACAAAATAAGAAAAGAGATTTTTGGCTTGACTCATAGCTAACACGAGATTAACATTCATGACGTCACTGACGCAGCACACACCGATGCTGGTGGAGCCGAGCTCGACGCCTTTGCAAAAATCGGAGTGGTTTCAATGACATTTTTCTTTCATTTCAGCACCAAGACAACGGCGGAGCTTTTTTCATAACAGGATTTTCAACATTGAGAAAAAATGAGCTAAGAACGCGCTCGCCAGTTTCGGTGCTTGTGTGTTGCTCTCGACGATCAGAGCGATAAGTTAAGGAAAAAAGCTTTCAAACGAGAAAAAGTTGACTGGAAAATTCTTTTTATAGGAACGTTGCATCAAATCTGGTTCGATCGCTAGTTCAAAGTCAATCGATTTGCCGGCGCTCTTGCGTAAGCCTTGGACGCTGAAAGAAGTCACAACGATGAAGCTGTTAATTTATTCAGCTTGAGCGCGTGAAATGCTGCTCGGTGACTTGCGCGTTATGCAATTACTTAAGTCGATTGGCTTTCCTCCGCGATTTCTTTCATTCATCTTTGAATCCGCCGTCAGAATGAGAAGAAAAAGTCTCACAAAGTCAGCGCCGCGTGAGACATACAAATGAAACTAGTTAATTTCTTCTACTAACTGACTAATTACATTTCAACAGGAAACCATAATGTGCTTAATTAACTTCTGATTGTCGTTTCCCTTTTTTCGCCTCGCGCTCTCCACACAAATTGACTTTACTTAATTAAATAAACTCTCACTGGAATGTTGATCTCGTCTAGGAATGGCTTCGTCGGCATTAAGATTCGCAAACATTCCGCTCTTCTTCTATTTGCTTAACCATTTTCGTGTGCTCCGCTCTGAAATATGATCCGTCCAATTCGATTGCGAAGAACACAAAAGTTCACCACAAAAACAGATGTTGATGCGAAACTTGTTTAACATTATTAAAATGAAGATTTTCTCATTCTCTGGTCGTTGTTCGCTGCCAGGTTCTTTGCCGTCGTGTATTTAGCAACAAAATATGCGAGAGAGTGAGACGAGAGATGGCAATTTTCAGAAAGAATCCAACCAAAGCCACAGTGGAAGGAAGCGATAAGCGAGACAGAATTCAAATTACGAGACTTCAAAATCGAAAATTGTATCGAAGACCTCGACCGTCGTCGTTCGGCCTTAGCACAGTGCAGCAGACATGCATAATACGAGCATAATTATGACTCTTCTTCGCCTTGCTTCGCTTTCATTCCCGCCGATGCTCGCGAACATTTTCAATCGAAAAAAAGAACAAATAATTTTACTTGCAGCCGCTAATTAGAGTTCATCAAAAAATTATTTTTCGGGGAGGAAAAGAGATTGAGGAAGATAAGGATCGGTAGAAGGAAGTTCCACAAGTTTTGTTACAGTCTGGTGGAGATGAGACGTTAAGAAATATTTTTTTCAGACTTGCAAAAGATTGAATAAAAAATTAGAAAAATATTTTTAATTTTATGGATTTTTTTTCGTGGCAAATTTCAAATTTGAAATCAGAGAAAAAATAAAAAATTTTTAGAAAATTATTTCTCAAAATATTCTTAGTTCCAATAATTAAAAAATAATTTTTATTTCCTTAAAAATTGTGGAACTTTCCCCCCAAACTCAAGAATCTTTCCCACTCGAAATTGTTCTCGAGAAACTCCTCCAGATTTTCTCTGGCTCTGCTTTGGCGTTTTGACGAGCGACTTTAAAACTTTAATTTCTCTCTCCGGTAAATGTCAAGCCTGCAAGCCGTAAAAATAATTCCCTCGCAAACGCGAAAGTGGTAAATCAGTCTCGAAACTCGTCTTGCAGTAATTTCAGTTGGCTTGGGCGGAAATGCGATCTTTGACATTCCGCAATGGAAATCTCGTCGTCGTCAAACCGCAAACCGTTTTGTTTCGTTCTTGAACTCCGAAGCCACTCGATCATTTTCTGCAACTGGAGTTTTACCATAAAGTGACTAAGCGCACAGTTTCAATAAATTGGATTTTAATGTCTCCGGTCACATCTGAACTTCTTTCCGCTTTTTTTTTGGCGTGGCGATAAAAAAGACAGCCAACGGCTCGATGGAGATTTTATTAATCCCATTCTATTCCAGAGAGCTTGATTTCGCCTTGTTTGAGTGACTTCGAGCGCTGCTTTAGTCACCAGCACGAAAATAAAATCACTTTTGCTTTTAGAAAAACGGATCTCGTCGAGCAGCAGCTTTGAGTTCCGAAGGCCTTGCGTGGTCGGAGCTGCTCTTGCCAGTTGACGGTTTAGCAATTTTTTCTTTCCTTCAATCATGCTCGAGCACCAACGAAGGTGTTCCAAAAGTTTTCGACTGCGAACTTACGAGAAATTTAATTTCACAATTCATTTTTTTCTAATTCACACGAGAAACGACACAAAGTTTTGTTTTCATCTCGAACACGAAGACGAAAATTCCGCACAAAGTTTGATCAGCTTTTGTTGACTTTCGGAACGCAAATATGAGGAAACACTTTCAACTCGAAAATCATATCTTTTTTCTCATCGGCGATCTCGTAATGAGCTCGCGAGCCGTGCAAAAATCGCATCTGGTTCTTTTCCAAATAATTATCGGACGTGGCCAGCAATTTCACGAATTTCCTTCGCGACTTTCGATCACGAGCCGCTAAATTTATCCATTCGCGAGGGAAATTACGTGTAAGAAATTCCATTTGCTCGCCTTATCCAACATTGAAATCTTTTTCTTTGTATTCAGTTCTCGTTTGGCTGAGATGAAGAGAAAAACTTTCATTTTATTTCTACGCTCGCAGACAACTTTTCGGTTCCACTTTGATTGCGAAAAATCATTCACTTTCATTCTCAACGATCTGCGCTGCCTCGAACTCCCGAAGCTCGAATTCTTCGCCAGAAAATCCGACTTTTATTTGCAGGTGTTAGCGAATATTTAGCTTGCCACTCACCACTGTTTACCATGGCTAAGTGTAGCCAGAGTAGTCACGGAACACAGATAAAATATCCGAACGAGCAAAGTATTCCAATCCAACAGAAATCCCCGAAAAATTCTCTTTTCTTCCGATATTTTTCCTTTTTATTAACTTCTTCACCAACTTTGACTTCTTCTGATTTTTTCCTTCTCGGTTTCTTTCCACTTCTTCCTCTTCTTCTCCAAATTTATATGCCACTAGCTCTTTTATATTTTCTTATTTAATTCACGCACGGTTTCCTTTGCACTTGTGATTCACTCGAAGTCTAAAGAAAGACTGAAGTCTCTGCTCCGCCGCACGGCAGTTTCTCCTCCGAGTCGCGAGAAGTTTACATTTTCTTGGCGGGTTAACAGCGAGCGGAGCATAAGACGTGAAGGTGAGCCGAGAAGATAATTTTCCAACTCTTTTTCTCTTCGCGCGATATCTCTCCGAGTCTCGGTCAACGTTTGGCGCAAAGATCTCTCAATAATAAGTAAAGATCGTCAGGTTATCTCACGAGTTTATAAACTTTATTCACATTCCCTCTTTTGATGTTACATGTGCGAAGATGAAATGCAAACAAAACATAAGAACCCAAACAAAACAATCGGTCATCATCGGATCAAAGCGATGAAATTTTCTAAAGAACCTTTTTCTCGTTGTCTAATTTATGGCTCGAAATTCTTCTTTCATTTCTTTTTTTGTCGACACTAAAAAGCAAGCGGAGGTGAAATGACTTTATCAAACAAAGCGTTATAATATCGTGGCGATAGTTTTCTCATTCGGTGATCGTTTAGACTTCCTTAGCCGGCGACAGGTTGCGTTTCAGTCGAGGGAGCAACGGCAGGCAAGGGGAATTAATTAGTTGATAAAAGAGAATTTTATTATGATGAGTGTGAAGATTTCTGAAATAGGAAAATTGAAAAATCACCAGCCAAAAGATCAGCTCTTCAATATGTTTGTTTAATAAATTCTCAGTTGGATATGGTTGAGGGGAGTTCGCCAATTATGTCAAATAAAAAGGTGACAAATTTTATTTCAAGAAAAAAAAAAGTTTAGAAATTTATTTCAAAAAAAAATGTTTCAATTAATTCTTGCAAACATCCGAAAACCTTTTTACAAAACTTAAGAAATTGTTAATAAGATTATTGATGAACAGTATTCGGTACGAACCCTCTTTGACTTCCCGCAGTGTTCTATGACTGTCTCAATCCATTTCGAGCGAACTCTCACTGAGGAAGCTGCCTCGTGTCACACCTCGTGATAAAGACATTAAAACTATTCACCATTCGACGATAATTGATTAGTTAGAAGTAATCGACGGTCGCCAATCCCACGAAGCGGTAATTGTTTTAACTCAATACGCTTGGCTCAAATGACTTTTTTATCTCAGACGAGAATCGCTCATTTGTAAATTAACATGATAGATCTTCGATCAATTAATTCAGCTAAACATCACTCCATCGATTAACTTCTATTCGCTTGTCTAATCCGTAGTGACTGATCAACAAATCATTTCCTATAAGATCTTCAATTTGTCAAATGGTTCGGCTGAGTTATCCGTGGGAGCCCACGGCCAAAATATTGTGACAACAAGCACTGCGGTGGTCATTAAACCTTGGCGAACAGTTGAGTAAGCTGTCTCCGTGATGAATACTTCTTGCCAAACGTCTGAATGAACTGCCGTGCTGACGATTCCTTTTGTAAAGTGCCGTGTGGGTGAAGAAGTCAACATTCTTAGCAGCAGATTTCTCTTGAGAGGTTCTTCAACCAAAACGAGACAGTTAATTAGATCCTGCTGAATCAACTTGCGTAAAAGGTTCTCCCAAACAGCTCGACAGCGATCGTTGTTTGCAGAAAGAATTCATATCTTCTTGTAGCATCTCATGAGAGTTTTCGATAGAAATCTGAACTATGACTTTCATTCTTTCGGAGGCTATCATTTGTGCCATCAGACGGTAAGATTCTCGGATCATGTTCCAACCTACAGAACCGTGTCGACCATCGCTGAAGTTTATGGGAGTGAGAACTCAATCAAAAGAATTCTTTCTGTCAAATATTTTTTGCGATTCTGAACTAAACGATAGACGAATATTTGGTTTGTTTCAGACACGACACGATTTTTTTCATTTCAAAATTCAGGAATTAATTGGAAGTTTGAAGAATCTAGTCGAGATTCATTTGAATTTTTAAAAATCTGCCGATTTACGTCGACGCATCGCGATACTTTTAAAGCTAACAATCTAATTCTTATTGAATAAGATCCCGATCCCTCAAGATGTTACGAGGAATTGGGACATGTCTATCCACCTGACGGTAAACTTTTCAGTTGGCCAGTCGGAGCCTCCGACTCGGAGGATTAGTTAAGACCTTCCCATCGCTTCATGAGCTTTCCAGGTCACAACAGGTTAAGCTTAGAACTACGTAACTAGTTCAGAATTGCCAACCCAGCTTTGAAAGATCAGAACGAGAATGAATTGCGTTATGAGCAATTAAGAAACCTGAAACCGATTTCAACTCTCATTGTCAACTTCTTTCCACCCACTCAGCGATGTCTTTCTGCCCAAGCGTTCTGAGCTTCGCAAGCTTCAGCCGGAGCCAGTCTCGATTGCCTCTGAAAGTCTCCTCGATCTCGAACAACCTTTTGAGTTTTTTAAAAATGTTTATTTTTCCTTCTTACACATGTTTTGTTATATAAAATTTAATAGTCATTTGCATTTTAGTGTGTGATATCCGTTAATCGTTTACATATCAATATATATTTTTATTTTACTTTTTTCTTTACATTTTTCTCCACATTTCTTCTACTCGTCAACTTTTTATCTCTTGATTTCCTTTTATGTCTTTAGCACTAACTAAAGGTAAAAATTTTATAGTTTCTATTAGCAAATTTCTTTCACTTTCATTATAAAATGCACATTCTAGCATGGCGATTTTATTGCAACATTAGATTACATGGAGAAAATCAAATATCAACCGTGCAGTGTCAGAAGTTCGCTGACAGGAAGAGAACTTAATTAAACAGCAGTTTGACCAATCCGGAGGAAGAAAACTTTAAAGGAGAAGAAACTTGGCCCTCGTTGAACGTTCGTAAGCTTAAACCTAAATGTTAATTTATCGGTCGTCGAAATCAAGAAATGCTCTTAAAGAAAAGAAACGAAAATAAACAACATAAAGCTTTCGTGAATGGAATTGAACGTTTTGTGAGACTCGAAAGTTTGTGCTTTCAAATAAAATAGGAAAAGTCTGAATCTAAACGGTTGAAACGGTCGTTGATTAAGAATAAAAATGGTTAATAAATTATGCGTTCATAATTTGATTACAAATAAAAGGAGTCGAGCGGCGTGTTGAGTTGTCCAACGAGTGCAAACACTCGAGTGAATGGTTGATATATTTAAACTAGCATCACCACGCAAGTTTCCTGATAAAACTGTAGCCTAGCTGGATAGCTAGACGGATAGTTGATTGCATTAATGTTCCTTCGTGAGTAGAAACGCTAGTTCAATCATTTCAACCGCACGCTGCCCTTTGACACGAATGTCCTTCGATTCCAGATTAAACATAAAGTCAAGCTAATTTTGTGTTTAAATAAATGTCCATTGACTACAATTAATGTACGTTTTCTTGTACTGTTCCTTTTCGTCTGATGTTTTGTGGGAGTGTGAGCTAACCAAACGTTTGATTCTACTTTAAAGTTCGTCGGTATAAAAACGCCATCGGGTTCTCTCTGATGGAAAGCGTGTTGATGTCGAGACGCGCTGTGAAAGATCGTCGTCGTCGTATAAAAAGTTACTTCGATGTTGATAGTTTGTGGGAGTTGTTGATATGTAGAAGAGCGCGCGATCCGGTGAAATTGATATTACAAAGCTAACAAAGCTAACGACACTGAATACGTCATATGTTTGATTAAGTGGTGTGGACAGAAACGCTCTCTCAACATCATCAAGCTTTCGATAGATAGAAAAATGTCTCGCAATCTTGTATGACTCACTCATGTATGCGCTAGCTATCTAATCGAATGATGATAAAAAACCGTCGCCTTCGCGTCGTCTTCTTCTTTTCGCTCGCGAATATTTACACAAAAGAAAGTCAACGATGAAAGAACAACAAAAATAGTTTTATCTTGCCGGCCCTTAAATGTTACGTGTTCGCGTCGTTAGTCTGCTGCTGTGAGCCCGTGACGACGGTGACCGTGGACGATGACGAAGTCAGCGTGTTCTGCGTGATTAAGTTTGAATTTGAATTCGTGTTATTGCTACACAAAATTGTGTACACCGAGTCGACCTTGCTGAGCTTCTCGAACAGCGGAATCAAGTCTAGCAGCTCAGAGTCGGACGCGTCGTCGAACCACGACTTGACTGGCACCTAAAACAAAAGCTCGTTAGGGAACAGCGGGTGGAAACATCGCACTAAAGACACTCACTGCGTTCTCGGGGTGGAAAATGTAACTCGCGGGGCTGTTGTCAACTATTACTATCTTTTGCAGGTCCCGGCCCAGCTTGTTCAAATCTTTAACGTAGTTGCCACCGTGGTACACACACGACTCTCGGAATAGCCTCGCCCGGAACACATTCCATCTAAAACAAACATAATTTAGCTTGTGTACATTGGCAAGAAGATTGCGCACTCACTGGTCGAGCAGATCGGCGACAGGATCAGCGTATTTAGCTAGCGATGCAGTGAAAAGAACACATTCGTAGAGCTCCCCCATCTTTTTCAGGAACTCATCAACGTATGGACGTTTCAATACATAGACTTGATGAACAGTGCCGTCAATCTCCACCGGCACGACAAAGTCTGCGTTTGGAATCGGCTAAAATAGTAAAGCGAATAATTAAAATTCATCAATGGGGCGAGCGAGTCGTCGCACTCACTTTAAAACTACTATGAACAAGCGTCTCGTCCAGATCAATGACCATACACTTCTTGTGCATGTCCGAGTGTCTGATCTGAGGCAAAAGGTATCGGTTCTGCCCACTGCCACTCGTGAGACCAGTCGCCTGTCCTATTGTCTGGTGTGTGGAGTGGAGCCCATCGGATGAGCCTCCGTTTTGGCTGGATTTTGATCGTCTCGATGTCGTCGATGAGCTTCGCTGCCTCCAGCAGCAGAACACTGTCTCCCATATCCTTCGTTTCGGTGGTTTCACATTCTCATCTATGTTTGCTGAATAAGAGAAGAACACAAATTGCTTTTAATTAGCGCCTCTCGTCTTTTCTTTTTTTGGCACAAATATAACTAAATCTCGCTCTCTCTCGCCCTCGGTGTCTGATAGATTTATGAGTAACATAGATGGGGGAACATAGAGGAGGGCAACTATGTGTACATGGCCGAGGAGGAGGAAGCGAAATGAGAAAAATGTGCAAAATCTATTTTCGGATGTTCAGGTTCAAACAAAAAAAAATTAAATGAATATATTTGTGTGCGCGATGGTTTAATTATTAGTTCGGGCTAATTTTAACCGTCTTCACTATCTCGTGAAGTGATTTCCCTTCGTGTCTCTCGCTCACAGCCTCAGCCACAACCACCGTGAACGAGTCTTAAGGACATTAATCATCTCTCCAATCAAACGCCAGTGACGGACAATTCGAGCGACGGTGTTGGGTGTGAGCGGAATTTATTTATAGCCAGCGATGTAACATTATACACATTTGATATTTCTCCGCCTCTCAAGGCTGTTTAGAAGCCCTGGATAGTGCAACACCAGAACAACACCTTCTTTTTCGTCAACACCGAATACTTGAGCGGTTACCTTTATCATTGGCAAAAGCGTTCAGCTGCTCATCTTCCCGATTGACTTGCGTGATGATTGAGTCCATTTAACATGTTTTGGACAATTTTTTTTTGATAAAATGAAGGTTTTACGCACGAAGAGTCAAGCGACTTTTTGAACGCGAATTTCCACTTCGATTCGTTGAAAGTTCCACGCAACTCAACGTGAGCCCGACGAAACAACTTCCGCTGCGAAATGAGCGACTGCTTAAAACACTTAGAATGAGCGCGCGAGACGATAATAATTAAAAATTGAACTTCCTAGCTCGGAATTTTAGTGACTGTCGCTTTGAACGTCGCGGCGATTGCCTGAACTACAACCAAAGCTGCAAACCTGAGACGTTTGAATTTGGCTTTCGTTTATTCGATTTGATTGCAAGCTACAACTTGTTAGAACATCGGGGATCCTTTCGATTTGTCCTGCCCTTCCGTCCAGGCCTTGGCGATCGTTCGCTTCATCTCGGGATCGCCAGACTCGTACATGTTTTTCATTATCGACATTAAACCGCCCATCGGGTCTTCCTTGTCACCTTTCTTCTGATCAAACGCGCTCTTCTTCTCGTCCTTCAATCGCTTCTCGGTCTGTGTCAGGCATTCCCAGACATTTCCTGGAATAAGAGAAATACGATGAGACAGAAAGAAATCGATTGCTGTTAAATCGAGTGCTGTCAAATCGAGTGCTGTTTAGCTTGAGTTTCCTCAAACCTTTAATCATGACAAAGTCAAGCAACGTGTGTAGCGATAACCGAAGTCAAAGCTATCACAGCACTGCAACCAATCACTCACCAAAGTTTGCTTTCTTCAAATAAATCGAGATCATGTCAGGTTTGATCTTGTGAAAGCTTCCCTCGACGACAACGCTTTTCAGTAGATTGCGGACTACAAATTCGTAGTCCTTTTCGTCTCCTTCGATGAGCACAGACAGGGAATTTGCATCAACGTCGAATCGAACTTTGTCTTCCTTGATACCAGCGGTGTTGAATGGAATGAAGATTTTCACGAATTTGTCGCTTTGGTCGAACGCATATTCAGTCAGAGTTGATCGGACTCGAAGAGGCTTCGAGCTCGAAGGGCTTATCAAACTGGCTTTCCCTTTGAGCGCGACGATTTCAGCTTCAATCTTCTTGATTTCCGAGTTGAAAAGATCTTTGTTTCGTTGGAAAACCGCGACAGACGAGAACTGCACGAGTTCCTTCAAAGTTGATTCTAAAACCTGGAGGATTTTCTAATTAATCCTGCAGAATATGTAAAACCTTCGATTTACTTACAGTTAACGCGTCTTGCTGCGACATTTTCAAAGCGTTTTGAGTTGAACTTCCGGAGATATTCGAGAATATTCGATTTGTTTACGATTTGGAATTCTCAAAGGAGGGAAAACTCAAATAAAAATTGTTCGAAGTTTTAACGAAATTTAACAATTCGAAATTTTTATATTTTTTTAACGGTTTTTCTTTTTGAAGTTTTAAGTTCAAACCGAATTCGTTTCGATCTCTGAGAATTTCAGCAAAATTCCTAACGATTAATTTATCTCGTTTTCCCAGCTTCATCCAAAGTAAATCGAGCTCCAAGTTCCCCAACATCCTGCAATGGACAACAGTGAAGAGGTGAGTGATCAAGAGCCGCGTCGAGCTGCACGCGAAGCAGCGATTTTACGATCCACTAAAATTGTTTCGGCGTTCGCTTGTTTACGTCTCGAATGCAACTGAGTCCTCCAGAAAGTCGTGAGAATGGCTCTATTGCGGGCAACTTTAGCACCCTCTCCTCATTTAATCATCGGCTAAAGTAGCAGCAATGACTTTTATTTACTGTTTCATTACCATACGGGAATATTGATCAAACAAATTGTGAATTTCACGTTCGAATTTGGCTGCTTTCCTCACGTCAGTTATGAATAATAAGAGCAGGAATCAAGAAGTAGTTCCTTCGGCACCTTTGGAATAACGAGACACCTAGAATAATCATAAAATGTCCTTCTTCTTGCAGAACCAATTCGTCGTTGACGATGTTTCCAAGATTATTAAAGAGGCGATCGAGCAAACTATTGGAGGAAACTCTTATCAGCACGACAAAGTCAATAACTGGACCGGAGCTGTCGTGGAAAATTGCCTGAGTGTTCTCACCAAACAGCAAAAGCCTTACAAATATATTGGTAAGTGGCGAACATCTCAGGGCTTCCGAATCGATGAGCTCATTCATTGATGAGTCAGACGACGACAAACGTCACCTGAATCGAGCCATGAACTCATGCGACGCAATCAAGACATTGATCCGCAGCCCCTGCCAAAGTTGAGTCATCGATGTCGTCTTCGGCTCACCACGCGTGCATAAATTATTCGCGAAGCTTCTCCTTCTCCGCCTTAACTCGACTGCTGCTTTGATTGGATATTAGAGATAACTCGAGTGCGGGGCGAAGAAAACAAGCAAACTTTTCCCGTAATTACTTTAAAGCACGGAACCTTCATCATCCTGATAATCCACCAAATCACGAACACTTTCTTTAACGAGTTTTCTGTTCTTTTGCTTTCGCTCGGCAGTGACGTGTATGATTATGCAGAAGAACGGGGCCGGGCTGCACACCGCCAGCTCGTGCTACTGGAATAACGAGACCGATGGCTCCTGCACCGTGCGATGGGAGAACAAGTCGATGTACTGTATTTGCAGGTGAGTTCCAAAGCTCTCAGTCTGTCTCGGTGTCTTCATGCTTCTTTAATCATCCACAGTGTCTTCGGATTGGCGATTTAAAGCCGTCACCGCAACCAGGGAATTGGATTAAAACTAGGAGAGCTACTCAAAAGAATTGAAATCTTAATATTTATCTTTCTTAACTCACTTAGTTGTTACGATGCTGTCAAGCTTCAGCACGACTTTTCATTAAACTTTACTCTTTAAGTTTCGTTCCCTCTCGCTCGATGAATATTTCCAAAGCTAAGTTGAAGATTTGACAAAGGGAAAATATTTTTGTTCGGTTGACTTGGTTGCCTTCTCGAAATAAATTTACAATTGAAGTTTAAACACGCGTTGTGTGATTTGTTGTGATGTAATTTTCAGCGACGGATTTCATGGGCCACGAAGGCTCAAAGGACTGAAATTGGTGGCCACGGCTATGAAGGATTATCAGTCATCGCATCCACCAACTTCGCTTCAATCTACGACAAGAAGAACGCAAGTAATTAGAGTTGACGTCGCGACATTCCAATGAGGAGAAATTGAATGTAAAAGTGTCGGGAAAATGATAGAACTATCGACACGTGATATTTTTCTTCTAGCGCCAAAGTCGGCGGCATCGCGTGACGAGATTCAGTTTCTTGCTGTCGTGCGGCGAGACCGCAACGCTCATGATTTATTGGTTGACTTGTCTTGCTCCTGTTTCGTTCAACATGCAACCCTAAACCAATTCACGCTCATCCAGGAAGCCGATCGAACCCTTCGCTTACACATTTAGGTTCTCTGATGGCCGTTTAAGACTGAAAATGTCACTTCAAGACGAAATAAGTTAATGACAACGAGCACGATCGATCAACAGATTCAATCGAAAGATTCGAGAGTGCGCATGTTAAATTTTATTGTGTTGAATCCTTACAAATCTTGCGAGTTTATTTCGTCGAGAGTAAGAGCGTGTAGAACGAGTAGGTGAAGTCCAAGATCGCTTGGAACGTCTCCATGTTGACCTCGTTGAAAATTCCGTTGAATCCTCGCATGTTCTGGCTCATAATCAGAATCAACTGAACATCCTTTTGCTGCTTCACGGTCATCAAATACCAAGGCAAGTCGTAGACTGCCGCTGTCAGCTTATTAATCCTTTTAACGACTCGTTCGCCCATCAAGCAATTGATCAAGAGCTGCGACATCGTTATGGCCAACATCACAAAGATGAAGCTCGAAGCTTTCACATCGACCGCGAGAGTCACCAAGCACAGACCTGACATGAAGGATTGCAGAGTGAAATCGATGAGGAAAACGAATTTCAGCAGATCCTCGACGTCATTTTGCCACTGCAGAACGCTGTAGCTTGTTTGCACGATCTTATTCAACTTCATCGCCAGAATCTCCTTGTGCGACACTTCATTTCGATCGTGATTTTGCGAGGACGAGCGACACTCTTCAACGAGAATCATCAGCGTGTCAAACGCCCAGCAAGAGTGATCCATGATGTGCAGCAAAATCGACAGGAACGGGAAGAAGAAAAAGAAGCTGACGACGACGTCGAAGACCTGGAAAATGTAGTTGACCAGCCAATTGAACGAGTGGCCTTCGTAGGGCAACAGAAGGATGTAGAAGTTGAGCGGCTGAGAGACTTGATTGAGCTGCAAGAACATGGGCGAGACGAGCATGAACACAGTGAAGCTTCCGTAATAGGCGAAGAAACTCAGCGAACCGATGGCTTCAGCCTTGCAATACTTTTGTGTCAACTGCCAAGGCTCAGACGAAAGTTGAAACAGCTGAGATTTCCTGTTGGAAGAAACTATTAAGCCCGAATTCGCAATGCTATCACGTCAACCTTTCGTCGATGATGCGCTGAATTAACGACTCGATTGTCGTGCCAAAGACCAAGAGAATGACAAAGTAACACATGAGCCTCAAGAATATCACTTGAGGTTTGAATTATTCAGTTTAGATTTTAAGTTAACTGATGACAATGATCAACTCACGAAACAACGCAATCAGCTCAGCTTTCTCTGGCAAATTGGGCTCGTCTTCGTCCGAGAAACGTTTCACTGTGTAAGCGATGCTTGAAGCGTAAGCGACGACTTGTAGAAACATTCCGGAAACGATTCTGAAGGGCAAAGCAGTAAAATAAGCTTTATGTGACGTCTCAAAGCCTAAACATTCACCGCTTTGACAATTTGCGCTCGCCCTCGGTCACAATGTAAGGGTTGATGAGCCAGAAACCAAACTTTAGAAACTTTGCAACGCGTTCGAAATACATCTTGCTTGGCTGCTGTCCGAATGGAACTGAAACCGCAAGTGCGTTCGACAGAAATGCAAACGCGAGAGCCTCACAATCAATCAAGGATATTCAATCATTTCAAGGTTCGCGTCTTCCCACGGACTTCAGACCGATGCAACAGTCGATGTCAATCAAGTAGCTCGCGTGGCTGCAACAAACAAGTGCGTGATTCAAATTTGAATTGAAAAATTCATGCAAAGCTAATCGACCAGACGTCCAGGACGTGACGTCTTCGAAAGCTCCGACCAGGCTTAAAATATTTCGAATAACTCTTCATCTTACCGGCCTACAACTTTATTCCCTCGCAAGGCTTCTTCAAAGCTTCAAAACATCTTTGCAATCTACGGTGGAAGCAAGGAACTCGCTCTTGCAGTATCTCAATGTCATCGAGTACTCGCTTTTTGAATTCTTTGTTGATTCTCTGTTCGAAGTGGATTTTTATGAAACAAACTTGTAATTTCCAAATTTGTGTTTATTCTTTCTTGTAAAGTTTAAGCGATTGGACCGTTTCAGATGTGATTGGAGGAGATGGAAATGATTTTATTTTCCCAAAATGATTTTTCTGGATGCTCCCATGTTGCTTCCAGCTTGCGTCGCACCTTTGTTGCTGCCTGCTTGCAATCCAATGATAGACTCGCCAGCTCTCAACTGATCTTCTGTGAATTCTCTTCTGTTCTCTTCAGATGGTTTGGGGCCCATGAAAGGGCCGCGGAATTCGGGATGTTTGTAGCACTGGAAGTGGAATAATTTAACTTTTGTTCGAATTGTATTAACAAACTTTCTTACTGCGCGTGCAACTGCAAAGATCGTTTGTGTGACGAGCGCAATGTTCTTGAAGTCCCACAAGTCGTTGGCGTTGAACAAATCAGTGTCGCCGACCCCCCAATGAGTCGCTGCTCTCTGGAACTGTGAGAGGTTGTCCATCATCTTGTAATCGCCACCTGACGTATTGACTTTCTGAATGATTCCTGGCTTGAGCTGGTTCATTAACTTGCACAGAAGGATTCCATCACGAAGCGACTCTTCGAATGTGGGCTTGGAGAAACGCTCCCCCGTGATTGTCTCAATCCACTGTTGGGCTTCTTGTTCTTGCTCAACATCGCGCTTTCCAGAAAGCTGAAATTAAAAGACAATTTTTTCATTAATTGGGTAAATTGCAAGTTATTTCGACTCGTTAGTTGAAGGCATTGATCTCTACACGTCCCGCAAAAAGTTTATTTTCAAAGTAAACAACTCATGCTAGGCTTGCTTGGCTGTTTGTCCCTTGACGTGAAATAACTTTCCGCTTTTAAAAATAAATTTTTCTTCAAAATAAGGAATATGTCGACTTGTCTTTTAATCCAAAGTTGAACTCGTTTTGGATGAGAAGAGGAGGGCGACGGATCCTTCGATTGCCCTCTTAATATCATTCAAGATTATCAGACTAAATAAACAGGCATTGCGATACATCAGTTCTGACCTTGACTTGCTGTAAACATCGTTCTGAAGCTTTCATATCTTCAATAATAAACAAATAAGCGCTTGTGGAAAGAGGAAAAGTTTCGTCGCCCACGCCTTTTCTTTCTACCTGCGAGTCATCAAAACATTTCAGTGAAATTCCTCAAGAAGCTAAAAATAAAACGATCCGTCATGATCGTTCAAACAACGGAGATTCTCGCGCCAGGATTCTTCATCTGGCCTCGCTGATTAATTAGCTCACGTTTCAGTTTTGAAAGAAAATTTCTGAAGTCAAGATGAAGACGAACAGCTTGGAAACATCTTCAAAGTTTCATTCATCTGATCGCAAATTAATTTTCTTTTACAAATCGTAACTTTAAAAAATGAAATTAAAATTCACTCGAATGTTCATCAAGATTTTCGTAATAAATTAAGATTTCAATCGCGCTTGCAAAACTTTACATCTCGAGCTGGAAAATTTAATGTTTCTTTTAAAAAGAAAAGCCATTAACTTCTCCCACGTGCGAAGACACAAACAGTTTATTGCTCTAAATATAAAGAAAACGAGTCGGCGAAGATCTTCGTCATCAATCTTTTTTTACTGAGGATGACCGAGAGCCGAAAGTTTACATCGGAACACATTTTCATCTTTTCATCGAACTTGAAATTTGTTCTCCGAGCAGCGAACGAAAGTTTAACTGTGACGAGGCCGAATTGCGTCAAACTTGTTCACAATGTTTTCCACTCAAATTATTTCCTTTTAAGGAATTTATTTACAATGAAACTTATTTATTTCTCCTCGAATCGATCCACTTACTTGCCACAAAGGACGTCCAGGCATGTTTATGTATTATTCTTCAAATAACTTTCACTGATCACAAAATAATTTCCAATTGAAAATTCCGAGAGCTCCAAAAGTTTGCTGTGAGTTTGATTTGAGTTCGCAGTTGAATGTCTGACCAGAGCAACGATGATCTTTCCTTTATATATTCCGCACAGTCGTGAACACATGGAAAGCTGAGAGTAGAAGAAAATGTTTTTCGTGGAGAGATTTTTCCTTATTATTGATCGAAGAGATTTCGTTCCGCGTTTTCGTGGTGAGTTGGCAGCTTCACTGGTGAACTTCGTGGTGAGTTCGAATAAACATTTAACGGTTTTCATTCAAATATTTCGCGGGCCTTTCGAGCAATTCAAAACAATCACACGAGGAAATCAGAATTAATTGAATAAATCCAGCGAAATGTCATTTTTCGTGAGAGAAAAGACGATCTCGAAGAAGACAAAGAAGGTAACTAGAAGTGCAGATTGAAGTTCATCTGAATTAATCTTCATTTCTTGTAGTTCTCGAGCATCAAAAAACCAGTTCAGAAGAAAGAAGATTACGACGAAGATATCGACAGCGAGAACGAGGAAATCAATGGGAATCACAAGTCGCATCCAGACATCTCCGATGAAGAAGACACAGAAACTCCCGACGCGAAAAGACTCCGCTTAGCCAAGAAATATCTCGACGACATCAGAAAGTCCGACGACGAAGACGAGCACGTCACGAAGAAGCTGAAGTTAGATTACCTCGAGAGCATCGGCAAATTGAAGAAGCAGCTGGCTGAAACCATCACCGGCTATGACACAGCGAACATCGTCACTCTCAAGCACAAACTGCAAAACCAATCGATCACTTGTTTATGTTTAGCGCCGGACAATCAATTTCTCTTCAGCGGCAGTAAAACTGGGAAGCTGCTGAAGTGGAACGTGAATGAGAAGCGTCAGAGTGGCTGCATCTCGCTAGACTCTTCAATCATGTGCATAGCGCTGACTTCAGACTTCAAGTTTCTCGCTGCTTCCGATCGTAGTCACAAAATCTTCATTTACGACCCAACAACGCTCAAGAAAGTTCACACGTTCGACGGCCATCGAGGCATCGTGACGGGTTTGGTGTTCAGGAGAGACTCCCATCAAATGTTCTCGTGCAGCGAGGACAAATCAGTGAAAGTTTGGTCGCTTGACGAGATGCTTTACGTTGAAACGCTGTAAGTTAAATTGCCAAGTTTATCGTCGCAGTTAATCAGAAATTTCCTTTAGTTTCGGACATCAAAACCACATAACATCGGTCGACGCTTTATACAAAGAACGGGCGCTGACATCAGGCGGAGCCGACGGAACTTTGCGCATCTGGAAGATCGTAGATGAGTCGCAGCTCGTGTACAACGGACATTCAGGAAGCATCGACTGCGTCCGGCTCGTGAACGAAGAAACTTTCGTCTCGAGCGGCGACGACGGCTCGTTGTGCGTTTGGAACGTTGGGAAGAAGAAACCGGTGACAGAACGGAAGCTCGCACACGGGAAGTCGTCGACAGGAACTGCCAACTGGATCAGCTCGCTCGCGACGCTTGTCAACACAGATCTCGTGGCTTCGGGCTCGTGCGACGGTTTCGTTCGAGTTTGGAAGTTGGAGAAAAACTTTCGCGAAATTAAACTGAAACTCGAAATTCCCGTCGACGGATTCGTGAATTCTCTCGTCTTCTCAAACGACGGCGAGAGTCTAATAGCTGGGATAGGACAAGAGCATCGACTTGGTCGCTGGTGGAGACTCAAAGATGCCAAGAATGTCATCATGGTGATTCCGTTTCAAAAGAAAGAATGATGAACTGAGAAATAAAATAAAGAATATTTTTCAAAGTGCAGAACATTAAATTCTCGCGTGACTTCCACAGCTTCTTAATTAACTGAATTCCAGCTCCACAATGCGCGCACAGTCGTTGGAAGTTTTCTCAAAGAGCTCTGATTTCTGAATGGTGCTAGGAGCGTGAGCTTAGCAGCGAAAGCCTATTCACCATTTGACATCAGTTCCTTTTGAGAATCTCGTGGAGTTTGCTTTGATTCTCGAAGTGCGACGAGTAAAGGCGAATTAAAAATCAAAACTGAGTTGAAGCCGCTGACGTTAGCTGAGTTTTATGAAAGATTGAATGTTCCAGCTGGAGAGTCGTGAACAAAAGACCAAGGAACTCAAACGAAATGCTTCGCTTTGACGAGTGAGTGAGACAAACTTCGAGCGAGGGTGAAATTCGATACGAAAGTCTTTCCACCTTGGACAGTTTCTGTGGCTTTGAGTTACCAGTGCGACAAGTTCACCTACAAACGAGAGCCGCAATTTGTAATTGAAACATTCACTGCTTCGTCCACTGCGGGTTTGGCATTTAAATGTTGCACGAAACTTTATCCAGGATCGGTTTACAACTTGCTTGGAGCGAAAACTATTTGAAAGCGATAGCCGAGCGCACTTTCAAGTTTAATTTGACATGAAACTCTGTTCAGCTTCAATCAGAGTTCTGAACAATTTTCGCTTCAATCTCAGTCAGAAATTTCCAGTGAATCGAATAAATCGAGGGAGTGAATCATGTCAAACATATCGTTGACTCGCTGCTGTTTGTTGAAGCGTCAAATAAAACTCAACTCGCATCCTTGCCTCCCACGCGTTCAATCATTGCGCTCAATTTACATTCAAACGGATTTCAATTTCGCTTTGTTGATCTGGGACTTGAGATGGAAACTCTGCGCTCGCTGATTCAATTTCCCTTTCACTGTCGTTTAAGGCAGAAAGGAGCGAGCGAACGAAGAACCTGAAGAGCTTTGATTAGGCAAATGTCGTTGTTGGCTTCCGATTAAGGAAGTTTGCAGAATCGATTAGCTTCAAAACTAACCACGCGATTGCTAAATCCTTTTAAGCCTTGTTCACTAATTATCTTAATGGGATTCGAGTCGGAAATCCACAATGTTCGAAGGCTGATTAGGGTTGCTAAGTGATGAAAGGAAATCGGTTAATGGAAATTGATTTGTGTAACTTCAGTTGGCGCAGCAATCGCTCGACTTTATTGCTCGCGAATCAGTTTGAAAACTCCATCAGATCACCCAAATCTGACTCGCTGTCTTTCACCAGCTTCTGCCAGCTTCGTTCAAGCTTCTTTTTGTCCTCAATTGCTAGGTACAGATCGTTCTGAATGGCTCCTTCCGTTCTCCGAGGTGGAATGAAAGTTCTGCTGTTTGCTGGTAATGATCGACGTGGACGTGGCTGAGCTGCTGGTTTAGCTCGAGGAGACGAAGTGACGTTAGGCTTTGGCCTCGAAACTTGTCTGAAAATGAGAAAGTCAGACTGAATTTAAGGTCAGGGAAACTTTGACTTTACATTCGTTCTTTGATCCGCTCTCGTCTCAGACGATTCATGAAGTTTTTGAGGACGACTGACTCCCTAAGGTTCCCGGCAACATATCTGACTATTAATTCCTCCAGCTCGCTGTCTTCACTTCTCGGCACTCGACATTGCCGCCATTTCGAAAGGTCTTGGTCGTAGTTTGGATCCAGTAGGCTTGCGTCGATCATGTCTTGCTCGAGAGTTCGTGATTGCTCCAATTGATCCTGGAAAGATGGCCAATCTTCTCTGGCAGGTGTCAAATAATCGTCGTAGACTCGGGGACGGAAGCCACTCGCTGCTTCGTTGTATTCGGGTGGAGAGTCCAGCTCTGGTATCAGACGTTCTTTGTGTCTTCTCTCTTCACTGTTTGTACGGACTTTGGGTTGCTCAACTTCTCTCGGCGTGCGACCTTTATGCAGATCCCAGAAGAAAGTTCCAACATCCGTTCCTAAGAGTTTGTCCAGCGTTTCCTTTCTCACAGCTGACATTTCTGACAGGCGTTGTACACTTGAAATTTAGCGACACGAGCTTGACGGACCGAAAATTTATGTTTGAAAGTGTAGGAAATCTTGCGAAGATTGCTTCGAATGTTTGTGATGAAAAAGATTCCTTCGAGATAAATACGCGTTCGATAGTTCAAACGAAGCCTAACGAAGACGACAGAGAAGCGAAGAAAGATTCAAATCGATGAAACGAACAAAGAACTTTCTGTTTATCTTCATCCGAGCAAGACGACAAGATCCGAAAGCTCTCGAAACAACCGAGATTGCTATCGACATCGTTCATCCCATCGCTTAAGTGGCACTTCGATGAAGTCAACGGTTCCATAACGTGGCTCAGCTTTTCATCATCTAAATCGATGTAAATGATTCTCGATGGTGCTTCAGAAGCTTATCGACGTCTCACAATGAAGATTACGAATCGAGACGTCGCTCGCTCGATCCGGAAACCTTCTCGACATCGATGAACGCCGAAAGTGAATTATTCTGTCGATTCTGAAAATTCAATTTCTCGTCCCATGAATTTTAATAATAAAATAATTTTTCTCTTGCGAAAAATATTTCATTCAGTCATCACAAAGCTTTCACATTTAGGAAAAAGCGAACTTGCGACGGCAATAAATTTAATTTATGGCAAACGTCGCTTCAAGCTGTTGCGTAGTTTCAGTGATCGGGCTGAAAGCTCGCGCGCAACTTGAAAGCTTCACTTGATTTTTCGAGCGGTGATCTTAAGTTCTTCAATTAGTATTTAAGGTTGGCGTTTTCAATCTCTCTTTGTGTTGCTTCTGTCACCCTCAGACAGGCTCGACGGATCAAACAAAGCGCAAAACCAATCTAACAACATCTTAAAGACAAATCACAGTTTGAGGTTCGTTCGCTCGATCAAACGCCTGCGGAAAATCGCCATAAAGATTGAAAACCTTTTCATTGCGATTGTTCGGTTCAATGAGTTGGATGCGAGAAATCAGAACAGATCGAGTTTGCACCAACGAGTTTATGTTGTAACTGAGACAATTTCTCGTCCTCAGAGCTCGTTCAAGTCACAAGCAATTAAATCAATTTTTCATGATTCAAACTGCGAAATCAAATGGAAGTGGCTGAAGAATTTCTAATCTTCCAAGTCTTTTATTCAACTCGATGCATCAACTATGCGTACAAATTTTATTTTAGACTGTGACATTCGAGTTCAGAGAAATTAAAGATTGCTTGAGTTGCTCCAGCGAAGTCATTTTCACGCAGCCAATCAAATTGTCTTCAAAGGAAATTTCCTCGTTCCCTGAAAAATCCCCAGAGCGTGAAACTCGAGCACGACGGGAAACACGAAAACTCAATGAATCGCGTCAAGCGTCGTGGCAGGAAATAAATCAAGCCCGAAGCCGGCTGAGCCTTGAAGCCTTTCTCGCAGCCAGCGACGTGACGTGCAATTAATTTCCACTTAGAATCAATATCGACTTCTTCCGCCTCTCGGGGAAATGCTACAAAGTGTAATCATCCAGATGGGCATCAAATTAAACGTTTGTTGAAACAAAAACGTTGATTGATCGGATGAAATTAAATTCTTTCATGTTCTCTGAGGCTCGTCTAAGCTTGGTGCTCTGGAAAGTGATTCAATAAAAACTCGACACGAGTTGAAGCAAAAACCGAATGCAGATCAACAACTTCTGACCTTTCTCGTGTTTGCAGCTGTTGCTGCTTCGACGTTTCAAATTGTTCATTGGATCATCGAGCGGCTTCGAGATGATGTCGAGTTGTAGCAAGAAGCCGCTCAATTCATGCTCTACCTCAATCAACAACATTTAATTCGAGATGAGAAATATTTTCCGACGTTTTCCTTGTCGAGCGTTCACAGGAAGCCGCAGACTTTTATTTGCAGATCGATGCGTTGAGATAACAAAACCGAGATAGCGAATTCGCGTCGTTCGACTCTCATTAGGCTGTCGTAAAGCTTTGATTAATGAACTGCTGCTTTGATTGCCGCTCGTTCGATTCCTCGTTTCCCATAAAGTTTGTGCAACGCTCGACGGAGACGAAAATCTGAGCTCAACTGATCATTGCGGTGATGAAACTTTATTGTCTCAATCATCATTAGCCGGTGCAATCGTCGAACTCCAAGCGCGAGCAAATTAAGTGAAATCTCAATTTCCCTCGCTCGTCGACTCATCAGTGACGCGAGTTTATTGCATTTTACGATTCTCCCATCGTTTTGTCATTCTTGCTCTTTAGCGATGCTGTAACGACCGAAGCTCCGAGGCAATGAACATAAATCCGATCCATAAGCAACCAAGTGCAATTCATCATTTTTAATAAGCTAAAGCCAACAAGAGAAATAAAAGCAAATGAAATTAACTCTCGGATGTGGTGAAGAGCTCGGCTGATGATGGAAACGCGAAATGTGACGAGCGGCGCAGCGAAATAATTTATCGTGGGAGTTTCGTTGAAATTTAATAAGCGAATTGTTCGTTAACGTCAAGAAACTGGAGCGACGATTGTGAAAGCTTTGCGGCTGGTCAGTTCTTGGGACTAATTTCAATTCATCTGGCGCCTCACCCGAGTGTTCATCAACATTCCAAACACGTAATTTCGTCATCCTTCTGATGGCTCAAATTATTTTCTTGCTCGTAATCTTTCTGGTTCTAATTTCATGGTCGCTTGCTCAGCCGCTGCTCATCCCTCAAGAATCACTAAGCAAAGTGGATCATGACTAATTAGTTGGGATCATAAATCGTCTTCCTCGTTTTAATTAAACATCTCGTCCAGTGCGTAAGAAACTTTGTGGCTTCCTGCAACAGAACAAGTTCTTCCACAAATTGAAATAGATCGAAAGAGCACTCGAAAGGTTTGGAACTTCAACAAGCTTCAGCCCTCGGGCGCCTCAAGCGTTGTTCGTTCTAGTTCATTGGTCAGTTTTAACGACACATTGTCTGGTTCAAAGCAAGATTCACTCAAGAACGATTCGCTTGTGATCCACTCGAATGCATCGTCGTTGACACTCTTCGATTCATTGTTAAAAAAATGATTTCTTGCCACATAATTTAATTACTTCGTTAAGTTTGTGGTTCGAGTTTATTCGACGTAATGACACGATTCACTGAAACCTCGAGAAGTTTCGCTCTGCCGTAATAAGATTCAATTGTGATGAAAGTTCTTCGTTGCGAGGCTGAGATGGAAATCGTGAGGGAAATTTATTTCAAATTGTGCATAATTCCTTGTCTCTCACTCGCAGTGCATGTTCTCGGTTCCATTCAACTGCGATTAACAACGTTCAGTCTGAGAATTTCCATGTCAAAATCTTTTACGACGACGAGGAATTTCGCTGAGACGTCGCAAGTTGAATGAACATCGAATCGTCAAATGCGATTCTATGATCCATCACAATTGGACTCTGAGAATCGCTCGAGCTTAAAAGAAATTGACACTTGACGGCGACAATCGAAGAAGGAAATTGAAAAGTCCAAACGACGCATGGCTGAGTGAACATGATTAAATGCTCCGTTGGCTGCTCGTCGACGAAGGTTGAACGGGGAACGGCATTTGAGGTGCAAAACTTGGCTGCAGTTTCTGAACTTCCGGTGGAATGGAAAGGAAGAAACTTCGTTGAACCGAAGCGAATGACCTGGAACATTTTGCTGTTGAGCACTAAGCTGCAGATTCTCGTTTCAGCTTTTACTTTCTTCGCTGAACGCTCAAGCGATTCCACTTTGCTTTCAACGCACAGTTTTCACTCAGTTTGAATTAACAAATTCTTTCATCTCTCGCCTCCACTTTAAGTCTTATCGCACTTTTACCTCTCAGCCCCAAAATGTGTGAATGAAAAATCGCTTCACGACGAGGCAGAATGAAATTTCGGCTCCAAGACTTTCATCACGATTCTCTCGAGAGAAGTGCGAGAAATATTCATTCAATTAAAAAGCTTTTTGCTCGCTAAGACTTTCGACTAATTGAACTTTCCTTTCTCTTTACTTGCAGACAGGAGCGTCATGGTATGAAGGAACCGAACCAGTTTGACGATATCGTAAGTGTTGCATTCAATTATTCAACTAACGAAACATTCGCTGACGCACATTCTGATGAGCCGAGAGCGGTGAAATAATCTCGAGCTCTGATTTATCAGACGCGTCGACTCGAGTTATTAATTGAATTAGCGCCAAATAATTAATCCTATAAAACAAACAATCGTCTATCGGATTAACTCGATTGTCACATGTGGGCGCCGTGAATTCGTTATCATCGTCATTAGCCATCATGACACGCCATAAATCGCCGAAGCTTGACGCTTATCAAAACGTTTCATTTTTCGCTTCCAAACGAACAAAACTTTAGCTGTCGAATCAAACAATCGAAGATGACAACTTCAATCTTTATCGCCTCGCAGTCAATTAGTTTGGCGGTTGGGAAGAACGAATGCGATTTGTTCTCGACGATTGCCAGATTTCTTCGACTTCACGGCGAAGCGTTTGATCAATCAACGTGTCAACGAGTTAATCCTGTCCCGGAAACACTCGATCCAATCAACTCGATGACTAACGAGTCTTTAATTAGGCAGCGTTCGGTGGATTTGCATAACAATCGCACATTCAAATCACAAACAATTATCGTTTAATTAAAATTGGAATCCAACGAGATTTTCATTACAAGTAATTGGCAACTGATGGCACTCGAAATGACGTGGGCTCGAATTTGATCATTTGTCGTCAACAGCCAATAAATTGATGATGAAACTTTGCTCGTTATTTTGGACGAGCAGCAAAATCGTGACGAGCAAAACTTGTGATCGATGGAGAAAAGCTCGAACTGTTGGCAACGAAACCGGTGGCGTTTCCATTGTAAGCCATTGGAACAACAAGAGAACATTAATTCGGGTCTCGTTGTCTGCGACTGAATTACGTTCGCTGCTTTACATAACCGAGAGCATGTCTGCCAACACAATGAGCAAGTTCCCTAACGGCTACAGCAACAAGCAGATTAGATTGCCGATTAATCGGAATGAATTTGTGAGTTTATTGTCTCAATGGCTGCAAGTCCAACAGAAGCGAAGTTGAAATAAAGTCCGTTCGACTCTCGTTTGTTTGCGATTAAGATCTCGACGATTGAGTCGACACGAAAGCTTTTGAAATTCCTCAGCCTGAAACGGCAATTGAATGCCTTAGATTAAGCCAGGAAATTTGGGGCTCAATGAAAGTGGGAGTCACAACAACGCTCCAAATGAATTAATTAAGCCGAGTAAGTTGGCTTCTCCAGTGTTCGAGATTCAATCCATTAGTGCCAAGCAAATGTTTCGTTGGCCGCGCCTCAATCGAGACAGAAACAAAGCTCGAGACTTCTCGTTTCAGCGGGAGAAATTCTCGCTCGCGATTAACTGCAGATGCTTTGTGCGTGTCTGTTTGTACGAAATTAAGCTAATTGCGTAAGACGAGGCGGATCTGCTGTTATCATCTCTCATTAGACGAGTGCTCGACTCGTTTTTCAGAAATGTTTTCCGAAGAATTTAAATTCCTCTGATAAAAGCGAAGCATTTGCTTTGAGCCGCATCAATTAGCTCGTTCGACACTTGTTGACTTAGGGAAACTTATCCGGCGATTAACACGAATTATGGATTCAGAAGCCTCGAGAATTCATCCTCACATCTTGGAACACAGTTCGATGTCACACAAGAAGCGTTTAACGAGACATTAGAAATCTTATTGACGTTTTTACAGCTTCAGACATTTTATTTCCGGCATAAATTAAGACGACTGTGACATTTCCAGTGAGGATAAAGAAGGCTATTAGCAATCGAACAATAAGAAACGAATGAAACGTCCAAGTTGTATAAGAATGAATTGTAATGGAGAACGCTTTGTAAAGTGAACAGATGAAAAGACTCCCACAGCTCCCGACACGAACTCCGAGTCACCAAATCATAAATTCATGAATTTCTCGATAAAATGAACTCCCACATGCTGCTCAGCTCAAGTTAGAATTTATGAAAAAGGTTTATCGATTCGGAATCTCATGACGAGTGGGAGATTTCTATATTGCCTGCCACATGTCGACGAGAATAAGAGACGAGAGAGATTTTTGTTTTTGGGGCTCATGAAGTTTAATTGTTGCTGTTGGATATGCGCAATTGTGGGAGGATTCTTTGATTGCACGACAAACTTCCCAGAAGTTTCCTCCAGCCGCCAGATGTCTTCATTCATCTTCATTCAACGACTCTTTAGACACATAATTGCGCCGGTCGACATGGAGAGGAACATCCGAGATAAACAGGCAAAAGTTTTCCGCTTTAACTCCGACAGAATGAACAGAACGAGAGGGAAAAATCTGTTGGAGAAGAAATAAAAAGCAAATTGATATGACGGAACGGAAAAGTTTTGAGCCTCGAGAAATCTTTCAAACTTTGCCGTAGAGCAGTGAGGCGAGATTAGATGCCATCGGTCCTAATGGACTCGAGAATTTGAATAAAACGCGTGTTTGATGGCGCAACTTAGAGGCCATTGTCAGTGACATTTGTTGGGTCTCGGTCATGGAGCGTTCCCTTCGGAGACGCATTTCGTTGTAACGAGAACGGACACGATAAATGAGGGAATCATCATAAAACCGAAAGTTATTATCTCCAGCCACAAGTTGAAAGCTTCTCGAGACATAATCCAAGTTTAGAGCGAAGAATGTTAGAGCAACCTTTTCATGCTTCATCTCCGACAAAAGTAATTTTGGTCGAGAATTCTTATTCAAATTTGATTCCATAAACAAAAGGAATGTCCAGAGAAACTCGAGCTGTGTCACAGACGAAGGAGCTGGCGAGCGGGCATCCGAAATTAAATTCTTCTGCTTCAAAGGTCTCATCAAAGTTCGAGATGTGCCATTGAATCTGAGTTGATATGGAAACCTTGCCAACGACGATCTTGATTTGCATAGATCATTCGTCCCAGCTCTCGAGTCAGCAGATAAAATATTGGGAAAGTTAATTCAGTGAAAAACTTCTACTCGATTTCATGCAAATGATTCGATGCAACGACGAGGGAAATTGAAATCAGTCGAACGGAAGGAGACGACGCTCGATAGAGAAACTGTCAGCCAACTTGCAACAAGTTTTCATCCCTTCGAGGGAATCGCGAGTGCATTCGAGTGTGAAACGTCTCGGATCATGAAGTGTTATCATGGCATCAACAAGCTTCATTTGAATAGCAGTCGTGATTGAATCAACGAAGCTTTTCATGACAATTTTATTGAGAACGCAAACTTTGAACTATAAAGAAACTTTTAAAGGTAAATGGAATATTTTGCATTCAAACCGAAAGCATGAATGGGACGAGCCTTCGCACAGATAAACTTCCATTGAATTTAACATTTCAAACCGGTTTTCAACTTTCTTCCGTGCAAACGTAGAAAGTTGAACAGCAATCCACAAGTCTTGTATAAATAAACATTGCCGTTGGCATTGGAAGCTTTCCAATCAACTCAAAGCAACAATGGAACTTGTGGAAGTCTCAGAGTGCAAGCTCCAACATCGAGCGATGTTTCGTGAGTCGTTTGACGTTCATTCCAGTCAGTAACAATTGACTCCTCGAGTCGAAACGAGCAACGGAGGTATGAAAGCACGTGAGATATCACGGAGAAATGTTTAGCATGCGAGTTTAGTATCGCGTGTTCAATTGGATTCCGGATTCCGCTCGGTGACATATCGATTTCAACGCAGGAAAATATTTATTCGCAATAAATAAATATTTGCGCTAAGTAAATAAATTGAATCCTCGAATAGGATCGCGCGATATCGATGAATGAGAAATAAAAGTAAGAAAAATATTTCGAGTGAATTGAGGTGAAAGAAAATAAAAAGTTGAAAGAATGCGATGATGCAAGAAATAATTTCGTTTGCTCTAATCGTCAATTAGTTTCCTCTCAACGAATGAAATCTCAAGCTCAGCGGGCGGAAGAAAAAAATCGTGAAACGAAAAGTGAAGAAGAAAGTCAATTAAATTTCATTGAACAACTTTCGTGCTTCGAGTGAACTTCTTACAGTTGAACGAGTCGTTGCAACATCGCGGAGAAATTACATAAAGATCATAAATCGTCTGCAAAGTTCGAGTCTGTTCATTCAAGCCAGAGACGTTTATTGTCGCAGACATTTCTGGAAAACAATTTTAAACGACCTGCAATAATTTTGCCGGCTCCAAGTGACGCGAATTTTATTCTTGCTAAGCAAATAAACTCAGCAAGATGTCGGTTGATTGATTCTTAGAAATTTTTAACCAGAAATGTTAAAGAATTTCAATTAGGTTTAGACGCACGACTCGAATTGCCTAAAGAAACAGTCAAAGTCTTAATCGCATTGGATCCCAAGTGAAAGTGAAACTTTTCTCCTCTCGCTGCCAAGTCTTTCGCTTTCTGCAAGCCGAAAAAATCTTCCATAACTTTGAATTGACTTCACCCACCTCGCTGTTGTTTCTTTGGTTTCGCTTTCAAATGTGACGGGTTTGGGCTGAACGAAAACGGAAAACTCGAGTGCCAAACTGAAATTGAAATTTATCTCTGCAGCCACTTTCCTCCCGAATCGTCAACATCAACAGAAACTTTTCCTTTCTCATCTTCGAGGAAATTCTTTCGGAGGCTCGAGAAAAAGAAACAGCGACGTGGATTGAGATTCAAGCGACTGAGCGAAGTTTCTGATGCTCTGTTTAATGTGAAAACCTTTTCTTGGGTGGCTTGCGTTTCACTCGAAAGATCTTCAGCCTTGAGCGATGTTCTGCGGTTGAAATCCAATCTTGCCTCGTCTCATGTCGCTTCGAAAGAGATCGAGAAGACCTTGAAGAGCAGAACTTTATGATGCACGAAGAACAATACCGAAACAGTCTCGGGTCGATTGCGCTCGCTTTTTGTCTTTCCAATCAAATTGATTCAATTGAATTTTTCGGGGACGCAGAAAGCTCAGAACGAATTTGGCAAACGACGGCTGGCATGTGGCGCGCAACTAACTTGCCGTCGACTCCACGCGAGAGAGAAAATATGTTAATTTGATCTTTAGACAGTTTCATGTTTTCCTGCCATTCGAATCCGGAGCGTTGTCGACTCAACTTCTCGCATTTGAATAAAGTAATCCCATGACTCACATCAGCGCCACACATTTCTCGCTCGCCATTCGTGCCGGATAGAAAGGCACGGCGAACTCGCGTCGGATTAGCCGAGCAGCCCAAAGATGGAAACCGACAATTGCTTTCATTATTGTGATTCGCGACCAATTATTTTCAATTATGACTCGTTGGGAGAGTCGATTGAAGTCCAAACTCAGACCGAGACGCGTCGCGCAATCGGAAGAAATCGAAACTCCTCCAACAACTGCGAGACGAGTTTTGTGACTTTGACATCGTTTTGCTTATTGCAAATTTCAATTCGCAACGACATTGTTCGTTGCTTCGTGTTTATTTAAATTTCTTGCTCGGCATATGTTCGTTTGCCGTTATCGTCACGTTTCTCATTGGATCCATGTCGATTTATGCTAATGAGAAGAACTCGGCGTTCCGTAGAAAGTTGTCGCGAGCGAATTTCTGGTTTTCAGGCCGCCGAGCGAACGCGATCGAACAGATGGAGCCAACAGGCGTGACTAGGGAAGTTCGAAGCTCACTCGACTCAACGCCAGATTCGCGAATCAAATTTATGAAGCTCATGCCTGGGAAAGATAAAGAGCGGCACTTTACACCGAATTTAATTAAACAGATAATTTAGATGCGGGTCGGGGCGAGATGTGTAAGCAAAGATGAGCGCGTCTTTTGTTTTAATTAACCCGTGATCTCGCGCGCCATGATTTTCATTTAGTTAGACGTTGGATTATTCCGGGAATTTGAGTTAAGGATGCGAAGAAAGTTGGGAATCTGCGAACGAGCTACGGAGACAAAGATAATCTGAGTTTACTTCTTGGAATTTAGTGATTAAAATCATCGAGCCATGCAAAAGAAAGTTTGTTCAAGCGTTTCGTCTGGAAGATTGAAGAACTTCTTGTCAATTTCCTGGAGCTCCATCGATTCAAGTTTGTCTAACTTGAGCAGAAATCAAAGTTCTGACGTAAACCATCGCAGAGTTTCCTCTTCTGAATCTTTTAATCTTCCGTGCAACGAAGCCATTATTGATATCAACGTTTCAGTTGGCCGGGCAGGAAGTCGCAGCACAATGGCGAGCTTCATCCCTTTCAACCGAGCCACAGGTTGACGTTTTGTTAAAAATCCTTTCCATTGTCGGATCGAAAGCCATTCAGGGCCGAGATGAATAGAGTCGAAATTATCCTTTCGATTGTTGCACAAAAAAGTCGTGCGGCGAAGGAGAAAGAGAAGACCAAACGTAATCAGGAAGACGAACAATCCGCTTGAAAGAGTTTCTGAATTTCACTAAACGGAGTGACTGAAGCGAGAAGTTAAAGACTTGAAGATTTTCTTTCCGTCTGCACTTTGCGCTGCTTGGAATCCTTCGAGCAAAATTCCTCGTCGCTTTGGATTGAAGCGAAAGCAAACTCTCAGCAACGAACACAGTTTTCTTATTAGCTCAAGTGCCACTTCAGTTAAAAGAAACTAAGTGAATCGAATGCAGTCGCTCGGTTCCCACGGATCTCGATGGATTCGTTCTTGATCCTTGTTGAGAAATCTTTAAACAACTCGAGTCGTTTCTGCTTCTTAATCTCCAATTTCGTCCTCAAACCGCTTCGAGAGCGCTCGACAGACCTTCGCTGATTGCTCTCATTACGACTCAGAAACATCAAATGATTTAAAATTCAATTCAGCGAAGGAAAAGAAACAAAGTTTAATTAAAATTGATGCTCCGACGAGTGAAATCAAACGGTTGAACGAGCGAAACGAGATTCAATCAATTGATTAAATTTCCTTCTGTTTCAAAAATCTGGGTTCGATTGAAAGAAAAACTTTCGATGCGCGAAATTGATCAGAAATGATTTCGATTGCGAGCAGTTTCCTCGCGTTTTCCTCACTTTGCCATCTGCAGGGTCTGAATATTTCATCCTTGAACTTCTGGAATTTCTCCGCTCGGAATTTCCATCGAGAATCGCGAAAGAGTTGCGAGACATTTCGTCGGGAATTTTCCTTTTATGAAGCGTGCGAAAGTATTTTTCCGCCTTTTCCTCGCACGGGCGGAAATCGGAAAAATGTCTGAAGGAAATTCTGAGGCGAGAGGAGAGTTCCTAATGACTTATTACGAAGCAGACGAAGAGAATTTGCTTCAATTACCGCCCGACTGGAAGTGATGGAGCGGAGAGGGCGTTGAAACATAATTAAATACGAGTCAGTTCACTTAATTACGCAAATTGATTCATAATTCTAAAGAAATTTTTTTAAGATCAAGAAATGAAATAAACAGCAACATTTCTCCATTGCAACTAAGAAATTTCTTTTATTTCTTCAACTCATTTTCAGCATTCGAGAAACTTTTTATTTCAGGGAAAAACTCCAACTCAATTTTGACATTAGACTTGTAAAGTTTACAGATTTGAATATTTCAGCAATTCGCAAAAGCTTTTAATTCCGCGCGTTGGAAGTTTATGAAATTTTTGTGATAATTTCCAAGCTGGGAATTTCACTCGCAACAATCTGGCGCTCGTTCTGTCTGTGAATAAACAGAAGTTCGTCTCGTCGCTGTTGTGCTTTTATTTACATCAATTCATGTTTTCGTTTCTCCATCGCATTTGGATTTATGAAGCTCGGCGACGAGTTTATCTTGCGCTGTTAATTCGGTCCATGAAGTTTATGATTTGTTTCATTGAGAGCAATCGGGACTACGCAGCTAATGGAAAGTTTGTTCGCGTCATAAATCTTTTCGCCAGAAGTAACCGAAGGTCATTAAAGGAGAATTACCAAGCAATAACAACAGAAGCTGACTTTGTTGACGCAATTACAATTAAGTGAACAAATTGGCGATTAAGCCAAGCAAGATGGAGAAATATTTACTCGAAACCATCTTCAGCAAATTCTCGTTGACTCGCTCAGGTTCAATAACATGAAAGAGACGAGCTCAGCTCAGCACCAAGTCGATCACAACGCACCTTATGGAAACGAATTCTAATGCCAAAGGCGCGCTGGAAAGTCGATAATTTATTCGAGGAACTTGAACAATAAAACGGCGAGCCATCAATTGCTTACAATACTCAATGCTGATCTCTGAACCACAGCACGTTTCCATGTCGACATCATCTTTCTGTGATTTTTCATCGACGACATCGACGGAAGAAGAAAACGAGGGAATTCGCTTTTTGCTCTCTGTCGAAGCTTCGAGTCTTCTATAAATGGACACGAGTAATTCATCATTGACAACATTCCAACGATGGTTGCATGTCCAAGTCTCGACATGAACTTTACAGAAATAGACGAAGCTGAAGACGACTTCAGTGGCTGATCGATTGCTATTAATATCGCAGATCGGCAGGGACAGAAATCAAATAAATTTGCCTTCCGATGAATTGAGATCGAGAGAAACTTGGCAAGTCTTCGTAGCTCGACCCAAACTTTACCTTTCCTATCTCGCCGTCCGTTAATCCATTGCCGACGACCATAAATAAATCCGTTCCGACTTTTCGTGGAATCCTTTTTATGGCCGAGATGGAACGTTCACTGATAAGAGCGACGGATGGAACGACGATGAGATGTGTCAATCTCTTTCTCATTTTTTACTGCTCATCGTTTGCCGAAAAGGTTTCGCCTCGACCGCTGGGTGCAGGATTTACAGTTCCGACTGATTGATTCCTACACGTGCGCAGCTTAAACATTAATTGAGCTGCTCGGAGATCCATGAAAGCCGTTGTCAGTTTAATTAGCGGAGCCATGAAGCACATTGTCGCCGTGCGCTGGTTCGTTCAATTATCAGACACGCCACAAGCAGAACCAGAAAATTAATTGAAAATCCACTCGGATTTTGTTTGCTTTTCCTCATTCAAAACATCGGCTAAAGTTGACACACTCTGATCACGTTTGCTCAACGAACGGCGAGCGTCTCGTCGTTGATTCAACACGGAAATAATTTCGAAGAGCCAACCACATGCGAATTAAATCAATCTCAGGGATGGAGCGGAAAAGCAATTTAAGGTTGAGCCGATGGCGTAGGTCAATCCGTTAGTCGGCGAATCCAATCAGTTTCCGGTGTTGGCGGATGGAAGACAAAGATTGCGTAATTTCCGAAAATGGAAATCCATTAACCGCCTCATCAAGTTTACACAAGCGTTAATGTTTGGATTGAACCTAATTCATTAAGCTCATTGTCGAACTCGTTCGAACGGCAACCGCTCTGCTTTCGTAAGAGCACACAACAATGAAGCGCAACTCTAATTACGAAAGTTTAGATTAAAGCTAACCAAACGAGCAGGAAATTGACTTTGAAGTTTAAGTCGAAAGAGTCAGCAAAAATCTAAGTTGAAACTTTTGCAATATTTCACGTGTCACGCTGTGAACTTGGTTGTGGAGAATTTGGCACTCAAGAATCTTGTTTTCTTGTTAAGCTACAGTGAAGATTTCCTAAAGGACTTCAACAGTTTCCTGCAACAGCGACTGCAAATTGCCTTGAGAAGTTTTGTCTCGCAATGTTTTGTGCGATTCCTTTCGACTCAGATTTTACCTCTCAAGATTCTGTCAACGTTTGTTTGCAGCAACAAAAGAAAACTTTAGACTCGCCGAATCCAGTGCAGCTCATTGTTCGGTGTTGGGACGTGACAAATGCGAGTGCATCCATTCAGTGGAGTCCTTGAGCACGAAGGCTCATGCAAGGCTCGAGCAAACACTCTGCGTGAAAACTTTAATGAAAGGAAAACAAAACCGAGAGAGGGAAATTATCACAAAGAATCCTCGACCGTTGCGAGCGTCTCTGCTCATTGTCGTGATGATATTCAGTGGAAACAAAGCAATAGCAAGCAATGCACGTTGAATAACGATGAACCTGAGTGTTAGCTTCAATGTTCCAGTTTAACTAGCAAAGGTTTTTCCTCTAATTAACAGAGGCAACGAGTCGCTGGCGCTTTAAAGCAATTTAAAGCCCGAGCACGAAGTCAATTTTTGTGGCAGCAACTCGAGCATTTTGAGTTTATTCAAATTGGAGGGCAAAGCAAACGAAATGAATCTGCGCAATATTTCTACTCTGACCACATCAACAGCTTGAAGCTTCGATTTATTTATTTCCATCGTTTGAGTTTTTCTCGTGACGATTTCAATTTGCGAAAGTTTCCGAGTCAATCGACACAAACTGAAATTAAACGAAAAAGCTTTCCGACCTTTGGATGACTTAACAAGAAGGCGCTGATGGACAGAAAGGGAATCGAAGTCAATGGTCCATGAAACAGCAGCTTGAGGAGCATTAACTCGTGTTTTAGGGCGATGCTTGAACTTATCACTCAGGAAACATGTGTCAGAAAAGGGTTTCGTCGTGTTCGCTGCGTGCCTCGACGAGCCAGAAAGCTTCGCATTTCGCATGCCGATCAGGAAGGAAACTCAACGAAGTTAATAGAAATTTGCATGCCAGGCCAGAATTGACAAGGGTTCGAGCCTGATTCGCTCGGCGCTTGCACGAGAAGCTCAGAGTTGTCGAGGGAAACTCTTGCTGACCTTCGTGGAAATGAAAAATCTTGAATTAATTGAACATCAACATGACGCGGCCGAAAGCAATTCATTCCGTTTGGGGCTTCGTTCTCCAGCCACTTGTTCCAAATTTATTGCACAATTCGCTGTCCGCTCCGTTTGTTCTCGAGATTCGCTCGTCAGAAATGAAACTTTCTCGCAATCCCGAAGAATTTATTTCCTTTCGCATTCGCGCTTCGTTTACAGACGAATTAGCATGAATAAATCAAGATGACAATTTAAATTGAATGAAATTAATTCGAGAGCGCGAGATTCGAAACAAAAAGTTCCATGGAATGCGGAACATTTCCAAGGCTTCAAGGCCAAGTTTGTTGTGAATTCTTTAATCTTGCGAGGGATTTAAAGTATCGAATTAAATGAAAGCTTAGAACTCTGCAGCGGAAGTCTTGGGAGTTCAATCGAGGCTTCGAATTAAACGTCATTGTTGTGCAAGAACAAAACGTTTGTCGTTCTTTGGCTGAATCTCATTTAACTGTTTCTCGCTCCGGTTCTTCGCTGATCAACTGTGTCATCGTATGGGGAAAAGTCTTGTGAGGTTTCTTGAATAAATTCAATGTGAACGGATCGGCTCCGTCGGATGGAAATGATATGGGAAACTAGCCAGATGGCAGCGGAATCTTCTGTTAATGATGCTCAGATGTGTTTGAACAAAAAATTCCTCCGGAGTTCTTGCGGCTTTCATTAGAATCTGATTCAGGCTAATTTATTGCAGCATAAAGCTTCATGAATTAGTTCAACTGTAGGAAGAAGTTGACTTGTTTATAGCTGCGAGATCTCTCGAACTCCCGCTAGACTTGCAAACAAGCGCAGAGAGAGCAAAGAATGAAGTCAAATCGATCTTGATTGGAAATCGTTTCAACTTCCTTCGCGATTCTCTCGCGGCGAAACATAAATTCTCATGCAGTTGATGAACGCTTGTTGCTGCTCATTTGTTCTTCAGTTTCTCGCTTTGAACTTTTCTATTTATTCATTCGCTCGTGGAATTCAAAACTGATACAAATTGCTGTCGTAAACTTCCGTGAAGATTTCCATGATCGACCGCTTGCACTGATGGAAAATCTCTTCGCAGCCAGGCCCTGACTTGTCCCGTCCCAGTTGCTCCGCTTTGATGAAATCGTAGTCACTCGGCTTGTTCACAGGCTCAGATGTTGTTGATGGCCTGTTAAACGTTGATGGGAATTAGCTTCGAGGGAATGCGGGAAGCGAAAAGTAATTTACGTGAAAAAGATGTGGAAAAGCTCGCTCATGAGATGCTCGCTGAACTGAACGTCAGCTGACTCGCAAATCCCTCGCAGCACACACGTCCGACCGTTGAAGCCCTTTCTGAAAAGTTTTCCAATTATTTTCGCTAATTGATTTACCGAGGAATTCAAATTTACTTTTCCAGCAGTGCACTCAATGCATCGTAAGCGAGCCACCGTGAAACTGACAAATCAATATCGTTGCTTTGCTCTTCATCTTCTTCCTTCTGAATTTCATTTGTTGGCAACAAATCTTCTTCAAATTGGTCGTCAAATTCCTCCTCCTCCTCATCATCATCGGGCAGTATGAGTTCGTTTTTCGTCTCATCTAACGGTGAATCTCCAATTTGCTCCACATTACTCTCGTACCTTTCATAACTTTGTCCAGTTAAAAGATCTTGAACAATCTCTCGACGCTTTCGGCCGGAATATGGAAATCGTTCCCAGTTAGTCAAATTCAGAGGGAAATCTTTGATCCAAGGTCGATTGAAGATATCAGGAAATAGTTGAAATTCGAGTTGATGAGGTGATTCAGGCTGAAAACGATAAGAAACAGAGAAGCTCAAAACCACTTTTCGGTCAACAATCAATCATCTCACCAACTTGTATTGCGCCTTGAAGACCATTCCAGCGTTGACTGCTTCATAGTTTTTGGTCACAGGTATGCCGAACCCGCAGATGAACTGATGCCGAGAGTGGCCAAACACTGGGACAACTAAAGCGCCACGAATGAAATCAAAATCACTCGAAATCCAGAGAATAATTGGAAGAAACTTGCTTAGCTCCATCACAGACCGAGGCGGAATCTAAACTGAAATGAGATCTCGAGCCAGCAACAGTTCTCTTCGTCTAGCTTCGTCAGTTTGTCCAACAATTAGAAGGATTTTCGGGTTCTCGCTTCTCACCTTTTTAACTTTTGTTGATGATTTCGATTGTAAGACGTTGACATGAAAAGCGAACAAACTTTAACAAATAAATTGTAGATGTGCACACAATTCTTTGGATCTCTTTTGAGCTTGCCTCGGTTTCATTCGATTCTCAGATGGAAGAAAGTTCAATGGACTGCTAAGAAAACTGCTGCGTTTAGATAAATGTTATGAAGAAGTTTTTCGAATGCTTTCATTGTTCAGGAAACTTCCCGGAAAATTCTCGGAAACTTTTTCTTGAGCAAAGTTTTCATTTTGACTAATTGCTTCATTTCACTTTTATGCCTTAACAATTGCGCTGCGCTCCATCAAGTGAAGCTTGAGCGATGAGAAACACGCCATGAGATTTATCAACTTTTTGTGCCGGCAAATGGAATTAAAACAATTATCTTTAAGAAGCGTTTTTCCGTGAGAAAGCAATCAAAGAAAACATTTTAACGGCGTCGTCTGGCAGTAAATTACACGGCAATGGAATTGCTTTCGAGACTCGTGCTGCTCCAGCAGACAGGCAAAGTCACGCGTTCGACACTTCAAGGGCTTCAGGTTGATTTCCTCGATTTTCCGGACGGTGAAAATCCTTTGAAAGCTGCATGGCTTCGTCAAGCAAAAAAGCTTAATGAGATTTTGTTTGAGTTCTTTCGGACGAGTGAGCCGAACCCGACTCGCCGTCGTCGGCAAAAAGGCAACTTTAAGGACATTTTGAGCTCGACTTCTATTACGGAAATGCTAACCGACTTTTCCTCTGCTTACCTAGGCTTCGTTTGTTTGCTCTGCCTTTAAAAAGGGCTCGATAGAAAATCCCTTGATGGTGGCAGCCGAGAGAAAACAATCAATTTGTCGATCTCTTGAGCTTTCCCACCTTCATCGCTTCGCGTTCAATTAATCATCATTTTCCTTTGGCATTCGTGGACAGCTCCAGAGGCTAATGGCATTTAATATTCAATTAAATTCGGAATCAACTAAACTCTACTGCTGTCGGTTCTCCGACACCTCTGCCCAATGATATCCAAAGAAACTTTTCTCTTTGTTCTTGCGGATTACTTTCTTCTCAGCAACGATGATTAATTGAGTCTCAGACGTTCGCTGTTCATCATTATTAATACCTGAGGTCTCTCTCCGAATTTAATGAAACAAACAACGAAACTTCCATCCGCGGAGGCTCCGACAGCGCTTCCATAAATAAAAGCAGAAAATCCAACAGACAAAAGTTTCTTTGAGCTATTTTGTTATGGATCGAGAGACGATTTTCCTGCTCGAGAGATTTCCTTTGCGTTTCGAGCGAACCTGAGAGGCTTCGTAAACAAAAGGAGACTCGAGACGGCGAGCAATTAATCACCCACGCCGTTTCTCATAAATTTAATGAGATTTCAAGAGTGAAAGCCAAGCGAGACAGCAAATTTCCACGCGAACGAAGAGAAAAGTTTCCAGAACTTCCGTTTGTTTATCACTCGCCACAGAGCCAACGACTTTGTTGTTCATTTTACGGTCCATTTCGCCAACAACATTGACGAGTCCCATCTGAATCGTGTCATGGAAATCTCGGACGATGTGAGCCGCACAAGGCAAATCCACAAACCCAACTTGTTGCTCGACTCGAGCGGAATAAAAATCTAATAAATATAATTTGCTCGTTTTCCTGTTTCCATTTTCCTCCGTTGAAGGGAAAACGATGGACTGAAGTTGGGAGAAATGGAACGGAAGACTTAACAAAGAAGAATCGTCATCGATGTCGTTAGATATTGTCGAGAACTTTCCCAACTCCATCAATTGCTCGAGCGGAAAACTCTCGTCGGGGAAATCCAATCAAACATGAAACTGAGACGCATCGCTAGCAGAATATTTCTCCATCTCATCAGCAACTTTGCTGATCGGTTCGCTTCAATTTCTCGTCCACTCGCCCGAACGGAATAAAAGTTTTCGTCTGTAATCGGCACGAGGCTCAACTTGGCGAGAAATCTAATCAGTGAAAGCGAAAAGTTTGAGCCCAATGAGCAAGTGGAGACCAGTGAATAAAGCAAATCACTCCGGCGATTCTCGTCAGCCAAGATTAGAGCGAATTTAATTAAACTAAAAACTCAATTACGCTGAGTGATTCCAAACAAAACGACTCAATTAACATAAAAGCGATGGGAAAGCTTTTGTTCCACGTCGAAGCCAGAAATTTTTATTATCTCGTCGACAGCGATTGAAGTCTCTCGTCGTTCTCGGCACTTCATAATCGACTCAATTTAAGCACAAAGCGTGGGCGGAGTAGAGCAAGAATTTCCATTGTCTCAACGATCCGCGATATCTTCCGAGCTGCTTTCTTTGTTGCGAGGATTTCTTGCTCCACTCGAGACCTATTTGCATAAACTTCTCTTCCCGTTCTCTCGCGCAGACTTGGAACAATACTGGAACGTTTAGCTTTAAGCAACCGCCAACTAACTTTATGGAAATCTCCCGAAGTGATAATGCCGCGACACGACTAAACAGCTCGGCTTAATGTTAATTCAGTTCTCACACCTCAAAGTGCTCCAAATGCTAATTAAAGCTTATAACACATCGTGAACACCAAAGAGATATCATCAGAAGAGATCAGCGCACTTAACATTCACAAAGCGACAACGAGCTTCGGTAGAGTTTGGTTGGACTCGCGGTGCTAATATGTTAACTTGTGTCTGTCGTCCCGTGTCGAGTTCGTTTATTGAGAAGCAATCAATCATGGGAGCACCAATCGATCGGGATCAAATCGTTGTCACCTCGGAGCCTAAAACGAAAGTCGGAACAGCCAAGCCAATCATTAACCCAAACCCGCAGGTACTCAATGATTATCTGTATGATTTCTCTTGAGTTCGAAGCTTTGCTTTCAATCGCATGCTCGTTTGACAATCTTCACAGCTCGTCGAACATCGTGAAATGCGAGTAAACATTAAAAATAAATCAATCCAACTCACGATACCAAATCTTCTCCAAAACCGTTTTCACGCATCACTTTTGACGTTAGACATGACTGGAAGGAAGCGCCGTGTTGGAGGCTCACAAGCGTGACTTGACGTGAACTTTGGCAATCACTCGCCGAGGAAATGTTTCATGACGAGAAAGTTTCCGCGTTGCGAAGCTAAAGTTACGTGTTGAATCTTAGAAGCGACAGAATGTTCTGCCTCGTCACGTCTTCGGTTATGAATTTAATTATTCCACAAAGCTTTGCGACTGAGCTTTAGATTTTCATTAGCATTAGCACTTTGAAAGCGATCGCAAGCTGTTCGAGCCAACCAAAGTCATGAGATTTGCATGAAGCATTAAACTTCATGACTCCAAACCTTTATTGATCGAGCAGAAGGCTCGAGCCTTCACGTGTGGTCTACAAAGCTATTCAGTTCCTGCTGGTTCAAGGATGAGCTGTACGGCTTAATGATCCACCTTCGTGCAAGGCAATCAACACGAATCTCTTTAATGTTTTATGTTTATTGATTTTCTTGCGGGAAATGTGAAGTTCAGCTTTTAACTTTCCAAAATATTTTGCGTGAAATGAAACATTGCCGGAAGCTCGAATGAATTCTTAATCGCATTTTCACACAACTAGCTCCAGTTACATTTTCCGGACGCTCCGGCGAATGTTTAATTCACTTCTGGTGTTTCTCATGTTTGTGGCATTTTCCATTTTCCACTTTCACCCACAGCACAGCAGCTCGAGTTGGCTTTCCTCAGCTTTGTTCTGAATTTTTCATACAAGAAATATGACATGAGGCTTTGCAGCTCCTCAGCCTAAATGTTTTCCTCGCAAGAGTCGGAAAATCCGGCCTCGATATCGATTGACGCTTCGTCTTCAACTCAATCGTTGACATGAATCCAATTTATTCCCGGAAGGCTCGTGTTTCCCACCGACTTGTGAATATTGAATGAGTTCCATTGTCGGTTTGCCATGTTGGCGCCCGAACTGGCGAAGGCTTTAAGAAAGATATTTGCTCGAGGATGTGTCGATAAACTTTATCGATCTCGTCGTTTACATCCTGACACACATTTGAGGCTCGTAACACTTCAGTCGGTGATGAAGCCACTCGAGGATTCCGCTTGATAACGTGCCATGTTGGTAATGATGATGACGACAACGCAAGATTTGGTGAATAACAAACTCTTGATTCGATAAATCGAAGGAGTGTGTGAAAGTGCGGAGATTGGAAACGAGGAAATAACGAGATGTCGTGTGCTGCGCGACGATTCCGAGACGAAGCCATCGCTACATAAACAAATTTCAGAGTCTCAAAGCAAATTCTTCCTCCCGTTCGCATAAATTTTCATTTCCCTCGTTGCCGTCAGCGAGCGGCTGTTACCTTCATCGACTCGCCCAGACATTTTTATTAAAACGTAAATCGCATAAAGCTCCGAACCGGATTTTCAATTTCTTCTCTTTTTTCTCCTTGCAGGTGCCTGGTAGGCCAAGTGCTGCCGAATTAAAGGCGATGGCTTTAAGACAGCAGCAACAAATCGACTCGCAGCATCAGCTGCTGGCTGCGAAGGAGCAGAGATTGAGATTTCTGAAGGCACAGGAGGCTCGAGGCGCAGCGGCTGCCGCAGAAGGAGAAAGACTACGTCGCCTGAGGGAGCGCGTAGAAGCGCAAGAGTCAAAGCTTCGTCGGCTGAGGGCGCTGAGAGGACAAGTCGATCTTCAGAAAACTTACAATGTCACATTGAGTAAGTACAATTTCAAACTTCTAAAGACGATTCTCGTTGGAGCAATGAACTCACTTCCTGTTGCTTCAACTGGCTTATCTGATGAATATCTCAGATTTTAATTGTCTAGCAGAGACGAATCACGTTGATGGCATGTCACAAGAATAAGATTTTCCTAGCAACAAAATCTTCTTAGGTCTGACAAGTTTAAAGCTTCCAGATTAATGTCGTCGCAATCTGAATTGCCGGATCACTCGCAGATTCCATGATTATCTGAAATTACACCTCGCCGACGTTGATGCGAATGAACAACGAACAGAGCAACGAAGAACTTCTTGTCTATGAGATTCCTATGGCAAGCTCATGACTTCATCCGTCATCATTCGTCTTGATCTCTCAGAATTTGATTTGCGAATGGAACACGAATCGTCGTCGACAACAATGGAGCACATTCCCGAGTGTTTACGCTTCACGTTCAATTATTCTCGTTCCCTCTTCTCGGCAACTCATTAATGACTCGCTGGCTCTTCACGTGGCTTTGACCTTGAGGCTTGTTCCACTCGGCTAGAGATTTTCGTGTTGAGTCGGCCTCAGAGTTGAAGGGAAATGTTTTAGCTCTTTTGGTAGGAAACCTTTAGCGACTCGAAAGCAATCGAGCGACGTCTTCATAAATTATCTCAAACTCAATTCGATACAAACCGCCGGCGATTGCTGAGCCTGTTGTCGATGCCGCAAAGTAAATTCGTTTGTGGTTCGTTACGAAATCAAAACTCTGGGAATGTTTATCGATCTAGCAACGCTGTTCAAGCTGAATTGTTTTAAAGAGTCTGATGAAATCTGAGAAGACTCAAAGCCAGCAGAAATCCGCGAGTTTGATTAAGGATCGCGTTACAAAATAATGAGGCGACGAGTGCTGTAACAACAGCGATATTGCTCAATCGTGTTTCTGCTGGTGATGGATGAAGGCTCGAGATCAAATGAATTCAATTAACGCGCTGAATGAATATTGAATTAAATTTGATGATCCTCGTTAGCGGAGCGACGAAAGGTTCGGTCGAATCAATTATGGGAGATGAGTTGAACGATATGGCGTGAATCAAACTTCAGCCATCAAAAGTTCAACTCAAAATCGCCTCGAGGGGTTTCAAAATTTGTTTGCTCCTCGATATCGAAACAATAATTCGTCCCTCGGCGCCATTAACAGGAAATTCTCATCAGACCAATTAAAAGTTTTCCGTTTCGATAGAAAATCGTCGCTTGGCTGTCCCGCCGGCGGAGCCAATCAAATTTTAAACAAAAGTTAAAGTGGATCGATTCCGACGAAGCTTTAAGCTCCCATAAACCGATCTGAGAAGTTTACAAACATCCGCAACTTGTTAAGGCGATTAAAGGAAACTCCGGCAATTGCAAATCGTCCAAACCAATTCACGAATCAACGCAGACTACGTCACAATGCTTTGCTTGGAATTGGAACTGAACGTGATCAAAAATTCAAAGTGAATCGAGTCTGAATATTTCATTGAAGCCTCGAGGGAAATCATCAATCTTGGAATTGAACATTATCAGATTCTTCAATGAGAATTCTTGTGCGAAACGAATTGAGAGCTTTAAGTTCCAATGGGAAAAGCTCGATCGAAGTTTGTTCTTGTTTATTGATTTGCATTCAATTCACAAGAAAAGTTTGAAGAGCTTCACGATTTCTCATAACTTTGAGGCAATCAGATTGGAAGTCGATAAGTCGTCAACAACTTCCAATCGGATTTGCTTCGTTAAAATCGAATTGGGAACTTCGATCTCGTGGCTTGGCTGCGACGCGTGCTGATGAAATCCTTCTCGACTTTATCGAGCTTAGAAAAATATTGAATTATCCCAACCCGCTTCAATTTTCACTCGTGAAGAAAGATAAAGAATTCTCATCGTCGTCGTTGAAGGTGAAGAGCGAAAGAGGAGAAAGAATTTTATCGGACGATAAAGCTGCTGCTCCGTCAGGGAGGAAGGATTGTAGGTCAAGATTACGACTGCTTTACTGCGCGTTAGGACGTAATGTCATCATAAAAGTTTATCCGAGGCGATGGGAACTTTAGAAATGCGAGACGAGGGAGATGGAATCAATTTCCGATAAAGGCGAACGATTACGTTGGCTAATCGTGCTGGAGGAACTTTCAGATCGAGTTGTTCCATTCTGAGGAATCTCCGATGAATGATTTTGTTTGCTCACGTAATCGATTCCTCTGCTTGTTTGATCCTCACGTGATTCTTCGAACTCTAACGAGGTAATTCAGTTTTGCAGTGAATAAAGAGCCCGCAGTTGACTCGACTCTTTCGAGAGCTCCCAAGACGAAATTCAACAACAAATTTTATTCATAAACCTTTGGAATTTATGCGTTCGTCGGTTTCTTTCAAATTTCGAGGAAAACTTCCGCTCCGAGATTTCGCTTTGTGCGAGGAGATGAGAGAGGCAATTTCCAATTTATTATCGCATTCAGGAGCTCTTTGTCATGATAAACTGTTCGAGGCTCCAACTTCGAGCAGATTTTCCTTGCAAATCGTTCTGCGAACATTAAACTCAGTTTAATGTTCGCAAGACTTTAAGTCGACGCAATGATAAATTCACCAGTGAACGAGTTCGAACTCAGCAGCGAACAAACAAATTAAACTGAATAAATAATTGAGCTGGGATCGTGTTGTGTTTCAAATTCAAATCTAATATTTATGTTGCTTGATTTAATTATAGTGACCAGAATTATTTAATCAATCATTTTGACAAAATGGTGTCAAATTTTCACACTTCGAGCCTAAATTCTAGAAAACTTTCTATTTGGAAAAAATTATTGCAAATTAAATTTTTCAATCAATAAACTTTTAGCGATGAAAAGCTTTCAAGATAAATTTATCCTGGAACATTCTCTCGTTGCTTGTGATAAATTGTCCTCGGTTGTCGTTATCTCAAAGCATTTACGACTGCTTAATGGTTTTTTGTGCCATCATTATGATTTATGCATGGAGCTGCTTCACCCTTGCCGCTCGTTATTTAAATCTTTCTGCTCCGATTGCTTCGCAGTTCAGGCTCTTCTGAAGTGTAAGACAAAGCAAGCTCCCTCAAAACAACGACAGAAAGCCTCGCCCAACTTGCAATGTCTTTAATTCTGAGCTTGGACGTAGACCGGAGTGATCTCGAGTTGTATTTATTGTTATGAATGATCGATTTTTAATTCAGAAGCTTCGTCAACTACTGAGCGAGTCTTCGGCCCTTCAAAATATCACCTAAGTTTCTACACCTGACAAAGATTATTCGAACATGACTTTCCATATGTCCGAGGGTGGAATAAATTTTTGATTACATTCGGCAACTGTAAGCGAGCAAGGACGACGCATTTCTATTTTTATCGCACGCTGCGAACTCGAGCGGAACGCGACAGCTGGAAGCGAAAATGTTGAAACAAAACGAGGCAGATTGCAGTGACCATTCGTTGAAAAAAACTTCCTGATTGCCAGTCGGGAATTGAATTTCTCTGGAGTTTGTTGTGCAATTGAGTTTTATCGGGAAATCAGATTAAAATAGACGATGAGTTCATCGCAGCGGATATCAGACAGATTCAACATGTTCTACGACGACATCGACACTCAGTTGAGCCGGCACAGTGATTCGATTTTCAGCCAATTTACATTGCAAAGCGACGACGCGAAGCTGCTGAGCAGAATGGAGAAGGGAGAAGTCTCATCGGACGTCGTCGACGAGTTGATAACGACAGCGAAGGCGTTCGACGAGGAGCTCAGGAGTTTCATAGAAAAGAATAAACTCAGGCAGAAGGTGGCGAAGCGGAAAATCAAATCAACGAAGACAAAGTCTTGCTTGCCTCCGATCTGGGACGACGAGAAACTCAATCGGTACATCAACAATATCCTTGAGAAGTCGCTGAAGCCAGACGACGAAATTTCCGATGATGAAGGCAAAGCTGAAGTTGCCACGCATCCAATTCCGCTCTTCCCTCCAAAATCTGTCGAAGTAACGAAAGTCAAGCCAATTTTGAAAACAGCGAAACCGAAACCCACGAAGCGAACTGCAGCAACGAACGTGAAGTTTTTGATGCACGAGCCAAAGACACAAATCGATAAACCAAGGAAACTTCCAACATCGAGCGAAGGAAAATCTCAGGCAATCGACAAATTGAACAGCAAAACTTTCTTCCCTTGTCGAACTGAGAGCTTGTTGAACGACGACGGCTCGATGAACGTTGGCCACAAGTTCGAGTCTGCTGTCACCAGCAAAGCGACTCGACCCCAAACTGCTCCGCTTAAATATTCGGCCGTCACTTTGACATCGACCGCTGGTCACAAACAAGCTCAGCAAAGCCATGACGACGTGGTTGAAGTAATCGACAGTAGCCTAGCAACCAATCATAGCGCAAACATCGTCACACAAATGACCGCACGAGTTCTCCCCGCATTGTCGATTAAGGGTTCGTGCTCGATCCAGAAAATCTACGAGCTGGAAATTTCGCCCGCGGTTGACGTTCAGAGCGAATTCTCTCAGACCAAATGCAACACAAAGATTGAAAAATTTGTTCATGAACCGAAATCAAAGGTTGAAACCTCTGTGAGCCAGCAACAAACGCCGACTGGAATTCCACAAACGGTCGTCGAGCAAAAAGAAAATCGAGAGACTTTGTTTGATGGTCGCGACGTTCAGAAACTTCTTAGTGGCTGCGGAGTTCAACTGCTTGATGGAAAACTCCACGTCGTCGTGCAGAACAGCAACAAGAAAGCGAAGCGGAGAAAATCGCTCAAGCCATCAGCGTTAAGGAGACCAGTCGGTGTGAGCGGAAGCCAAGTTGTCGATATTGAACCGAAGAAAATCGACACCAGAGACGTTCCATCAAAAGCGGAGACGGAAGTTCAAATTAACGACAGAGATTCGTCATTGTCATCATCAATAAGCGATGACAGGAAGATTCGGGAAGTTTTGAAGATAAGAAAGGATGACAGGCAAGTTCGTCATCGCTCGTTTTCATCGGAAAGTTATCCAACGTCGTCACCGAATGAAACTCCAAAGCAGCCGCCGATCGATGAGATCGAACGCTCAGTCACAGAAAACTTTCAAAAGTTCTACAAGTTAATCGAGGACTCGTTCGAGCCAAAAGTCGAAACGGAACCAATGCCGGAAATTGTCGATGATGAAAAGGAAATTGACGAAATGCGAGAAGTAATAAAACGGTCTGAGGAGAACATGAAGCGAGCTGGGAAGCTGTTGCGCAAATATCGGAGCGCAAGCAAACCTAAACTTGCACAGCAAAAGTCAAACAGCGAAATCCCAACGAAAGCTTTGCAAAGTTCTCGCAAAAGTTTATTCGCGAATCAGGAAAAGTCGGAAATGAAATTTTCCGATCAGCAGATTCAGACGAACGACGATATGCTCGAGGCGAGTAAAAACTTTGAAACGCCAACGAGCGATCCGTTCGTGACTCCGCAGAGGAAGGAAACTGCTGACTCGTCTGTGCAGACCGTCGAGGATAAAGTCATGCAAACCGATGGAAACATGAACTGGAAATCGCAACATTACTTTGGAAGCGTCTACGAAGCTTACTCCAACTTCAATCACGTCAAGTTCCATCAATCACCCATCAGAGCTAAGCTCCATCCGTTCAGCGATTCATGCACTTGCGTTGGTTGCCAGGAGAAGCAAAACTTTCGTCTCAGCCCCGCACCAAGTCAGCGAGTGAGCTTGGGCAGAACTTTGTCGCCCTCGCTCTTCAACTCTCTCAACACACCGCCGAAACTTTCAGTGCCTTACAATCCAATCTACTCGGACGACGACGAAGTCATGAGAGCAGCAGAGAAGTTTCTTCGTTCGGTGGAAAAGCAAAAGATTCGACAAACTGCGAGCGCCGTCAGCAGCAGCGAACAATCAGAATCGAGCAGGTTTTCGCCACAAAAAGTTCGTTCGAGAGAATTCTCGTCATCAATTTCGACTCCGTCGAGCAGTTTACTCGAGAACATGCTGCGCTCTGGCGAGGGCGCAAATCAACCGTCTTCATGTTCAATGAGAAAGTTCGAAGACAAATTGCCAGAAGCTGCAGACGAAGTCGCATCGGTCGAAGGAAAACTTGGGAACAGCGAGCCATGTTCATCGCATCCGCCACGTTCGTCCTCCAACTCTTCGGATCTCGAAGCGACAGATTGGCGAAGAAGCCAAGAGCTCGTCGAGCGATACTTATCGGAGGGCGAAGTCTTGAGCCAGGGAGAGATTCAATTTGGATTAAGCGACGATGATGTGCCAGACGATGATTTCTAATAACTTTTCCCGCATCAATAAAACATCTTAGAGCTTCGCTCGAATCTCTTTCATTCACTTGTGCAGCATTCGCCTTCCGTTCTCAATAAAACTGTTCACGAGTGAAGTCACGTTCGCTTGGATCGAGGAAACCTCGTGCAACAAGCGCAACTTTTCTTTCAGAGATTATTTTCCGCTCTACTTCTAACGATGCCAAGTTGTCAACTTTAATTACGGGAACTTTGCCGAGTGATTTTCCCGACTCGAGTTTTCCGTGTGGCTTGGAAAATGCTTTCATCTCGCAGCATTGAATAATTGCAGACAAGTTTGCATTTCAAAGGAAACGATTACAAGAGTTCGTTCGGTTGATCGAAGCCGCTGGCAGAGATTTTAATGAGTTTCTCGAAGCTTTTAGTAGCAAAGACTTCGCAAAGGATCAAGTTTTAATGGAAACGAGAATCGATTAGCACAAGTTTTATTGACATGTTCATTACTTTTTCATGCTGCAACTTACTCTATTAAACTTTTCACCATTCCACTAATAATTTCAAAATGCTCCCTCGCGTTTTCCTTAATCGAAGTTGCGGGAACGAAGAATCCGTAAGTTTCGTCGTCGCGAGCTTCGAGGTTGTAGCTGTATCTGATGTTGGCTTTGTGCATCGTGAACTGATCGACGGATCCAGGTCGTCGTTTCCTTGCTTCGAGCGAAAATCTTTGGTCTTTGAGCTTCGTCGTTCTGAGACTTCGAATGCCGGCGTAAGCAACTTCTCGAACGTCAGGCGCAGCGCCCTTCGCCGAGAACGAAATTTTCTGGCCGTAGCCATTCAGTGAGATGAACATTTCAATGTTCCTCGTCGAGTCGAGCAGGAAGCCTGACAAGAGCTTCACCTCTGGCTCAGAAGCTGCATGATAACCGCCAAAGAAGTCTGAACATTCATCGTCCGACGTTCCCTTCTTCATCCAATTGTAGTCGAAGTTCTTATTGGCATCAACTCCACGACACTCTGACGTTGCATTACTGGAATCGCTGAACCAGTTCATACTGGAAAATAATAACTAGATGAAGTTTTGACAATTTATTTGAATACTTACGCTGATGACAAAAAGCCAGCCTTAGATGTGTGAGCTGACCTCGTCTTTTGCCATAACCGATCGTAGTGTATCGAGTAATCGTAGCCGTCGGGGTTTGCGACTGGCATGACGTACCAATCTGTCTTTCTAATCAAAGCTCCAAGCGTGTCGTTGCCTTCAATCTTTGATAGCAAATTGTTTATAATGTAAGTGGCAGAAGCGATTGAGAGCCATTCGTGAGCCTCTAAACCAGCTTGAATGAAGATTGCCGGTCGTCCGAGGCCCATTCTTGGTTCTTTACGAAGCTCATTTTGTAAATTACTGTTTGGGTGTGAGATTTTCACGATGGTCAGCGGTCGACCTTCGAATGACCAGCCAAGCTGCACCAGTTCAACGTAATCGGAAAACTTCCGCTTTAAGTAATCGTAATAGGCTTGAATGTCCCGATACGGATGGTAGCGATACCAGGTCAGTGGATGGCCGTAAATCACTTCCATCTCGATCTGATCCCGCTTGTTTAGTCTCGGATTTTCAAACTGGATAGCGTGCTGAATGTTGCGAACCTTTGTCGCGAATGGAATTTCGTTGTCGGTTAGAAATTCCCGGAAATCTTCAGCGTAATCTGGCGGCACGACGACATCGGTGAAGGTTCGAGAAGACGGTCCTTTCAGCCAATGAACCTTCATTCCCTTTTTAGACATTTTGAAATCCTCGATTGTCTTCAGGTCTTCTTTGGAATCCATCGTTATTCTAATTAGCTGGTAAGCGTCGTAGCGCTTGCGGCGATGTTTGGAAAGGAACCTTGTTGAACTTCTTCTCGTCGGCGACAGGTAACTCGACACCATTTCGAAGAACGAGGGTTTCTCTGAGCTGCTTTCAACCGACGACGATTTAGTTGTCGACGGCAATTCAGTTGCGATCTCATTTTCATCTTCATCATCTGTCTGCCAAGGTGATGGCAGCCAATTAGACTGCTCAGTGGAACCGAAAGGCTTGTCATCGTCGTTCTGATTAGCGAATAGAAAGCTTGGCTGATACCAAGCTAAAGGCTCATTTTCACGCTTCGGTCGCTTTGATTGCTGCTCAACTTTCTCGGTTGTTGAGCGACCTTCGTCGTCTTCATCATCATAATCGTCGTCTTGCTTTCTATTTGGTGGATCGCGATCGCGCGCGTCGTCAAAGCCCATCAGAGCGGAAAAGAAGTTTCCTATTTTCGAGAACATTCCGTCGAAGAATGATGCAGTTGGTGCTTCACTTTCTTTGCTCGAAACGTCAAGTTTGTTCTTCAATTTGTCTTTCAGTTTCTCACCAATTGGCAATCGATTGGTCGCCGTCTCCTCGGAGTACTCGTATGAGTCTTCATCTTCAACTGAATCGTCTCGAACACCTAGCAAGTCATCGTAAAGAGTAAACTCATCTTCATACGATTCTTCGCTACTTTCGTCTGGGCGCTTGACTCTTTGAGGTTTCAAAATTGATAAAGCAGCTTGTGGCGTGGTAACAACATTTGATGGCTTTACTTTGTCTTTCGGTTCATCGTCGTACTCGCTCGCAACTGTGATTTTGGTCGTCATAGACTTTCGTGGAATAACATCAGATCGCTTTTGCATTTGGTCATCTGTGCTTTTCTTTCTGCGACGGTGAAAGCTGCTGTCGTCTTCTTCCGACTCTGAATATTCATATGACACTTCGTGTCGCTGGCCGTTGTCATCGACAAACTCTTTAGACGTGAAGGCGTCTTCGATGAAGTTGTAGAAACTGCTTAAAATGCCTTCGTTCTTATCGTAAAGCTCAGGCGATTCGTCGTCGTAAATAACATGCTCATCGCTATGACTGTGTACCTGGCTAGAATGATGCGTTTCCTGACCTTCCTGATCTGAGCTTTCATGCCCACTCGTCTCATTTTCACTGTGGTTGCTTGAATTTCCATTAAAGTTCTGCATGTCGTGATGGTTCAAAACGCCTAAACCTGGGCGTGGTGTTTGACTTTGAACTTGTTGATGTGTTTGGACTGCGTGACTTCCGTGAAAAGTCTCAATAGGTTGATAGCTTGGCTGTGGCCTAACTACTTGATTCAAGGGATGTCCATAGTTACTCCCATATTTCCCTTTCTGAGGCTTTAACTTCTTCTTGCTCGATTTCGTTTTGCAATTTTTCTTGCTCTTCTTGCTTTTCTTTTTCTTTCTCTTGTTCTTTTTAGCCGAAGTCATGCTCGAGTCGTCAGACTGGAGCTCTTCATAGGCTAGAGTACCTCGATTGGAGAGTGGCTTCTTGGGCTTTGGAGTGATGGCGATGAAGGGCTCTTCAGTCGTGGTCGTCGCCGCTTGGCTCGAGCAATTGATCATCAGCAGTTGTCGGTAGAAGTCAATGTTCTGGAGGAAATGTTCGTGGATTGGAATCGGAGTCGTTGTGGTCGGTTTCTTTTTTTTCTTCGGCCTTTTAGTTGTCGAGCTTGCGAAGGGATAACTTGTCGTTGTCGGCGGTGGCGGCGAAGTATAAAAGAAAATCAAAGGTTTCTCATGCGTTGACTCGACCGGCCGCGGTCGTTCCGTTATCGAGGGATATTTGTTGAAGTCGTTCTTGAAGATATCGTTGTAAATATGCTGCAAGGAATTCTCGACTGAGCTGAACTCGTCGTTGAGAAGGATTGACGTTGGTGTTGGTCTCTCAGTTGTTGAGAGTTCGCTCGTCACTTCAGGGAAAGACGGAAAAGCTGTCGACGATCGAAAAATCTTCGGCGGTTTTGTCGCCTGGTTGTTGTGGTTCCAAACTTTGAACTGGCCACGCGTTGGCAACAGCCAACTTTTCGTCAAATTGTTCTTTGCAATTTCATTCTCGAAACGATGTTTGCCACCTTTGAAGTTGCTTTTCGTCACAAATGCACTGTCTTTGAACAAGTTTGACTTTTCCGAAACCTCAACTGGCTTCGTTTTCACAATTTTCTCGGGAACCTTCACTTTCTCGACTAATTCTCCTTTCCTGTTGTAGCTCATTGGCTTATTGTTGACAATGACAGTTTTAAATCCGTCCACGAACTCTTGAAGGTTCGACAAAAAAATGATAAGGAAAATCCTCGAAAGCTTCGCCATGTCATCTCTTTAACATATCTCGATCACTCAACGAAGAAAACTGAACAAACAAATGCTTCGACATTTCTATTTAAACGAGACGAATGCTTTCCATTTGTGGCTTATAATTGTCGCTCATCATTCGCTTGCTCGACTATGAAAATCAGGTAAAGTTCTCGTTCAGTCGAGCAGCGCAGGCTTTTCTCATTTTGCTTTTCGATGCGCCCGAGCGAGACGGATCGGTTTGAATGTAGACTGACCAGCCATGACCCAATTTCAGTTCATAACAAATATCTGGAATACTCGAAAGACTCTGAAAGCTTAAGAGAAACGAGTCAAAGGTTTAATTTTGTGTATGATTTATTATCAATTAATTCTCACTTATTCATTATGATAACAGTTCATTATGATAAATCGATTCGACTTTCGAAACTCTTTTTCTCTTTAGAATGAATTAAAAGCTTTTTACTTTTTTGTTTGAACGTAAAGCGAAGAGAGCATGAAAACGAGAGTTGGGAGGGCGCGGGGAGTCATTGGGTGCTATGTGAAGAGCTGAGAAACATTCTTGATCGGCCGAAATGTGTTTATCTTAAATAAGATTCACTTAAACCTCCTCCAGCTTCTGCTGCTGTGAAGCTGGAGAGCTGTTTCCACAAAGCGAACTAAAATAAACACTCGACTGTGATGTGTGAAGAGATTGCAGCGAGCTGTGTGTGCGGTCTTTGTGGCCGAAAGGTTCAAGAAACTCGAAAACTGAATCCGCCTTCCCGCAGCAAACCGAATCTTCTCATCTTAATTGCCTTTTGTTGTTCCTGTTCGCTCGCTTGTCCCATAAGCAACATTTTTCTCTTTTTCTCGTTGCATAAAAATAATCTCAAAAATATTTTTGTTCGGGAGGAAATTCTGCTTGTCTAATTTTAGAAAAATTAGCAACAAAATTCTGCTTTCATAAGAGTGGATTTGTGGTTTGTGATGGCTCGAAGCGTGAAAAGAGCTTTGGTTCGAGTGGGATATGTGTTGTGATAAAGTCCGGAACTAGAGAGGTTCTCAATCACGGTCGGTTGGGTACTTTTGTTGGGGGTTTGGTCCAACCATTGACAGCTAGAGCCGAGCGCGAACATCGCACCAACCCTAGACATCGCTGATCTGATAATAAATTACGATATTTATTCTGATAAAGTTTCTTCGTTAGATAATAATTTCATCGTTTTTCATCGTCCTAATCATCACAAGAGCATCGGCAGACTAAAATACTTGCTGAATAAACTTTCATATGTTTTCTCTCTCAATAGTTTATACACAGAATCATTAATTCCTTTTAATTGGAGGAGTTGAAACGAAAACTTTCTCTCTCCATCTCGCCCCTCGTCTGCTCGAGATAATTGAAAAAACAAAGTTGAATCTCGTGCGGGGGAAATTGCAGAAAGCTCTCGATCGCTCATGCATGAAAGAGCTTTAGAGAAAATCCATTTTCCGAGCGAGGGCACAATGCAAGCTGCTTTTCGTTAATGCGCGCACTTCGAGGATTACGTTAAATGCTTTCTCTGACAAACTGAACTATAAATAATTGGAGATATAAAATGTTGTGACCATTCCCTTCCTAATGCGCTTTCGTAGGTACTTTCTGATCGAATGTTATTCGCTGAAGTTCTGGTTCGATGGATCAATGCGCGGATACAACTGTGGACGAGAAGAAAAAAAGACAGTGAAGACTCAGCTAAGTCAACAAATTAGTTTCACTTACTCCAAAGAGATTCCTAGGCACGTAGCCCTCATGACCAGAGTCGTTCCTCGCCCACCACCACTCACGTTCAGCCTCATCACCTTTACGTAAGATTGTCAATTTATCGTTGACATTAAACTTGAGCTCGTCTTGCTGTTGAGCGTCGTAAGAGAAAACCGCGTAAACTTCGCCGCTGTGAAGTATGCCGAGCTTCTCTTGAATGCCTTAGGGGGGAACGTTTAATAATTAGAACGGTGCGGACGCGACAAAGTTCACACAAAACTCACTGTATAAATATTCCGAGCAACCGTCGAAGCCCTCCTCGTCTTCTTCACACTTTTCAGCAGGTGTCTCGTGATCCGAAAGGGTCGAGGCGAACAGGCAAGCGCCCGATTCAACCAAAAACCGGACCATCGATAAATTGTTGCACGATGCTGTTGACCGAAAAGAAATTAATGAAAGTATCCCGGACAACGGGAAAGCAATTAAATTACCTGCGCAGTGAAGTGGCGTCCAGCCATCCGAGTCCTGTGCATTCACATCGCATCCAAACTGAACCAGGAATCTGTTAGAGAACAATATGCAATTAAATTTCGTTTAAACTTCCAATTAAGCTCGGGACTCACTTAACGATCTCCAAATGTCCCGCGCAGATTGCGTTGTGAAGTGCGGTGATGCCTTCGTCGTTCGCTGCGCTTGGGTTGGTCACCTGCATCGCGGTTTTCTTCACCAGCTCGAGCTCGCCCTCAAGACTAGCGTCGAGAAGTAGAGCGAGTGGATCGAAGCTGACACGACGAGCGAGCTTTGCTTTCACGTTGTCACCAATTAAATTGCGCTTTCGTCGGACAATGCTTTCGACCACCGATGGCTTCTCGTCTTGAACCGGTGTCGATGACGGTGTAATCGATTTGTCCGTCTCGTCGTTGCTTGTCACACTCCCATTGTCCTGATTGTTATTCAAGTTGATTGCGCCATTCACCAGCTTACTGATGATCGACGTCTGATTCACGCTGTTTCCGTTCATGTCGTTGCTATTGTCCTTGAGCTCTGCAGTCGCTATTTCGGGAAAGAGAAAGGCGGGTGGCATTTCGATGCGTCGTGACGCTGTGTATTGAATCGTCTTTAGATTGGAGTTGAGCGAACGCAATTTAGGCTGCTCCGACAGCGGCTGCTTCTTAATCGTCAGCGGCTTCGCCTTAATCGGTAAATTGTTTTCATTGCTATTTGATCCCGCGTCGACTTCACTCGTCGCCTGCTGCGGCTGCTGATTGTTGTTGTTTTTGTTCGGCTTCGGAGGCAAGGCAGGCCGCGACTTATCGCTCTCGCTGACCGATGGAATATTGTTGTTTGGCGCGACCATGTGAACTTTTGGTGTTTGCGAAATGGTTTTTGGTGCTAGCGTGATGGACGTTGGCGCGACGCTGCTGATAGGCTTTCTCGGTGGTACGACTAAGTTTCCTGATGGTATTTGATGTATAGCTTTTGGTTTGATGGCGGGCCGATCGGGGTCCGAGCTGTTCTGCACGGGCTCGGCGACGGACTTGTTGATGGCATTCAATGGCATGCTGCTGACGATTTGCGTGGAATTCTTTGCGCCATTGTGACTTGTTGATAGCTCATTTGTCTCGCCCGCCTTTTCGCTGTCGCATTCATTAGCCTTTGTCATTGACGAGGCAGCATTGGCTGTCGCTGACAGCACCGAAGAAATAATTTTGTGCGATAACAAACTGCTATTGCCGACATTCAAACTATTGTTGGCGACATATTTGTAAGGCAACGTTTGGCTTTTCGGCTCGCTCTTCTTTCCATTCGTGTCATTTGACGAGACACTTGTTGCTGATGGCGACGATGTGGGATGAGGAACAGTCAAAGCTTTCGTCGTTTGCTTCTCGTTATTGCTGTCCGCGACGTCCTTAGCGTCGTTGCTCGAATTTTTCATCGATATCCCTTGCTCGTGATGCTTCTGTCGAGCGAGCTTCGTCTCATCACTCTCCGCTGTCACAACACCGGTTGGGCTGTGCTGTTGTTGTTGTGACTTGAGCTTCAGCATGGCTAAATCCTGAATGATTTGCTGGTGCTGTTGATTCGACGAGCTCATCGACGTGGATTTCTGCGGTGTGTGATTATATGGCTCGACGGCAGCGACATTGCCCCGGATGTTCTTTTGCGGTGGGTAGATGTGGGTTGATGAAGATCTATGAAGCGGGAAACGATGTTACAAATGGAGTAGAAAAGTGGAAGCGAGCATGGAAGGGCAGGATAGGAATATTCAGCAAATGGCTCGGCAATAATCATTTGTTATAAGGTCGGAAGGTGAAATATTGTTATTTTGTGCTCGTTGTTTCGAGAGAGAAACAAATACGCATCGCACACGAAGGATCATAGGCAGGTGGAGCAATTACAAGTATCGATTTACCTGACGTGAATGTTCGCCGGTTGAGAGTTCGAGGCGCTCGTCACGTTCGTGCCGTTTTGCTGCTGCTGTTGTTGAAGCAAGTTTGAAGCTTTTTTACGGTGCAGCCGTCCTTGAAGTTCAAGGATTCGTTGATCGACCGAACGAAGCTCGGCTTGACGCTGCTGAAGAGCTTCGCGCTGTAGATGTAGCCGTGCGTCTTGTTGAAGTGACAGCTGGTTGCGATACTGCGAAAGTTCGTTGAAAGTTTATAAATCCCTTTCCTCACTTGATTGTCTTCTTGCTTACCATCAACTCCCTTCTAAGTTTTTCGAGCTCCCTCGCTGCTTGCGAGGGCGGCTGCTGGGCATTTCCATTGTTCGTAATCAAGCTTAACCCTCGTCGATCTCGCCTTAATTCCTCTAATTGTCTTGTTAGTGCTTCGACCTTCGCCACGGCGAGACTAAGCTCCTTTTCCTTCTCGCTAAAAAGGGCACGAATGGAATCCAAATCATTGCCTGCGAAGGAGAAGAAGAGAGTTTGTGTTAATTAAAAAGCATTCAACAATCTCGCACAAAGCGTGTTTATAATTGGACAAATCTCGTTTGTTTGATGAGGCGCATGGCATTGTTGGCAGAGCCATGACGATGATAAAACATTCACTTCATCACTGCTCGACGTCGGCTTTAGTGCGATTTACGATGTGAAGGCAACATATCTTCATTATAAATGATGTGTCGTCGAGCACGGAACATAAAGTTAACTGAATGGACAGTGTCGAGCGAGGCTGCGAAGCGCTTTGCATTTCAAATTTACATTCTCTGCTCGTCGTATCAAAAATCCCATCTCACAAAGGATTAAGCTTTCATCCCAGCAGCTTCTGTAATTAAAACATCCGAGCTGACAATCGTAAAAAGTCTCTCGCCGCGTATCTTTTAATCTCGAAAAGCGTTGGATGCGTCGACTCGTAAATTAAAGCGAACGAGATTTACGCGATGGAAGAAGTTTTAACTCGCTTGGAATAAGCTTGAAGAGCTTAGCTCGTGCAGTTGGAGCTTTCGAAGTGAACTTTAGCAATTCAATTTCATTAAATGAAAGTTTCAGCTCTGCGCTGCGACTCCAATTTGTCAAATTACAAGAAAGCTGCTGGAAACTTTTGAGCTTTGCGCTGCTACAACTTTTCAGCAGCTTCTTCGTTCTTAGACAATGACGAGACATCAAGAAAGTTTTCCATTAAGCTCGAACAAAAATTTCTCCGGAAGCTTTCGAGGAACAATTTTGATTTATGTCTCAGGAGCGCAAGCAAACAGAAAAGTTTAATTGTCTCGTGTCGAAAGTTTCTCGGCTCAAACTCGCTTCAGCTTTGTTTGTTCTAGATCCCCTCGAGTCTGAACTTTCATTCCATTAAGTAAATAGTTTTGCCGAGTTCTTCTGCGCTTCTTTGTTCCGTTCAACAACAGATGTGCAAGCGATAGAAATCATCAGAGATGAGTGAGACAGACGAGCTGGGGCTTGCATTAATTCCCTCAAACAAAGCTGCCGAAGGGATTCGAATTTTCACAATGGAAAAATTCTCTCGGCATAAATCAAAACGATGGCATAAAAACCATAAATGTCTCGAGATGAAAGCAGCTCAGAGCATTTATTTTGACAAATAAGCCTGTGGCTGTGGATTCCACTGCGAATTTCAGCTTTAAGGTTCTCGAGAAGTGACAGAGCGTGTGAAATTGAAAAGTTTGGACTCTCAGTGTCTGAGCCTCGTTAATGCATCAAAAGATTAAAGCTTCTGCTTCAATGAATTCGAAGAATAAATTGAAATATAATTGATCGACAAACTGTCAGATTAAACCGTGCATGTGATGATTGTCTGATGGTAATTTGCCCGGCTCTTGTTTCAAGAACGAATCACTGATCCAGGAGCCGGTAAAATATTTAACGCCGAATTTATTAATCACGACGTGTGTTTGATTGGACACGAACTCGATCCCAGCTCAATTATTTATTCAGTTTAATTTGTTTGTTCGCTGCTGAGTTCGAACTCGTTCACTGGTGAATTTATCATTGCGTCGACTTAAAGTCTTGCGAACATTAAACTCAGTTTAATGTTCGCAGAACGATTTGCAAGGAAAATCTTCCCGAAGTTGGAGCCTCGAACAGTTTATCATGACAAAGAGCTCCTGAATGCGATAATAAATTGGAAATTGCCTCTCTCATCTCCTCGCACAAAGCGAAATCTCGGAGCGGAAGTTTTCCTCGAAATTTGAAAGAAACCGACGAACGCATAAATTCCAAATGTTTATGAATAAAATTTGTTGTTGAATTTCGTCTTGGGAGCTCTCGAAAGAGTCGAGTCAACTGCGGGCTGTTTATTCACTGCAAAACTGAATTACCTCGTTAGGGTTCGAAGAATCACGTGAGGATCAAACAAGCAGAGGAAGCGATTACGTGAGCAAACAAAATCATTTCATCGGAGATTCCTCAGAGTGGAACAACTCGATCTGAAAGTTCCTCCAGCACGATTAGCCAACGTAATCGTTCGCCTTTATCGGAAATTGATTCCGTCTCCCTCGTCTCGCATTTCTAAAGTTCCCATCGCCTCGGATAAACTTTTATGATGACATTACGTCCTAACGCGCAGTAAAGCAGTCGTAATCTTGACCTACAATCCTTCCTCCCTGACGGAGCAGCAGCTTTATCGTCCGATAAAATTCTTTCTCCTCTTTCGCTCTTCACCTTCAACGACGACGATGAGAATTCTTTATCTTTCTTCACGGGTGAAAATTGAAGCGGGTTGGGATAATTCAATATTTTTCTAAGCTCGATAAAGTCGAGAAGGATTTCATCAGCACGCGTCGCAGCCAAGCCACGAGATCGAAGTTCCCAATTCGATTTTAACGAAGCAAATCCGATTGGAAGTTGTTGACGACTTATCGACTTCCAATCTGATTGCCTCAAAGTTATGAGAAATCGTGAAGCTCTTCAAACTTTTCTTGTGAATTGAATGCAAATCAATAAACAAGAACAAACTTCGATCAAGCTTTTCCCATTGGAACTTAAAGCTCTCAATTCGTTCCGTACAACAATTCTCATTGAAGAATCTGATAATGTTCAATTCCAAGATTGATGATTTCCCTCGAGGCTTCAATGAAATATTCAGACTCGATTCACTTTGAATTTTTGATCACGTTCAGTTCCAATTCCAAGCAAAGCATTGTGACGTAGTCTGCGTTGATTCGTGAATTGGTTTGGACGATTTGCAATTGCCGGAGTTTCCTTTAAACGCCTTAACAAGTTGCGGATGTTTGCAAACTTCTCAGATCGGTTTATGGGAGCTTAAAGCTTCGTCGGAATCGATCCGCTTTAACTTTCGTTTAAAATTTGATTGGCTCCGCCGGCGGGACAGCCAAGCGACGATTTTCTATCGAAACGGAAAACTTTTAATTGGTCTGATGAGAATTTCCTGTTAATGGCGCCGAGGGACGAATTATTGTTTCGATATCGAGGAGCAAACAAATTTTGAAACCCCTCGAGGCGATTTTGAGTTGAACTTTTGATGGCTGAAGTTTGATTCACGCCATATCGTTCAACTCATCTCCCGTAATTGATTCGAGCGAACCTTTCGTCGCTCCGCTAACGAGGATCATCAAATTTAATTCAATATTCATTCAGCGCGTTAATTCAATTCATTTTGATCTCGAGCCTTCATCCATCACCAGCAGAAACACGATTGAGCAATATCGCTGTTGTTACAGCACTCGTCGCCTCATTATTTTGTAACGCGATCCTTAATCAAACTCGCGGATTTCTGCTGGCTTTGAGTCTTCTCAGATTTCATCAGACTCTTTAAAACAATTCAGCTTGAACAGCGTTGCTAGATCGATAAACATTCCCAGAGTTTTGATTTCGTAACGAACCACAAACGAATTTTCTTTGCGGCATCGACAACAGGCTCAGCAATCGCCGGCGGTTTGTATCGAATTGAGTTTGAGATAATTTATGAAGACGTCGCTCGATTGCTTTCGAGTCGCTAAAAGGTTTCCTACCAAAAGCGCTAAAACATTTCCCTTCAACTCTGAGGCTGACTCAACACGAAAATCTCTAGCCGAGTGGAACAAGCCTCAAGGTCAAAGCCACGTGAAGAGCCAGCGAGTCATTAATGAGTTGCCGAGAAGAGAGAACGAGAATAATTGAACGTGAAGCGTAAACACTCGGGAATGTGCTCCATTGTAGTCGACGACGATTCGTGTTCCATTCGCAAATCAAATTCTGAGAGATCAAGACGAATGATGACGGATGAAGTCATGAGCTTGCCATAGGAATCTCATAGACAAGAAGTTCTTCGTTGCTCTGTTCGTTGTTCATTCGCATCAACGTCGGCGAGGTGTAATTTCAGATAATCATGGAATCTGCGAGTGATCCGGCAATTCAGATTGCGACGACATTAATCTGGAAGCTTTAAACTTGTCAGACCTAAGAAGATTTTGTTGCTAGGAAAATCTTATTCTTGTGACATGCCATCAACGTGATTCGTCTCTGCTAGACAATTAAAATCTGAGATATTCATCAGATAAGCCAGTTGAAGCAACAGGAAGTGAGTTCATTGCTCCAACTAGAATTGTCTTTAGAAGTTTGAATTGTACTTACTCAATGTGACGTTGTAAGTTTTCTGAAGATCGACTTGTCCTCTCAGCGCCCTCAGCCGACGAAGCTTTGACTCTTGCGCTTCTACGCGCTCCCTCAGGCGACGTAGTCTTTCTCCTTCTGCGGCAGCCGCTGCGCCTCGAGCCTCCTGTGCCTTCAGAAATCTCAATCTCTGCTCCTTCGCAGCCAGCAGCTGATGCTGCGAGTCGATTTGTTGCTGCTGTCTTAAAGCCATCGCCTTTAATTCGGCAGCACTTGGCCTACCAGGCACCTGCAAGGAGAAAAAAGAGAAGAAATTGAAAATCCGGTTCGGAGCTTTATGCGATTTACGTTTTAATAAAAATGTCTGGGCGAGTCGATGAAGGTAACAGCCGCTCGCTGACGGCAACGAGGGAAATGAAAATTTATGCGAACGGGAGGAAGAAAGGAATTTGCTTTGAGACTCTGAAATTTGTTTATGTAGCGATGGCTTCGTCTCGGAATCGTCGCGCAGCACACGACATCTCGTTATTTCCTCGTTTCCAATCTCCGCACTTTCACACACTCCTTCGATTTATCGAATCAAGAGTTTGTTATTCACCAAATCTTGCGTCGTCGTCATCATCATTACCAACATGGCACGTTATCAAGCGGAATCCTCGAGTGGCTTCATCACCGACTGAAGTGTTACGAGCCTCAAATGTGTGTCAGGATGTAAACGACGAGATCGATAAAGTTTATCGACACATCCTCGAGCAAATATCTTTCTTAAAGCCTTCGCCAGTTCGGGCGCCAACATGGCAAACCGACAATGGAACTCATTCAATATTCACAAGTCGGTGGGAAACACGAGCCTTCCGGGAATAAATTGGATTCATGTCAACGATTGAGTTGAAGACGAAGCGACAATCGATATCGAGGCCGGATTTTCCGACTCTTGCGAGGAAAACATTTCGGCTGAGGAGCTGCAAAGCCTCATGTCATATTTCTTGTATGAAAAATTCAGAACAAAGCTGAGGAAAGCCAACTCGAGCTGCTGTGCTGTGGGTGAAAGTGGAAAATGGAAAATGCCACAAACATGAGAAACACCAGAAGTGAATTAAACATTCGCCGGAGCGTCCGGAAAATGTAACTGGAGCTAGTTGTGTGAAAATGCGATTAAGAATTCATTCGAGCTTCCGGCAATGTTTCATTTCACGCAAAATATTTTGGAAAGTTAAAAGCTGAAGGCTGAACTTCACATTTCCCGCAAGAAAATCAATAAACATAAAACATTAAAGAGATTCGTGTTGATTGCCTTGCACGAAGGTGGATCATTAAGCCGTACAGCTCATCCTTGAACCAGCAGGAACTGAATAGCTTTGTAGACCACACGTGAAGGCTCGAGCCTTCTGCTCGATCAATAAAGGTTTGGAGTCATGAAGTTTAATGCTTCATGCAAATCTCATGACTTTGGTTGGCTCGAACAGCTTGCGATCGCTTTCAAAGTGCTAATGCTAATGAAAATCTAAAGCTCAGCCGCAAAGCTTTGTGGAATAATTAAATTCATAACCGAAGACGTGACGAGGCAGAACATTCTGTCGCTTCTAAGATTCAACACGTAACTTTAGCTTCGCAACGCGGAAACTTTCTCGTCATGAAACATTTCCTCGGCGAGTGATTGCCAAAGTTCACGTCAAGTCACGCTTGTGAGCCTCCAACACGGCGCTTCTTCCAGTCATGTCTGACGTCAAAAGTGATGCGTGAAAACGGTTTTGGAGAAGATTTGGTATCGCGAGTTGGATTGATTTATTTTTAATGTTTACTCGCATTTCACGATGTTCGACGAGCTGTGAAGATTGTCAAACGAGCATGCGATTGAAAGCAAAGCTTCGAACTCAAGAGAAATCATACAGATAATCATTGAGTACCTGCGGGTTCGGGTTAATGATTGGCTTGGCTGTTCCGACTTTCGTTTTAGGCTCCGAGGTGACAACGATTTGATCCCGATCGATTGGTGCTCCCATGATTGATTGCTTCTCAATAAACGAACTCGACACGGGACGACAGACACAAGTTAACATATTAGCACCGCGAGTCCAACCAAACTCTACCGAAGCTCGTTGTCGCTCTGTGAATGTTAAGTGCGCTGATCTCTTCTGATGATATCTCGTTGGTGTTCACGATGTGTTATAAGCTTTAATTAGCATTTGGAGCACTTTGAGGTGTGAGAACTGAATTAACATTAAGCCGAGCTGTTTAGTCGTGTCGCGGCATTATCACTTCGGGAGATTTCCATAAAGTTAGTTGGCGGTTGCTTAAAGCTAAACGTTCCAGTATTGTTCCAAGTCTGCGCGAGAGAACGGGAAGAGAAGTTTATGCAAATAGGTCTCGAGTGGAGCAAGAAATCCTCGCAACAAAGAAAGCAGCTCGGAAGATATCGCGGATCGTTGAGACAATGGAAATTCTTGCTCTACTCCGCCCACGCTTTGTGCTTAAATTGAGTCGATTATGAAGTGCCGAGAACGACGAGAGACTTCAATCGCTGTCGACGAGATAATAAAAATTTCTGGCTTCGACGTGGAACAAAAGCTTTCCCATCGCTTTTATGTTAATTGAGTCGTTTTGTTTGGAATCACTCAGCGTAATTGAGTTTTTAGTTTAATTAAATTCGCTCTAATCTTGGCTGACGAGAATCGCCGGAGTGATTCGCTTTATTCATTGGTCTCCACTTGCTCATTGGGCTCAAACTTTTCGCTTTCACTGATTAGATTTCTCGCCAAGTTGAGCCTCGTGCCGATTACAGACGAAAACTTTTATTCCGTTCGGGCGAGTGGACGAGAAATTGAAGCGAACCGATCAGCAAAGTTGCTGATGAGATGGAGAAATATTCTGCTAGCGATGCGTCTCAGTTTCATGTTTGATTGGATTTCCCCGACGAGAGTTTTCCGCTCGAGGAATTGATGGAGTTGGGAAAGTTCTCGACAATATCTAACGACATCGATGACGATTCTTCTTTGTTAAGTCTTCCGTTCCATTTCTCCCAACTTCAGTCCATCGTTTTCCCTTCAGCGGAGGAAAATGGAAACAGGAAAACGAGCAAATTATATTTATTAGATTTTTATTCCGCTCGAGTCGAGCAACAAGTTGGGTTTGTGGATTTGCCCTGTGCGGCTCACATCGTCCGAGATTCCATGACACGATTCAGATGGGACTCGTCAATGTTGTTGGCGAAATGGACCGTAAAATGAACAACAAAGTCGTTGGCTCTGTGGCGAGTGATAAACAAACGGAAGTTCGGGAAACTTTTCTCTCCGTTCGCGTGGAAATTTGCTGTCTCGCTTGGCTTTCACTCTTGAAATCTCATTAAATTTATGAGAAACGGCGTGGGTGATTAATTGCTCGCCGTCTCGAGTCTCCTTTTGTTTACGAAGCCTCTCAGGTTCGCTCGAAACGCAAAGGAAATCTCTCGAGCAGGAAAATCGTCTCTCGATCCATAACAAAATAGCTCAAAGAAACTTTTGTCTGTTGGATTTTCTGCTTTTATTTATGGAAGCGCTGTCGGAGCCTCCGCGGATGGAAGTTTCGTTGTTTGTTTCATTAAATTCGGAGAGAGACCTCAGGTATTAATAATGATGAACAGCGAACGTCTGAGACTCAATTAATCATCGTTGCTGAGAAGAAAGTAATCCGCAAGAACAAAGAGAAAAGTTTCTTTGGATATCATTGGGCAGAGGTGTCGGAGAACCGACAGCAGTAGAGTTTAGTTGATTCCGAATTTAATTGAATATTAAATGCCATTAGCCTCTGGAGCTGTCCACGAATGCCAAAGGAAAATGATGATTAATTGAACGCGAAGCGATGAAGGTGGGAAAGCTCAAGAGATCGACAAATTGATTGTTTTCTCTCGGCTGCCACCATCAAGAGATTTTCTATCGAGCCCTTTTTAAAGGCAGAGCAAACAAACGAAGCCTAGGTAAGCAGAGGAAAAGTCGGTTAGCATTTCCGTAATAGAAGTCGAGCTCAAAATGTCCTTAAAGTTGCCTTTTTGCCGACGACGGCGAGTCGGGTTCGGCTCACTCGTCCGAAAGAACTCAAACAAAATCTCATTAAGCTTTTTTGCTTGACGAAGCCATGCAGCTTTCAAAGGATTTTCACTGCCCGGAAAATCGAGGAAATCAACCCAAAGCCCTTGAAGTGTCGAACGCGTGACTTTCCCTGTCTGCTGGAGCAGCACGAGTCTCGAAAGCAATTCCATTGCCGTGTAATTTACTGCCAGACGACGCCGTTAAAATGTTTTCTTTGATTACTTTCTCACGGAAAAACGCTTCTTAAAGATAATTGTTTTAATTCCATTTGCCGGCACAAAAAGTTGATAAATCTCATGGCGTGTTTCTCATCGCTCAAGCTTCACTTGATGGAGCGCAGCGCAATTGTTAAGGCATAAAAGTGAAATGAAGCAATTAGTCAAAATGAAAACTTTGCTCAAGAAAAAGTTTCCGAGAATTTTCCGGCAATTTTCCCTGAACAATAAACGCAAACACGAAAGAAAATTTTTACTTGGAGTTTGTTAGCAAAACTTAAGTGATAAATTATTGTGCAGCTTGCACGAGAGCAAATTGGCTCCATTTAATGTGTTTGAACTAAATCTTTGGAAACGATTTGTTTTCTTAGCCTGGTAAGCCCTAACTGTTAACGATTTGATTTCCAATTAGCAAGTTTAGGATCGCAAGAGGTTCATCGTCCGTTGATGTACATATTTATCTAACTTTGAAACTAACCAGCGGCCCGTGAAATTGTTTACAAGAGTTCTCATTTCAGTCAGAAAAGGAAGGCAACACGAGTCGGAAATGTTTCGGTTTCATCGCATTTCTTTTTGCTTGTTGATTGCTTTTGCAAATAAAAGTTTCGGTCTCATTATGCCAATGTCAGGCCCAACAAGGCATCAGATCATTATTGGCGTCGGCATTCCCGTCGACTACCTGGACGTGGAGTCTATCACTTGGGGTCTGGTCGCTAAAGCTCAGTTTAAAATGGTGAGATGTGAAATATGAAATTCAAGATTGTAATCTCAAAAATCTTCGACAGCCGGAAAGTCCTGCCGAACTAAAGTTCTCTTTCTTTCCTGACGTTTGGGAAGACTATGAAAAGAATTCTGCGGTTGATGAAACTTTTCATCGATTTCCAAATGGTCGAAGACGTCGAGAGATATTCGGAGAGTCCGCCGAGAGTTCCTCAAACATTGAAATGAATGGAGAGGGAAACGGAGAGTCACCGTTAGTTAACGACACGAAAATTCGGTACGACGATGATAACCGAGATAAAGTGACGGAAGATGATGAGTTTGATGACCAGTTCGAGGAAGATTTGTGGGATAAGAAGACGGAGAGCAAACAGCATGAAGTTGAAGAAGATTTGAGCAAGAACGATGACTTCGATTCATCAACGTCAAGATGGATCGCTTACGAAGCTTTAAGCTCGACGCTGGAAAGGTAAAGTTCACGCGTGGAAACGCTTGTAGTATTATTCATAATTAAAAGCTCTTCAGCAAGGGCTTCAACGGTCGGACGTGTGTGCTGCGAGGGATTTGCGAGTCAGCTGACGTTCAGTTCAGCGAGCATCTCATGAGCGAGCTTTTCCACATCTTTTTCACGTAAATTACTTTTCGCTTCCCGCATTCCCTCGAAGCTAATTCCCATCAACGTTTAACAGGCCATCAACAACATCTGAGCCTGTGAACAAGCCGAGTGACTACGATTTCATCAAAGCGGAGCAACTGGGACGGGACAAGTCGGGGCCCGGCTGCGAAGAGATTTTCCATCAGTGCAAGCGGTCGATCATGGAAATCTTCACGGAAGTTTACGACAGCAATTTGTATCAGTTTTGAATTCCACGAGCGAATGAATAAATAGAAAAGTTCAAAGCGAGAAACTGAAGAACAAATGAACAGCAACAAGCGTTCATCAACTGCATGAGAATTTATGTTTCGCCGCGAGAGAATCGCGAAGGAAGTTGCAACGATTTCCAATCAAGATCGATTTGACTTCATTCTTTGCTCTCTCTGCGCTTGTTTGCAAGTCTAGCGGGAGTTCGAAAGATCTCGCAGCTATAAACAAGTCAACTTCTTCCTACAGTTGAACTAATTCATGAAGCTTTATGCTGCAATAAATTAGCCTGAATCAGATTCTAATGAAAGCCGCAAGAACTCCGGAGGAATTTTTTGTTCAAACACATCTGAGCATCATTAACAGAAGATTCCGCTGCCATCTGGCTAGTTTCCCATATCATTTCCATCCGACGGAGCCGATCCGTTCACATTGAATTTATTCAAGAAACCTCACAAGACTTTTCCCAATACGATGACACAGTTGATCAGCGAAGAACCGGAGCGAGAAACAGTTAAATGAGATTCAGCCAAAGAACGACAAACGTTTTGTTCTTGCACAACAATGACGAAGCCTCGATTGAACTCCCAAGACTTCCGCTGCAGAGTTCGGAGCTTTCATTTAATTCGATATTTTAAATCCCTCGCAAGATTAAAGAATTCACAACAAACTTGGCCTTGAAGCCTTGGAAATGTTCCGCATTCCATGGAACTTTTTGTTTCGATTCTCGCGCTCTCGAATTAATTTCATTCAATTTAAATTGTCATCTTGATTTATTCATGCTAATTCGTCTGTAAACGAAGCGCGAATGCGAAAGGAAATAAATTCTTCGGGATTGCGAGAAAGTTTCATTTCTGACGAGCGAATCTCGAGAACAAACGGAGCGGACAGCGAATTGTGCAATAAATTTGGAACAAGTGGCTGGAGAACGAAGCCCCAAACGGAATGAATTGCTTTCGGCCGCGTCATGTTGATGTTCAATTAATTCAAGATTTTTCATTTCCACGAAGGTCAGCAAGAGTTTCCCTCGACAACTCTGAGCTTCTCGTGCAAGCGCCGAGCGAATCAGGCTCGAACCCTTGTCAATTCTGGCCTGGCATGCAAATTTCTATTAACTTCGTTGAGTTTCCTTCCTGATCGGCATGCGAAATGCGAAGCTTTCTGGCTGGTCGAGGCACGCAGCGAACACGACGAAACCCTTTTCTGACACATGTTTCCTGAGTGATAAGTTCAAGCATCGCCCTAAAACACGAGTTAATGCTCCTCAAGCTGCTGTTTCATGGACCATTGACTTCGATTCCCTTTCTGTCCATCAGCGCCTTCTTGTTAAGTCATCCAAAGGTCGGAAAGCTTTTTCGTTTAATTTCAGTTTGTGTCGATTGACTCGGAAACTTTCGCAAATTGAAATCGTCACGAGAAAAACTCAAACGATGGAAATAAATAAATCGAAGCTTCAAGCTGTTGATGTGGTCAGAGCAGAAATATTGCGCAGATTCATTTCGTTTGCTTTGCCCTCCAATTTGAATAAACTCAAAATGCTCGAGTTGCTGCCACAAAAATTGACTTCGTGCTCGGGCTTTAAATTGCTTTAAAGCGCAAGCGACTCGTTGTCTCTGTTAATTAGAGGAAAAACCTTTGCTAGTTAAACTGGAACATTGAAGCTAACACTCAGGTTCATCGTTATTCAAAGTGCATTGCTTGCTACTGCTTTGTTCCCACTGAATATCATCACGACAATGAGCAGAGACGCTCGCAACGGTCGAGGATTCTTTGTGATAACTTCCCTCTCTCGGTTTTGTTTTCCTTTCATTAAAGTTTTCACGCAGAGTGTTTGCTCGAGCCTTGCATGAGCCTTCGTGCTCAAGGACTCCACTGAATGGATGCACTCGCATTTGTCACGTCCCAACACCGAACAATGAGCTGCACTGGATTCGGCGAGTCTAAAGTTTTCTTTTGTTGCTGCAAACAAACGTTGACAGAATCTTGAGAGGTAAAATCTGAGTCGAAAAGAATCGCACAAAACATTGCGAGACAAAACTTCTCAAGGCAATTTGCAGTCGCTGTTGCAGGAAACTGTTGAAGTCCTTTAGGAAATCTTCACTGTAGCTTAACAAGAAAACAAGATTCTTGAGTGCCAAATTCTCCACATCCAAGTTCACAGCGTGACACGTGAAATATTGCAAAAGTTTCAACTTAGATTTTTGCTGACTCTTTCGATTTAAACTTCAAAGTCAATTTCTCGCTCGTTTGGTTAGCTTTAATCTAAACTTTCGTAATTAGAGTTGGGCTTCATTGTTGTGTGCTCTTACGAAAGCAGAGCGGTTGCCGTTCGAACGAGTTCCGACAATGAGCTTAATGAATTAGGTTCAATCCAAACATTAACGCTTGTGTAAACTTGATGAGGCGGTTAATGGATTTCCATTTTCGGAAATTACGCAATCTTTGTCTTCCATCCGCCAACACCGGAAACTGATTGGATTCGCCGACTAACGGATTGACCTACGCCATCAGCTCAACCTTAAATTGCTTTTCCGCTCCATCCCTGAGATTGATTTAATTCGCATGTGGTTGGCTCTTCGAAATTATTTCCGTGTTGAATCAACGACGAGACGCTCGCCGTTCGTTGAGCAAACGTGATCAGAGTGTGTCAACTTTAGCCGATGTTTTGAATGAGGAAAAGCAAACAAAATCCGAGTGGATTTTCAATTAATTTTCTGGTTCTGCTTGTGGCGTGTCTGATAATTGAACGAACCAGCGCACGGCGACAATGTGCTTCATGGCTCCGCTAATTAAACTGACAACGGCTTTCATGGATCTCCGAGCAGCTCAATTAATGTTTAAGCTGCGCACGTGTAGGAATCAATCAGTCGGAACTGTAAATCCTGCACCCAGCGGTCGAGGCGAAACCTTTTCGGCAAACGATGAGCAGTAAAAATGAGAAAGAGATTGACACATCTCATCGTCGTTCCAACCGTCGCTCTTATCAGGGAACGTTCCATCTCGGCCATAAAAAGGATTCCACGAAAAGTCGGAACGGATTTATTTATGGTCGTCGGCAATGGATTAACGGACGGCGAGATAGGAAAGGTAAAGTTTGGGTCGAGCTACGAAGACTTGCCAAGTTTCTCTCGATCTCAATTCATCGGAAGGCAAATTTATTTGATTTCTGTCCCTGCCGATCTGCGATATTAATAGCAATCGATCAGCCACTGAAGTCGTCTTCAGCTTCGTCTATTTCTGTAAAGTTCATGTCGAGACTTGGACATGCAACCATCGTTGGAATGTTGTCAATGATGAATTACTCGTGTCCATTTATAGAAGACTCGAAGCTCTTCGACAGAGAGCAAAAAGCGAATTCCCTCGTTTTCTTCTTCCGTCGATGTCGTCGATGAAAAATCACAGAAAGATGATGTCGACATGGAAACGTGCTGTGGTTCAGAGATCAGCATTGAGTATTGTAAGCAATTGATGGCTCGCCGTTTTATTGTTCAAGTTCCTCGAATAAATTATCGACTTTCCAGCGCGCCTTTGGCATTAGAATTCGTTTCCATAAGGTGCGTTGTGATCGACTTGGTGCTGAGCTGAGCTCGTCTCTTTCATGTTATTGAACCTGAGCGAGTCAACGAGGATTTGCTGAAGATGGTTTCGAGTAAATGTTTCTCCATCTTGCTTGGCTTGGTCGCCAATTTGTTCACTTAATTGTAATTGCGTCAACAAAGTCAGCTTCTGTTGTTATTGCTTGGTAATTCTCCTTTAATGACCTTCGGTTACTTCTGGCGAAAAGATTTATGACGCGAACAAACTTTCCATTAGCTGCGTAGTCCCGATTGCTCTCAATGAAACAAATCATAAACTTCATGGACCGAATTAACAGCGCAAGATAAACTCGTCGCCGAGCTTCATAAATCCAAATGCGATGGAGAAACGAAAACATGAATTGATGTAAATAAAAGCACAACAGCGACGAGACGAACTTCTGTTTATTCACAGACAGAACGAGCGCCAGATTGTTGCGAGTGAAATTCCCAGCTTGGAAATTATCACAAAAATTTCATAAACTTCCAACGCGCGGAATTAAAAGCTTTGCCATGAAAATTCTCCCGAATTCAAAAACATTTTCGAAGCGACACAAAAGCTTCCGACGGGCGAAAACAATTCATGAAAATTCATGAACTGGATCCGTTCGCACATGGAGATCGTTGGAAAGTGAATTGAAATTCAAAAGTGTTTTGTTTGCAGCGATACTTGCAACTCTCCCATTCTGCATAAATGGATTTGGCTGCAGCTGCGGGCTCGGCTTTCAACGAGATTACTCGTAGTGCTTTCAATGTTTAAAGTGATTAAACGTTTCACTCGTTTAATTTTATGTTCTGGAATTTATCATGGAGCAATTTTACACAAGAGTTAACGCGATAAATTTCCTCCGCGAGCTCATGTGAGCTTGAGCTTTTTTATGTGGAAATTGTTTGCCTGCTTCGCGAAATTTCAACGTCGTGCGGTGTACGCACGTGGAAAAGATTTATTGGGAACTGTAACATGAGATGGTGGCTGATGTAAGTAATTTCATTACCATCCTGGAGATAAGAATATTGAGTGAGTCGGCGGCGGAATCACGAGAGCGATGCCTTCGAAGCGACGACGTCAAGCGGAATGATGAAATTAAGGGAAGTAAATCTTGTGTTTGCGAGGAGAGCTGAAGCTTCGGATGATCAAATCAAGGAGTTGCCGCATCTGTGCTCACGACAGCTCACGTGGAATGAAATTTATTCGAAGCCGTTCTCGTCGAACAAAAAACCAAGTGACGCAATCGAGAAACAAGCGTAGGATTGAACACACAATCGAATCGAAATGTTCACACCTTGAAATCAATTTTAAGTTGTTTGATCTCTCGCCACAATGATTTATCGAAATCTTCTTAAAACTTGATTTTGATGGCTGAGCAAACGTGTTTGTTAAGAGCGTTGTTGTGTAACCGCATCGACCGGAGTGGCTTAGGCAACTAATAAAACTATAAACAAATAAAAAACTCATAATTACCTCAACGAAGCTGCGTGAAAAATTGTCAATTAACATAAGAAGATTTTCGTCAAATCATAAACTCTTCAGCTCCGGTTAGAGACTCGATTTTCACTCCATTCGAGCGACACAATCTCTGTCGATGTTTGTTCAAGTCTCTTTCACTTCATCAACATTGTTCGCAGCATTCCACTCAGAAGCAACAAGTCTCCGATGCTGAACCCTGTTTGGGACTTTTTCCAGACGACTTGACAATTTTCTGACTTCCACTGAGCCAACGAAACTCGATATTTCTCAACGTAATCCGTTCACATGTCATTTGCGATTCGATGTTTGAAAGCTGCTAAAATTGACGATGAAACGAAACATAAATCAATCGAGAACGGTTCGGTCGAATGATGAAGGACTTTGCTATTGATTTAAAGCTTCTCAAGTTCGCCGGCAAAGCATTTATGATTGAATTATGAATCAATTTGCGTAATTAAGTGAACTGACTCGTATTTAATTATGTTTCAACGCCCTCTCCGCTCCATCACTTCCAGTCGGGCGGTAATTGAAGCAAATTCTCTTCGTCTGCTTCGTAATAAGTCATTAGGAACTCTCCTCTCGCCTCAGAATTTCCTTCAGACATTTTTCCGATTTCCGCCCGTGCGAGGAAAAGGCGGAAAAATACTTTCGCACGCTTCATAAAAGGAAAATTCCCGACGAAATGTCTCGCAACTCTTTCGCGATTCTCGATGGAAATTCCGAGCGGAGAAATTCCAGAAGTTGAAGGATGAAATATTCAGACCCTGCAGATGGCAAAGTGAGGAAAACCCGAGGAAATTGCTCGCAATCGAAATCATTTCTGATCAATTTCGCGCATCGAAAGTTTTTCTTTCAATCGAGCCCAGATTTTTGAAACAGAAGGAAATTTAATCAATTGATTGAATCTCGTTTCACTCGTTCAACCGTTTGATTTCACTCGTCGGAGCATCAATTTTAATTAAACTTTGTTTCTTTTCCTTCGCTGAATTGAATTTTAAATCATTTGATGTTTCTGAGTCGTAATGAGAGCAATCAGCGAAGGTCTGTCGAGCGCTCTCGAAGCGGTTTGAGGACGAAATTGGAGATTAAGAAGCAGAAACGACTCGAGTTGTTTAAAGATTTCTCAACAAGGATCAAGAATGAATCCATCGAGATCCGTGGGAACCGAGCGACTGCATTCGATTCACTTAGTTTCTTTTAACTGAAGTGGCACTTGAGCTAATAAGAAAACTGTGTTCGTTGCTGAGAATTTCCTTTCGCTTCAATCCAAAGCGACGAGGAATTTTGCTCGAAGGATTCCAAGCAGCGCAAAGTGCAGACGGAAAGAAAACTTCAAGTCTTTAACTTCTCGCTTCAGTCACTCCGTTTAGTGAAATTCAGAAACTCTTTCAAGCGAATTGTTCGTCTTCCTGATTACGTTTGGTCTTCTCTTTCTCCTTCGCCGCACGATTTTTTTGTGCAACAATCGAAAGGATAATTTCGACTCTATTCATCTCGGCCCTGAATGGCTTTCGATCCGACAATGGAAAGGATTTTTAACAAAACGTCAACCTGTGGCTCGGTTGAAAGGGATGAAGCTCGCCATTGTGCTGCGACTTCCTGCCCGGCCAACTGAAACGTTGATATCAATAATGGCTTCGTTGCACGGAAGATTAAAAGATTCAGGAGAGGAAACTCTGCGATGGTTTGACGTCAGAACTTCAATTTCTGCTCAAGTCAGGCCAAACTTGAATCGATGGAGCTCCAGGAAATTGACAAGAAGTTCTTCAATCTTGCAGACGAAACGCTTGAACAAACTTTCTTTTGCATGGCTCGATGATTTTAATCACTAAATTCCAAGAAGTAAACTCAGATTATCTTTGTCTCCGTCGCTCGTTCGCAGATTCCCAACTTCCTTCGCATCCTTAACTCAAATTCCCGGAATAATCCAACGTCTAACTAAATGAAAATCATGGCGCGCGAGATCACGGGTTAATTAAAACAAAAGACGCGCTCATCTTTGCTTACACATCTCGCCCCGACCCGCATCTAAATTATCTGTTTAATTAAATTCGGTGTAAAGTGCCGCTCTTTATCTTTCCCAGGCATGAGCTTCATAAATTTGATTCGCGAATCTGGCGTTGAGTCGAGTGAGCTTCGAACTTCCCTAGTCACGCCTGTTGGCTCCATCTGTTCGATCGCGTTCGCTCGGCGGCCTGAAAACCAGAAATTCGCTCGCGACAACTTTCTACGGAACGCCGAGTTCTTCTCATTAGCATAAATCGACATGGATCCAATGAGAAACGTGACGATAACGGCAAACGAACATATGCCGAGCAAGAAATTTAAATAAACACGAAGCAACGAACAATGTCGTTGCGAATTGAAATTTGCAATAAGCAAAACGATGTCAAAGTCACAAAACTCGTCTCGCAGTTGTTGGAGGAGTTTCGATTTCTTCCGATTGCGCGACGCGTCTCGGTCTGAGTTTGGACTTCAATCGACTCTCCCAACGAGTCATAATTGAAAATAATTGGTCGCGAATCACAATAATGAAAGCAATTGTCGGTTTCCATCTTTGGGCTGCTCGGCTAATCCGACGCGAGTTCGCCGTGCCTTTCTATCCGGCACGAATGGCGAGCGAGAAATGTGTGGCGCTGATGTGAGTCATGGGATTACTTTATTCAAATGCGAGAAGTTGAGTCGACAACGCTCCGGATTCGAATGGCAGGAAAACATGAAACTGTCTAAAGATCAAATTAACATATTTTCTCTCTCGCGTGGAGTCGACGGCAAGTTAGTTGCGCGCCACATGCCAGCCGTCGTTTGCCAAATTCGTTCTGAGCTTTCTGCGTCCCCGAAAAATTCAATTGAATCAATTTGATTGGAAAGACAAAAAGCGAGCGCAATCGGCCCGAGACTGTTTCGGTATTGTTCTTCGTGCATCATAAAGTTCTGCTCTTCAAGGTCTTCTCGATCTCTTTCGAAGCGACATGAGACGAGGCAAGATTGGATTTCAACCGCAGAACATCGCTCAAGGCTGAAGATCTTTCGAGTGAAACGCAAGCCACCCAAGAAAAGGTTTTCACATTAAACAGAGCATCAGAAACTTCGCTCAGTCGCTTGAATCTCAATCCACGTCGCTGTTTCTTTTTCTCGAGCCTCCGAAAGAATTTCCTCGAAGATGAGAAAGGAAAAGTTTCTGTTGATGTTGACGATTCGGGAGGAAAGTGGCTGCAGAGATAAATTTCAATTTCAGTTTGGCACTCGAGTTTTCCGTTTTCGTTCAGCCCAACCCGTCACATCTGAAAGCGAAACCAAAGAAACAACAGCGAGGTGGGTGAAGTCAATTCAAAGTTATGGAAGACTTTTTCGGCTTGCAGAAAGCGAAAGACTTGGCAGCGAGAGGAGAAAAGTTTCACTTTCACTTAAGAGCGAATGTTTTGTGTTTGCACTTTTCATATCTCAGCCGCTCCAGGCGCAAAACAAAATCGTTGTTTGCATTAGCTTTATTGGAACTCTTCGCTAGGGAATTAGCGTGGAAGAAATAAAATAGCAATAAATGCGAATATTTTCCTTTCTCCAAATTCATTTGCGCGATGGAGTTTTTTATTAGCGAAGGAAACATTTTCTCGAGCATCGATTAAACGCCAACGAGCTCTTTGCTCCGCAGCTTGGAAAGCGGTCACCGCACGGAAACACACCGCATTAAATCGATAAAGATTCACTTGAACTCTCTCTTCGCTCGTTATGCTTTTCCGACAGTTTCGATGATGGCGACAGCGAAGGCAAGAGTTGAAATTATCTCGAGCGACGAATCTGAGCACGTTACGAGCACATGGAGCCGGCAAAGTTATTGCAGGTCGTTTAAAATTGTTTGCCAGAAATGTCTGCGACAATAAACGTCTCTGGCTTGAATGAACAGAATCGAACTTTGCAGACGATTTATGATCTTTATGTAATTTCTCCGCGATGTTGCAACGACTCGTTCAACTGTAAGAAGTTCACTCGAAGCACGAAAGTTGTTCAATGAAATTTAATTGATTTTCTTCTTCACTTTTCGTTTCACGATTTTTTCTTCCGCCCGCTGAGCTTGAGATTTCATTCGTTGAGAGGAAACTAATTGACGATTAGAGCAAACGAAATTATTTCTTGCATCATCGCATTCCTTCAACTTTTTATTTTCTTTCACCTCAATTCACTCGAAACATTTTTCTTACTTTTATTTCTCATTCATCGATATCTCGCGATCCTATTCGAGGATTCAATTTATTCACTTAGCGCAAATATTTAGTTATTTTTGCTTTTTATTCCACAGCGACGTTTGATTCGCTTCGAAATCGATATGCCACAGAAAGGAATCCGGAATCCAATTGAATTCACACGCGATGGAATTTCTTAGACGACGATGAAATGTGTGGGAAAACTGACTACATGCGTTGACGCGAGCACCGAGGCGAAAACAGATCGTGCCGATTCAGAGGTCGGATTGCAACTGGTTGGATGGAAGCGAAGTGTTGTTTTCTTGGCCGTTCGTTGGAAAGCCAGCCAACATCGTTCCAGAGCAGAGCTCGCTGTTGCGCTGAATGTTTCGTTGTTTGTTGTGAAACAATCCGAAATAACTGGAAGTTGGCTGGAGTGGAATTCCACAAAAAACTTCAACATGATTTATGCGGGAAAACACTGACGCGAAGAGGCTCTCGAGCTGATTCGAGTGTTTATGCGAAAATAATTTCAGTGAGAGGCTCGTTTAAGAGCAACGGAGCGTCGACTGCAGAGTCGGAATCTGAAATTGGAATCAGTGTTTCGTCATTGGAGCAATAAAATTGCTGTAAAATGCTTGACAATCTCGATTGCTTTTAAAATCAAATGAAGCTTTTTGATACGAACGATGAGAACACTTCATGATCCAAGACGTTTCACACTCGAATGCACTCGCGATTCCCTCGAAGGGATGAAAACTTGTTGCAAGTTGGCTGACAGTTTCTCTATCGAGCGTCGTCTCCTTCCATTCGACTGATTTCAATTTCGCTCGTCGTTGCATCGAATCATTTGCATGAAATCGAGTAGAAGTTTTTCACTGAATTAACTTTCCCAATATTTTATCTGCTGACTCGAGAGCTGGGACGAATGATCTATGCAAATCAAGATCGTCGTTGGCAAGGTTTCCATATCAACTCAGATTCAATGGCACATCTCGAACTTTGATGAGACCTTTGAAGCAGAAGAATTTAATTTCGGATGCCCCGCTCGCCAGCTCCTTCGTCTGTGACACAGCTCGAGTTTCTCTGGACATTCCTTTTGTTTATGGAATCAAATTTGAATAAGAATTCTCGACCAAAATTACTTTTGTCGGAGATGAAGCATGAAAAGGTTGCTCTAACATTCTTCGCTCTAAACTTGGATTATGTCTCGAGAAGCTTTCAACTTGTGGCTGGAGATAATAACTTTCGGTTTTATGATGATTCCCTCATTTATCGTGTCCGTTCTCGTTACAACGAAATGCGTCTCCGAAGGGAACGCTCCATGACCGAGACCCAACAAATGTCACTGACAATGGCCTCTAAGTTGCGCCATCAAACACGCGTTTTATTCAAATTCTCGAGTCCATTAGGACCGATGGCATCTAATCTCGCCTCACTGCTCTACGGCAAAGTTTGAAAGATTTCTCGAGGCTCAAAACTTTTCCGTTCCGTCATATCAATTTGCTTTTTATTTCTTCTCCACCAGATTTTTCCCTCTCGCTTTGTTCATTCTGTCGGAGTTAAAGCGGAAAACTTTTGCCTGTTTATCTCGGATGTTCCTCTCCATGTCGACCGGCGCAATTATGTGTCTAAAGAGTCGTTTTGAGGGAATAAAGAATGGAGACATCTGACAGTCGACGAGATTCGTAATGAAGATTGAAAAAGTTTTCGCTTCCCGAAGTCGTTGGAAGCAGCTTGCTCGCTGCTGATGATACATGATAAAGCAATTACGAGAAGAATAAGTCATTAATCGAAGTTTCCCCTGACAAAAGTTTCACACAATGGGAGCAGCATCGCTGGCGAGCAGTCATAAATCAAGTGAAAGGATTCTGACTTTACTGGAATGATTCGAGTTGATTGATAAGCAGCAATCATTCGGTGAGCATGTCTCGCAATGAATTGAGTTATTAAAGCAATCCTTTCACAGGTAGAGAACGTTTAATCAATTTTCTTGCCCTTAAAACACTCGAGGCCCTTCGGGGAAACTTTACGTTCGGCAAAAAGGATCTCGAGCATAAATTTACTTGAAATTCCTTCCAACAAAACAGCAGATAATTCTTGTGTGTTAGAATGTTTGAAAGAGATTAATGACTTGAGGAAGATTGTCTGGGTTGAAAGAAGAGAGGAAGAAAAGAACGAAACTCATAAAGTTACTTAGAAACTCTCTGCCCTGCCGAATGCTTTTTCTTTCGCTTACAAATGATAATCATCGAGTGAATGTGTAAGGGAATCTTCCATGTGATTTATAGCTATTTGATTCGATCGTGTTGCTCTCGACTGAATCACGGGTGTGACATTCGTCTCAGGCTCAAACACAACATCACTTTCCCACACTTGCTGATCCTTTCTGACCTGAATTCCAAGAGAAATGTTTACTGCACGAGGCACCGGGAGACTCAACTTTACAACTGAGGCACATCAGCAAATTAGATTTGAGACTCCGGTGCAATTTTTTCTCACGCACATTCCACTCCGGGTTTTCTAAATTATGCAAATGAGAGGTAACAGCACGCAATAAATAAATTCCCTTCGTCCATGCGGCGGTTCACTGGAAGGAGTTTGAACACTGGCTGGGATCGGCAGTAAAACTAATTTTCAGATTGAATCAAAGGGTGTTTCCGTCCCTCAAGTTTATGTGCCGTTCATTTGGAACGAAGGGCAATCAAAGCTGACTTTTATCTTCTCTTTTATTCCTCGGAAACGGTCGTGTTCTAAATTAGAACCCCATGAATAATTTTCGAGATTATTTCGTTCCCATAAGAAATTCATTTCGATCCAAGGCTGCATCATTTTTCTTTGAGTTTAACGAGCGTATGAATTTTGCATTTCCTGAAAGAGCTCGAAGGGCCCGGAGCATTCAGCTTAGCTTATCAATGCAGCGTCGTCGTAACCAACGTTATACCTAATCGCCGAGATTGTTGTTTTTGCTTGCTGCTGCTCATTAAAATTATTATTGCTGTCTTAATTTATGTCAGAAATAAATTCATCTGAAGCTGTAAAAACGTCAATTAATGTCTCGTTAAACGATATTTGTGTGACTTCGTTAAACAAACTTCGTTCCAAGATGTGAAGTGACGTCGAAGAAATTCTCGAGGCTTCTGAATCCATAATTCGTGTTAATCGCCGGATAAGTTTCCCTAAGTCAACAAGTGTCGAACGAGCTAATTGATGCGGCTCAAAGCAAATGCTTCGCTTTTATCAGAGGAATTTAAATTCTTCGGAAAACATTTCTGAAAAACGAGTCGAGCACTCGTCTAATGAGAGATGATAACAGCAGATCCGCCTCGTCTTACGCAATTAGCTTAATTTCGTACAAACAGACACGCACAAAGCATCTGCAGTTAATCGCGAGCGAGAATTTCTCCCGCTGAAACGAGAAGTCTCGAGCTTTGTTTCTGTCTCGATTGAGGCGCGGCCAACGAAACATTTGCTTGGCACTAATGGATTGAATCTCGAACACTGGAGAAGCCAACTTACTTGGCTGGATTAATTCATTTGGAGCGTTGTTGTGACTCCCACTTTCATTGAGCCCCAAATTTCCTGGCTTAATCTAAGGCATTCAATTGCCGTTTCAGGCTGAGGAATTTCAAAAGCTTTCGTGTCGACTCAATCGTCGAGATCTTAATCGCAAACAAACGAGAGTCGAACGGACTTTATTTTAACTTCGCTTCTGTTGGACTTGCAGCCATTGAGACAATAAACTCACAAATTCATTCCGATTAATCGGCAATCTAATCTGCTTGTTGCTGTAGCCGTTAGGGAACTTGCTCATTGTGTTGGCAGACATGCTCTCGGTTATGTAAAGCAGCGAACGTATTTCAGTCGCAGACAACGAGACCCGAATTAATGTTCTCTTGTTGTTCCAATGGCTTACAATGGAAACGCCACCGGTTTCGTTGCCAACAGTTCGAGCTTTTCTCCATCGATCACAAGTTTTGCTCGTCACGATTTTGCTGCTCGTCCAAAATAACGAGCAAAGTTTCATCATCAAGTTATTGGCAGTTAGCGACAAATGATCGAATTCGGGCCCACGTCATTTCGAGTGCCATCAGTTGCCAATTACTTGTAATGAAAATCTCGTTGGATTCCAATTTTAATTAAACGATAATTGTTTGTGATTTGAATGTGCGATTGTTATGCAAATCCACCGAACGCTGCCTAATTAAAGACTCGTTAGTCATCGAGTTGATTGGATCGAGTGTTTCCGGGACAGGATTAACTCGTTGACACGTTGATTGATCAAACGCTTCGCCGTGAAGTCGAAGAAATCTGGCAATCGTCGAGAACAAATCGCATTCGTTCTTCCCAACCGCCAAACTAATTGACTGCGAGGCGATAAAGATTGAAGTTGTCATCTTCGATTGTTTGATTCGACAGCTAAAGTTTTGTTCGTTTGGAAGCGGAAAAATGAAACGTTTTGATAAGCGCCAAGCTTCGGCGATTTATGGCGTGTCATGATGGCTAATGGCGATGATAACGAATTAACGGCGCCCACATGTGACAATCGAGTTAATCCGATAGACGATTGTTTGTTTTATAGGATTATTTATTCGGCGCTAATTCAATTAATAACTCGAGTCGACGCGTCTGATAAATCAGAGCTCGAGATTATTTCACCGCTCTCGGCGCATCAGAATGTGCGTCAGCGAATGTTTCGTTAATTGAATAATCGAATGCAACACTTACGATATCGTCAAACTGGTTCGGTTCCTTCATACCATGACGCTCCTGTCTGCAAGTAAAGAGAAAGGAAAGTTCAATTAGTCGAAAGTCTTAGCGAACAAAAAGCTTTTTAATTGAATGAATATTTCTCGCACTTCTCTCGAGAGAATCGTGATGAAAGTCTTGGAGCCGAGATTTCATTCTGCCTCGTCGTGAAGCGATTTTTCATTCACACATTTTGGGGCTGAGAGGTAAAAGTGCGATAAGACTTAAAGTGGAGGCGAGAGATGAAAGAATTTGTTAATTCGAACTGTGTGAAAACTGTGCGTTGAAAGCAAAGTGGAATCGCTTGAGCGTTCAGCGAAGAAAGTAAAAGCTGAAACGAGAATCTGCAGCTTAGTGCTCAACAGCAAAATGTTCCAGGTCATTCGCTTCGGTTCAACGAAGTTTCTTCCTTTCCATTCCACCGGAAGTTCAGAAACTGCAGCCAAGTTTTGCACCTCAAATGCCGTTCCCCGTTGAACCTTCGTCGACGAGCAGCCAACGGAGCATTTAATCATGTTCACTCAGCCATGCGTCGTTTGGACTTTTCAATTTAATTCTTCGATTGTCGCTGTCAAAGTGTCAATTTCTTTTAAGCTCGAGCGATTCTCAGAGTCCAATTGTGATGGATCATAGAATCGCATTTGACGATTCGATGTTCCTTCAACTTGCGACGTCTCAGCGAAATTCCTCGTCGTCGTAAAAGATTTTGACATGGAAATTCTCAGACTGAACGTTGTTAATCGCAGTTGAATGGAACCGAGAACATGCACTGCGAGTGAGAGACAAGGAATTATGCACAATTTGAAATAAATTTCCCTCACGATTTCCATCTCAGCCTCGCAACGAAGAACTTCTCATCACAATTGAATCTTATTACGGCAGAGCGAAACTTCTCGAGGTTTCAGTGAATCGTGTCATTACGTCGAATAAACTCGAACCACAAACTTAACGAAGTAATTAAATTAAGTGGCAAAGTTTGCCTCGGTTTTCTGGCGCGTCAAGAAGAATGATGAGAAATTATCGGTGAGATTCAGTTCTGCCAACGAAATTAAATCGAGATTTGGAACTTTTCCAGAATTTCCAACTCACTTAGCGTAAGATTAATTCACAAAAGCTGTTGAGATTGAATGAGTCTGCCCGTGATTTACATAGCAGCAAAATGATTCAACCTTGAGCTTAAACGTATAGTCGAGAACTGGAAATAATTATAACCGCTTTGATTGCCCACAAAACCAAATCAAACTCGAAAGCTTTAGTGGTTCAGATTGATTCAAGATTCAGCCACTCAGTTTTATTCTCGGTAATCAATTCAGTGTTTGATTGTTCAAAGTTTTCAGTTGTAGGCAGCAAATATCTTGAGCACCGAGTCGTAGAGCAGCGACTTTGCGTCCTTTGCGTATGTGAAGTCGAGATGGTTGAACTTTTTCAAAGGAACTTTGCGTATGCCAGCCAAATTTCCGAGTTCACTTGCGACTCTTTTCACGTCTCTCACTGAAGCAACCCAATCGTTTTCTGAGTAATGCACATAGACACGGGCAGTGATTTTAGTCAAATTGAAATCAGGCGGCGAACAATTTCCATAAACTTCGAAGTTTTTAAGATAATAATCGAATTTGCGGAACTTTCCAGAGTTGATGAGTTGGAGGTAGTGAACCAATTGATTTGTCGAGCAACCTGCCGATTGAAACTTTTCAGCGATGGATAGCAATTCGTTAATTCCATTTCACCTGCTGGAATGTTCGCTAGAATCTTCGGAAACAAAGATCGATCCATCTGTTCAGAGTCGAAGCCCGCCATAAGGAAAAGTGCGTTGATGCAAACCTCAGTAGTGATTGCGTTAAGGTTACAAACTTTCCGGCCTCTCACAACCAAAGGATCATTTGTTGAAAGGAACTCATGACCAAGTAGTTTATCGACCACTGGAGCGAATGGCGCAAGAAGTCTGAGAAGAGGAACGGTTGCATGTTTCATGTAAGCTAGAGCGGCTGAGAAGAAATTTTCTAGTGTCAGAATCGAATCTCAGGGAGATCGGAAAATCGTTACAAAACGCTTGCATTATGTTGATCTTCTCGTTGTATTCGGGGATCTCCGAAGCCATCACGAAAAACGCAGTGCAGCCTTGAGAGTGACCAATGTAATTGAGAGTTTGAGACACAGTGACGTTGAGGATGTAATCGATTGATGTCGGCAAATCGATCGTTCCAATCTCAGTCCAGCTGAACTGCCAAAACTTGGGATCCTTAGGGGAGAGAGTCGTATGTGCTCGTGAGAAAACGTTGCCTCTCGCATTGCCAAGCCAAACGTCGTAGCCTAAAATATTCGCTTCATCAAGCAAAAGTTTCTAATCGTTCCGTTTTACCTTCGTCAGCCAACAGATACGGAAGAGCTTTCTTAGGACCAAGCACAACCCAATCACTGGCCGAGCATTCAAGTCCGTGCATTAGAAAAACAGGCTTCTTCGATCCCACCGTTGCATTTGCACTTCCAGAAATTCGGAAAAGTTTCAAAATGAAGCCATCAGGCGTTGTCACGAAATGACTTTCGAGCGCGTAGTTCGGATCCACGTCGATGGTTTTCTGACCAGAAAATTCGCTTGAAACATCTTCAACTTCTTTCATATAGAAAATAGTTACATTAACTCCTCGAGCTTGAACCGCAGATTGCACAATCAGCCAAAGACAAACTGTGAAAATATTCCTCCACATCATTGGTTGGAATGAGACTGATCGATACAAAAATTGATTCCACACGTTTCGCTTCAAGTTTGCACAACAGTTTTCATTTGATGCCAACCGAATTGATGACAAAAGTTCTGTTCCAAACTTTGTGCTTCATTTCAACGTTTGAACAGCTGGAAAATTCCTCGAAGTTGCTTTGCGATAAACAAGAATTTGCGAGAGGAAAAACCAATAAGAAAAAAATAAATAAAAAATTATTGGCTGATAATTTATTACTGAAAGAGTAAATTCAAAATTTCTTTATGCCCGAAAGTGCCAAAAAGTATTTTCCGAGCTCAATTGTTGGCCTCGAGGTTTGCAAGAAGTTTATCATAAACAAGTTTTTTCGCATCTTTGGCCCAAACGAAGTCAATGTGATTGAATTTTTCCAAGGAAACTTTGTACGTCGCTTTATGATTTGGCAACGCTTTCGCTAGTCTGCCTACATCAATTGTAGATGCCGCCCAATCGTTGGTGGCATAATACGTGTAGACCTTCGTGGTCACTCGTTTCAAATCAAATTCAGGAGGCTCAAGAGCTTCGTAGACGTCTTGGTTCTGCCCATAATAATTGAACCTTCGGAATTTTCCAGTGTAAACAAGTTGGAGGTAATGAATGAATTGCTTCGCCGCAATGCCTGGAAAATATTTACTTAAGTCTGCCGAAAAGCCAGCGATCAGTGACGTAATTAGTTGTTTCACCTGCTGGAGTGTTTTTCATTATTTTCGGTACCAATGAACTTTCCAACTGTTCGAAGTCGAAGCCGAAGATAATGAACGCTGCGATTTTGCAAACGTTACTCAAATCATCTCCGCCATCGCAAATGAGTTTTCCAGCCTCAACCACTAAGTTGTTGTTTGGTAAAAACTCGTCATAACCGATAGCACTAAGTAAATAATCAACAAACGGTGGATTAAGCGCAAGGACTCGGACAAGTGGGGAAAACAGATGCGTCATGAAAACGAGAGGAGCTGAAAAGAAATTCGATCGAGTCAGGATCCTTTCTTGAGTCCATCGACATTTTACCCATCGCATGCATCGATAGGAACTTTTTGTTGTATTCTGGGAACTCAGATGTCATCACGAAAAACACGGTGCAGCCTTGTGAGTGACCGATGTAGTGCATTTTGTCTGTCTTTGTTTCATTAAGCGCGAAATCAACCATCGCTGGTAAGTCAATCAGTCCTAAGAATATCGAATTAGAAATCATTTGGTTATCGAAGTTAATCGAGTTGAATACCAATCTCTTCCCAACTGAACTGCCAAAATTCATCTCCTTCTGGTGACATTGAAGGATCAGCGTGAGATCGCGAAAGCGTTGTTCCTCTGGCATTGCCAAGCCAAACGTCGTAGCCTGAACATTGCCGAGAGACTTAGAATTTACATAACCAGAGCTATTAGTTTTACCTAAGTCTGCTAAAAGATACGCGATCGCTTTGCCCTCTCCCAGTACTAGAAAGTCTTGCGCGCAAGCCAAAATCCCGTGCATTAGGAAAACAACCGTTTTCCCTTTTCTTCTTGGACTCGATGGGCTTTCACGAATCCGATTGAGTGTCAAAATGTAACGATCTGCAGTAGTAACTTTATATGCTTCGAGTGGATAGCCTGGTGCAACATCGTTATTCTAGAGCGAAAGAATATGAAACTGTCACCTGCAAGCACCAAAAACTCTTTCAAATTACATTGACACTTTGCACGGAAGGGTTTAGTGACGTCTGGGCTGAATTTGGAAAAATCCAACAACAGGCAATGAGAAGAATAAATTTCCACATCTTCAGATAACTTCGATTGACACCAAAAGACTGACAGCAAGCGATGCTTCCATCCTAAAGGATGAAAACATTTGCCGTTCCGAACGGCCCGTTCGTCATCAGTTTAAGGAACATTTGTGCAATTTAAATTCACATTTTCTGGACTGGAACAGACTCGACAATCGAATAACAAAATTTATTGAAAACAAACTCCATCAAGACTTCGATAAAGTCTGCACTTTGACGCATTGCTGCAGCTGACGAATGGCAACCGAAATCAGAGCAAACTCGGTTTCACTCCAACTAATTATTGCTGGCATATTCAAGACGAAGTTTTATCTTAGATGCTGAAACTACTCGTTAGTCAAACAATCGCCTGCTGTCGATCGCTTCGTAATTAAAATTGAATCAAACAAAAGCACGGAAGTGGCGATGAAAGAGAGCGCCGTGTCCGATATAAACGTGAGAAGATCTCGAAATAACTCAGCACAAAGATGAAATTTCGTTGCGGCGATTTCAATATGCAAATCGACAAATAATTTCAATAAAATCTCCATTCATATTAAATGAAATGCGAGGAACTTCCGCCAGGCTGACACCGTTAGCGTACATGGGAACTGTCGTTTACAACAATCGACAGAAATATTTGAGGCAGATTAATGGAAAACATCAAAAAGTGTCGAGAACGAGAAACCACAATTCAAGGCTGGGCAAACCTCTTCGTTGTTGTAATCCCAATCCAACTGACAATGGAATGTGCGAGCTCGAAGCGAGCGAAAAGAAAAACTCAACACGCGTAGATTTAAAGGTTTTTGCTGACGCGGCGCAATCTCGAACGACTTTAGAACAACGATCAGCGGTCAAAGCGAGATGGATGGCGTGAGTAAAGATTGAACGTTTCCTGCACGAGAAATCTTTAATTAACGAATCTCAATCTAGAGAATAAAATATTCCACATAATTTAAATTTGGCTTCTAAGGTCGTTCAGATTTTACTTCGCTTCCGCTGCTGCTCTTAAATCTTAAATTTCTATTTTATGTTCTCAAATGGGATTTTCGAGATTTCATAGCCGGCGTTCATCACAGACGATTTGAATTATCTACGAAACATTAAACCTAATGAATCGTTTCGAGGATTCCACTTCGAGGCGATGCTACTTGAGTTGTTTCTGTTGCTGGGCGAGTCGAACCGTTAACTTAACAATGAATCGAAGAGTGTCAACGACGATGCATTCGAGTGGATCACAAGCGAATCGTTCTTGAGTGAATCTTGCTTTGAACCAGACAATGTGTCGTTAAAACTGACCAATGAACTAGAACGAACAACGCTTGAGGCGCCCGAGGGCTGAAGCTTGTTGAAGTTCCAAACCTTTCGATCTATTTCAATTTGTGGAAGAACTTGTTCTGTTGCAGGAAGCCACAAAGTTTCTTACGCACTGGACGAGATGTTTAATTAAAACGAGAGGAAGACGATTTATGATCCCAACTAATTAGTCATGATCCACTTTGCTTAGTGATTCTTGAGGGATGAGCAGCGGCTGAGCAAGCGACCATGAAATTAGAACCAGAAAGATTACGAGCAAGAAAATAATTTGAGCCATCAGAAGGATGACGAAATTACGTGTTTGGAATGATGATGAACTCTCGGGTGAGGCGCCAGATGAATTGAAATTAGTCCCGAGAACTGACCAGCCGCAAAGCTTTCACAATCTTCGCTCCAGTTTCTTGACGTTAACAAACAATTCGCTTATTAAATTTCAACGAAACTCCCACGATAAATTATTTCGCTGCGCCGCTCGTCACATTTCGCGTTTCCATCATCAGCCGAGCTCTTCACCACATCCGAGAGTTAATTTCATTTGCTTTTATTTCTCTTGTTGGCTTTAGCTTATTAAAAATGATGAATTGCACTTGGTTGCTTATGGATCGGATTTATGTTCATTGCCTCGGAGCTTCGGTCGTTACAGCATCGCTAAAGAGCAAGAATGACAAAACGATGGGAGAATCGTAAAATGCAATAAACTCGCGTCACTGATGAGTCGACGAGCGAGGGAAATTGAGATTTCACTTAATTTGCTCGCGCTTGGAGTTCGACGATTGCACCGGCTAATGATGATTGAGACAATAAAGTTTCATCACCGCAATGATCAGTTGAGCTCAGATTTTCGTCTCCGTCGAGCGTTGCACAAACTTTATGGGAAACGAGGAATCGAACGAGCGGCAATCAAAGCAGCAGTTCATTAATCAAAGCTTTACGACAGCCTAATGAGAGTCGAACGACGCGAATTCGCTATCTCGGTTTTGTTATCTCAACGCATCGATCTGCAAATAAAAGTCTGCGGCTTCCTGTGAACGCTCGACAAGGAAAACGTCGGGAAATGTTTCTCATCTCGAATTAAATGTTGTTGATTGAGGTAGAGCATGAGTCGAATGGCTTCTTGCTACAACTCGACATCATCTCGAAGCCGCTCGATGATCCAATGAACAATTTGAAACGTCAAAGCAGCAACAGCTGCAAACACGAGAAAGGTCAGAAGTTGTTGATCTGCATTCGGTTTTTGCTTCAACTCGTGTCGAGTTTTTATTGAATCACTTTCCAGAGCACCAAGCTTAGACGAGCCTCAGAGAACATGAAAGAATTTAATTTCATCCGATCAATCAACGTTTTTGTTTCAACAAACGTTTAATTTGATGCCCATCTGGATGATTACACTTTGTAGCATTTCCCCGAGAGGCGGAAGAAGTCGATATTGATTCTAAGTGGAAATTAATTGCACGTCACGTCGCTGGCTGCGAGAAAGGCTTCAAGGCTCAGCCGGCTTCGGGCTTGATTTATTTCCTGCCACGACGCTTGACGCGATTCATTGAGTTTTCGTGTTTCCCGTCGTGCTCGAGTTTCACGCTCTGGGGATTTTTCAGGAAACGAGGAAATTTCCTTTGAAGACAATTTGATTGGCTGCGTCAAAATGACTTCGCTGGAGCAACTCAAGCAACCTTTGACGTATCTAAATTCAAGTTTTATAGTCAAAAATAAAATTTGTAGAACGTTCGGACTTGCAATGGCAGCTCAGGTTCGTTGGAGATGCAGCTTTGCCTTGCATCATCTTGATCGACTTCTGAATTTTGCCAGGGAAAAGAAATCTCGAGAAAAATTATTTGGACTCCTCGCGTGACTCACGAAACGTTGGCAGTTGCGGACTTTTTGTACGAATCTTCGACGGTCCAGATTTTGATCGGCGGGCGTCAAACAGAATGGTAAGACGTCGTTGCTTGTGAAGCTACAAATTTCCACTTAGTTCTCGATTTCCAGGCGATTGGCATTCAAACTGGACGGAGAAGATGGAGCGAATGGATTCTTCAGGCTTCAGCTCGTATCGACCGATATCGAAAGTCTCGACGTGAGACATAGCATTAAAGTGTACGATGACGAAGGCGTCTACTCGTCCAATGAATACATGAAAGCATTCTCGATGCACGACCACGTGTCAGATGTTGACGTCTTCTACAATTATTTGTCTACCAGCTACGAATCTTTTAGTGTCATCTGCTTGGTAAGGAAATTCATTTCACTTGATCAGCTTTCGATATATTTCGACTTTAGATGACCATCGAGCTGCCAGAAGAAACACCGAAGCAAGCCGACGATTTCTCTTGCTTCCTTCGGATGTTCGAGCAGAAGCTTTTCTGCGACTTTCAGATCAAATCTTCGGACGGCGTAATCTTCGATGCGCACAAAGTTGTTCTGGCCCTTCGATCGAGAGTTTTCGAAGCTATGCTGACCTCCGACACGAAAGAGGCTCGTGAGGGTTCAGTGACCATCGAAGACTTTGGCTCCAAAATTGTTCAAGAGCTCATTCGGTATTTGTACTGTCGCAAGGTTGAGAACTTGGACGAGATCGCTCACATTCTGATTCACGCTGCCGACAAATATTTACTAAACGACTTGAAGCAGATCTGCATTGAGAGTCTTGTGCAGCATGTGACGGACGAAAACTTTGTGCCGATCTTGAAGATTTGCGATCATCTCAGCAACACCGAAAGTCTCTACAATGCTTGCTTGAACTTTCTCACTAAGTATGTCTGACCAACTTTGTTTGTGAGCCGTGAAGATCTTAACGAATCTCTCTCGTCCCTAGCAACCTCCAAATTCTGAACTCTGACAAGTGGAATCAGTTAACCCAAAGCATGCAAATGAAGATGCTTCGCTGCCTCGCAGCTGCAAGCGCCAGTAGCAAAGACATCAGCGTGCAAGATATCGCATAGTTGTTGCATCGAGTCACAGGGCGTTAAATAAACGGCTTGGAAGACTGGAAATTCTTCGGCCACTTCCATTTGATTTCGCAGTTTGAATCATGAAAAATTGATTTAATTGCTTGTGACTTGAACGAGTTCTGAGGACGAGAAATCGTCTCAGTTACAACATAAACTCGTTGGTGCAAACTCGATCTGTTCTGATTTCTCGCATCCAACTCATTGAACCGAACAATCGCAATGAAAAGGTTTTCAATCTTTATGGCGATTTTCCGCAGGCGTTTGATCGAGCGAACGAACCTCAAACTGTGATTTGTCTTTAAGATGTTGTTAGATTGGTTTTGCGCTTTGTTTGATCCGTCGAGCCTGTCTGAGGGTGACAGAAGCAACACAAAGAGAGATTGAAAACGCGAATCTCAAAGCTAATTGAAGAACTAAAGAAACCGTTGCCACTTAACAGATGTTAAGTGACACTTATTAATGAAAATTGCCGTTATGCACGAGCATACATCTTTTTGGAAGCGTTGGAACACTTGAAGACAATGAAAGTGGCGACTTCTCCGCGGTGGGTAGAAACCGTTTCTATTCAATTCGATTTCAATTCTCCCAGCTCCGCTCCAGGTCGTTGTTTGCCTTCTTAATGTTTTATCGACCATTTCGAGAGCTCTCGAAGAAATTTCTTCGAGTGTTTCAACTTCAGAGCCCACTCGAGGCACCGTTCAATTGTTCACCATTTTTCATTCACATCTAAAAGCACTTAAGCGAGCTCCACATGTCGAATTCCGCAGCACTGAGCACGTAAAACATTCCTCCGCAGCAAAAGCGATTGTGAAAAAGCATAATCTCCGAAAATGAATCGGCAGAAAAGGTTTTTACTGAGCTTTGACTGGCATTAACGAAAACAATTGCGCAGATTTTAATGGAATTAATAGACGGACTCGAGAGCTCCGAGTCATTGCTGGAGAAGTCTGAAGATGATGTCAAGCTCGAGTTTTTTGAGTCTAAAGTCCCCGACATTTAAAATTACTGAATCCCAAATTACTGAATTCCTTCGAAGGCATAAAACGTCCAGCTCCGAGTCGTTTCAAGCCTTTGCGTCGAGGAAATTCGGTCGTAAACGTAATTATGATTGGAAAATTTAATGACATTGAAGAATTCTCTCTCGTAAAATTCTCATCCAAGTCGAAACGACTCGAGGAGAATTTAATTTAAGAACCGAAACTAGCCGTAGACTGTAAAATTCAGATGGCCCAAGCTTGGAAATTTTCTCGTAAATCGATAATTTCATCGAGACCCGAAAGTCGCTTTAATTACTTTTAATTTCCATAATTCACCGAAATGGAATCTCGTTCGTTACGCACTTGCTTCTCTTTTGATGTTCATTGAGATTCTAATGGATCGCTCAATCAAGAATGTTTCATCGTTTGTCCATCGGACTGTGGCTACAACCGGAACGAAATCTGAATTTATGTGCGCATCACTTTGAAGTCTAAGAATCAAGTTGTCGCCCAGCATCAAAAGGAATCCGAAATGAGGATTTAGGTCTAATGGCTCACTCTTGAACGGAAACACAAATCAGTTGACCTGATCCCACATCTCAAAGCGTTTCCTGGGTGGAAATTGCTTCATGCTCCGAGCGACTTTCAATCAACCTGATTGTGGATCACACAAGGCTCGCTAATCGCTCGCAAATATTTTCTGATTCTCTAGCGACGTCAACCTCAATTTGTAGCAAAGTAAGTAAGAGAAAGATGGCTCAATTATCTGCTCTTATTCATCTCATTCGTTCCCCATCATTACAAACTTGACACAGTTTAAACATCTTTTAATGATCCCAAGCAGAGATTAAAAGACTTTAGCGCTACTTCACTTAATTGATGATAAATGAAAAGAAATCTGTTATCAATTGCATCATGTTCAGCTTCTGTTTCCACTTCTCCTCGTCTTGCTATACTCGTCGATGATTAAATGCACTCAACATGTGTACGAACAGCGAGGTTTGTAACGGCATTGTGAACATAAAATAATTACATAATGACGACGCTGCTTTCAATCCATCACGTTGCAACTTAAGAGCGATCCGCTTCTTATCAATCAAGTGCCTCGCAATTAATCTTTACACTTTTGCCGCGCGCTGTTAAGTAAAAGCGCCGTTTCACGTTCGACGGCAAGAGAGAAAGAAATTGGAACGGCTTCGATTATGATAATTTCCAATTTTGAAAAATGATTCCGCGCGCGGAGACGGAGAAATCTCTGACACATTTAATTAAGAGGCGAGAGTGGAAAAGTTGGTCACGAGCAAACAAAGCGACAGCATCTAGTTTTGTGTGTCATCTGAACGTTCGGAGCTTATCTTGATCGCTTGGCCGACCACGGAATTCCGATCGTTGAGTCGTGAAGTCGCTCAAGTGAATAATTGTGATTGAGCATGATTTGCAACGAGATGAACTTGAGAGATTCTTCTTCCATTGACCTTCGAGCGAGTGGCTTCGTCAGTTAAACTGGCTCAGTCTGTAGTTCATGATTGGATTGTCGCGAAAACCACAAGAAATCGTCAATCATCGAGAAACGGGAAAATTGTCGTTGGATTCTGAAATTGGATTCCTGAATGACTTTTCACATCCAGTCGTCGTCGATGGTCTCGGATAATTTCCATTGCAAAACCGCAAAATGTGAGCCGTTGAAACATAAACACGCATACAGCCTCGGCGCAACATCCAACAAAGTCTTACACAAGCAACGAGCAAACGAAATGGAAAGAAAAAATTCTTAGGCTTCAGCGAGTAACTCGCTGCGGAATTTGCTCTCATGATCGCGTTTTTTCTTAAACATGAAGAGTTTCTGTGCACCAACACAGCGGAGGTGAAGCTGAGGCGAACGACGTGAACGGGAGACGAGGCACGCTGAAATGGGTGAATGGTATCCACTTACCAGTCAAAGATCTCGAAGATCCCTGCTGGATGCTTGAAGACGAGTCTCGACGCTGCTTGTAATCCAAATTGCGAGTGAGTAAGCGGCCTCTTGGCTTATATTCACACACTGAGTATGCAAATATTTGCCTCTTTCTTAATTCGCGCGGGGCAAATATTTGTGCAAGCTGGTGCCGAACGCTTATCGCTGTCGTCGCACAGTTGAATCACTTTTGAAAACTTTCTTCGTCTTGCGGCCTTTCAAAAGGAGCCAGCCATGCTTTCCTTCAGATTTCCTTTCAAAAGGTCGTCGTCGTGGCCGATTGTTTTGCCTTCGATTTAACGATTTTCTTTTCCTTCTCTCGCGTTCACCTTTTATTTTATTTTGTCGAGAGCTAAGGCAACAGAATTGTAAGACAACAACACTCGAGGCAAATAGAAAACGATGACGTCGCCTCGGTTTATTCACTCAGAGCATAAACACAAACATAAAGCGATGGCATAAAATTGTGCATAAATTTCATTCGCCGTGGTGTACGTGAACTTTATTCCACTTCGCCAGCCCAAAGCCTTTCCTCAAAATGCCATTTTCATTGCGCAGCGAGCGGATTTCACCCGGGTGGATTAGCAAACTCTAATTTTATTCAATTTGCGACTTTTACGCCAACACTTCTTCCCCGAGCACTTTTACGCTGCTTTCATTCACTTTAACGATCGACACTGAATGTGAGAAAATAAATTTCTCTTCTCGCTTATTTTTATTTTCGCGGGACTGTGAAATGCCTTGCACAGACTTCTTTCGCTTCCTCTACACCGTGGAGACCGTTACGGCAAAAAAGCGACTTTGGCTGCTTGATGGCGGAGGCTTCTTCTTTCTCACGAGCTGCTGCGAGAGCAAATGGTCATGGAGCAATTAAATTTCGTGACTCTTCTCGTTAAAACTGGAGAAATATTTTCTTTCCGACGCGATCGAGCGACTAACCGAACGTTGTACAATTAATACTGAACTGAATGCGGAGTAAAAATGTTATAATTGACTGCTCTCGAAGTTAACAATCCACCACCACCGACTGACGATTGCGTCCACACCATCGCACTTCATTCAAAAACGCTCGCTCAGTTTGCTTTCTGCTTTGGTGGCGCGGTCGGCCATGTTTCGATCGAAAGGTAGACACGAGAGAGGAGCCGCGAGTCGCGATATCAAAAGGTTTTGTGGTGTGCATGTGAGCTAAAGCCGTTGGGTTTTCATGCCTAGCATTAGCGTGGCTAACGTCAATTCTTTTCCTTAGCAAAACTTTCATAAAGCGAAGCTCACGTTGAAGAAAAACTTCAACACAATCGCGCGATTTGCTCGCAGGTGTGTTGCTCTCTCCCGGTTGTGTGTTATTCCTTCTAATGCACAACGCCGAGTTCACCTATAGAACACTAAATATTCATGCTCCACTTCGATCGAACATTCGGAAAATCGATCGCAATCGAAGAAATTCCAATTTCACCTGCAACGGTCGATCTTGGATGCGAGATTTCACTGAGACATTCCACGATCAAGTGAACGACGAAATCTCAGCGCTGCCAAAATGAGAAACCTGTTTTCATGTTCCCCAAACAAAATTGTCGAGCGCTTCATGATAAAGTTGAGGAGCGCTCGCTTCTCCCTCTTCTTCCTCGTCTCCTTGTGTTCGTAAAGTTTATGACATTGGAATTTGGATAAATTCTTTCTTCGTTTGCTGCCTCGGCCTCTTCTCCTACCTGTATCATTGTTCGATGCTGTTTTTATGCTCTTCGCTTTGGAGATTTGTGTTTTTTCGGTGCTTCTCGGATTCTGCTTTGTCCGTTGGTCAAGCCGAGCACTTTGGCATTATGCGAGTCGAAGATATTTAAGGCTAGACGCGCACTCTCCGGCCGCTGTTCGATCGTGAACTAGCTTGCGTTCCGTCTTGAACCTTTACGTAACACATTAAAATTCCTTTCGCAGTTCTGCAGTGCAGCGTCGAGGCAATCGCAGAGCATAATTTACTCAGGCTGCCCGAAGAAGAAACTCGGATTGAAAATACGTTGCGACGCCGAGGGGCGAATTCGTGAAGTTAGTTCAGATGATACCGCGAAAAATTGAGAGATAACGCTCGAAAACAAAACGCCCACGTCGGCATGAGTCACATAGTAATTAATAGAACAAGCGCCGATGGCTATTAAAAGGTTTCCATTGCATGATTTTACGTAATCCAAATGACCCGAAAAGAGAAAACAACAAATTTCCGACCGCACCGCCGACAAAACAAAATTTTATTTACTGCGACAGTTGAATGATTACGGAAGGAAGGGACAGTGAAGTTGGAACTTTAAGGTGTATTCCAACAAGCAGATGGAATTTACCGTCTGCCAGTCACATGAGTCACTCATTCCGACGGCCGGAAATGTAACGAGAATCCACCCTCACGATTCAGACATTCGTTCACTTATCCGACATTTACAAATTCGTTTATCGAGCGACGTTTAACAAAGAAATTTAATTCTGCGAGCTTCGTGAAATGTTCCAGAATTTCAATAAACAAATATCCAGTCATCTAGAGCGATTCATCCACGCTTGAGTGTCGTTAAACACGATGATTGCGAAGCAGAAACAGCTCAACAGCGTCGCTCGATCGCTCGAGAGCTTTTCCTATAAAATCTTTAGTTTCACGTTGGTTGCGCTGAGACAACATTGACTTTTGTTATGCGAATGCAAATCCCTCAGATGGATGTTTGCCTCACAATAATCACGAAATAAATGTTTTCTTTGGGTTTTATATGTCGTCGTTAAAACTTAAATGTTCCTCGTGTCAACAAAGTTTGATGACTTAAGAGCTTTTCTGGCTAGCAAGGAAAATATGATTCAATCTTCCTCAAGGGTTAAATGAAAATCTTCAAGACAAACATCAGTAACGAAGGGGAAAAGCAAACCGTCCCTAACAACATCGGCTAACCGCAAATCGAGGCATCGAAGGAAATATTTCAATTTCGCATGTCATAAAAATATTTTTCGAACGAAGAAGTTTCTCCTTAAAATTCATGGGACGAGAAATTGAATTTTCAGAATCGACAGAATAATTCACTTTTGGCGTTTATCGATGTCGAGAAGGTTTCCGGATCGAGCGAGCGACGTCTCGATTCGTAATCTTCATTGTGAGACGTCGATAAGCTTCTGAAGCACCATCGAGAATCATTTACATCGATTTAGATGATGAAAAGCTGAGCCACGTTATGGAACCGTTGACTTCATCGAAGTGCCACTTAAGCGATGGGATGAACGATGTCGATAGCAATCTCGGTTGTTTCGAGAGCTTTCGGATCTTGTCGTCTTGCTCGGATGAAGATAAACAGAAAGTTCTTTGTTCGTTTCATCGATTTGAATCTTTCTTCGCTTCTCTGTCGTCTTCCTTAAGCTTCGCTTGAACTATCGAACGCGTATTTATCTCGAAGGATTCACAAACATTCATCACAAACATTCGAAGCAACCTTGACAAGTTCAATGGAGTTAAATTCTTAGTCTTCAAATTTCAAGTGTGAAAGTTAAACCTTCAAAGTTTTAAAATGTCTGGCAAGACTCTTCAGAAATATTCTAACGCAGCTCAAATAGCTCCGTTTGTCACAAACACTTCAAAAGCTTTCGTCAAGATTTCCGAGATGATTCGAAGCCACGATGAGCGAACCAGCAGACTCGAGAAATCGATGCGGGAAATCAAATCGGGCCATCCTGTGACATTGCTGGTACAGAACGACAAAACTGGGCAGCTGATGGAAGTCACCTACGCTCTCGTGCAAGTTTCGCCAGTCGAACCAGTCTACGGAAAGATCTTGAAAGTATCATCGAAGGCTCGCATCTCTCGTTGCCCCCAATCTGGCTCTAATTTCACTCTCAAGCCTCCAACATACAAGTCGAGAGTTCATAATAAAAGTTCAAGAATCGCTCAAGCAAGCAGCATCGAAAGCTTTCAAGACGACAGGTCTGCAAATCGCCGTCTGCAAATCTCAGCAGCTTTTGTGAATAAAATTTTCCTTTCTACTTGCAGACGTTCAACCTTCAAGCCTGGTCATCGAGTTCTCCTTGAGCCATCTCTAGACGATGCCAGGGCTAGATGTGAAGCTGCAAGACGAAGCGCAGACTTGGCTTGCTTGCTATCCAGAAACATCGCTCGCAAGGTTGAAGCTCTTAACCACCGAGCAAAAGCAAACTTGAATAAATAAAAATCCAGAGAACAAAGATTCGTTTTAGGAAAATCACCGGAACTAACTTCCATTAAGTAATCTCGCGAAAGCTTTCCTTTCATCACTTAGCAACCCTAATCAGCCTTCGAACATTGTGGATTTCCGACTCGAATCCCATTAAGATAATTAGTGAACAAGGCTTAAAAGGATTTAGCAATCGCGTGGTTAGTTTCGATGCTAATCGATTCCGCAAACTTCCTTAATCGGAAGCCAACAACGACATTTGCCTAATCAAAGCTCTTCAGGTTCTTCGTTCGCTCGCTCCTTTCTGCCTTAAACGACAGTGAAAGGGAAATTGAATCAGCGAGCGCAGAGTTTCCATCTCAAGTCCCAGATCAACAAAGCGAAATTGAAATCCGTTTGAATGTAAATTGAGCGCAATGATTGAACGCGTGGGAGGCAAGGATGCGAGTTGAGTTTTATTTGACGCTTCAACAAACAGCAGCGAGTCAACGATATGTTTGACATGATTCACTCCCTCGATTTATTCGATTCACTGGAAATTTCTGACTGAGATTGAAGCGAAAATTGTTCAGAACTCTGATTGAAGCTGAACAGAGTTTCATGTCAAATTAAACTTGAAAGTGCGCTCGGCTATCGCTTTCAAATAGTTTTCGCTCCAAGCAAGTTGTAAACCGATCCTGGATAAAGTTTCGTGCAACATTTAAATGCCAAACCCGCAGTGGACGAAGCAGTGAATGTTTCAATTACAAATTGCGGCTCTCGTTTGTAGGTGAACTTGTCGCACTGGTAACTCAAAGCCACAGAAACTGTCCAAGGTGGAAAGACTTTCGTATCGAATTTCACCCTCGCTCGACGTTTGTCTCTCTCACTCGTCAAAGCGAAGCGTTTCGTTTGAGTTTCCTCGGTCTTTTGTTCACGACTCCCCAGCTGGAACATTCAATCTTTCATAAAACTCAGCTAACGTCAGCGGCTTCAACTCAGTTTTGATTTTTAATTCGCCTTTACTCGTCGCACTTCGAGAATCAAAGCAAACTCCACGAGATTCTCAAAAGGAACTGATGTCAAATGGTGAATAGGCTTTCGCTGCTAAGCTCACGCTCCTAGCACCATTCAGAAATCAGAGCTCTTTGAGAAAACTTTCAACGACTGTGCGCGAATTGTGTAGTTAAAAATTAGTTCATTGTTTTCGTGAAGTTCTCATCAAATTTAAGTTTCAAAGTATTTCTAATTTGCAAATCAAGTTCGTCATTATAAATGATGCGATCAACCGAACGAACTCTTCGAATTGTTTCCTTTGAAATGCAAACTCGTCTGCAATTATTCAATGCTGCGAGATGAAAGCATTTTCCAAGCCACACGGAAAACTCGAGTCGGGAAAATCACTCGGCAAAGTTCCTGTAATTAAAGTTGACAACTTGGCATCGTTAGAAGTAGAGCGGAAAATAATCTCTGAAAGAAAAGTTGCGCTTGTTGCACGAGGTTTCCTCGATCCAAGCGAACGTGACTTCACTCGTGAACAGTTTTATTGAGAACGGAAGGCGAATGCTGCACAAGTGAATGAAAGAGATTCGAGCGAAGCTCTAAGATGTTTTATTGATGCGGGAAAAGTTATTAGAAATCATCGTCTGGCACATCATTGTCGCTTAATCCAAATTGAATCTCTCCCTGGCTCAAGACTTCGCCCTCCGATAAGTATCGCTCGACGAGCTCTTGGCTTCTTCGCCAATCTGTCGCTTCGAGATCCGAAGAGTTGGAGGACGAACGTGGCGGATGCGATGAACATGGCTCGCTGTTTCCAAGTTTTCCTTCGACCGATGCGACTTCGTCTGCAGCTTCTGGCAATTTGTCTTCGAACTTTCTCATTGAACATGAAGACGGTTGATTTGCGCCCTCGCCAGAGCGCAGCATGTTCTCGAGTAAACTGCTCGACGGAGTCGAAATTGATGACGAGATTTCTCTCGAACGAACTTTTTGTGGCGAAAACCTGCTCGATTCCGATTGTTCGCTGCTGCTGACGGCGCTCGCAGTTTGTCGAATCTTTTGCTTTTCCACCGAACGAAGAAACTTCTCTGCTGCCCTCATGACCTCGTCGTCGTCCGAGTAGATTAGATTGTAAGGCACTGAAAGTTTCGGCGGTGTGTTGAGAGAGTTGAAGAGCGAGGGCGACAAAGTTCTGCCCAAGTTCACTCGCTGACTCGGTGCGGAGCTGAGACGAAAGTTTTGCTTCTCCTGGCAACCAACGCAAGTGCATGAATCGCTGAACGGATGGAGCTTAGCTCTGATGGGTGATTGATGGAACTTGACGTGATTGAAGTTGGAGTAAGCTTCGTAGACGCTTCCAAAGTAATGTTGCGACTTCCAGTTCATGTTTCCATCGGTTTGCATGACTTTATCCTCAACGGTCTGCACACTAGAGTCAGCAGTTTCCTTCCTCTGCGGAGTCACGAACGGATCGCTCGTTGGCGTTTCAAAGTTTTTACTCGCCTCGAGCACTTCGTCGTTCGTCTGAATCTGCTGATCGGAAATTTTCATTTCCGACTTTTCCTGATTCGCGAATAAACTTTTGCGAGAACTTTGCAAAGCTTTCGCTGGGATTTCGCTGTTTGACGTTTGCTGTGCAAGTTTAGGTTTGCTTGCGCTCCGATATTTGCGCAACAGCTTCCCAGCTCGCTTCATGTTCTCCTCAGACCGTTTTATTACTTCTCGCATTTCGTCAATTTCCTTTCCATCATCGACAATTTCCGGCGTTGGTTCCGTTTCGACTTTCGGCTCGAACGAGTCCTCGATTAACTTGTAGAACTTTTGAAAGTTTTCTGTGACTGAGCGTTCGATCTCATCGATCGGCGGCTGCTTTGGAGTTTCATTCGGTGACGACGTTGGATAACTTTCCGATGAAAACGAGCGATGACGAACTTGCCTGTCATCCTTTCTTATCTTCAAAACTTCCCGAATCTTCCTGTCATCGCTTATTGATGATGACAATGACGAATCTCTGTCGTTAATTTGAACTTCCGTCTCCGCTTTTGATGGAACGTCTCTGGTGTCGATTTTCTTCGGTTCAATATCGACAACTTGGCTTCCGCTCACACCGACTGGTCTCCTTAACGCTGATGGCTTGAGCGATTTTCTCCGCTTCGCTTTCTTGTTGCTGTTCTGCACGACGACGTGAAGTTTTCCATCAAGCAGTTGAACTCCGCAGCCACTAAGAAGTTTCTGAACGTCGCGACCATCAAACAAAGTCTCTCGATTTTCTTTTTGCTCGACGACCGTTTGTGGAATTCCAGTCGGCGCTTGTTGCTGGCTCACAGAGGTTTCAATCTTTGATTTCGATTCATAAACAAATTTTTCGATCTTTGTGTTGCATTTGGTCTGAGAGAATTCGCTCTGAACGTCAACCGCGGGCGAAATTTCCAGCTCGTAGATTTTCTGGATCGAGCACGAACCCTTAATCGACAATGCGGGGAGAACTCGTGCGGTCATTTGTGTGACGATGTTTGCGCTATGATTGGTTGCTAGGCTACTGTCGATTACTTCAACCACGTCGTCATGGCTTTGCTGAGCTTGTTTGTGACCAGCGGTCGATGTCAAAGTGACGGCCGAATATTTAAGCGGAGCAGTTTGGGGTCGAGTCGCTTTGCTGGTGACAGCAGACTCGAACTTGTGGCCAACGTTCATCGAGCCGTCGTCGTTCAACAAGCTCTCAGTTCGACAAGGGAAGAAAGTTTTGCTGTTCAATTTGTCGATTGCCTGAGATTTTCCTTCGCTCGATGTTGGAAGTTTCCTTGGTTTATCGATTTGTGTCTTTGGCTCGTGCATCAAAAACTTCACGTTCGTTGCTGCAGTTCGCTTCGTGGGTTTCGGTTTCGCTGTTTTCAAAATTGGTTTGACTTTCGTTACCTCGACAGATTTTGGAGGGAAGAGCGGAATTGGATGCGTGGCAACTTCAGCTTTGCCTTCGTCATCGGAAATTTCGTCGTCTGGCTTCAGCGACTTCTCAAGGATATTGTTGATGTACCGATTGAGTTTCTCGTCGTCCCAGATCGGAGGCAAGCAAGACTTTGTCTTCGTTGATTTGATTTTCCGCTTCGCCACCTTCTGCCTGAGTTTATTCTTTTCTATGAAACTCCTGAGCTCCTCGTCGAACGCCTTCGCTGTCGTTATCAACTCGTCGACGACGTCCGATGAGACTTCTCCCTTCTCCATTCTGCTCAGCAGCTTCGCGTCGTCGCTTTGCAATGTAAATTGGCTGAAAATCGAATCACTGTGCCGGCTCAACTGAGTGTCGATGTCGTCGTAGAACATGTTGAATCTGTCTGATATCCGCTGCGATGAACTCATCGTCTATTTTAATCTGATTTCCCGATAAAACTCAATTGCACAACAAACTCCAGAGAAATTCAATTCCCGACTGGCAATCAGGAAGTTTTTTTCAACGAATGGTCACTGCAATCTGCCTCGTTTTGTTTCAACATTTTCGCTTCCAGCTGTCGCGTTCCGCTCGAGTTCGCAGCGTGCGATAAAAATAGAAATGCGTCGTCCTTGCTCGCTTACAGTTGCCGAATGTAATCGAAAATTTATTCCACCCTCGGACATGTGGAAAGTTGAATCTTGCTCATAAGCTGAACTTGTCTGAATTTTTTTAGGGCTCGAGACTTCATTTCTAAACTAGGCTATTTAACTAGGTGAGCTCTGGTGCAGTCACCGACTTCTAAAGAGTGAGACCTTCGAGCCGCCGTTACGTTACTTCTAGTAATTTATCTTTCTTCTCTTATGGTTTAGATTGCGTGACAATCTCGAAAGCAAAAGTTTCATTTCATTTTCGCCCCTCATTCTACATTGAGCTTGACATTAAAAATCTATAGATATGACAAACACTTGAGATATTCGATGATCCAGATCTCGCAAGTGAGTGAAAATAACTGTAAGCGATTCTCAACGAACCTAAACGTTCCTTCTAATTTTTAAGCAAATAAAAAACGCTGAGCGAGGGAAACTTTTTACTCGAATTCAGAGATTAAATTTCTCATTTCACTGAAATGATTTCAGTCACGAAACCTCGCTAGAAAGTATCGGAAATGAATAAAGTTCTCTGCCTCGGGTTAGTTTTGTTCAGTGCATTCGAGGACGCGAGCTGCGCTCTCGTTGTGCCACCGACAAGTCCCACTCGACACCAGTTTGTTGCTGGAATCGGAGTGCCGCTGGAGCTTAAAGAGAAAGCAATAACTTTAGGATACGTTTTCAAAGCGCAATATTTTCTGGTTAGTCTGGTCACGTGTTGCACAAACTGATTGTAATCCAAGTCACTTCTAACTTCATTCAGCCCGAGACCGCGAACCAACTGAAGTTCAACTTTTTCCCCGACATCTGGGCGGATTATAAAAAGGATTTTCTCTTCGACGAGGTTTGGCAGAGATTTCCCAACGGTCGCAGACGTCGAGAGATTCGCCACGATCCATTAACTGGTCAGAGCTATGAAAGGTACGAGAGCGATGTGGAGCAGATTGGAGATTCACCGTTAAACGATACCCAACTTCATGACGAGACGCATGCGGACAAAGATGATAAATTTGATGACCAGTTCGAGGAAGACTTGTTGGATAAAAAGTTGATGAGCGAATTTCACCTGCAGCAGCAAAGTGTCGAGGATGATGATACGAAGAGCGATGACTTCGATTTATCAATGTCACGATGGCTCGCTTACGAAGCTTTGAGCTCGACGCTTGAGAGGTAAAATTGAGGATTTCGCAACATTAATAATAATTAAAAGCTTTTCAGCAAGGGCTTCAACGGTCGGACGTGTGTGCTGCGAGGGATTTGCGAGTCAGCTGACGTTCAGTTCAGCGAGCATCTCATGAGCGAGCTTTTCCACATCTTTTTCACGTAAATTACTTTTCGCTTCCCGCATTCCCTCGAAGCTAATTCCCATCAACGTTTAACAGGCCATCAACAACATCTGAGCCTGTGAACAAGCCGAGTGACTACGATTTCATCAAAGCGGAGCAACTGGGACGGGACAAGTCAGGGCCCGGCTGCGAAGAGATTTTCCATCAGTGCAAGCGGTCGATCATGGAAATCTTCACGGAAGTTTACGACAATAATTTTTTTCAGTTTAATTAAGTGAAATTCATTTGACAAAAATCGTGACAATAAATCAATGAAAGGTTTATGTGACTTGGCCATGTTTAGCATTCCGTCGAGTCCGACTTCTTGACATGAAGAGCGTGCGAGGCCAAGCGAGAATAAAGTTTTCGCACCGGAATCGCCGACTTCTTTAAGGCTTTGGCGCTTGACACATTTTGAATGTTGATGCTCTTGAAGTCCTTTGGGGGTTTCTTAACTAACACGTTGCCCGAAGCTTCGCTCGGATCGCTGCTGATGTTGGAAGCTGCTTCATCTTCGATTACCTCGTTCAAAGAAGACTTGACGGCATTGAATTCCTGGTTGAGCTGGACAGGAAGCAATTTCTGATTTTCAGTCGTTTGTTCTACCTCGTCCAAGCTGTCAGTTGCATCTTGCGGCGAGATTATTGCATCTTGCGAGGGCGACAAAGTTGGTTCAGAACAAGCTGCCTCGATCATTTCGTTGATTTCTTTTCTTGCAACGTCAGAGTTATCCTTTCCCTTGTCAATCTTTGGAGATTCGTTGTTTGGGTATATTTGAGTATCTTCTTTAGTGTCAGTTGTGACAAGCTCTTCAGTATCTTGAGAGTTGGTTCCAGGATGAACGAAGATCGAAGCAGCAACGAACGAGATGATCAGTACAATGTTCATGTAAAGCAAGAAATCAGTGACCCAAAGAGCGTTGTCGCCGCTGAGCTCTGTGACCTCGAGTGAAGCTATGTCGCTCTCACTGTGGAAATGAACGCTGACGAAGTGTCTGTAGAACATTTTCGTGAGTTCAGCGCACTCTGCGGTCGTCAGATTGTTTGGCTTGCGCAGGAAATTCTCGAATTCGTATTCAAGCTCGGTAGATTGGCTGCCGTGAACCAAGCTGAGGAGCCAATCCCACAGCCGAGGAGTTGTAGAGTAGAAGGCCTTGTTGAAGCAGACGCTGCTGGCAATCTCCAGCCATTCCAAGCAAGAGTTCTTGAAGTTGATTGACGAAGCTTTGTTGACAAATTGCGAACAGAAATTTTGCAAGAACTCGGAGCACTGTAAGAACAACTGACAAGTTAGAAGGACTGAAAATCTACTAATTAACTGCTACCTACCATTTTAGAAACGATTTAAATGATATTTCCTTGAGTTTTCCGAAATAAACCAAACGTCAAAATCACGAAGATTGCTTGAAATTCGAGCGGGAAATTTAAATTTTGAAGCCAAATATTAAAGTTTTAACTTTAGCTCGGCTGTGAACTTTCAACTCTAGCTCAGCTGGGTAGCTGACCCAATACGTAGCTGATATCATCACGAAGCATTTCCTTTCTGTTCATCTTCCTTTCAACAAGCTTTTCATAGTTGAACAGTAGCCGAAGCTTTCAAGCATTCTCATCTCAATGTCATCGTGGCTTTGCATTTATAAATGCCAACAAGCCTCGAGGCTCGAGCCTTGATACTTCATGACGATCCTTACAACGTTAAATTAAACATTTCTGGGGAAAAAGCTCGCTTAAAGGAAGAATTTCTGGGCAAAAAGCTCGCTTAAAGGAAGAGAGAATATTGCTTCAGGAGAGTCAAATGAACATTTTGCTCGACGGTTATTTATTCAGGAACTTTGCGTTGGCAGTAAAAACTGTGCGCTTTGATAAATGGCAGAAAGAGAGAAGTTTTTCTACGACCACGAAGTTTACACAACAAATTCAAACGATTGCTTTAGCTCCTTAGCAAGAAAGCGAATGGCTGTGCTGGCAATTGTAACGAAGGGTTTCAGGTCAATGGCTAATTTGGATTTTATCCGGCCCGAGCAGCCAGGTAAAACCTTAATCGACCAATTGTAGAATGAGAAGATTAAATTGTAAAACTTTAAAGCTTTCGAGAAGCTTTAAAGCTCGGCTTGGTTCTCTTGTAAATATTCATCAAGCTAATGGACTCTGCGTGGAACATAAGCGATCATTAAGAGCATTTAAGCACTTCGTTGATGATGCTTCGAGTCATGCCCTTGAACGCAAATTGCGATGCTCTTCATTAATGTCAAGCGTAATAAAAATTCCCTTTGAAAAGATTGATGAAGCAGCAGCCACAGAAATTTTCCTTGCAATTAATTTCGGTTCGGAGCGTTGAGCTCTCGACCGAAGATAACAATCATGAATCCCTTGAAAGTTAATCAATTCTGAGAGGAGACGTGTAGCGAGGTTTGGGACGGATTCAATTTCAAAGAAACCATTTAGGGACGACGAGAGGATGAGCCTTTAATTTATTTCATCATCGGATCTGTGGAGTCAGCCAAGGGGGAGAAGGAAAACATAAAATTCGCACCTAATGACTTTTTTAATTACAGGAACCGTTGACACATCAACACAAAGGTAATTTCGCTTATCACATCAGAATAGGAAGGGTTCGTTGCGAGCTATTGCCGTCAGAAGATAGAGATTTCTATCCATGAGTCTGCAAAGAGCGTGGCTCGGGAATTTGTTCTGATTTTCTTCGATGAAGTTGCAGTTTCTTTTGAACTCTTCCACCCACGCATCAGTCGATGGTGTGAGTTGGCCTTCGATGACGAGAATCTCCTTCGACAGACGTTGATTGAATGCAATCGGATAACATTTCGTGCAAGCTTCGCACGAGCATTCGAAGTGAAAATGAGCTTTCAGGTTCGACTGTCTCGATTCGTTAGGCTCTCGGATGAATGACGGGCTGGGGAAGTAAAGATTAAATTCGACTAAATTGAGGTTTGAATGCAACACTCACCCGTAGCTGATAAACACCTGTTCGCCTTCCTTTATCGGTCGCCGCACGATGAAAACAAATTTATTTTCAACAATCATTCGGTCTAAGTTTGGAGCACACGAATGATTAAAGAGCGAGCCGAATATGAGAATCGATGAACCGATTTTCATTTTGTTGGCGCTTGACAGCAGCGAGTTGTCGTCATCGCCATGTATTGGTGTCCACCAGTCAAGACTGTAGCAGTTCACTGTGATAATCCTAGCGACTCGAATCATGAAAGCTTTCGCTATTGCTTTCTCTCGCTCGCTGGTGAACAAGCTCAGCACTGGATGCGTTTCCACGTAGTCAAGTTCGTCGTTGATGGGCCCGAGTTGCAGTGCGTTGAAAGCCAATAGCGAATGCATTTTCCTCTTCGGATTCTTTGCGTCGCTCCAATCGAAATCAAAAACAGTTTTCACCGCCGTTGACGGATCGTCGACCAAGGTCAAAAGCTTATCAAAGCTTCCGTCGCAGATATTTAAAGCTTCGAGCAAAATTCGTTGAGTGAAGTCGATGCATCGGAGAGAGACTTCAGCTTTATGAAAGTTCTTCGTGGCTTCTTCGCTACAGGTTTGACTGCAGAACATGGCTAGAAGAAGTTAAATAAATTTTGTCGTGAATTTTTGTTTGAAAAGAAGCTTTTGGGGTCAGAGCCGAAGCTGAATCGCTCGGGCATTCAAATGGAACGTTTAAACTCTAAACAACTCACTTGATGAAGTCAAACTGCTTGGCGTGAGATTCATTTGATTGGACTTGAGACAGTTCGCGCAACGAAGGTGAGAAGCGGAGCTGTCAACGATTCTGAAGAAAGGTTCTTCGATCGCGATGACATCGCCGGGCTTTAGATTTTTGTTCGTCACGATAAAGCGACCGAAATCTGGATCGTTCATCACCTGTAGGCAGTTTGCAATGAAAGGAATTTGCTCGTTTGGCGGATATGAGAGCTTGAAGAAATTCGAGCGTTTTCCTGATTTGACTAGCGAGTCCTTTCGTCTCGCTCCAGCTGCGAGCTTTCGATTCTCCAAAGACTTTTCAACTTCCCCAATTTCATCGTAAACTTCAGCTCGGCTGGCGAAAGCTAGCGAGACATCCGGCGAACCTTCTTCAGCGAGACACAAAGCTTTATTGAAGTTCTCCAGCGCCTCGTAGTATTTCTTCTTGCGTAGTTTCGAAACGCCGTTGTTCAGGAACTTCTTCGCTTGGTATCGCGACTTTTTGCCAGGCACACCGAAAATATCTGCCATGCTTTTCAATTCTAAACTCTCTGAGGATCGCGGGAGAACTGGCGAACATCGAGAAATTATTTTTTAACGAGAAAACGAGGTAAAAATAGAATGAAAATCGCACAGATATGAGAGAAATCATTAAGAGAAGCAGCTTGTTTCATATAAGTGAAAATATTTCGCTCATCGCCATATGAATTTTCTTCTTCGACTCGAGAGAAAAGCGTTCTTGATAAGAGCAGCGTGCCAAGTTTTTCTTTCTCACATAGTTCGCCGCACGTGCCTTTTGCACTGAAGGAAAATTCGTTCGATTTTGCGAGTTAAGCTTGCGAAAAAGAATCAGAACGATTTATCAGATTCCCAAAATATTTAACGGATTTATCAAATTCCAAAATCATTTAACGGCGCTTTCAAATTCAAATTATGAATCGCCCCGCGGGGTCAAAAGTACGTTAAATTTTGTTGCAGTTCGCCAATCCATACGGACAAAATCTCAAACGATGGACAAAGCGCTTCCGTTTCTCCATAGTCGATATTCAGCAACAGCAAAGTTCTTCCGGCATTACTTGGACTTATGCGAGCATCTGCCAGGTTCGTTGCAAACGTCAGTCGATGGAATTGTCTAAACATCTCTTAAATTCACAGATGACTTATCTAAAACGATGTCGAAATACAGAGAAAAAGATGCGGAATCCCATGCTCTTCTCAATGAAATTGAGGAGCTATCGAAGCGTTCACAGCAGCACGAGATCGATGTGCTATCCGAAAAGATTCGGCAATTTGAAAAATCAAAGTTGAAACAACAAAAACTGATGGGAAAGATCGACGCGATGGTTATCATGAACATTGATACTCTAACTGATAGAAAGTTGGGCTCGGATATGGAAATCACTCATGGCAACAAGACTGAAACGAATCCAGAGCTGTCCGTTCGCAGAGAATCACGCGACGATACGCCCGCAAGAGATTACCCGATGGATCAACTCCTCAAGAAACAGAAGAAGGTTAAGAAAGCTCTGATCTTCGAGCACTTGACACCTGAGAAGCTGTCAACAGACTCGGATTCTTCGGACTACAGCAACGTTCAAGATATCACGATGGCAACGCCTCCAAAGAGCAGCTCAACTCCATGCACTTTGACCACGAGTTTCTCGAGCTTGACTGTCGACTTGATGTATGAACCGTTGGACGAATACATACCGCCAGCCTCGGGCCCTGACTTGAGCAACCTGATTATGCTAGCCGACGTTGCTTGTAAGAGAAAAGAAGACGAAATTGCGGCAGCTAAGAAGGCAGAACTCCATGCCAATCGCTCAACATTCTTCGGCGAGTCCAGCAGAATGACCTTGGCTACTTCTGACAGAAACTCGATGGCGTCGAGCAGCAAGAAGCCAACTGCTCGTGAGAGAAGTCCAAACGCAAACAAAGCGAGCAAAAAGAAACTTGCATCACGTGACAGCAGCTCAAACTTTTGGGAACTTACCAGCAAGAAGAAACCTCCAAAGGCAGTCGTGAAGAAGGCGCGACCAGTTGAGCAAACAGACAGCGATTCTGAGGACGAATCAGACGAGGAGACCGTGAAGTGCAAGAAACCACGAACCAAGTCCAGGAGTTCTCAAGACGCTCTCGACGATCAGCCGACATATTGTGTCTGCAACAAGCATTCCTTCGGTCGAATGATCGCTTGTGACAACGAGTCCTGTGTTGGCGAATGGTTCCACTTTGCCTGCGTTGGGTTGAAGAGATCGCCCAAAGGGAAATGGTAAGTTTACTACGAATTAAAGACGCGGTCAAACTAAAGAATCATTTAATCATTTAGGTATTGCCCCAAATGTCGTTCAAAGAAGTCAAACATGCTGAAGAAGGAGCTACGTGGTGACATTATTTAGTGAAAAAGGAGAAAACTGATAGAACAATAAATTTTAAATAAGAATTTTTAACGGTCGTTTGAGTTTTGAATATCCGAGTTCAAATTTATTTAAGACGCCGTTAAATTTATCGAAGACTCGTTTGTCTCTCATCTGGCATCACAAGTTCGAAGTGATTTCTCGAAGCAAACACTCAATAAAAGCGATAGCGAGAAGTTAGCAGCGTTAGCGAGACGTTCGACTCGATCGTGATATCGACGCGCAGCGAAAATTGTTGAATTAGACGCGTAGAACTCGGGATTTCAAATTCGTGAAACTAAATGAAATTCTTTGATCGTCGGGCGAACGGAGAGAAAATGAAGGAAAGTGAATGAACAGCGCGATTGCACACTTATGTAATTTCTCTCGCCTACCCAAGAAAAGCGGGCAATCGAAGGATTCAGTGAACAGTGATTTGAGTAAACAAACTATTGCAAAAGTTGGAGGAAAGAGATTTTGAGGGCAAACTGGGCTACGCAGGCTTGCTCGGCTTGGTGAAACTAATTCCAAAGTGAACACGAGCGATAGAGAAGAAGAAACTTTGAATGTAAGTCGCGGCTGAACTTTGGTTCGCTCAGTGAGATCCGAAAAATTTAAGGTTACAGAAAACCGCCGTAAAGAATGAGTTCGGATCGACAGATGGTTGTCGAGGAGAGCGATTCCGATGGTTCGGAGGCTACGGCGAACTCTACCACTGAAAGCAACGATGAGTCACTAAGCGATAACATGGAAATCGCAAAAATATTGGACCACAAGTTCTATTTACCAAAAGATTTGTGCGAGCACTCTGAGATATTCAGAGAATTCTTCTCGCTCGACACTTGGAATCAGCTATCGAACAGCGATAAGGTTCATCTCTCTGACCTTCTACCTGACTTCCCCGAAAACAATGACGAAGAACGTGAGAAGACCATCCAGGACCTTTTCGCAAACACTCTGACTCGCTTCAGTCAAACGCCACTCGACGCGTTCCACAACAACCTTCAAGATGGAAACTACCGTCCGGACATTGCTCACTACAGACGAAGCATTCTTAAAGCCGAAGAAAGGGAGCAGAAGATCCGAGAATGCGAGCGAATCAGTTTGCTGGCAGAGAAGCTTGTCTGCTCAAGGGAGAAACTACTCCGAAGTGCTTACCGATGCCCCGCTGGCTCGACACCGCAGCTTTCTCATTCGTCGTCATCCGTCCCGCGACTCTCATCATCATCAGCAACCATGCGAGCCAATCGACGGTACTTCCAGGAGATTACAAAGCTCACCGAAGAACTGGGACTCATTGTTTCAGACGACGAAGTTATCCCCGATGGAATGCAGACGCAGCTCACGAAGAAACAAATCAAACAGTTTAGTGAACAGGTGAGATTGTTAATCGTCAGCTCAGCGACAATTCTGAGAGTTTGTTCATGTTTTAGGGAAGTCTAAGTCCAGGAGCTGAAATCAGAATCGTCGGCACGACTTCCACGAAAGAGAAGAGCTGGGATCATCTAACCAATCCAACGATCACCGACGAGAACTACAAGCGTATGCTCCAAAGCTACAGAAAGCGGAAACTCGTCGAGCCGGTAAGACGATTCGTTTCTCCTTAATTTCAACTCACTGAGTTTCGCATTTTAGGATCACGCTGAGATGGAAATTGAAGACATTAAGCTCAAGGACATCTTCTCAAGAACTCAACTGTCTGTGAATCCCAAGAAACTTTTGAGCGCTGCGTCAGGCTCAAGAAAGTCTTTCGATGGCAATCGAGTCAAGCAGGAACCTCACACGTTCAAGAACGCAGGTCGCTACAATGTTGCAATTAAAACTGCAGACAGTGAAACGGACGAGGAAGATTGGATCAAAGCGAACATAATTAAGGTCGAGCCGCATAAGAACGAGCCAGTAAGAGCGACGAAGATTAAGACGATCTACCCGCAGCATGGAAACGTCATCGTGAACCGAAAGCGGCAGAACTTCGACAACACTCAAATCCGAGCTGGCAAGAAAATTATCATCGACGCTGCGAGTGTGATGAAGGGAACGCTGGTGAACAAGAACAACATCATGCAGAACAGGAGAATCGTCGTCAATGCGAGACCAAAGGTTGTCATCAATCCGAATGATCTGATCGAAGACGTTGACGCAGACGAGAGCGACTCACCCGAACAGCGACACGAAGTGCAAGCTTGCTTCTTGAGCCTCATTCGTGACATCTTCTGCTCCACGCGCGACCATCGAATGAAGCTTGAAGAGCTTCGCAATCGAATCAACGTGTGGCTAGCTAATCCCATTGCTCCCGTCAACGACTGGTACAATCACGCGAAAGACTGGGGCGCTCTACTCATATCAGCTGTGCATTTCCTTTCGGGAGACTTCCAAGATCAACCTGACGACTTCGTCCCGTACCTCGAGTTCAAATCGCAGCTCAACATTTACCAATGGATTGGCGCCGGTCGTGATTCAGACGTTCGCATGGCGCCGCTCTCTCAGTATTGGCTCAGTCGACGAAACGAAATGGGAATCAAAGCTACCAACACGCTAAGACATAAAACACTTGGCAAGAACTTCGGCAGCCCCGAGAAGAACGAAGAGAATCATTTGCAACAAGCAGTGTCGCCGCCCAACTCACGATGCCGCACTGACTGGAAAGTGCAGCAGGCGACCGAAGAAGACATTCAACAGTTTAAAATCCAAGAGAGACAACGCTACGAGAATCCTCATCTACCTTTCACCTATCGTCAACATGGCTACGAGAGTGTTGTCGGCCCACTCAGAGGAATTTATTCGCAATCACCTGCGGCATCGAAGGCCCGAGACCACAACACTTTGATTGCTGATCGACCCAACTTCGTTACAATCCTTGCACTGGTCCGAGACGCAGCCGCGAGACTACCGAACGGCGAAGGAACGCGCTGGGATATCTGTGAGCTTCTCAAATCAAGTCAGTACATCGCACCCGGGACTTCCGACGGTGTAATCCAATCGATTGTAAGCGGAGCACTCGACAGAATGCACACAGAATTTGATCCCTGCATCAAATACGACACGAAGCGGAAACTTTGGATCTACGTCCATCGCAACCGCAGCCACAGCGAATTCGAGAGACTTCATATGCAGCAGCAGCAGTCGTTCAATCGACAGAAGAAGCCGGTGTTCCGTAAGTTAAAGCAAAACACTTCTTCACCACAAATCATAACGATTTCCTCAGCTCAAATGCGCGTCGTTTCAGCTCCAAACTCGACAGTCAGAACGTTTCAAACTAAAGTCATGCCGGCGACATGGCAGCATGAGAACAGGCAGAGACTTCAAAACCAATCGTCGCCGCCTCCGTTGAAGATTTCGCCCAAGCGATTCATCAAAACGATTGGCAGCGAGAGAACGTTGGACGCTTTCGACGCTGAGGCCTCGCTAGACGCTCACACAACTCCCATAGTCAAAAGCGGCGATCCTAAGGCGCGGCTCTCTCTGAAAACTCAGCAAATGTCGCCGATTCGCATAATCACTTCGTCTCCAGCTGTGAGCAGCTACGTTCAATCATCGCCTGTCCTCGGTGCGCAGTCGATTTTCATCAACGCGAATCGCTCTCAATCGCCGAAAGTCAACACAATCATCGGCCAGAAGAAACCTGTTATTATCAGTCACAATCAAGCTCCACCGCTCGTCTCGCAATCCTCACCGAACACTTCGCAGAGCTACCTGATTCCTTTCAACGTGAACGCAGCGGGCGCGAAGGTGATACGACAAGGGGCCGAGCCGCCAGCTCTGACGATGCCAGGCAAGCTAAACCAAAAGAATCTCGTCAAAGTCCAGCCGACGATTGGAAAGAGCATAGGAAACCCCCAGCAGAAGATAATTCTGACGTCAGCTTCAGCTTTACAGAAAGGCGGAAAGATCATCAACACGATAATACCGAAAAGTCAGTCGCCTGTCACGATGCTGTCTCAGCAAAAGCAGATCATGACCAACGTGATTGTTCAACAGCAAAAGGCGAAGGGACAAAATCAGATCTTAGTGTCCAACAGTCAGCAGAAGATGCCGGGATTGACGATATCAACATCAAGTGCGAGCAACTCATCGCCGCAAGTTATTCAAATCCAGCAGTCGTCGGCAGATGGAAAGTTGACAACAGTGTCGCCGGCTAATCTCACACCTCAGCAGCGTCAGACGATCTTCCAATCTCTGAAGCAGTTCAACAAAGGCGGGAACCAGCCAACGATGATCATGAAACCTCAAATTGTGAAGTCAATGCCGCTTGACGTTCCAGCGCCTCCGCTTGTGAGTGTCAGCGGGACCATCGGAAAAGTTCTGAAACCCGGAACAACGACGATGGTCCAGCAGCCTCAAGTCATCGTTTCGATGGGCCAGAAGCTGGAAAACAGATCGTCGCCGATCATGGCTCGCGTTGTTCCAGCGGGCGTGCGACAGTTCGACGGACAACAGAAAACTACTTTCAAAATTGCTGCTCCAAACGCTGGCGGTCAATCGGGAATGATTCAAATATCTGCCGCTCAAGGATCTCAAGTTGCACAGTACGCAGTCGTCTCGAAAGGCAAAAACTTTATCTCTCAAAGCAATCTGGGCAAAATGATAACAACCCAAGCGAACATCATTGGAACGTCGTCCGGCCAAACCACTGGCAATGTTATCATTTCGAGCTCTCAATCACAAATGTCGACACCGCAAAACGTTCTAACTTCAACTGCAAATCAGTCGATCAAAATCGTCCAAGGCGGATCAATCACTTCGCAGCAGCTGATCGGAGCGAAACTCATCAACGTTCAAACGCTGGCCAACAAAGGCGTCAAAACAACTGGAGGGATTAAGTGCGTTGAACTTGCAACTATTTGAAAGGTTCAGTAACTTTAATCAACTTTTTCTTTTCCAATCCAGGATGGTCAATTCTCAAAACTACATCGCCAACTTCGGGGGAAAGCCGGTGATCATCGCTGGCAAATCTAACGCGACTGGAAGCAGCAACAGCTCTGGCGGTCAAGGTTTAGTACTGCAAGCCAGCAACACTCAGAACGGAGCCTTCATTTTGAACTCTCAAGGACAACAGTTGAAAGTTCAAGGAAACCTTTTGGCGCAGGTAATTTCATTCTATTCCCATCGTCATTCGTTTCTCACAAACGTTTCATTAGGGCAACGTGAACGTTTTAAATCAGCCGATGACCTCACAGCCTCAAACTGTCATGTTGGGCAATCAAATCGTGAAAGTGCAGTCGTTGAACCAACTACAACAGAAAGTTAACGTCGGAGGCAACGCGACAACGCAAGATGGACAACGTCCAATCATCCTGGGATCAACAATAAAAGTACTAAAGGTAAGAAAGTTTTGATTTCTCAATGGAAATTCGTCCTAACTTTTATGTCACCAGAATGTGATAAAAACAAATCAACCGCAGCAGCAAGCGAATCGAGTCGTTCTCGCCGGTCCTGGAACTCAAGGCGGTCAGTTCTCACAACAGATCATTCTGCCGGCCAACTTCCAAGGAATCAAAACGCTGCAAGGCCTGAAAGTTATTCCAATGGGTCAACAAGGTGAAGATCCAAATAGCATTGACGTGAATCTTAAACTCTAAGTTACTTTCTAACAGGAACAGGAGATCGAGTCTTTGCAACTCGACTGATGACCAACACAACAGCCAGCAACAGCTCAAGCACTGCAAGCAAACTCACCACGCCCGCCAGCAACTTGCATGAGGAAGCCAAGGAGTGAAGCTAAGAAGCAAATTGAACAAATCAATCATCGGTTTGGACCGTAAATTATTTCTCGAAAATTTATTTTGTAAATATTTAATTTAAGTTTTCACTTTACGGCATAATTAGTACCGACAGATTTATTCGATATCATTAGTTATGTTTGATCAAATTAATTTTCTCGTCGACTTCCGCTGTTCGTGAAACTTCTGACTCGTTCGATTTATAAACAATTGTCTTCGAGTCATTAGGAGAAACATGTTAATGAGATGAATAAAGTTAATTGCAAAATGGAAATTGGTTGAACGTCTCGTTTGTTACTGAAACCCTTCACTTGATTACGGCTTCGATCTGGGGCCTGGAAATCTTTTCTTGAAATAGAAATCGATCATGAGACGACTCCGTCAGCACAAGCTAATGATATAGACAAATGATACAGCTTACTTGGTTCGTAAACAGCTTCTAGGATGTTGAGAATTATAAACAAAGGTTCATCTGAAACGAATACTTAACGAGATGTATATCATCCGTATGGAGCTTGAATAGCTCGAAAAGAAATGCGCTCGGTTCATTTGTGAGTCGATTAATTTATTGTTTCCGATCTCAGTTATCAGTTACAACGTCTATGTCGCCCTCTTCGCCATCGCTGCTGCTCGACGTGAAATGATCTTCGTCCTCGTTCGTCTCAGAGTTCTCACTGGCGTTGACGACTTTATTCGGGATCGTCGTGCCTCGCGTTGTGTGTCGCCACTTCATTCTTCTGTTCTGTAGGAAATGACATTTATTAAAAAATAATCTCGCAGTTGTAAACCGCGACTTACTTGGAACCAAACTTTGACTTGCGCGTCTTTCAACCCGAGGCGAGCTGCGAGTTTCTTTCGGTCAGGCTTGGTGATGTATTTTTGAAACTCGAACTGCCTCTCGAGGCCTTTCCTCTGCAGATTGCTGAACACCGCCCGGCTCCACGAACGCTTCCGCTTTACACTCGATCCACCACCCGCGCTTGAGTTCTGTTGAGCTTTTGCTTCACTTGAATTAGCCTTCGAGATCTTCTGGTTGTAGAATTGCGAGACGTTATTATTTGGTGATAGTTGATTGATGGTTGGCAGTCTGAGAATGCTGTGATGGTACGGATTGAATGGCGCCGAGTTCGAGATGTTCGATGTCATTGCCACCTTGCGAAAGTTGGATTGAAAATAGCTCGGCGGCTGATGCGCGAATCCTGCAATAAATCAACGATTATTTGATGAGCTAATCGTTTCCGCTTCCGAGCCGCCAATTAATTAAATTGATTTACGAGAGGATTTTATTCAGTTTTCACATCAAATAAATCTTAATTTCACAATCTCTCCAGCACTGATTGCATCCAAAGGAAAAACGTTGCGCTCGTCTAAACAACTTTCAGCTTCAAATCTCCAAATCGATTCTTTTGATGAAAAACTTTTTCACGTTTCCCAAATATTTATTCTCAATTAACGAACGTTCAATTGCCTCTTTCACGCTTCGCTGCTTTGTTGTGCGCGCAGTAAACAAACGATTAAAGCTTTTTCCAATAAAAAAGTTTCTTCAAAGGAAAATCTTCACTGATAATGATCTTCATCTCGCTCGCTCTTTATTTGAAAGGTAAATTTAGATTTCATTCGGCGATCGTATTAATTAAGAAGCTGAGATATTTTTATTAGCCCATGATTCTTTAATTTGGCATCGATTTTCCTGAAGATAATTAGTGAATTTATTTCAATTAACTCGGTCGGAGGCTTGCTGATTAAATTGGAAGACGAGGGTGTGAAGACCTGACAAGAATCGAGTTTATTCTTTCGAGGATGTGGAGGAGATAGACAAGAGCTTGAAACTTTAATCGAGCTCTTAGCTTTATAAAGCGTAAAAAGAATACAGAGCGACAAAATAAATTCCGCGGCTTCGATGAGAACGTCCCTTATCTCAAAGCCTTTATGCAATTTATATTCAATCGCCGACGGCAAGTCTAACGAGTCCAGGAAGATTCCAGTCTAACGTCTAAGTCAAAAGCAGTAAGAACGATCTCTCGATCAGGAAGATTCCAGTCTAACGTCTAAGCCAAAAGCAGTAAGAACGATCTCTCGATCAGGAAGATTCCAGTTTAACGTCTAAGCCAAAAGCAGTAAGAACGATCTCCCGATGTATTCAAGGAACTCTCTCAACCCTCAAGTGCATTTCCCAGGAACGAATTCCAACGACGGAATCACTTGTTTATAATCAATTCTCTGTTTACGCTCTCAAGGAAAATCTTTATTTGAAAATCATTGCCGAGAATTGTGGATGGAAAAAGTGTGTGAAGCGACGATTAGATGAGACGAAGCAGTTGAGAAGGATTGAGGTGATGACACTTTGAATACATCTGGAGATCAAACAGGCTAAGTCGAGTTGCTGTTCGTTTTCATTTTACGGCGAACAGATAAAATGAATTTTGATCATTTAATCTAATTTCTCGATCCAATTATTACGCTTCATTATCAAATGATTTGTTTACGCCATCATCACTCCGACTTTTCATTAACTTGCAATAAAAATCTCTCTCCCCAAGTATCAATAAAGTCGAGCCGGAGAAGCCTCGGCCCCCGACACATGGAAACCGTCTCTCGTTAGCTTATAGAAATTTGTTGAGTTTCACGCGATCGAGGAAAATCATACAAATTTCCAGCTATTTGTTTAAATTTACTTTTCCTGAGTATCGACATGAGCCAGATGGACGAATTCAAATGAGTTTATTGCAATGTCGGGTTTAACGAAAATATCAATGACTCGCTTTTATATTGAGTGAGAGTTCCTTTAAGAGATTAAAGAAGTTGTTGCGCCGTTTAATTTCAATCCAAGTTGGGCCATTTGATTTCAATCCAAGTTGGGCCATTTGATTCAAATCCAATAGCTCGCCAAGTATCCTCACCGTTATGATTCCTCCCGAACCGAATCGGAAACGGCTTCAGCACGAAGCTCTGACTCGATAATCCGCTATTCATTTGCGTTAGCTGCTGGTGTAATAAATTTATTCCTAATTGATTGCTTCCGATTTCCGCTTGGCTGTGAACGTTATTGGCACTTAGATTGAGGAGAAGTTCGTGATCGTTCGCACATGGCGAATACAGAGATTTGTCGATGAGATTCCTGCTGATTAACATTTCATCGACTATGTGAGCTTTGTCAATTTTCTTGTCGCACTTTGAAAGCAATCGGTCGACGCCGAAATTTAATTTCATTGACTTGCTGACGATCGTGTTGTTGTTCTGTTCAACTAATTCACTTTTCACTGTCAAGTCTTGCGACGATAAACTGTAATCCTTCGGCTGATTGTAGTCCGACGAGCTGTTTGAGCAGAAACTTTCCGTTTCCATCGAGTCCATGATCGCGCAACGATCGCGAGAGAAAATAATCAACCGAACCCGTTGAGATATCGACGCGAACTGATCCGTGAAATGATTCTGGTTGCACACAGAAATATTTTTCTCTCGACCAAACGTCGAATGGATGAAGTCAAACGAGTTCCGAGCGAGAATGATAAATCGTATTGAAGCAAACGAGCGTGCACTGGAGGAAGAAACGTCGGGCACGGGAAGCAGAGGCAAGAGCGATCGCGGAGATATTTTCTGTCAGTGGTGAAGGCGGAGCTAAAATGTTTCAGGCGATTGGTTGCGTTGCTTCGATTGCGATCAAAAAGAAAATCGAAACAGCGATGGAAGAAAAAATTATTTGGAGAAGATAGAAGAACGATTTGGACTCTGGGGGATCGATCAGGAACCTCAACGTCAAAACGCGACAATTTCATCAAATTCTCTTTACGTTCTACTTCAGCAAAACCAAGTTGAGAACATTTGACTCTTCCAGCTTGCTGCAAATCGTTTCATCGTATTTTCCTTGCTCGACTTCCAACAAGAAACTGACTGTCCACGGCGCTCGCTTCTCGCTTTCACTCCACTTGCATTCGCAAGGCGGCATTTCGCAATGGCACGTTGATTGCTCCACGAACGACTCGAGGTCTCGACAAGGATTCGGTTTGACGAAGTATAAATTGTCTCGCTTGATGTTCCCGATACGAATTGTTTGAAGGTCTGGAATGTGCTTGAGCCACTCGTGGAGCTTTTCGAAATGATTCAATTGGACTTTGGCTTCGCACATCAACTTCATCTTCTTGAAGAGTTCAGTTCTCGAGCACAACTCGTAGATTGGCCCGGTTGAAACTTTGTAGAATTTGTAAATCGTTTCTAAGTTCCTCGGTGGTAGCGAAATACTTCGATCAAATTTCTCAAGCTCAACTCTGTACATTTCGCGGATTGATTTTGTGATTTTCCTAATGTGAGCAAAGTCTTTGATGTTCATCCTCACGAGCGCTGTCGCATCAAGTCGGAGTAACGTTCGACCATTGATGAAGTTGACTTTGAATGCGTTTTGGTACTGCGGAAATCCAAGGCTATCAATCCACTCAAGAACGTCTTCGTTCGTCCATTTGAAGTGTACTGGCAATTCCAGCTCATCAGCAGCGCAACCGCAGAGATCTGTGAAACATTCAGCTGTGTTAAGATCTTTCTTCGATGATCTGAAAACAGTTTCAAGTTAGAATCGATCGCTGTAGTTATACAGAGAGCCAAGGACTTGGAGTACTGCTGTTGACGATACCCGGGGATCACTAAATCCTTGCAAAAAGAAAATTTTGATTCGTTGAATTTTTTCTGCATTTTCAGTTTTTTTAAAATTTTAAAAAAGTTTACTTCGACTCGACTGATCGAACCTCGAGAGTCACCAATAACTTCAAATGTCGCTTGTCACTATCGATAACTTCTCATTGCAATCTGTAGACAAACTCTGACGATTCTCTAACTCATCCCTTCCTTCTGCAACTTCAAACCTCCCAACTATTTACTATTCGAACGAGTTCAACTTTTCTGCTTTTAGACAAATCATCATTTTATGTAAATTGGATACAAAATGATCTTCTCAATCTCAGTGTAAACAAATAATTACAGCATCTGCAGACACATTTCGAACACGCGGAAGAGACGACGCAGACTGCAATCCGTTTTCAGGGTTGAAAAGTGTTTGATTGTTTGTTTGCTTTTAGATTATTTAAAAACTGAAATGAAAACAAATAGAACTCGATCCTTGTCTCTGCTGCGACTTCTTCCCTCGGTGGATCGCGCTGCGGTTTTGTTTAGAGAGCCTATTAAAAAGCGATAAAGAATCTGGTGTGTGGCTCAGGTTTAAACGATGAATTTATGTAAATGAGAAGTGGGAAATTATTCAAAGCTCATAAGAGAGATTTAGACGTAAATAAGCCACACAGAACTGATAAATTACCTCGCCGCTCAAAAGTAGATTAATTACGGCCTCCAATCAACTGCAAATTATGCAAATTAGTGAAAATCGAGACAAACGGCAACACGAGCATCCCGGCACGATCTGCGTTAAAACGAGATTTATGCATCGCATGCACCAGAAAATCGCATCATCACAACATGCTTTCATAAAACTCATAAAAACACGAAGCCAAATCGGAATGGGAAATATGAAGTTGGGGGAATCGCTGCAGTTGTGAAAATCTTTGGTAAAAACTCTTTGGAAGTTGACGTCGACTTTGTACCTTCTTAAACATTTTAATGAATTAATTTTTGCTATCACAAACCTTTGATGCTTTTAGTTCTTGAAAGCCAACACTTGACGAAGTCTCGATTGAATTTTACCGCTTGGTTACCTCCCGAAAACTAATAAACCTGCTTGTTATACTTTCCTGTTCTACCGACCAAACCCCCGAGGCTCTTGAGTTGGGCTTGTGAAAATAAACAGCACCAGGAATTTGTTAAAAGATAAATTGAATCAGCGCAAGAAGAGCTTGAACATCGTTTAGACAAAAAGATGTGTTTATCGAAAACACATAAATCCTCTGTTTATTCCAATCTCTGAAGGAGAAGGTCGGGGAATCAGTAGCGTGTTGGGTGCCTGCGGGCTTGGGAAGATTAGAAGATCTCCGATCGACTTCCCTGCGATCTGCCTCCCAACAACTCTTATTTACAACTTTAACATCTCATAAAACCTCCGTGCGCTTGAGTATGAAGCGATATTTCTCTCCGAGCATCAACAAGAACCATTATAATTAATGAAATCTGACAATAACTTAAATGGAAACCTGCTGATTCGCTGTAGCTGTGCAATCGAAACATACTCGAGGGCGAGACCGAGAACATCGAAACACCTCCGCAACAATAAATGCAACATGTGGTCGCGATGAGCTGCACTCTTTATTCGCAATTAAACGGTCGTAAAATATTAATGTTGAGCACTTTCACAGCGCGAAGCCAATTCAACGGAATTATGAGCTCTCGCGATTATTGCGCCATTCAGTGTAAGTGACAAGTTGGAAATTAGAATTTATCGACGGTCGTCTTTACATCATGCCATAATTTCCGTCTTTCTCGGGCCCTCGACAGAGCCCAAGCTTTGTTGCGAAGCGAATAAAGAAAGTAACGAAAAGATTTATTGAAAATTAATAAAATCGCGACTCAATGTCGTTTCCTCTCCTTTTCGATCATTGGAATCTTTCTCTTCCTCACGGCGAATAAATAAATTCGCGAATTAAACTCTCGAATGCATTTTAATGCGGCGCGAGATGAGATGATAGAGATAAAAGCGTTTTCGGAATAAATATCGCGAGGATTTATTGACAAAATGCAGCGAGCTCAGTTCTCAAATCGAACTCGAGTCTTCGAGGAATTAAAGCGCGAGTGGAGAGAGAAGGAATCCCGGATACCTCCTGGTTAGGCTTGCGACATGTTTATTAACTAGTTCGGGCTGTTTGACAGAATTGTCCAAGAGTGGGTTCAATCGTAAGTGACGTCAAGTGCAAGGTTTCTTCAACAACTCAAGATTTCTCTAACAACTAAGCGTATCTATGAATGAGCAATGAAAACAACAGTTTCAAATATCTTGAAACGTAACTGATGACATCGTCCCACCTTTCAAAGATCCGTTTACACACTCGAAGTCAAAAGTGCTTGTAAATATCGCTAATGCCTCTTACAAGGCTACTAAATGGATATCTTATGAAACTCGATCCAACATCGTGAAGGAACTTTAAAAAGGTTTCATGTCACTGGCACATTGTTTAACAACATTCATTGACAGTTTCTCGTGAAAGCTGCATAGAACCGTGCAGGGAAATTATGAGCGGATTGTGGTGGGCTCGATTGGATTGTGGATTTATTTCCACGCTTGCGAAAAGTTTATTGTCAGAGCCAGAAAATCGAATTGCTGTCGATTGACTTAATAAATTATTAATTAACAACGGCAATAGGCGAGCGCGTTATTCTCTCTAAGCGCAAGAACGGCGAAGGAGTGAAACCTTAAGCTTCATTAATCTAATTTCCTCTTAAGCTCCGATAAGTTTCTCTCCCTCTGCCTTCTACCCATTAAGACAAATTTGCAAACTATTTAAATATTTATTGGCTCGTGGGAGTAAATCTGCTGTTGTTTGCCCATCAAACGAAATATTGTTGAACAAAATATGAATAACAAATAAATAAAGCAGGAACACAACAATAAATCGTATTAAACCGCGCTCTTAATGGATTTACGATCTCAGAAATAAATCAGTTTATCGAGAGACTTCTTTCGAAAGAAAGTCCGAGACTGCGGAGTGTCAATGGAACGACTGCCCGGCCTGGCGTGGCGAAAAAGCTAGCTGGGAGTCTGTTATTAATTTTTTGGGTGGTCGGCTAAGCTGAACATTGAACAGTCTCAAGTTGCTGCTGCTGTTTTGTGTCTCGCGAGTCGAACTGAATTCCTGATTTGGGATGAATTCGTTAGTTGAGTGAATAGTAGAAAATATTGCTGACTGAAAGAGAAGATGGATAAATAGAAACTTGAAAGGGTTGAAGGGTTTTTGCGATGATGAGGCTTGTTGAGATCACGGATTCTATTCTCTAGCATTGCAATGGTTGATATCAAGGTAACATCTTTATAGTTTTTATCAATGACGAGTTGCTAGAATATTCAAACTTAAAAGCTTAACATCGACATTTCTCCTACCGAAGTTTTTCTCTCCCAACTTTTTTTCCAGCATAATTTAAATGTCTTTCAAATCCGAATCGATAAATCAAAGCTCACACGTGAATTTATTGAATCGAAAATCAATTAATCTCGGAGGCGAAGGAGAGAAGCACGATAGCAAGAACGCAAGAATGTTGATTCGCTGGCTGGTGTTTGCCTAATACAAAACATGTTTGCTTCTTATTTGGTTGTTGAGCTAAACGCTTTGTGTGTTTCTCCTTTCGGATTTGAGAAATTGCTTCTTCCCATTTGAGCTATGGCAACCGTTTCGTATCTCGGTCGATCTACAACGCATCTGGCGATTCGATTCGAAACTGTTTCGCGTGAGGGAACCGTTGTCGAAGTGAGAGATTTAGGCAAGGTTGGGATTGTTTGCTCAAGGCTTAAACCACCGAAAATTCTTCTGTTTGTTAATCGATTACCTACCTCGCGCTCAGACCCGTAAATCACGCTCGTCCCGATCCATAAACGATCAAACACATTGTTTCTTCTTCAATTTATTTGCTTAATGACCAAAAGATTTAAATTTTTATTGGTTTTAAAATACTAATTCTCACCATATTAAAATAAATTGTGTGCCGGTCGAACGCGTGTCTTCATAAATATCACAATAAAATGAAATAAATATTAAATAAAAACCGTATTAAATTTCATTTATTATAAAATTAAGCACTGCTGTGTGGCTTTCGCTTTATGACTCCGAGAAGGAGACGACGAGAAGAATTTTATTCACGTTTCTCTCGAGCGTTTCTTATTCTCGAAGAATTATGGGATTGAACAGCTTCGGAACACGCCGTTGGTGTTGTTGCTTTGGTTCTCCTCTCGAGGCGTCACGCTGATCCAGTAACACTGCGAAAATCCCACCAAAGATGATAAACCACGGCAAGAAAATCGAGCTTAATTATCAAATTACATCATTAACTGGAGAGAGAACCGCGTCGCCTTCCTTGAGACCTCGCAAGGATTAAACTCAGATCGAAAGTTTATTCTTCCCGACACAACAATCGACGAATAAAGTCAGATACAATTTTCCACTAAATTAAGATATTTAAGTCGCCGCGCTAATTTATTTATTACGATTGGAGACATTCGCTGACCTCAAAGTGGATACGTTTAAGGTTTGATATGGAGGGAGATTTGTGAGTTAAGTTGTGAAGCAATGGCAAAATTGTTAGCAAAAAAATGAAAAATAGTTCAATGACATTTTTCAAAAATTTCTTTGTGTTTTGAGTTCAATTATTTTGGTTCTCTTATTCGATGTGATCAAGTTTTAATAAACTTCATCACTGTCACCTCATCAGCGACTTCTCCCCACCGAAATCGACAACAGAAACGAATAACTTGTGATTATGAGTTCTTTCGTTTTCTCAGCCGATTGCAATTTTTTGATAGAATTCGAGAAAAAGTTTTGCTTATCCTGCTGGGAAAATTTGTTTGCAACCTCGAAGCGGACGAAACGAGATTGCCAGCCTTGCGCTGGCGGTTCACACTATCGCGAGCCTCAATTCCAAACGCTAAATATAAGCTGACTGCGCCGCAACATGCGAGCAAAAAGAGAGAACAGCACAATAACATCTTAAATCCTTGTTCCAAGTAATTTGTACTCATAAATTTGTTAGACTTTTCGCCATTCACAATTTATTTTATTGAATTCATATTTTCTTTGCTTTGCAGAGCTCGACGAACGCTTCGCGAATTTAAATCGACTTTAGGAATGCAATTATGCAACGCGAGAGCGTTAAAGTGACAATGACTTTCAAGCTCGAGTGACGTCTCGAATTCAATTGCGGGAAAATCGAGAAATAAACTTTGAGGAAGTTCATGAGCTTGCGATCGTCTTCCGCTGATGATAAATTAATGAAATTCGTTAGCGATTGAGCTACACATTTTAGATTAATTTGATTGTTTGTGCTGCCACTAAGCCAGCCAATCGTGAAATAAGCTGTCACGCTTAGGCGACACAACGGTATCAAATTCGTATCACATGCACAGCCGTTTCTTGGGCTCGTTGGCGTTGCCAATGCGACAGTAGAGTTCTGCTCACGGCATATTGCGAAACCTAACAGCATTTCTGTTCATTACATTAATTCACTTTGGTTTTGAACTTGAAGGGAAGCAGTTGGAATTCAGAAAATGTGGAAAATAGTTTTCATTTCGTGCGTTGTGATTTTGAGCACTGCAGACGCTTCGACCATCAGGAGCAGCTTCTTCGATAACATCAACAGTGGACTGAAAATGCTCGGTAAAAACGACAGGCGCCTCTTCGTCTCCCATCGGAATTATTTCAATCAAATCCCGTCAGGTATCTCTAACAAAGTCGCTGACTTAGTTTCGCAGTCGTTTGCTCCCTCGAAGAGCAATGGAAAGAGCAGCACCAATCGACAAGACGCTATCGTTATTGGCGATGTTCCATCAGCACCAACTGACAGCTCGTTCATGGGCGGAATGCTCCAGCTGCTCGGCTTTGACAGCTCGAAGATCGGCGCCGTTGCCATCAACGGGATCATTTTCATCGCTCAAATGGTGAGATATGGAGCAGCGAGACTCATGGACTACGTTACGGCCAAATCTTTGGACATTTATCGGTTTGTCGATTACATTGGTGAAAGAATGAACGAAACAAGCACCGCAGCACCAACAGCGATCACAAGCGAAATCAGATTCTAAGCTCTGTAAATAACTGTAAAGCTCATACCAAATTCAACGTCAACTTAATCTGAAATTATTAGATCGTAAGCTCTCGGCACAAACTATTACATGCGATGGTTTCTCACGAAGCCACAAGCGAGCGCTCGCGATCCTCAGAAATGTGTGGTCTCAAATTGATTTTCAAATTGAATTTTAACACTTTCGAGCGCCGCGTGGAGCTTCTTTAAAATCATTGTCTATTGATTGTTAAACACTTCTCCCCTCCAGCGTAATTAATTATTGTAAAATAAATGATGCCATTAATTTTATTACCAATCGTTGTTTGTTGCTTGGACGGTTTTTTCGCTCGGCCCCCCGCTCGCCGATGTTAGTTATTCAAATTGTTAAAGTTCCATTAATAATCATAAATTATGTTCGAAAAATGTAAATACAACACATTCGGAGAATTCGGTTTGTTTGGTCGCTCAGTCTCATGGACCGAGTGGGAGAGACGATTATTGATGGTCTTTTGATTGCTTTATGAGGGCACGAAACAGGATTCGTTGTTAATGAGAAAACCTTTATCTAATTATTTAACCTGTTGATTGCATAATAAAATATTTGATTGACATCAAGGATAAGATGGAAAACATTCGAACTTTGATTGACGTAGATCGATCGACATTCACAAACTGATTTTGGTTGTAGGATTGATTTTCTTTATTGGGAGTTGAAGGAAAAATGGTTAATCGGTGGTTCAAGTTAAGTTTTTAAGTTATAATTAAAATAAATCTTCAAAGAAAAGTTTGATTTAGGAATTTCGAGGGACACGAAGATCCCTCAACAGTTTAAGGTAAATTCAGAAGGATTATCAAAGCTCTCTCATCAACTGACCATGCCAACTGGACTAGGAAATTGATGACCGAGCGTTTCTCCAAATGTACATAGCTTTGCGCTTCAAACAGATTGAACCAAATAGAATTCAATTCCCAAACTTCACTTGATTAAGTTGGACAGCTCTCCTTAGGGGCTCTCAAAATATTTACAAATTTAATTTCATTTTCAATCGATGTATCTCTCTGATAATGATCACTGATAATCTCAACCTTTCTGGGTTCACACGATGAAAGCTTGGCAATATGTTGATGACCCCTAAAGAAGACAGTGAAGTTTCCAAGATGCCAAGGAGAGAGCAGAGAAAGGGAGAATCAGGGGAAACTGAAGAAGAAGCGACAGTGCGATTGCTGGGCGAAGACCCGATGGATTGGATGATGAAGAACGAGCAAGTCTCTGGCATGCTTTCGGTGAGAAGATGGAACGACGAAAGCTTTCTGGAAAACGCTTCAAATGTTGTTGAAATGGAATTGTTGAGCTTTCTCGTGCCGCATTCCTGCGCGACTTGCCATGGCTTTCTTTATGCATGTGAATCACTCACGTTTCAGGATGTACGAGACCGTGAATTACCTAACAAGCTCATCTCGATGATGACCGAAATGAATTACAAATCTGGTGACGCAGATTGTGTTTTGTTGCTGTTATGCAAGCTGAAGCCGCTCGTTTGGGGCATGCAAAAGGCGATCGACGAGAGACTGTTGGGTGACAGCAAGAAGACAACTGATGATGCGAAGGAGGCAAGAGATCGCACCAGTATTTTCTTTAAATACGTTCCGTCAATCGAGGAATTCCGAAACAACGGCGCCGAGTGCGAAGAAAATTACTTATCATGCAAATTGTTTTGAGTTGCAGTTCCCAGTGAAACATTTTCATTCGAATGATTCCTTTCTCGGTTTCACTGCCGAAGTGGAGCGCTGACCCAATTGCGGGCTTGTGAAACCACACAGTTTGTTATATAATTAATGTAGCTTCATTTATCGCTGTCAAAATTAGTGGAAGAAAATCTGGAAATTTTCGAGAAGAAATTTGTTAATTCGCTTCACTCGCTTTGCTGGTAAACTCTCACAGCAATCTCACCTGCAAAGTTTGAGAGGTTTGTCATTCAATAAAGTCTCCACTGAAAACTCCCAAAAAGAAGTTTTTAATGTTTTAAAAGCTGCGGAATGAAACTTACTAAAATATTCTTGTCAGAAATTCGAAGGAAACGCGTGAGATGAAAAACAATTTTCGACGTCTTCCTGCAACGAAAAACTTGCCAAACCTCCCAAAACCTTTGCCGTTGCCAACTGACTGTAGAAAACTCCCATTGGTGCCGGCTCTCAAGCTCAACCGAGACCTCAAATTATTATTTTATTAGAGCGAGAAGCTTTTATGTCACGTCGCAATGTCAATTTTCCTGACGAAGCAAACAAGACCGAATAAATATTTATTAGTTTCTTCAACGGGAAAACGAAGCCGAATTGTTATAATTTCTTGACCAAACAGAAAATCGCTCTGTTTGTTTGATAAAGAGAAAGAGATCTCCGATTTCTTTTAATTAACTATTTGGTTGGTTTTCGCCGAGCTGAGCTCTCGATCAGTCGCAATTTTTCATTTTTCCGTCCTGATTATCACACATTCACTTTCAATAATCAGCTTTGAACCTTCCGATGAACTTTCGGAAGTCTTTTTTATCAACAAGCGAGACACGCGCAACGAAATTGAAAGTCAATTCAAGACGTGATATGATGCGGCGCGAAGTCTTTTCGCAAACAGCATAAAATTTCACTTGTGCTTTCATTAAACTGCTTGTTTATTGATAATTTCCGTTCGTCGATGATTGTCTGCGCTTTAAAACATCGGACAACAATGAAAGATCTTTCGAGACGCGTCAGACGCGTTTGTCATCTTGTCACAAAAGTCGAAAGCTCTCGCTTTAGCCGAGAGGAATTTTGTTTACCGTCGATCGCAGTAGAAAGTTCCTTGGATTCTGATGAAACTTCGGCTCGACTTGCATGATTCACCAGCTCAAGTTTCCTGCACCGATGAGCTCGGGAAACAGCTACTCGCTTCAAGAAGAAGTCCACGCACGATGTGAGAAAATGATCGGCAACGGTTACATCAATTGTGCAAT